>JAOPSE010000011.1:116310264-116910264 GCA_029449295.1 Zea luxurians | reverse complement strand
CGACACGCACACACAAAAGAGGGCACAGCTGGAGAGCCCTGTCGCACTCGCACACGCAGCACATATCTCCATCTCGAGTTCTCGACCCAAACCGCTGCACCGAGTCGGGGTCGGTCGGGTCCTCCTCCTGCCGTCCAGTCCACAAACCGCCACGCCTCTCAAAGATTCGATTCCCTCCTCCCTCCCACTCCCACATGGCCGGCGAGCTGCGCCACCGCCGCGTGCCGTCGGAGGACGGGGACGAGGGCGCCGCCTCTCAAGGACCCGATCCCGCCGCCGGCAACGGCAAGGCCGGCACGGCGTCCGAGGGGGCGGAGCCGCGGCGCGGCAAGAGGGACGCGCTCGGGTGGCTGGAGTGGGCCCGCGGGTGGATGGCCGTCGTGGGGGAGTTCCTCTTCCAGCGCATCGCCGCCAGCCACCTCGCCAACCCGCTCGAGCTGCCACCGCTCGACGGCGTCTCCGTCGTCGTCACCGGCGCCACCAGCGGCATCGGGCTCGAGATCGCAAGGTGCTTGCTTTCCTCCCCCGCCCCTTCGTCTTGTTTTCATCCGCCCACACGCCACAAGATGTGATTGTGAATTTGTGCTGGACGGATCTTTTAGACGGCCGTTGCGCGAGGATAGCTGCTGCCTTTTCATTCTAACGACTGATAATTTATTCGAGAGCAGATCGGTTTAGTGTCCGGGTACTGTCATTAGTGTTGCTGACTTTTTGTGTGCCCATTTGTTCAACCCGACGTTTCAGTTTTACTCCCTTGTATATGTAAACTGTAGAGAGAGAAAGCGAGTGCAAAAGGATGGTACTAACTGGATCCTTATACCTTAATAATGGACACATCAGGCAGCTCGCTCTCGCTGGGGCACACGTTGTGATGGCCGTTAGAAGGCCCAAGGTGGCACAAGACTTGATTCAGAGGTGGCAGAACCAAAATTCAGAAACAGGAAGGCCACTAAACGCTGAGGTAATTTTTTAAGATGATTGCTGTGCGGCCCTGGATGGTGAACGAGGCTCTTTTAACTTGCCTAAATTCTGTACGGCATGGCCGGATTGTGCCTGCAGGCATATTACTGTTGTTTTCCAATCTGATGCACTTAAACGTAAATCTGCGCTCCTGCTATTTGTTTAAAATGACTTCCGTGTGAACATTAAGCAATATTTATGTACTTAACTACATATATTACCTATGTGTATGCATATCATGATTCGTAAAGATGGAGAGCGCACCTAGATAACCTACAAGTCATAACTTGGTAATCCTAAATTTGGTTTAGTTGTCTGCTATTTTACATTGTTTACACCTTACATTGGTTTAAGGTGATGGAACTTGACCTACTCTCCCTCGACTCGGTCGCAAATTTTGCTGACGCTTGGAATGCTCGTATGGCACCCCTACACGTGCTGATCAACAACGCCGGCATCTTTGCTATAGGAGGTCTGCAGGATTATTCATTAACCCAACCATTCGGATTTTGACATACTAAATCTCAGGGTTCAGTTGGACATGTATTTTAAACTGTACCAGAGCTATCAACCTTTTCAATCCTATGTAGAACCCCAGCGTTTCTCAAAGGACGGACATGAAGAACACATGCAAGTGAACCATCTTGCACCTGCGTTACTGGCGATGCTGCTTATACCTTCCCTTCTCCGAGGTTCTCCCAGCAGAATTGTTAACGTTAATTCAATCGTGAGTTTTCTTTTCTCACCATTAGTGGTACTGCAGGCACGGTTTTCTACCATATTTTTGAACTCCAATGTCAGTTTAGAATCAATGAAGTTGCAACTCTACAATTCTTTTGTGGCTACATTACCACGACCTGATCTGCGTGTGTTTCCAATCGCAGATGCACACTGTAGGTTTTGTCGACGCTGAAGATATGAACTTGAGAAAACATAAATATAGAAGTTGGTTAGGATACTCAAATAGCAAGCTGGCACAGGTGGTTAAAGACTGCTTACAAAAAGTCGCTCCCTTTGAAATGCTAGTACCCCTTTTGTATCTTCGAACTGTTTATTTTCTCTGTCCTATCAGAACAAAAGTACGTGTCTCTAATCTAGTAGATCTGAATTCCTCTTTCTTGTTCCACTCTCAGGTAAAATTCAGTAGCATGCTTCACAAGAAAATTCCTGCAGAGGCTGGCATCGGTGTAGTTTGCGCTTCTCCTGGAATTGTCGACACGAATGTTGTGAGTTCCGTTTCAAGAAATCTAGATGTTTGAATAGTTACCACTCATGATTAATTGTAACACAATGATAGAGAAGAAAACTCAAATTAAAAAGATGCATATATTGTCGGTTGATTGATTCACATGTATCGTAATTTCTATTCTACCGCTCCCTAAACAAAGTGCATTTATCACTTATCCTGATGACCACAATTTAGCAACCTGTTCTTCTTTCTATCTGCCTCTGCTCACTGTATAAGTGTATATAAATGTTAGCTTGACACTTGTCCCCATGACGCAGGCAAGAGATCTTCCTAAGATTGTCGTAGCTGCGTACCATTTGATTCCCTACTTCATATTTGACGCTCAAGAAGGTAAAGTTAAGTTACCGAACTTGTGCTGTCACCTCCCGTCAGTCAGTCAGTCAGTCAACAGCTTGTGCATCTTCTGATACACGCAAATGTTCTGTTTTGCGTCCCGTTCAGGTTCTAGGAGTGCACTGTTTGCCGCATCCGACCCCCAAGTCCCGGAGTACTGCGAGACGCTCAAGTCGGAGGACTGGCCAGTTTGTGCCTGCATTAACTATGACTGTAGTCCGATGAATGCGTCTGAAGAAGCGCACAATCTTGAGACCTCGCAGCTGGTCTGGGAGAAGACACTGGAGATGGTTGGCCTTCCGCCGGATGCCCTGGAGAAGCTCATCGCCGGAGAATCAGTTCAGTGCCGTTACGGACAACAGGATACAACTTTTTAGTTAGCAGTTTAGAGGTGGTTTGTTATGTCATTTTGATCCTAAATTTGCAGGGAGGAAAACACAGGGAAGGGAGAAAAAGAATTTGTTGACAGCTACCAATCTTTGCTCTTTTTTTTCTGTATGTGTGCAAGATGTTGTGGAGGCGTAGAAACACATCTAAAAGAATTTGTTCATCGAATTCTTTTCCTGCTATGTACGTATGTGTCTCACAAAGCTAATGGCAAAATCTCGGACACCAAGAACAGGAACGGCCTCCACAGGCCACTCAAGAACGGGGCAAAGGGCACAACGCAGCAAAGGACATATTTGCCAGATAGAGGGTTAAGATCCACATATTAATTACATGCATCCACCCTTCAATAGAACAAAGCAAGTTGATGACGACTGCTGGAAGCAACTGTTACAGCATAAACATGACGCGAGTTGCGAAACTTGATTCCTCCTCTTCCAGGGACCTACTAACTGACACTCTGATCTGCCGCCCAATGCATGAAACGGCACGGCGAGTCAGCACCCCAAGGCAGCTAGCTCTGCCCCTAAGCATTTGGCGGCCAGAGCTTTGGGTCTTGAGTTGTGTCCACGATGGTCGGAGGCAGCCACTGCCACATTGCCATCCCAGGGAAAGGTGCAGGGATTGGAGCACTTTTGTTGCCTGCAGCTTGCTGTGGCGGCACAAATGGAGCAAATGCAGCCGGGTGGTATGAAGCTGGATGAGGGAGATGGGGAACATATCCTGTAGGAGCTACACTCATGGCTTTGACTTGCTGCTCCAGCCTATCCTTCTCTACCTTCAGCCTCACTTTCTCTTCGCGGAGCTCATTCTTCTCCTCCTGAAACAATAATAGAACATTTCCTTAATTCGAACTAACAAATTTGGTCGGACAGTATGCGTGGGAGGTTACACTGTCCTGTCCATGCCTAAACATGCATGTTTAAAAATGGCAAATCTAGTCTAGAAACTAAATTGGACCAAACAATGGCTGCAGACATGGTTATGAGTTCAGTAGGTTTGCCTACTTGGAGCCTTGGACTATGGTGAATAAGCAGAAGACAAAAAATATCATGCATTTTCAAGAAACAACAAAACCTTAGAAGGCATTGAGAAGCATGTGGAGAGCATCTAAGATTCTGAAATCCTAGACAAAGATTTGTAAGACAGGTAGGGTGTATGGGAAAGATACCTTCAGGTCCTTGATATTCTCCCGCAGCTTCTCATTTGATTCTTTAAGCTTTTCTGCCTCACCTCTAAGTTGTGCCACCATCCGGGCTGCGTCGCTCAAGATATTGGCTTTATCCAACTTTGCTTGTTTACCAGGATTCATAACCGCACTTAATTCCAGGAACCTACAAATCAAAGTAACAGATGAGAACTAAGATATGTGCAAGTGCATTCACCGTTCCTTTTCTTTTGAGCAACAACTTGTGAGGTATAGGATTTATTCGCAGCAGTGTTTCAAAGGTGTGGCCTACGCGTCCAGGCGTACCCAGCTTGCCTTGATGCCTAGCAGCCTTTTAAACATTGATTTTGCAGTACCTGTCATTCAGCTTGTCCCTCCTCATTTTTTCACGACAAGCTTTGGATTTTAGACCAGATGAACATGGTTCATCTCTACCCCTGCACAGAACAAATATTTATATTACTATAGAGCAGAACATAAGGAAATACCATGTACAAGCCGAATGCTATGTTCATAGTGTTAGTGATGCCATTGCCAAGCATAAGAAAATGAAACACACCAGATCACATGGGAATTGAAATTTGATTGGAGATAATTCATAGCAATATGCTATACAATCACTATCATCTGATTGCATTTGCACACTTGATATTTTACAAACTTGTTGCCATCTTGTAGAAACCGAGAGGTTTTCCTGTTTGGGGCCTGAACCCCATGAGAAGGACGGACAAGATGCCCAAATAGACACACATAATGGATAGAAACTTGACAGTGTTCACCCACATGCACGCACTTCACAATCAGAATGAAGAGTTGAGGCAAGAAACAGTACCTTTTGCCCAAATTAGACTGCTCAAATCCACAAGCATCTCCATTGACACCCTCAATCCCAAGTCTGCTACAATTGCAAAGTAAGTACCAAACAAATGCCACAGCAGGAAATACATACAGAGGAAATGCACGTGCAGAATAGCTTCTCAAATATCTAATAAACCATTGTGCTGCTTCATGCTTGCATTCCAGTCAAAAGATAAGAATCAAATGTCTATGATCATGATAACGCAAATCACTTGAATCGATATATTATACTATAATGCATGATTGAGCAGCGGAAAAGGTTATACCAGCTAGCAAACAAACTCCAATTGCTTCAAGGTACAGTTTGTACATGATCACAGCAGCAGTAAGTGTGTGTTGGTGAACCAGTAAAAACATTTCGTACAGGTATTAGTTCCCGAACCAACTAGTACTGCAAATCTCTCAAATATCTGAACTTCAGATGCAGATATCAAAGGTTACAGAATTGCAGACTCAACTGTCAGATGCATAAGCCTTCGTCCTTTCCTTTTGACAAAAAACGAAATATAATATGCCAATAGTTTTTAGACGCTATACGTCAGCCAAATCAAATAATTAGGCTACCACCGCCCACAAATTTTTTAACAAGCCCAAAAAGCAATCTGCAGCGAAAACGACCTAGGTGCGCCGCGCCATAAACAGAAACGCAGTCTACATATATACTACGGGAAAGGACTGTTCCGGTCGGCATCGCCGTACCCTCCGTCGCAGAAGATGGCTAGATCTTCGTCGTCGACGGCGCCGGAGATCAGGAAGTCCTCCACGGGGTCTCCGCCTCCGGCGCAGTTCATCATCGCGGGTGCGGGCGCGCGGCGGCCGAGGGGGAATCCGCGGTCGGGGAAAGGCTAGGCTAGGGCTCCGCGGGGTCGGGCGGGCGAGAGCGAGACGAAAGGTCGAGAACGAACCGGCCTCGCGCTTTGCAGAATTCCCCCTGGATGCGGCCCAGATTGTTAACAAGGTCCCCGCGGAGGCGCGGGGGAGGGGCCCTTTGGACTTTCGGGAGACGCCAGGGGCCTTGATGCGATGAAGTTGGTGGGGGGTTGGTTGGTGGTGGGCGGAAAAAGGGGTGATGGGATATGGCCACGTGAAGATCAGGGATGGATGGATGCTCTGTGTTTGGTGCCCTGTGGTCCCGCTTGTAGTTTCATGTAGAAATTTCATTTGAGCTTTATACTAAACTAGCTGAATGCCCGTGCGTTACAACGGGAATATATAATACCAGTATACTACGATAACTTATATACAAAATATGTGTTATACCGTTATGAGAAAATATTTCATAATCAATTTATGATTCTGGCCATACATAAATTTTGTTATTTATAATCTATCTGTTTCACAACTATATTGCAACCATCAGTATCATGCAGACTTCGATATATGTCACGATTTGCATGGTCTCATTATTGGAGAGCACGTTTCACATATACCGGAAGAAATTCCCTCATACATCGTTAGTCATCGGACACGTACCACCATACGCTTTTGCTTAAACAAAAAGGTAACTGTGTGTGTTTGCAAGACTAATGGTCAAACATCGTATAACCATAAAGTTAGAATACTATATTAATATATTATTAAATAAATTAATCCAATAGACATAGATTAACTCAATTAACATAGGATAAATAAATATCTAATTATAAAATTATGAAACATGGTATAATCAATGTTGTTACTGCGTAGTAAATATTCATACGAGACAAACACAACTGGAACGGTTCAATTTAGAATTAAAATGGGGAAGTTACGAATTTCCAAAGTTTCTATGTATTTGATATAGGATTAATTAGGAAATCAATTTTATTGTTGTTTTCATGACAAAACAGAAGTATTATGTGATAAAAAAAATAATATTATAGAATTATAGAAATTGGAATGAACTCATTTAGATTTAATATGAAATTTCCATAAATTATATGGGTTTCTGCAATTATTTTTAAACTAAAAATCAATTTCTAAACTCCTTTTCCCTATTTTCTTTATTTCCTGGACTGCGTCCCAAATTCCAGAAAGATCAGGGGCCAAGCTATAAATGTTTTTCTAGACTTAGTGAGCATACAGACTGGACGGCGGGTTAAACACAAATAAAGTCTTAGTTGTAATTGTATACAATTCAACATGAGTCACATTGGCTAGAGGGTGGAAGGCTAGGCATTTTACTCAATAGATCTAAGGTTCGATCCCTGAGTTGCCATGGTTTGATTTTTTTTTTCTGCGCGCGAAATGGGGGAGAGCAGAACGGCAGAACACATGGGAGGGCAGAACGGCAGACTACTCTTACCTTTTTAATAAGTAGTATAGATATAGATATAGATATATGTTGATATAACGCTATATTAATGGATAGAGATGAGAAGAGCTTTATGATAGCAGAATGCAGATATAGTTTTTGGAGATAACTTTTATGTATAGTGTCTAAAATATGGGTGCGATCGAAATTATGGCAATTCTTAATAAGTAGTATAGATATAGATATATGTTGATATAACGCTATATTAATGGATAGAGATGAGAAGAGCTTTATGATAGCAGAATGCAGATATAGTTTTTGGAGATAACTCTTATGTATAGTGTCTAAAATATGGGTGCGATCGAAATTATGGCAAGAAACCCTGGTTAAGTCTGACCTAATGGTACTAAAATACTTTATTTATTCTAAATTATAAAAATATTTTAACTTTTATAAATATATTTTTTGTTGCTACTGCAGGCACACTGGCTCCTCGGCTTAGCCAAGTTTGCATTTTGATAAATTTGACAGGTACATGATACAACATTGCATAGAGTGAGAGCCTCTAGCAACGGTGCTAAACGAGATATATGTAGACATAGTGTATGTCTAAGTGCATACTAAGAACTATGTATTTTAAAAAGAAATGCATCTTATAATTCATAACAAGGGATAACATAGTATGTCTTATTATTATGGTATTCAGGTGACTATGTTGGATATGTACTCCGATATCTCATCTTATAGCAAAAGTCACGTGTAAGAAAGATAGAAACTGATTTATGCAACAACATGTGTGCCACTTTTATGTTCTATGTTTACTTTTTGTTTATATATAAAAAAGACAATATGAAGATTGTGGATAAGAAGTTTACATAATTGGAAAGACTTACATGCTCTTTGTGTGAGAGAAACATGTATTTGAAGTAGATAACAATATGCTAAGATAGACCACATATCTGAGAGGCACAGAGGATGCACAAAAGACAGGCCCTCCGTGTGGCGGCCAAACAACAAGCGCGTGGAGTCAACACTGGACTTGATAGTGATGGGCCGCACTAGATGGAGTATAATATTTCGTAGTGGGCTTACTGTTATCTGAGTACGTGACGGATCTGATTCCCTTTCGCCAGCTTGGTTGGGCGGGCTGCTTATCTTCAGTTATTTTGGGCTCCCACTTGTTGTAGTGGGCCTAATTCGGGCGCCTTGCTCTGGCTAAAGACAGAGACTAATGTCGAGACAACATAGCTTTGTGCAACTATAATAATTTGATAGTAACAGTGTGATCTAAACACACACAGCAGTGTCCATATAATAAAATTCACACCAACGAAGTCACAAACTAGTTCTAAAGAGGCACAGAATCACACCAACGAAGTCACAAACCAAATAAAAATCCAAAACAATCTGCAATTTTTCCCTCATATATAGGGCCTGTTTGTTTCTCATATATAGGGTCTGTTTGTTTCAGCTTGTAGATTATATAATCTAGATTATAATCTAAATTATATAATCTAAATTATAATTTAGACATATTATAATCTACATGTAGTTGTTTGGTAGTCTAGATTATACAAATTTAAATTATTCATAAAGACAGCAGTACCCTTGTTTGTTTATTTAAGGTAAGAAAAGAAGGATGGCATATATTGTAATTTCTATTTACATAACCATAAGTAGTGGGTCTTTTGCCAAAAATAATCTCAAATAAGCTACTCTTGAGGAGATTATGAGATTATCATAATCTGGACTTTAGATTATATAATATGAACCCATAATCTAGATGTTTATTTACCTGCTAGATTATTTGCGCTGGATTATATAATATAGAGAGATTATAATCCGAAACAAACAGGGCCTATAGTCAATATACATAATAGCTCAACCACACAAGGGACTGTACTGCACGCAGGAAAGCCGGACATTAAGTGCTTGTTTGTTTCAGCTTATAGATTATATAATTTGAATTATAATCTAAATTATATAATCCAGATTATAATCTAGATATATTATAATCTATATGTAGTTATTTGGTAGTTTAGATTATACAGATATAGATTATTCACAAAGATAACAATACACTTATTGTTTATTTGAGGTGAGAAAAGAAGGATGACATGTATTGTAATCTCTATTTACATAACCATGGGTAGTAGATCTTTTACCAAAATAATCTTAAATAAGCTAGTCTTAAGAAGATTATGAGATTATCATAATCTGGGGTTTAGATTATATAATCTGAACCAATAATCTATGTGTTTGTTTAACTATTGAATTATTTATGCTAAATTATATAATCTGGAGAGATTATAATCTAAAACAAACATGACATTAGACCGACACAATCAATATAATCTGTAATTGATAGTTATAGATATGAAAAAACATAAGTCATGGCGCCTACTATTCAAAGCGAAGAATGAAAGAGAAAAGTTCACTTGCAGCTAAATAGTATTTGAATCTTAAAAAACTTATGCATGGCTTTAAGATTTTGAAACCATCTAAATAAGTTTTTTATAAGTAAAAGAAAGTGTAACAGTACAACAAAACAAATACTATCTAAAGAGTAAACTAACACTTTCCACAACGTCAATCCAACAAAACTGCATTCCATATCAATTATCAAACTGATTTAGGTTCTAATCAATCACACGTGCAACTATCTTTCCTATTAAAAAAATGAATGGAGTGCAACAATCCTAGAATAAGCCCATCGCTGGCAGATGTAAAACTGACTTTTCTCAAAAAGAAAATAAGAAACTGTATGGAATGCCCAAAATCAGTAAAGATTCTAGACAAACAATTGCTCAAGTGTTGCCAGGTTATGAGCAAAGAAACTTATAGGATGAATGAAGCCGATGAAGGGAATGAGGTGAGGTCATGCTGTAGGATCAGCTGCAGCTGGTGTCACTTGCAAATCTGTGTCGTTGCTTGTGCCGAAAGCAGCAGAGAAGGTGGCTCTGCAGCTTTCCGAAGCCAGGAGTAGGTGGATTGGTGGCTAGGTTTAGGCTAAGCCTCACTTGACAACAGGTTTAGTCGAGGCAGCGGTGGCATGCAATTGCCTCCATGGCCATGAGCCACACCAGGATGAGATGCAATTGTTATATGCGGTGTGTGCTGCAGAATCTCCGGATCCGAGGCCACGGTTTGGGTCAGGCATCCATCCGTTCCTTTTACATCTCTTTTAGGTCAACAATATCATTTCTTAGCTCCTCCAACTGCAAAACATCATCGAATCAGATTATGAGCAAAGTATATGGGCATCAACAGCCAACAGGAGAGGAACACAAACTTACCAAACAAACGTTTTTTTAGCAAGTCGACAGGGGAGCCCTCTACCTGTTTATTTATTGTATATCTATAAAAATGAAGAAAGTTACATATGTACAAAATTATAACAGAGGAAGATACAAGAGTAGTGTCTCTCCAAAGGGTGAGGGGATCTCTTCTACTCTGCTTCGCTTCGACGCACCAAGCTAAGCTCCTGTTTCGTCTTTTCCAAATATTGAAGTTACAGGTAGCATTGTCAAAGATAATGCTATTAATTGCGAGTAGTCCAAATAATCTAACCACCTTTAATATCTATTTCTCTTTAAATTAGATCACCAAAGTTTGTCCTGGCTTCAATCATCATGTCTAGAGGTGGCAGACTCAGATCACATTGGATGGGAATTGTGTTCCAGCATGATTAACCAAAACTGCATTCAAATGGAAGGTGGATGCTGGTTCCCACACAGCCATTATTACACAGAACATAACTATAATCATTCAGTGCCTTGTTTTTCTTACTCAGAAGGTGCTTAGTATTGAAGTCTATCTCTAATTAGAAGCCAATTATGCTGGATAGAAAGAACAGAGCACACACCTTTTCTTTTGGATGAACTACCTTAGATGAACTACTGGCTTAGTAGATTTCAGTGTGTTTTTGAAGTTCACACCCAAGCAGAAGGACATTATTCACAAGTTGGAAATGCATGATAGGTTCAAAAGAAGTGCAGTAGGAAGTGCAGTGTGCATTCATCCTTGTCTTTTCAGAACTTTAAGAGGTTAATGCTGAGAACATGGATAACACCGAACCAGCATTTGGAGTAAGAGGAAGAGGTAATAAGGTTACCCAAGTTATACTTAGAAGGTGACATCACCAGTGGTATTTCCATCAACATCAGTAGTCTGCTCTGGTGAAGATGACGTCGAGGCAGAGTGTGCAGGGCCATCTTCTAAGGTAGTGTTTGGTTAAAGAGCCAAGTAGAACGGAACCGTTCTGTCCCAGTTTTGTTGTTGTTTGGTTACAAAGTAACTAGAACGGAATGGCTCCAATTAGGGAATATTCTCCTCAGATCCGGAACCATTCCGCTCCAAAAAATCAATGGAACGGAGCCGCTCCGTTCCAATCCCGCTCTCACAGTCACGCTCCGTTCCGTTCACTCTGCAACCAAACAAAAAACAGAACCGCTCCGTTCCAGATTACCAAACACAGAACAGAGCGGCTCCGTTCCTAGAACCAGGGATGGAACAGCTCCGTTCTACTTGACTCCTCAACCAAACACTACCTAAGTTCAAACCTGCAGCAAAGGATACCTGTTCTCAGTATGTCACATTACATGGCCCAATTTAGATTTGGTTACCACTGACCAGTTTATAGAAGCATGTGCCAGCTCTGAGTACTCAGTTCACATATTAAATCAAAGGCACATGCATATGGGGCAAAAAAATGTTTTTTCCCAAAAAAAAGAACTGTCTTATTTCTAACAGAGTGAGATTACAAATGGGGCTTTGGAAACGTTGAATTGTAATGACCTAAACTCGCATTCATCTTAAGCTTACATCACAAAGTGGCAAATCCTTATAGGATCTAAACCGGTCAATTAGCCAAGACACATCACACATATTATCATGAACCGGCTTGGTGACTGTACCAAGGTACCAGCCATATTATCATATTTCCCTTTTGGCATATTCATTACACTGTGCAGTACTCCATCCATTTTAAAACCATACCTGAGCAGTTTCAGTGTGTGAAAGGCATAAAGATCTGACCTTTTGCAGTTAACTGCAATTGCGGAAGGCCATGAGAAATCTTTTCGGGTTTTTTTATTATTAGTTCAAACAATTTAGTACAGTATATGAAAAAATGGTATTCCCTGGAAGTACACATAAGTACATAATGATACAAAAAGGAGAAACCTATTCCAAACGCTAAGTTATTGGTCAATGCATGAAAAGCACAGGGATATTAAGAAAACAAAAAAATTGCACAATGAGCAGAATATGGAAGTGCTGAAACCTGAAAAAACAAATCAGGTTAGTTCATAGTACAATGTGCCTCTGAAGGAGTTTAGCTAAGACTCATAATATTTTTAGTTGTGTCCCAATATTTACAAATACAAACATCCTAGCAAAAGGGGTCTCATGTTTACTTATCAAAACGAAGGGATCTGCAATTGGTATTGGAAAATACGACCATTTAGTAATTCCATATGTAGAAATAAGTTTAAGTTTTTTTTTCAAACAAGTAGTAGAACCATGTATAATTATATTACATTAAGAAGAAAACAACCCGTCAGTCTTGATGGGCAAGTGGTACCCAAGAAAGACACTTTTCGTTATTTAGGATCAATGCTTCAGAAGGAAGGAGACATCGATGAGGATGTCAGTCTTAGAATTAAAGCTGGATGGTTGAAGTGGCGGCAAGCTGCGGGTATCTTATGCGACCCCCGGGTGCCACACAAACTAAAAGGCAAATTCTACAGGACAGCAATCCGGCCGGCTATGTTGTATGGAGCAGAATGTTGGCCCACTAAAAGACGACATGTCCAACAACTAAGTGTAGCAGAGATGCGTATGTTGCGCTGGATATGTGGCCACACAAGGAGAGATCGAGTCCGGAATGATGATATACGAGAGAGAGTAGGAGTGGCACCAATTGAGGAGAAGCTTATGCAACATCGCTTGAGATGGTTTGGACATATCCAACGAAGACCTGAAGAGACACCAGTGTATATCGGAATAATTAGGCGTCCCGAGAATGTGAAGAGAGGTAGAGGTCGACCAACCTTGACGTGGACAGAGACTGTGAAGAGGGACCTGAAGGAGTGGAATATTGATAAAGAGCTCGCCGTGGATAGGAAGGGGTGGAAGTGTGCAATTCACGTGCCAGAACCTTGATTCATAGTTTCGCTTTTCCTCCTTAATCGTTTGACCTTTTCTTGTGCCCATTTAGATCTTGCTGGTTCTTGTGGGTTTTATATTTTTTTTTCTCTTTTCGTCGTTTTTCGGTTCTCCTTTGCCTTTGTTTCCCTTTTTTTTCTTTGGGGTTGAGCTCTGAGGTTTTCATACGGGGTTTCATCTCTAGCCTACCCCAACGTGCTTGGGACAAAAAGGCTTTGTTGTTGTTGTTGTAAGAAGAAAACAAGTTTAAGGTTTAGCTGATGCGACTACCACTAAACCTGCTAGATAGATCAGACAGGCCACACCACACATTCAGACTATTCATATTGAAGAAAAAGTAAAAACTTTCATAAGCACCTGGGATAATGCAATCATGCTTGTGGACAAATTATTTATCCTACATCGCTCGTCAATTGAGAGGTTCATCGGAGTCTGCACAAGCAAACAAACAAAAAAACTTCACAAAGTACCAGATCATGTTCTGAAATAGAGAGGAAAACTGTTTCTGGAAAACTAAATTGTCACATAAATACATGTTTAGTTTACAACTATAAAGCATAATTTCAAAAGGTAGAAAATACAGCAAGCAGTCAAAAAAAAGTGTAACAAAACATTCATGCTAATCTGTCTTGCCAATAAATGTTTTCTTGAAGAAAGCAAAATAAAATGATTGATTGGCAGATTGATAATTGATACCAAAATACATAAATTGCAGTAAATTTCCTGATATACTGATAAGTTCCATACCTTTACACTAATAATATCAAATAGTGTTTCATTGTCATGAGCAGAGGCGTAGTTTATCTGCAATCCAAGAAACAGTCAAAGCAACCAATGCCCAAATTCCATTGACATACACCATAACAATTAACAAATATTTAAAAACAAATGAAAAATCAAGTATTGAATCCAGATCTCTTCATCCTAACAAGAGAAAACAAAAAATATGCACATGATTGGACCTTCACCATCCTTGACTACAGGCAAAATGCATAACCTGTGTTGTAAAACTAATGCGTAAGAGTACATAGGTAGGGTAAGGCTACACAAGCAGGACGCCAACTTCACCAAAAGCTAGAAGAAAGGAGGTGGAGAAATCTTCACACAGGTCAACCTATGACCACACACCAGTTAAATTGGTCATGGCTAGAACTGAACGTTCTGACACTGCTATAGCTGAGCATGTATGAACTATATGATCAATCACATTTTTTTGCAGTTCAGTTGTGTCTTTAATTTAGATTCCTTGTTTTTCTAGAACGCGCAGGAGAGAATTTAGATTCCTTGTTATTAGCCATTTTTCTTCTAGTGTGAAATCTGCTACCACCATACAGGTTTTGGGAGAAATGGATGGTAATGTTGATGCTGCCATTGAGTACATGAGTGTGGAACGACCTACGGCCAATACTGATTATGTGGAGGTTGACCTTTATATAAACCATGCATGTAAGGTAAGTACGACAAACTATTTTGACTCCTAAGACACCGTAACTTTTTTGTCTGAATATGATCTTGTTCCAATACTGTTTTTGCCAAAAAATGGGGATGTTGGGGCAAGGAAATCCCTTGGCTGTACAAAGTGTGGTGAGGAGTATCTATGGTATGATTCAAAGGCATATTTTCTATCACTGGCATACATTAAAGGAACCAGCCAAGGATCCTGAGGACTTCTGGTGCACGCTGGTTGGATTAGAGGGTTTTTGCAGAGCGTTAAGACTTAAGAGCTAAAGTGGTCTTGGTAACAGCTCACTTGCCATAAAATAAGTGAGAAACTATATCAGTTATTTTGGAACTCTGAAGTATGGTTTCAGATTGCTATGTTTTATTGGACGATCTATGGCTTGTTGAAGTTAGTAGAGTAGACCATGTTTGAACATGGAGACAATGCGATACTAAATAACAACCAAACCAGTACACGCCGCAACATAAAGGACACCAACCAAAATACTGAAATGATGTTTAGGGTTTGGGGTGCGGGTGTGGCGCGGCAGGACGGGACGACGTGGACAGCGGACGCCAATAGCTACGGGACGCAATGCTCCGTTGAATCAAAGGAAAGTTTCGGGCCCGTGGCACCACGCGTCGACCGTAGGGCAGGCGAAGAGCCGGGATCGCGGAGAGCGCTTGAGAATGGGTCATCTTTTAAGGAAGTAGATTCTCCCATTTGTTCCTTTAAAAAGTGAGAACTAATGCGTCGAGACTGGTTGAGACTGAAACTACTAGAGAGAAAGCAGGAGCCAACATTTCTCACACTGATCAGACATTTGCATCGAACTTTCCTCTAGATTCCATTGTTTTTTTCTAGATCCACAAAGAACAGAAAGAAAACACCACCAGAGATGGATATTTTAAACACATGACCACACAAAATAACTCCATATGTCCCTACATAACAACAGTGATGTGGCTGACCCTAGAAATCATGCTGTTTTTTAACCATGTCCTAGCAAAAAAAAACACATCTTTTTTGGTGCCTTGCACTACCGCGTCTGGTTTAGTGACGGCAACTTTTGCAGATTCATGGATGGTCATTCATTAAACTACTAGAGAGGTGGCTGGGAGAAATTATTTGTCCAGTGGAAAGTAGAGGTGCAGACGGTAGTTAAAAGCAGGCTGTTACCTGAAGGTTAACAATAAGTGCAGCCATCTCGGGGACAAATGCTGATAAGCAACTGCCACTTAACTGCTGTGAGTTTGTCAGCTGCAAAGCATGCCTTCTTCTTCTTTTTTATCCAAGAACACTGAAACAGCTGTCCTGAAACCGACTTGTATGCAGCACTGAAACAGGTGGTTGCTCATACTGTCATACATTTTGTTGCAGGTAAAGCAGGAACTTGAAGCGTAGTTGAAACGCTGCTGAGCTCATAGATTTTGTTAGACTACCTATAAAAATGGTCTTAAACTAGTACTAATTTTGGCCTCGACGTTTCACTAACAATGAAGGGCAGATCTGAACTTCAACTAGCAGAGGTTTAGTGATAAGGAATTCCAACATGTTGAAGAACATTGGAAAATTTGCAAGGGAAGACCTGACCTCTCTGAACAAAGTGATTAGCGAGCGAGCATCAGTGGAAACAGCTCTCTCATGATACGTTTTGAGCAGATCCTCATTCATCATCTGCAGGTTTCCCGGATGAGTGGACGAAGTAGACAAGTAGTGCAACACAGGAACTGTACATCCCGCCATATTTCCAGAATGCACAAGAATGTCAGAAACTGTATCAGCAGTAGCATCAAATAAAAAATGGCAATAATGTCTGGCGGCAACAAACTAAAACTGTTCACGAGTTTATTCCTATTCAGTTATTTACATGCTTAAAAAATTTATAGTAGCACAAAAGTTGCAACCTTTTCAGCATATATCAATCATTATCAATATATAAAAAGAAACACAAACTAGTGAAAAAGACGGGCAATATTACATCATCTTACATCACATACAAAACACAGCTAACAGCAGCACTTGTCAAAAAAATTCTAACAACAGCACATCATTTAAACAAATCCAGTGCCTTAAGGGGACCTCTGGCCTAGTAGCATTACAGACAAGAGTACAATTTGAAGCAGCCAAAAATATTAGGGTACCTACCAAAGGCATTCTCACGCAACAAGAGTACAATTTGAGGCATCTAATTGGAAAAACTCATAACCATAGCAAAGCATGGTTGACATACAACTGATGTGCAGAGTTAACTGGACAAGATGGTACCCCAGAGCTGTAAATCTGAGGAGCTAGATCCATAGAAGGTTTTGGCACCTGTGACCGGGGCGGGCGCATAGGTGGTGACCACCCCACAGCCAGATCACTGGTGTTGAAGTGTGGCGCTGTTGAAGCTGCCTGTGAAGAGGCCCCACATATGGGTAGCTATTGGCTTCATGAGGTCGATGATATTTTTTTATTTGATACAACATTTGGAGCAATTAAAAGTTTGTTTACTTAATAGAGTTAATACAACAATCATACCAGCAATGATCAGGCATCTATGAGCTTATTTGATACAAGAGTGCTAGGGATAGCATAAGAATGTCCTAATCCTGGAGCAACTCAAGTACTGGATACAAGAACCTGCTAGGCTTAGGAGAAGAATATCCTATCATGATCTTGGAATAACTCAAGAAGAGAATCTAAACAGATTCAGTGCAGGTAAGCCATCTTCTAAAAGTATGGTACAACATCTCCTTGAAATAGGTTGAGTGTTATGTTATCCTCGGAATACTTGGAGACCTCGCCCACCAACCTCAACTTTGAAGCAGCGATAACCATGAGATTCGAGCTCCGTGGCGACTTTCTCCAGAACAATATTGGACGATACTGATAATCATGTCAAGGAATCATTGGCATTACTGAAATGTCAAACAGATGAAAAGCGTCTCTAAGTAGGTACAGAACAGAAACTCAGATACAATGAGATCTAAGGATATTTAGGAATTTAAACTGCTACAGCTCCTGTCCTTCCACATCGATAGATTTAATAAAAAACTCATCTATATTAGATGGAATGGAACCTAGAATCATTCTACAAGACTATATAATGTTAAGTAATGAGCACTCTATTCCAAGCTAAAGAAATTTGACTTAGGACAGCCAAAAATGACTACGGTTTCAAACGGAGAGAGTACAAGACAGGCCACTGTAATTCTGAAGTTCCAAACTGTCAGATTCATTATTAATGCATATCAAGACCCAGTTTTCTGAAAAGCTTTGAGTTGAAATGTTAAAGATTAACAGAAATCACACATAAGTTGTATGGTGTTTATTTTGTATAAAACCATGAAGAAAAAGATGCAACCAGGGGATATAAAAAAAGGATACACGTCGGTATTAGAGTCAACACACAGCCTCCACCACCAGCTCCAGTTAGCTTTGAGACCAAGCTATATTTCAGAGTGGTCCGCAACACAGTTTCTATAGAAGAATGGCTGACTCCCATACACTGAAGCAAACCTTGGTTCATCTCCATAAGCTCTGCTAGCTTATCCTCCTTAGAGGTGATGGCTATCTCATCCTCGGCTGCTAACTCAACAATGCTTGAAAGCTCTTCACTGATAGAGTTCACTGCATGGAATACAGAAGCCATAGCATCTGGATGTCTAGATGCTCTTTCAGACACACCAGCAACCAGTGCCTTTGTGTTCCTACCAACTCTTGTATCAGTAATAAGCATTTTGACTGGGTTCCTGGACTCAAGGTTTGTCAGTTCCCCCTTCTTGAATTTGATCATTTTCCCTAGATTCAAACAGAAGATTTAGTCAACCAAAACAAATTAGGAGAAATGATAAGGCAATTAACATTCAGATGATCTCATGCTTCCTAATAAATTACTTAACGCCCATTAGCGAAGCTTTCCATGCCTTGGACCTAAAACTAACAAGAGTACAAGTATTTTTGGTTAAATTATTGATTTCAATACATACATGCATCATCTATATGTAGTTGTAAGTCAAGAACATATATAACTCATTAGGACATATATAACTAGGGGAGTTGTTTGGAAAAAAAATAAACTAGAAGCAATCCTGAATTCCTAACTGTGACTAGAGTGGGGGTGCCATTCAGCAATCAACCATTAAGTTATTGCAAACAACCTGAATACGGATTCCACTAGAGGTCAACCCTGAATGAAAAGGCATTTCAATACTACCAGTTTTAAATAAAGGTTTCAAAACTAGTCAATTTCACAGCATACCAAAAGTGCTGACGGAATTGTCGATGCCAGAAGGCTTGCCATGAATAATCTTTTCCCCTTGGAACGCCCATTGGTTGACCAGCTCAAGAGCACCCTTCTCCAACACCTCCCAACCCTCAGCACCCCTTCGTGCTCCAACACTTACTGCGCCAGCAACCGTCAATAGTGCCCCCGACATGGAGACACAAAATGCTGCCGATGAGCCAAGCCCTGCGCCCATGGGCAGGTCCGAGGACACCACTGCCTTGCCAGGCCTGCATCTGCACAAGAATACAACCAATTACACGTGTGAAAAAAAGTTAACGTGGGCGAGAGTCAGGCATCACACACAATGCAAGATTGATTGATCTGGGTGGAAGAAGCAACCAACCCCAAAATGGAGGTGTAGAGGAAAAGGAAGGCGGAGAGGCCGGCGGAGAGCCAGATCTTGGCCTCAGGGATGTCCTGGTCCTGCAAGAGCCTGGCAATAGCGGCAAGCTGGTCGGGGGAGCACGGCGCCGGAGCCCCGGGGTTGGCGCTGATCTCTTCCCCCAGCGCCCCGCGTAGGCGCGAGCACGGCCATGAGAAGGTCAGGCCCGAGTCCCTGAGGTCCAGCTTTACCGTGCCGGAGCCAGCGCCGCCACCCTCTCCTGGGTGGGAACGAGGAAGAGAAGCTGTGAGAAGGGTACCAGCGGCCACGGCGACGCGACGACACGAAGAACCAGAAGAAGCCATGGTTGGCGGGAGCACCTGGGCCTGCGGGGCGGAGGAGGAGGGAGGAGTTGGTGTAGAGATCGATGGCAGCGGCGACGGCGGCGGAGCCGTGGACGACGGCGTGCTCGCCTGTGAGGATGATCTTGCCGGGCGCGCGGGCGCGCACTTCCACCGGTCCCCGATGCTCCGCCGTGCCGGCGACTGGATCCATGGCACCAAAGAAGACGAAATCTGCCGATCCGCGGCCAGAGGCGACCGCTGTCCTGTCCTCACGGTTGGCCAGTGGCATCAGTAGTGCATCTACTACTGGCGTCGTCGCTGTCGGTCCTCCGGGGGTGAAACGGGCGAAGTTGCCAACAGGTTGTGTGCATCGAGCCTAAAAATGAGTCATTGATGCTTCAAGGTCAACGCAAAAGAGGTAATCAGAGTTCTTGGTGAAAGTCAGAATTGAATTGGTTTACATTTAGCAATATATAAACACTTGAAGAGCAAAGTAATGCTCATATCAATGTAAATTGCAGGGAGGGAAATTGAATAACTTAGGCCCGTTTGAAAGCACCCGTTTTTAAGAAACTGGTTTATAGAAATTGAGGGGTTCCATACATACCAGTTTATATCTTAGTTTATAAAAATTAGATTACTAATTTTTTAAAAACAAGAAACTAGCCTCTCCTAACTAAAAGATAAAAACCAGTTTCTTAAAAACCGGATTGCTTACAAACAGGACCTTAGAAGGCCACAGGTTTAGCATGTAACCTTGTGTGAGGAGCAATCATCAAATACTTGAAACAATTTTAAATAGGTCCAGCGCTATGTTTTAACTTCTATAACAAAATCTATTGTTTACCGGTGGCGGGGAGTGACGGACGTTGGTCGCTGACACTGCCATGCCGCTCTGACTGAGCACATGGTCGGGTGTCATGACCCTATGGGTATGGCAGGTAATAATACCATGTGAGTCTAGATCTATGAGTCAAGTGTGATCTATAGAATTTGTAGTAGGATTAAGTCAGTGGTTAACCGCTATAAATAGTTGTAATCAGCATAGATCAGAAATCAGGCAATAATAGAAATAAAAACCGCATACCTATGTTTTCCCTTGCCTGGAACGTGTCTCCCTGCGGTTCTTACCTATCTTGGGCTTCTTCCTCGACTCAATCGCTGGAGGGAGAACTTAGCCTCACGCCTCGGTGATTCACCGGCGGCAAGGGGGTATTACACCTGGTATCAGAGCCGATGATCCTAGCGTAGGTGCTCCTGATCAATCCTTCCTGATCTAGGGAGGATTCCACTGAAGGCACCACGTCACCACCAGTCAAACCATCAGCTCAAATTCGGGGCAGATGAGTACCCAAGGGCGATGAGGAGGTTACAAATAATCAAGTAGAGAGGAACCCTTGATGAATATATACAAGATTTTAAAGAAGTAAGATATGTTGCCATTGTGCACAACCCAGGGTTGGATGATACATTCTTGGTGAACTAATTCATTTTGGGATTGAAGTCATAAATGCAAGGTATGGTGATGGCTCAATTACCTGCCACTGTGGACAGAGCTGTGTTATTGGCACAAGTACAACAAGAAATTCTGGACAAGACCAGAAGCATGTTCGGCCAGACTGTGTTGATTTCCAAGTCTGGAGGAGTAGGGATAAGTGAAGGAAAGGGAGGAATAGAGAGTGGAACTTGGAGTAAGGAGAGGCGGTTGAAGGAGTATAGAAGAGCTAATGGTTTGTGTTACACCTGTGGGAGAAATATGAACCAGGGCACTAGGCAAAGTGTGGGAAGGGAGTTGTAGCACATTTAAATTTGTTGACAGTAGAAGACATGGCTAGAGTGCTGTCCCCAGAAGAACTAGAGCAGGTGGAAAAAGAAGAAGTGCAGGAAGATGGTGACAATATGTTGTCTCTAAATGCCATCAGTGGAAATTATGGTTCTAAGTGCATTAGAATCAAGGCATTGATTAAGAATCAGGTGATGCTGTTGTTAATGGACGCAGGGAGTTATGTAAACTTTATTAGCAAGGAGATGGTAGAGAAATTAGGTTTGAAGGCTGAGGAGTGTAGTCCAATGGTGGTGAAGGTTGCCAGCGGAGAGATGTTAAGAAGCGACATGCAAGTTAAGGAGTTGATGTGGTGGGCTGGGGGCATACTTTTGTGACTACAGTGAGAGTATTAGATTTGGGAGTCTTTGATGGTGTTCTTGGAATAGATTGGTTGGAATCATATAGTCTCATGCCATGTGTTTGGGTTCACAATACTCTGAGTTTTGAGCATCAAGAAAAATGTATACAGCTACAAGGAGATTGTGCGAAGATGGAAGAAGTGTCATCTGTGTAGGCCATATAGGTGCAGAAATGGCTCAAGGGAAATTAAGTCTAGGTGTGTGTGTTGATGGAACCAACAGACACAGACAAGGTTGAAGTGGAGGATGAGAACATTACTAAATTGGTGGCTAATTTTTAGGATCTGTTTGCTGCACCTAAGTCTATACCCCCTAGTGGGGCTTTTGATCATCATATATGTGACGGAACCTCCCAAGTCATTAGGCCCACCTATAGTTGTCCTTGTCCAACGGACCTCAGACAACCCTGTAGGTGCCCCTGAATCACTTGACAAGTTCGGTATCTGCTTTTCTTACTTTTTCCAAGAGCGTTTCACCCGTCACGCAGACATTACCGATCATCAGAGATACGAAAATGCGGAAGCGATTACATAAACTTACCTTTATTTAAAAGTAAGACAAAGTTATATATTACAGACCAGGATATAATTAACTGAGTGTAGAGTATAATTATTACAAGCCAAGGGAGGCAAAAACCCCTCTCGATAAGTATCAACAAAAGTTTTTATGGAGGAACCTTTCCTCCCGCAACTCTACTCTTGGTTTTCTTCTTTTGAGACCACCTTGGAACAGAAACAACAAAAGTTTGTTGCTTCTTCACCTAAAAACAATAAGAAATAAAACCCTGAGTATGAAATTACTCAGCAAGACTTACCCGACTAAAGAAAAGACTCTCAAGGGCATGCTGGTTATCAGGGAGTCAAGGTAAGGTTTCTCAATAATCAAAGACTCTGTTTGTAGAAATGCTTACTAAAGTGGATCCTTAAAAATCTAAATTTTACTTGTCAGGTTAAGTAAGATTACCTGTCTCTAGAGTTCTTTCTACCCTAGTTCAATCACTTGACCTACACTAGCCAATTTCTTAGCGCCCTTAATCTTTACTGGAGTTCTACGTGTAAGTTAGTGACCAAGTCTTCATAACCGCGAAGGTACGGTGATCCGAATCGATTATACTCAACTGAGGTTCTCCAATCACACGACATATGTAGCACTTAACCCTTGCATATGTCAACCCGCCACCGGGGTTCTTAAGACCAGATCAGGTTCATGCCAACCGAGAGCACAGATACACCACCGTCCAGCCTCTTGCCACGGAGGGTACACTCTACTCTCGCCATCTCTCCACTCCCATTGTGTGGTATCTTATTTTGGCCTTAGTCTGCCTGAGGCAAAGCTTACCCATGACGAGGCATGTGACCAGTTAAAGGGTCCTCGGTCATCAAGCCTACATCGAGACGGTCCTTAATCGACTCAGACGGAGACACTACCAAGACTCTCTTTCTTGTGCAAGTCACCCTCCCGGTCTTAGCTTAATCAATTTCAATCCCAAAGTTTGGTACCTAGCAGAGGTACATCTTTTCCGATGTTGAACCCATCATGGCCATGATGGATCCACCATCAATTTTTATTTTCAAAAACATCCCTCCCACTTTGCCACATCATCTTTTGTAAAAACAAAATCTTTTTCTTTGCTAAAGCAAGACTAAGCATAGTAAAAACTTTTTATAAAACAGGGATTCAAAGGAAGGTAATCAAATTCAAGGAAGGTAATGCAGGAATTGTTTTATCAATCAACTCCTATCACCTAATGCATCAAGCAAGTGAGAAAGATTTTAAAAGAGTCAAGGAGATGGTAAATGCACCGGGGCTTGCCTTGGTTTACAGGTGATTCAGGCACAGTTCCATAGATGTCAAAATAAAAACAGTTGTCGGCCTGATGTTCCTGAGGTGGTGGTGAAGTCTTCTCTCCTTCTACTTCAGCTTCTTCGTTTTCTAAAGATAATCATGCATAATAATGAATGCACATGTAATGTTCATGAGAATGCAAAGATAATAAGAGTTTATTATCTAAGGTCTTGAATACAATTTTCCTTCACGGTTCTCCGAGAAACTAGGGTTTCCGGAGTTAGTAAAGGACTTCAAAGGGCAGAGGTAGGTTTTTGGGTTCTAGTTATCAAACAAGGTCCAAATCAAATCAAACTCTACCCAAGGCTTCTAAATAATGTTTTAAGCTCATATAAAAAGTTTGGGCATTTTTGGAATTATTATCTATTTTCTAAAAATCTAGAACCAATGTTTGAGCTATTTTAAATGCTCCAAAATTCTTTATTTGATCTAAAAATCATGAAACTATTTTTATTAAATTCTATGGAAAATTAGGAATCTAGTAAAATTGGTTTGACATTTTTAGGATTTTTCTACTATTTTCTAGAATTGTTGGAGTCCTGCTAGAAAAAGAAAAGGGAAAAGAATGAATAGTCCTAGGCCGATTTCAACCCAGGCGGCCCAACCAACATAGGAAAGCGCGCACGCCCGCGCCCGTGCTGGTAGCTTTGCGAAAAGGCCCTCGGCTTACTGGATAACTGGAAGCGGGGTCATGGCACTGTTTGACTGAGTCGCTGACCGATGCAGAAAAGCCCCTGGGTTTCTATTCCTTTACCGCGCCAGGTCCCCGACGGCGACGAGCGCAGAGTCGGGCTCCGGCGAGCTTGTACTGGGTGATTTACGCAAGGACTGGTGCCCTGCTTCGGCCGAAACCGAATTCAAGACCTAACGAATGTTTTCCCCAACCTAATTCTGAAAATGGCTAACTGGTTGACCCTGGCCACGGTGAGCGGATGAATCAAAGAACCACGCGTTCCCGGTGATTGGCGGCGGTTTAGTTCAATTGGGTGGGTTGGTGAGCATCACAGACGCACGAGAATGCTTAAACAAGGGAGCAGACAGTAAGAACTAACCGGAATTACACTGGCCGTGGTGAGGTCATTTTCTCAGTGTTCTTGAGCAGATTTGGGGGAAGTTTAAAATTCACGCTCACTGGTGATTGACTGGGAGCAATACTGGGTGGTGTGGTGCGTGATGATATTGCGGAGCTGACGGCGGGCTCAATTTATAGGCTTAGTGAGTGGTGGCCGTGAATTTGGGCGACGACGCGCGGCGGTCGGAGGAGGGGGAGTTTACTGGCGCGCGTGAATTCGTGTCATATGCTGTGGCAGTCACTCCGGCGATCAACGGGGAGCTAAAGTAAGTCACGGCGATGCGGTGGAGATGCTTAGACACGCGGCGCAAGGCCGGAAGACGGCGGTCACCGGCATACTTATCAGATTCCGCCGCGGTGAGCTTGGTACGGCGGCCGGAGTTGTTTACTGGCCGTAGCTTATCCCCGGCGACGTACTCCGAGTGTTATCCACTTACTCAGAGCACAAATCGAAACGGCGGCGGCACGAATCACGACGGAGGTCGTCGGCGGCATGAATCACGACGGAGGTCGTCGGCGGTGAGATGCGCGGTTGATCTGATCCGTTCAGGCACTGTACCATGGAATTCCTCATTCAGTTGGTCTGACCGATCATCTTTGAGCTCGATTTTCTACCAAATTCATATGGCAACATAACCAATGCTCTATAGCAAAGTTGTAGCCCTACAAACCATCTTCATCTTTGTTATAGCATCCCTAGATAGATTCTCACTAGATCATGGTCGAAATGGCTCTCAAACTTGGCTCTAAGCCACTGTTAGTCTGAAATTCAGACTCCAATAACCTGACAGCTCGACTTTGAGTGTGTTTTTCTTCCATTTCTTCATAACAACCATGCTTACACTCCTAAGCAAAGTTGTTCCCCTTTCATAGAGCTACAAAGTTGATGTGGTGCCCTAAGGTGAATTCTCACTATTTTGAAAGTTATAAAGCTCCAAAGTTGAGCTAAAATACTGATTTTCAGACTTAGGTGTATAGGGTTTAAGGGGTGCCTTTTGCAAATAGACCCAAAACTTAGGGTTTAACTTGCAAATCCACATATTTGTGATCCATATGACTTAGGACACTTTATTATCATGGTTTTTGCACTTTAGTCCAAAAGTGGACTAATTTTGCACTTAACCCCCTAGGGTTTGGATTTAGGGTTTTCCAGGGTCCTTTTTAGGGTTTTTGGCATTTCAAGGGTGTGAATGTAATGTAAGTCCCTTCTTAGTAACATTTTATGACTATTTTTCTTAAGCTTTAGGGTTTTCTCCATTTGGGTGTTGTTTTACCCCTCAGAACCATATTTAAGGTTAAGTATCCTATACTAGGGTTTTATTTGCAAAATACCATAACAATACAACTTGTTTGAAATTTTTGCCTAGTGAATGCATTCTAGGTGTATCAAATATATGCAATGCCAATGCTTATGATGTTATGCTCAAGTTTTAGTGACAGTAACACCAGGGGTGTTACAATATACCCCTGTTGCCAGGGTCAGTTTCAGTGAATTCAAGACCCTATAGGTATGCCCCTCTACACAAGGATGAAATAGAAAGTCAAGTGTATGCACTTATGAAGCCTGGGTTGATTGTGCCTAGTGTTAGTCCATTTGCATCTCCAGTATTGCTAGTGCAAAAGAAGGATGAGACTTGGAGGTTCTGTGTGGATTATCGCAAGCTGAATGACATTACTATAAAGAATAAGTTTCCTATGCCTTTGGTTGATGAGATATTGGATGAATTATCTGGTACACAATACATCACAAGTTTGGATATGACTGCTGGGTACCACTAGATCAGGATGAGTGTTGAGGATGAATAATAAAACTGCATTCAAGACTCACCATGGCCATTATCAATTTAGGGTAATGCCCTTTGGTCTTACTAATGCCCCAACTACGTTCTAGTGTGCTATGAATTCAGTTTTGGAACCCTATCTTAGGAAGTTTGTTATGATTTTCATTGATGATATATTGATTTATAGTCCCACTATTAAGGAGCATATCCTGCATTTGAGATTGGTATTTGAGACACTAAGAGCACATCAATTCTATCTTAAAGAAAAGAAGTTGTCGGAGAGAAAATCCTCCGGCCGGGTGGCGGAATGCACCCGCCCTAATCCTTAGATGAGGAGGGGCCTAAGTGTTTGCCTGTTTGGTGAATTGACGATGAACGCAAGAACACTCAAGGGTTTATAGTGGTTTAGGCCACAGAAGCATAATACCCTACCTCCACTGTCTGTAAGTTGTCTTGAGTGTGTGTCCTCTCCCTTTTATAGTTTAAGGGAGGTACATACAAGGATGCTGAGCTCCGATATGCGGGCCCAAGAGCATAATGGAAGGAATACATTATGTGAATAATAAATACTGACAGCACACAGAGATCTTTGCCGGACGCTGTGTTGCCCGCCTTAGTAACGCATGAGTAATTAGCGGAGGTTATGATGACTGCAGTCTATGCAACATTGATAGGTAGTGCCCCTTTTCTTAGAAACACACGAGTAATGGTGAGTCATTGTCCTTGCTATGGTAACGTGTGAGTAACGACACAACCCACGTATCGTGGACTGGGCACGCCGCCTGTCATTGGAATGGACAGGTGCACGTCTTATCCGTAATGAATGCGAAGACGCGCGTAGCCCAGAGGCTTCATGCCAGGTTTCGCCCGTTGGCTTACGCCACGCACAGTAGGCCACGTGGCAGCATCGGGTCCCCGCCTGAGCGGGGAGCAGGAGTGTATGTGATAAGGTATGGATCCCTCCAGATCAGGTCTGGACACGTGTCGGCACTGGACCCCCACCCGGGTCCTGATTAAGGCCCAGGTATGTTCTATCCTGGAACCTTGGGACCCCATTGTGGGCGGCCCGGACCCCATATGGGGGGGTTCGGATCCCATTCCAGGGGTCCGGTTTGCACACGTGGAGGTCCTGGACCAAACTTGGAGGCCCGAACCGTATGTACAGGGGTCTGACACCTTCCCATGGGGGTCCGGACTCACTGATGATGTCCCAGAGTATGTCACTTTCTCTGGACACGTGGCGGTACTGGGCCCACCCATGTGGTGGGGTCAAGTGCTGATGCTGGCCCAGAGTAGTTGCCCGAGGCTGGGGCGAGTCATGGCCTGGTCCCACATGCAAAAGAAGGATGGGACTTGGAGGAGCACCAACGCCTCAGTGACTGGCGCACCCAATTGGAGGAGCACACCAAGACGGCGTCCCAACAGTTCATCTCCGAGCGGTCCCAACTCGAGTGGGACCGCAAGGAGTACAAGACCTCCAGAAGGTGTGTGCCAGGGAGCTAGAGGCATCCCGGAGGGAGAAGAAGGTGGCCAGGAAGGAGGAAGCCATGACCCAGAGGGAGGCCCTCACGACGAAGTACCAGCCAAGCTGAGTGCTCTGGACCGGACTCTAGAAGCCTAGCGGGCCCAGCAGGTGAAGGCCATGGAAAGGCTACAGAAATGGCAGCAAGAGCTCGAGGGCAAGGCTAGCGACACCACCCTCATCGAGGAAAACCTTAAGTCGAAGGAGCAGTCCTTGGACAGGCGGGAGACGGATCTCGCCAGGCGAGAGACGGATCTCGCCTTCAGGGAAGAAATGCTCACTCGACGAGGCAAGTTGCTGGCCGAGCACGAGCTCAAAGTAGAAGAAAAGGAGAGGAAGTTGGAGGAGCAGATTCGCCAGTTCAATGCAGCGCAGGCAGTGCCGGGCCCCCAGGCAATGGAGGCCACCAGAAAGGCCCTCGAGGATCTCCAGGCAGAACACCACGCCGGGGTCCAACGTATTGCCGAGTGGGCCGGCGAGACAGGCACGACACTGGTGCCACTAGGGATGAGCCCCATCCCAGTGTCGGAGCTGCCAGTGTCGATCTCCGATGCCCTCCCGGTGCTGGACTCCGTCGCTAATCGCCTCCGGCGCCTAGATCAGATCCTCGGTGCCCGCCTGGAGGCAGAGGGCAGCAAGCTCTATCAGGCGGTCGTTGAATACGTCCTAACGTGCTTTCAGAGTCATGACCCGCCATATCCTTGGCGCCGGTGATCGATGATCCGGTAGCCGCCACAGAAGACGCCGCCCGGGAGAGTGTACAGGATGCAGTGGAGATGATGGCCGCGCGCTTCAGCGTGACCCTACTGACGCCGAATAGCTGAACCTGTAGATACAAGGCGAGGGTTCCGCTGGGGGCGGCTGTAATAACTTTTGGCTATGTAACATATTCTAAGAACCGTTAATCAAGTAACACTAGAACTTATCTGTATGTTATTTGTCCTTGTTATGTGTAGCGTCATCAACTTCCGCCTGGTACTTGGCCCCCTTGGGAGGTAGGCTCGACGTGTCGAGACTGGATACCAGTATACCAAAGAAAAAATTGATGACCCAGCCCCTAGGAGGTAGTCTCTATAGCTTGAGACTACCTACCTCTGGACTGGGACCTAGACCTGCACACAGCTTTGACTTTGAAGTTTTAGGAGCACACCCATAGGACCCACCATCTGGTATCTTTCATCATTTGATTCATGCAACAGGACCTGCAGGATTTAGCCTGGGAAGCCAAGCCGTATGCCCGGACCCACAGGATCATAGTTCCAAATACTAGGGTACCCGTTGCAGAGTGGTGGAGTGTGCAGGCTTAGGGTACAGAACCATGCTAAGCAGCTACACAGCTCCGGACCACTCCAGGAGACGAGCGCCCATTCTCTAGAACTGGTCCACAGGTTGTCGGACCCCCTGTAGCAGTAGAGGGGTCCTGAACTGCAAGCATGGCTACTCAATTCGGATGTCGTCATACCAGCAAGGGTGGGAAACTATATGGGTGGGTTAGATAAAAAATAATGCTTGTAAACTGAAGTAGAATAAAGCCATCACAAAAGCACATCTAGGGGGTAAATCTTTTCCTTATAACTTGATATACATGGGTGCAGACCAACAGGCCAAGTTTACGAGGGTGGGCTTCACCAGATTGACATACACATATGCACAACCTAGTTACAAAGGAAGAAAGCTCAACCTCCCAGTTTTGCTTTTATGGATAGAACTTATGGAGATGCTCTATATTCCAAGGATTGGGAAGAGGTACTCCTTCTGTTGTGGCAAGGCAGACACACCCGGGTCGACATATTTCTGTCAACTTGAAGGGTCCTTCCCAACTGGGGGAGAGTTTGTGGAGCCCTTCTCGGTTTAGTACTCACCTTAGGACTAGGTCCCCGACCCTGAGCTCCCTACTATGCACAAACCGTTGGTGGTAGCGCTTGAGCGCTTGGTTGTACCGTGCATTTTGGATCGCCGCTTGCCATCTGTGTTCGTCGATGAAGTCCACGTCCTCACGCCGTAGTTGTTCCTGCATAGATTCATCGAAAGACTGGACCCGTGGTGAGCCCATAATGATTTCCGGGGGAAGACAGGCTTCAGCCCTATAGACCAGGAAGAACGGGGTCTCCCCGGTAGCTCGGCTGAGTGTGGTCCGGTTCCCCCATAGTACGGATGGAAGCTCGTTGACCCAATTTGCACCATGCTTTTTTAAGCAGTCATAGGTGCGTGTCTTGAGTCCCTTGAGGATTTCTGCATTTGCCCTCTCAGCCTAGCCATTGCTCCTGGGATGAGCCACAGACGCAAAGCATAGCTAGGTGCCGATGCCCTCACAATACTCTTGGAAGAGCCGACTTTTGAACTAGGTCCCGTTGTCCGTAATGATACGGCTTGGGGCCCCAAATCTGCAGATAATCGACTTGAGGAAGGCAACAGCAACACCCTGGGTGATACTGACCACAGGGGTGGCCTTTGGCCACTTTGTGAATTTGTCGATAGCGATAAAGAGGAAACGGTACCCACCGATAGCCCTGGGGAATGGTTCCAAGATATCCACCCCCATACGGTGAATGGCTAGGAGGGCAGAATCATCTACAGAGCCTAAGCCAGTGTGTGTATCTGCTTTGCATGGAACTGACATGCTTTGCAGGACTTTACCAACTCAGTTGCCTCCTGGAGAGAGGTTGGCCAATAGAAGCCGTGCCGGAAGGCCTTACCAACCAGTGTGCGGGATGATGAATGACTTCCACACTCACCTCCATGGATCTCCGCGAGCAACTCATGACCCTCCTCCTGGGTGATGCACTGCATGAGAATGCCATTGGCACCACGGCGGTATAGATCCCCTTCTACCACCGTGTATCGTTTAGCCAACCGCACTATGCGCTCTGCGGATACATGATCTTTAGGAAGGATATTTTCCTTTAGGTAGTCCTAGATCTCAGAGATCCATGCATCGGGACCACTCTGAGCTACTGGCTGTGGCGCTAAGAGGTTGGCAAGACCCTCTGTAGCACACACAATCCTTGGCGGGTTCTGCAGATGGAACGCCACCGGGACCGCTAGCTTCGCGGTGCTAGTCTCGCCCCCTTCACCCGGTTCGGCAGGCTGGGCGGAAGGTCTCAGCAACCGTCTTTCGAAGACGCCCTCGGGCACGGGTGCCCAAGTTGATGCCCTCGTGGAGAGTTCATCTGCCGCTAAGTTGTTAGCCCGAGGAACATGTTGCAGTTCCAGGGCAATGAAGTCCTTTTCCAACTTCCTTACGTGGAGGAGGTAAGCTGTGAGCCTGGGCTCGTTGCAGCTACATTCTCCATGGACCTGCTTGATAATCAGTTGGGAGTCCCCCTTCACGAGGAGCTGGCGGATCCCTAGGGATAGGGCCGCAGACAAGCCGAAGATCAGTGCTTCATACTCTGCCATGTTGTTGGTGGCCTTGAACTCAAGGTGCACCATGTACTTCACTTGATCCCCGCTTGGGTCGATGAGGACCACTCCAGCGCTGCCACCCTACTGGCGGGCGGATCCGTCGAAGAAGAGTGTCCAGTGAGGCTCGGTGAAGACCGGAGCCCTGGGCTCCGCAGGTGTGGGGTCCGAATTGGGATCCGGACCCCTAGGAGCGCTCGGGGAAGGGGTCCATTCCATGATGAAGTCTGCCAGAACCTGGCTCTTGACAGCATGGTGAGGCTGGAAGTCCTGTTGGAACTCAGCAAGCTCCGCGACCCACTTGGCGATGTTGCCTGTGGCGTTAGAGTTGTGGAGAATGGCCCTTAACGGGAAGGAGGTCACCACCACGACCCTGTGTGCCTGAAAATAGTGGCACAACTTCCTGGACGCAACAAGTATAGCATAGATAAGCTTGTGCGTCTCAAGGTACCTGGCCTTTGCCTCATGGAGGACTTCGCTGACGTAGTAGACTGGCTTCTGGATGGTTCGGACCCCTGCGGTTGGTCCCGAGCCCTCAAACTCTTGACCTTCCATCAGCATCATGGTGCCCGGACCACCACCTTCTCCTAGGGGAACTTTTTGACTCCCCTAGGGATGTTGTGCCGTCCTTTCGACGACCAGCACCATGCTCACCGCTTCTATAGCCGCTGCAATGTATAAGTACAACGGCTCCTCTGGCTCTGGAGCTACCAGTATTAGTAGGGACACAAGGTGCTGCTTCAACTCTTGAAAGGCTCGTTCTGCCTCCTTGATCCAAGAGAGTGTGCCGGACTTCCGTAATAGCTTGAATAAGGGTAGCGCCCTCTCGGTCAGTCTTGAGATGAACCGGCTAAGGGCGGCCAGTGACCCTGTAAGCTTTTGGACGTCCTTGATTCGGGCCGGAGGCCTCATTGCCTCAATTGCTTTGATCTTCTCCAAGTTTGCTTCAATGCCTCGGTGCGAAACCAGGAATCCCAGCAACTTCCCTGTGGAGACACCAAAGACGCACTTTTCCGGGTTCAGCTTCGCGCGTGTTGCCCGCAGCTTGTCAAAGACTAGGGTTAAGTCTTCCACTAGGGTCGACCCTCTCTTAGTCTTGACCACGATGTCATCGACGTATATCTCTATCCTGTCCCTAATCAGGTCACCAAAGGTCTTACTCATCGCACGTACAAATGTCGGCAAGGCGTTTTTCAGACCGTAAGGCATTACAACATAACAGTAAAGGCCATCCACGGTTACAAAAGCGGTATGCTTCCTATCTTGCCTAGACATCTGGATCCGATGTAAACCAGAGTAAGCATCTAGGAAGGACAGGAGGTCGCACCCAGAGGTAGAATCCACGATTTGATCTATTCGTGGAAGTGGATATGGGTCCTTGGGACAGGCCTTATTGAGGTTGGTGTAGTCGATGCACATCCGAAGCTTCCCGTTTGCCTTGGGAACAATGACTGGATTGGCTAGCCATACTGGGTGATGGACCTCTTCGATGAAGCCAGCGTGTAGCAGCTTCCGGACCTCCTCACGGATGAAATCCTACCGCTCAACGGACTGTCTCCGAGGCTTCTGACTCATCGGTTTGGCGTCAGGGTGGATCTTCAGATGGTGCTCGATCACCTCTCTGGGGATCCCGGCATCTACGACGATTCCCATGAGAATACGTCGGCATTTGCCTGGAGGAAGGCGACGAGTGTGATTTCCTATTTCTCCTCCAGATTGCCCGCGATGCGGGTGATCTGGGAGGAATCCACGTCGACCTGGATAGTCTTGACGGGACCGCCGTCTGCTCTAGATGGCTGCACCTTAGGCACCTTGGTACAGGAAGTCGAGGGGTCCCTCCCCCCGTCATCCAGGCGAGCGGTTTCTGCCGCCAGGGCGTGCAACTTCTCGATAGCTGCAAGCGCAGCGGCGCGGTCGCCCCGCACGGTGAGGACCCCAACAGGGGACGACATCTTGAGGACCAAGTACCCGTAATGGGCAATGGCCATGAACCGATACAGGGCCGGCCTGCCAATGATGGCATTGAAAGGGAGGTTAACCTCCGCAACGTCGAACTGGACGTTCTCAGTGCGGAAGTTCTCCTCAGTCCCGAATGTAATCGGGAGTGTGATGCTCCCAAGGGGATACACCAGTTGAGGGCCCACTCCGGAGAATGGGTGAGAGGGTCCTAGTCGGGATCCTGGGATCTGCAGCTGCTTGAACGTAGCGTGACTGATGACATTGAGCCCAGCCCCACCATCAATCAGGACATGATGCAGCTTCATGTTGGCGATGACAGGGGTGGTGATGAGTGGTAGTATGCCAACCCCTGCCATGTTTTTAGGGCAGTCGGATGCCCCGAAGGAGATAGTGGTGCTCTGCCACCGCTGATGTGGAGCTGCCTTCGGGACCTCTGGGATCGTCGAAAGGACCTTGTGGCGCAGGGACTTCACGTTCCCACGGGAGGTGAGCTCTAGAGATGGCAATGGGTACCCGAAACCCGAATACCCGACGGGTTATACCCGATATGAAGGCGGGTATGGGATGATTTCTCTACCCGCGGGTATGTTAATGGGTAAAAAACTCTACCCGTTGGGTAGACGGGTACGGTTTGGGTTGGAACTACCCATACCTGTCTACCCATGGGTAAAATATACCCGCATCAATACAACTATAACCATCTAATAGAGCCCATCTTAGCTAAAATAAAATCCTTCTCTAGCTATCATTTGTCTAGATACCAAGTTATGTAATCATATGATTTGTTATATGTGAAGTTGAAGTTGTTTTTATATGTTTATTTAATATTTTGAGTGATTGGTATATTGGAATTTAAGACTTTCCTAGCGGGTACGGGTTACCCGACGGGTAAAAATATCCGCGTGGGTACTGAAAGGGAAATGTGCCCTTGGGCCATTTCTAAGTATTTTGGTGATTTAGTGTCCAACACAAATGCCTGAGTGTAAAATGGTGGACAAAGTGCAAATCAAGGTTAAAGGTATGTTTCTCAGACTTAGTACATTGTTTTAGTGATTAATGTATTGTGTCTAAGTGCTGGAAACAGGAAAAATCTGATTGGAAAGGTCTTGGCTCGAGTAGCCAAGAATCTGCTCAGTCTGGGAGCACCGGACTGTCCGGTGTGCACCGGACAGTGTCCGTTGCGCCAGGCTGGCTTGAGCAAAGTGGCTGCTCTCGGGACTTCGACGGTGGTGTACGACTATAATTCACCGGACTGTCCGGTGGTGTACCGGACTGTCCGGTGAGCCGTTCACAGGCGAACTCGTCGCTCTCGGGAATTCACCGGCGACGTACGGCTATAATTCACCGGACTGTCCGGTGTGCACCGGACTGTCCGGTGAGCCAACGGTCGGCCGGGCCAACGGTCGGCCGCGCAATCTGCGCGGGACACGTGGCCGAGCCAACGGCTAGAAGATGTCACCGGACTGTCCGGTGTGCACCGGACATGTCCGGTGCGCCAACGGCTCTCAGGCTGCCAACGGTCGGCTTCGTTGTTTAAGGAAGGAAATCGGGCACCGGACAGTGTCCGGTGTGCACCGGACTGTCCGGTGCGCCAGTCGACAGAAGGCAAGATCTGCCTTCCAAGATTGCTCCCAACGGCTCCTAGCTGCCTTAGGGCTATAAAAGGGACCCCTAGGCGCATGGAGGATGATATCAAGCATCTCCTAATCATTTCTAAGCACCAAGACATCGATTTCGCGCATTCGTTTCATTGTGATAGCATATAGAGCTCTAGTGGAGTTGTGAACTCATTGAGTTGTGTTGCGAGCTCTTGTTGCGACTTGTGTGCGTGTTGACACTTTGATTCTTGTGTCTTGTGTGTGTTGCTAATCCCTCCCTTGCTCCGTGTTCTTTGTAAATTTCAAGTGTAAGGGCGAGAGGCTCCAAGTTGTGGAGATTCCTCGCAAACGGGATTGAGATAAAGCAAGCAAAACACCGTGGTATTCAAGTGGGTCTTTGGACCGCTTGAGAGGGGTTGATTGCAACCCTCGTCCGTTGGGACGCCACAACGTGGAGTAGGCAAGCGTTGGTCTTGGCCGAACCACGGGATAACCACCGTGCCATCTCTGTGATTGATCTTTGTTGGTTATTGTGTTTTGTTGAGGATTTCTCTATAGCCACTTGGCAATTATTGTGCTAACAATTAATCAAGTTTTGTGGCTTAAGTTTTGAAGTGTTACAGGATCACCTATTCACTCCCCCCTCTAGGTGCTCTCAATTGGTATCAGAGCCATTCTCTTCAAGAAAGGGACTAACCGCCCGAAGAGATGGATCCTAAGGGCAAGGGGATGGTGATCAACGACAAGGAGAAGGAGTCCTTCGTCAACGAGCCCAATGATGACAGGCCCACCGACTCAGGATCGGGCCACAAAAGAAAAGACGAGAGGAAGAAGAAGACAAGGCGCATCAAGGAAATTGTCTACTACGACAGCGACGAATCTTCCTCCTCCCAAAAGGACAACGACGACTACGACAGACGAAAGACGGTTAACTCAAACTTTTCTTTCGATTATTCGCGCATTCCGCATAGCTCAAATGCTCAATTGCTCCCCATTCCACTTGGCAAGCCCCCTCACTTTGATGGAGAGGACTACGGATTTTGGAGCCACAAAATGCGTACTCACCTGTTTTCTCTCCATCCAAGCATTTGGGAGATTGTGGAAAGTGGAATGAAATTTGATAGCTCGGATAGTCCTGTGTTTATTAATGAACAGATTCATAAGAATGCACAAGCTACTACTGTGTTGCTAGCCTCTTTGTGCAGGGACGAGTATCACAAGGTGAGCGGCTTGGACAATGCCAAGCAGATCTGGGACACCCTCAAGATCTCTCATGAGGGGAACGACGTCACCTTGCTCACCAAAATGGAGTTGGTGGAGGGCGAGCTTGGAAGGTTCGCGATGATAAGGGGTGAGGAGCCAACTCAAACATACAACCGGCTCAAGACCCTTATCAACAAAATAAGGAGCTACGGAAGCACGTGATGGACGGACCACGACGTCGTCCGACTGATGCTAAGGTCCTTTACCGTTCTTGATCCTCATTTGGTGAATAATATTCGTGAGAATCCCAGGTACACCAAAATGTCGCCCGAAGAAGTCCTCAGAAAATTCGTTAGCGGGCGAATGATGATCAAGGAGGCGAGGTATGTGGACGACGCCTTGAATGGTCCGATCAACGAGCCGCAACCCCTTGCTCTCAAGGCAACAAGAAGCAAGGAGGCGCTACCTAGCAAGGTGGCACAGATTGAGGCGGCCGGACTCAATGATGAAGAGATGGCCCTCATCATCAAAAGATTCAAGACAACGCTTAAAGGTCGCAAGGGACAACCAAGCAAGACCAAAGCCAAGGGGAAGCGCTCATGCTTCAAATGCGATAAGCTTGGTCATTTTATTGCTAACTGTCCCGACAATGATAGTGAACAGGACCAAGGGAGCAAGAGGGAGAAGAAGAAGGCATACAAGAAGGCAAAGGGCGAGGCACATCTAGGCAAGGAGTGGGATTCGGATTGCTCCTCCTCCGACTCCGACAATGAAGGACTCGCCGCCACCGCCTTCAACAAGTCATCCCTCTTCCCAAACGAGCGTCACACTTGCCTCATGGCAAGAGAGAAGAAAGTAAGCACTCATGATACTAGTACTTATGCTTCTTCAAGTGAGGATGAGTCTAGTGATGATGATGAGATAGATTACTCATGCTTATTCAAGGGATTAGATAGATCTAAAATTGATAAGATTAATGAGTTGATTGATGCTTTGAATGACAAGAATAGATTACTAGAAAAACAAGAGGATCTTTTATATGAGGAGCATGATAAATTTGTTAGTGCACAAAAATCTCTTGCTCTTGAAATTAAAAGGAATGAAATGCTCTCTAGTGAATTATCTTCTTGTCATGAAACTATTGCTACGTTAAAAGGTTTTAATGATGATTTAAATGCTAAACTAGAAGTAGCTAGTAAATCTAATTCTTGTGTAGAAATTGTTGAAACTTGTAATAGGTGTAAAGATTTTGACATTGATGCTTGTAGTGATCATTTAGTTTCAATTTCCAAATTAAATGAGGAATTAGCTAGTCTTAATGCCCAACTTAAGACTAGCAAGAATGAATTTGACAAGCTAAAATTTGCAAGGGATGCCTACACGATTGGTAGACACCCCTCAATTAAGGATGGACTTGGCTACAAGAGGGAAGCCAAGAACTTGACAAGCCATAAGGCTCCCATCTCCGCCAAGGAGAAAGGGAAGGCCCCTATGGCTAGTAGTGTGCAAAAGAACCATGCCTTTATGTACCATGATAGGAGACAATCTAGAAATGCTTATAGGAATTGTAATGCATACAATGCCTTTGATTCTCATGCCATGTTTGCTTCTAGTTCTTCTTATGTGCATGATAGAAATGTTGGTAGGAGAAATGATTTTCATAATATACCTAGGAGAAATGTTGTCAATGTTCCTAGGAAAGTAAATGAACCTTCTACAATATATCATGCTTTAAATGCTTCTTTTGCTATTTGTAGAAAGGATAGGAAGATTGTTGCTAGAAAATTAGGGGCAAGATGCAAGGGAGACAAAACTTGCATTTGGGTCCCTAAGGATATTTGTGCTAACCTTGTAGGACCCAACATGAGTTGGGTACCTAAGACCCAAGCCTAAATTTGCCTTGTAGGTTTATGCATCCGGGGGTTCAAGCTGGATTATTGACAGCGGATGCACAAACCATATGACGGGGGAGAAGAAGATGTTCACCTCCTACGTCAAGAATAAGGATTCCCAAGATTCAATAATATTTGGTGATGGGAATCAAGGCAAGGTAAAAGGGTTAGGTAAAATTGCAATCTCAAATGAGCACTCTATCTCTAATGTGTTTTTAGTAGAGTCTCTTGGATATAATTTGCTATCTGTTAGTCAATTATGTAATATGGGATATAATTGTTTATTTACAAATGTAGATGTGTCTGTCTTTAGAAGATGTGATGGTTCACTAACTTTTAAGGGTGTACTAGACGGCAAACTTTACTTAGTTGATTTTGCAAAAGAAGAGGCCGGTCTAGATGCATGCTTAATGGCTAAGACTTGCATGGGCTGGTTGTGGCATCGCCGCTTAGCACATGTGGGGATGAAGAACCTCCACAAACTTCTAAAGGGAGAACACGTGATAGGTCTAACCAATGTTCATTTCGAAAAAGATAGACCTTGTGCAGCTTGTCAAGCAGGGAAACAGGTGGGAGGCTCTCATCACACCAAGAATGTGATGACAACATCAAGACCTCTGGAGCTGCTGCATATGGACCTCTTCGGACCTGTCGCCTATCTGAGCATAGGAGGAAGTAAGTATGGTCTAGTTATTGTTGATGACTTTTCCCGCTTCACTTGGGTGTTCTTTTTGCAGGATAAGTCTGAAACCCAAGGGACCCTCAAGCGCTTCCTAAGGAGAGCTCAAAATGAGTTTGAGCTCAAGGTGAAGAAGATAAGGAGCGACAACGGGTCCGAATTCAAGAATCTTCAAGTGGAGGAGTTCCTTGAGGAGGAGGGGATCAAGCACGAGTTCTCCGCTCCCTACACACCACAACAAAATGGTGTGGTAGAGAGGAAGAACAGGACGCTCATAGATATGGCGAGGACTATGCTTGGAGAGTTCAAGACCCCCGAGTGCTTTTGGTCGGAAGCCGTGAACACGGCTTGCCACGCCATCAACAGGGTCTACCTTCACCGCCTCCTCAAGAAGACTTCATATGAGCTGCTGACTGGTAACAAACCCAATGTATCGTACTTTCGTGTATTTGGGAGTAAATGCTACATTCTAGTGAAGAAGGGTAGGAATTCCAAATTTGCTCCCAAAGCCGTAGAAGGGTTTTTATTAGGTTATGATTCAAATACAAAGGCGTATAGGGTCTTCAACAAATCATCGGGTTTGGTTGAAGTCTCTAGCGACGTTGTATTTGATGAGACTAATGGCTCTCCAAGAGAGCAAGTTGTCGATCTTGATGATGTAGATGAAGAAGACGTTCCAACGGCCGCGATACGCACCATGGCGATTGGAGATGTACGGCCTCAGGAACATTTGAAGCAAGATCAACCGTCTTCCTCAACTATGGTGCATCCCCCAACCCAGGATGACGAACAGGTACCTCAAGTAGAGGCGCATGATCAAGGGGGAGCACAGGATGTTCAAATTGAAGAGGAAGAAGCACCTCAGGCACCTCCAACCCAAGTTCGAGCGACGATTCAAAGGGATCATCCCGTCGACCAAATTTTGGGTGATATTAGCAAGGGAGTAACTACTCGTTCAAGATTAGTAAATTTTTGTGAGCATTACTCTTTTGTCTCTTCTATTGAGCCTTTCAGGGTAGAAGAGGCATTGCTAGATCCGGACTGGGTGTTGGCCATGCAGGAGGAACTCAACAATTTCAAGCGCAATGAAGTTTGGACACTGGTGCCTCGCCCCAAGCAAAATGTTGTGGGAACCAAGTGGGTGTTCCGCAACAAACAAGACGAGCGCGGGGTGGTGACAAGGAACAAGGCTCGGCTTGTGGCAAAAGGTTATGCCCAAGTCGCAGGTTTGGACTTTGAGGAGACTTTTGCTCCCGTGGCTAGGCTAGAATCAATTCGTATCTTGCTAGCATATGCCGCTCACCATTCTTTCAGGTTGTACCAAATGGATGTGAAGAGCGCTTTCCTCAACGGGCCGATCAAGGAGGAGGTGTACGTGGAGCAACCCCCTGGCTTTGAGGATGAACGGTACCCCGACCACGTGTGTAAGCACTCTAAGGCGCTCTATGGACTTAAGCAAGCCCCAAGAGCATGGTATGAATGCCTTAGAGACTTTTTAATTGCTAATGCTTTCAAGGTCGGGAAAGCCGATCCAACTCTTTTTACTAAGACTTGCGATGGTGATCTTTTTGTGTGCCAAATTTATGTCGATGACATAATATTTGGTTCTACTAATCAAAAGTCTTGTGAAGAGTTTAGCAGGGTGATGACGCAGAAATTCGAGATGTCGATGATGGGCGAGTTGAACTATTTCCTTGGGTTCCAAGTGAAGCAACTCAAGGACGGCACTTTCATCTCCCAAACGAAGTACACGCAAGATTTGCTAAAGAGGTTTGGGATGAAGGACGCCAAGCCCGCGAAGACGCCGATGGGAACCGACGGACACACCGACCTCAACAAAGGAGGTAAGTCCGTTGATCAAAAAGCATACCGGTCCATGATAGGTTCTTTGCTTTATTTATGTGCTAGTAGACCGGATATTATGCTTAGCGTATGCATGTGTGCTAGATTTCAATCCGATCCTAAGGAGTGTCACTTAGTGGCTGTGAAGCGAATTCTTAGATATTTAGTCGCTACGCCTTGCTTCGGGATCTGGTATCCAAAGGGGTCTAACTTTGACTTGATTGGGTACTCAGATTCCGACTATGCTGGATGTAAGGTCGATAGGAAGAGTACATCGGGGACGTGCCAATTCTTAGGAAGGTCCCTGGTGTCATGGAACTCTAAGAAACAAACCTTCGTTGCCCTATCCACCGCTGAGGCCGAGTACGTTGCCGCAGGACAGTGTTGTGCGCAACTACTTTGGATGAGGCAAACCCTCAGGGAATTTGGCTACAATCTGAGCAAAGTCCCACTCCTATGTGATAATGAGAGTGCTATCCGAATAGCGGAAAATCCTGTTGAGCACAGCCGCACAAAGCACATTGACATCCGACATCACTTTTTGAGAGACCACCAGCAAAAGGGAGATATCGAAGTGTTTCATGTTAGCACCGAGAACCAGCTAGCCGATATCTTTACCAAGCCTCTAGATGAGAAGACCTTTTGCAGGCTGCGTAGTGAGCTCAATATCTTAGATTCGCGGAACTTGGATTGAATTGTAGCATATATGTGTTTATGCCTTTGATCATGTTCATTCTGCATTTTGTGGTGCTCAAGTTGTACAAACACTCCCTGGACCTCACAAGTCCTTTTTGCAAGTGATGCACATATTTAGGGGGAGCTGTGCTACAACTTGACCCTTTGAGACTAACCATGTACTTGAGTTTGGTTGTTTTAGTCTCCAAGGAGAATTGAAAGGGAAAAGGTGGACTTGGACCATGCAAGACTTCCACTGCACTCCGATGAGAAAGAGTAACTTTTTCAAGTTCATCTTTATACTCTCACTGCCTTTGTGTTCTCTTTTGATGATTTTGGTGAGGCAATGGGGTTAAAGGGCCAAGATTGATCCCGTTTCGGTGCTTGATGCCAAAGGGGGAGAAAATAAAGGCCAAAGCAATAAATGGATCAGCTACCACTTGAGAAATTTTGAAAATAGTAGATTAGAGCTTTTGGTTTGACAAAACTCTTTTATTGTCTTTTATGTCAAAAGTTGGCCTCTTATGGGGAGAAGTGTTGATTATGGGAAAAAGGGGGAGTTTTTGAAATCCTTGATCAAATTTTTTTGGAAAACCTCTCTTTATGTCTCTACAAGTGGTTTTGACTTAGAGATAGGAATTTAAATTTGATTTGCAAAAACAAACCAAGTGGTGGCATAGAGTGATCCATATATGTCAAATATGATTCAAAACAACTTTGAGTTCTTAGTTGAATTGGTTTTGTACTTGTTCTACTTGCTTTATGTTGTGTTGGCATAAATCACCAAAAAGGGGGAGATTGAAAGGGAAATGTGCCCTTGGGCCATTTCTAAGTATTTTGGTGATTTAGTGTCCAACACAAATGCCTGAGTGTAAAATGGTGGACAAAGTGCAAATCAAGGTTAAAGGTATGTTTCTCAGACTTAGTACATTGTTTTAGTGACTAATGTATTGTGTCTAAGTGCTGGAAACAGGAAAAATCCGATTGGAAAGGTCTTGGCTCGAGCAGCCAAGAATCTGCTCAGTCTGGGAGCACCGGACTGTCCGGTGTGCACCGGACAGTGTCCGGTGCGCCAGGCTGGCTTGAGCAAAGTGGCTGCTCTCGGGACTTCGACAGTGGTGTACGACTATACTTCACCGGACTGTCCGGTGGTGCACCGGACTGTCCGGTGAGCCGTTCACAGGCGAACTCGTCGCTCTCGGGAATTCACCAGCGACGTACGACTATAATTCACCGGACTGTCCGGTGAGCAACCGGTCGGCCGGGCCAACGGTCGGCCGCGCAATCTGCGCGGGACACGTGGCCGAGCCAACGGCTAGAAGATGTCACCGGACTGTCCGGTGTGCACCGGACATGTCCGGTGCGCCAACGGCTCTCAGGCTGCCAACGGTCGGCTTCGTTGTTTAAGGAAGGAAATCGGGCACCGGACAGTGTCCGGTGTGCACCGGACTGTCCGGTGCGCCAGCCGACAGAAGGCAAGATCTGCCTTCCAAGATTGCTCCCAACGGCTCCTAGCTGCCTTGGGGCTATAAAAGGGACCCCTAGGCGCATGGAGGATGATATCAAGCATCTCCTAATCATTTCTAAGCACCAAGACATCGATTTCGCGCATTCGTTTCATTGTGATAGCATATAGAGCTCTAGTGGAGTTGTGAACTCATTGAGTTGTGTTGCGAGCTCTTGTTGCGACTTGTGTGCGTGTTGACACTTTGATTCTTGTGTCTTGTGTGCGTTGCTAATCCCTCCCTTGCTCCGTGTTCTTTGTAAATTTCAAGTGTAAGGGCGAGAGGCTCCAAGTTGTGGAGATTCCTCGCAAACGGGATTGAGATAAAGCAAGCAAAACACCGTGGTATTCAAGTGGGTCTTTGGACCGCTTGAGAGGGGTTGATTGCAACCCTCGTCCGTTGGGACGCCACAACGTGGAGTAGGCAAGCGTTGGTCTTGGCCGAACCATGGGATAACCACCGTGCCATCTCTGTGATTGATCTTTGTTGGTTATTGTGTTTTGTTGAGGATTTCTCTATAGCCACTTGGCAATTATTGTGCTAACAATTAATCAAGTTTTGTGGCTTAAGTTTTGAAGTGTTATAGGATCACCTATTCACCCCCCTCTAGGTGCTCTCAGGTACGGGTATGGGTAAGATTTTATACCCGCGAGTATATATGGGTAACCCGACAGGTAGGATTTTTTTTATGGGTACGAGTATGGAATGGTACTACCCGACAGGTATGTACCCGTTGCCATCCCTAGTGAGCTCCCAGCTTCTGCCATACATCACGTACAGCTTCTTGCGACGGTCGTTGTTGTCACCGGAGTCGGAGTCTCTAGTGAAGATGTCCTTGAGGACTTGCTCGAGGGACTGATACCCGAGGTCCCATTCTCCCGCGGCCGTGTCACCTTCGTCGACCTTCTCCTTGCCAGGTCGGCAACGAGGCGGCGAGCCATCCCTAGAGGCCTGCTCGTGCCGCTCGCTGACGCGCTTCGCGAGCTTGATGATCTCTCGGCTTTCCGAGGCGCTGTAGCGACTGTTGGGATGGATAGGGCATGACCCACTGTTACCTCCCTGTTGCCGTGGGTGCTTGCCGCGCTCGTTCCGGCCCCCAGCCACAGCTGCGATGACCGGAGCAGCAGACTGTGGCCTATCATGACCGCGGTTCTTCTTCTTTTTCTTATTGCCACCCTGGGTGGCGGCACCTAAGCCACCCGTCTGGGTAACTCTGGTCTGCAGTGTCGAGTGCCATGCACAGCCCTCGGTAGCTCTGACACATTTGTCGGCTAGAGCGAAGAGCGCTGTGGCGGAACTGCCCGAATTATTCCAACTTAAGTGCCTAAGCCCTGCCTTAGAGGCTAGACCACACTTAAATGGGAATAACCCGTCAATCCCTCGGATCTAGTCCGACACGGCCACTGACAGGATCAAGTACCACAGTCTCACTCGATGGTGAGTCACAGAGCAAATACAATAAAGCATAAAACCATACATGTCAGAGTATTAAGTTATTACATCATCATCATCATCATCATCGGAGTTTTGCCAAAAGTAGTCATCATTGTTCGAAGTGCAGCGGAATAAAACTAACGATAATTAAACGGAGAGATGGGGAAGCCTGTCCCATCACTCCTCATGCTCCTCCTCAGCCGAGGCGGGGTCCCACTCGACAGTCCAACCCGGTGGCAGGGTGGATGGCCAAGTCACTCCAGCAACCATATCCTCCAGAGAACCTGTAAAATTATGCCACAAGCAAGGCTGAGTATACTAATACTCAGCTAGACTTACCCGGTGTGAGGAGTCTATACTCCTCTACCTCTAGACATGCAGCTATTTGGCTGTGGGGTTTGGTTGCCAAAAGCACTAGCTGAGTTTCTAAATCAAGATTTTAACTTTGTCAAGATTAAGTGTGACTCTCTTAAGGCTAAATGTGTACTATCTATTCATACATAGTAGCAAGCATTTTTAACAATCAACAGCTTGTATCATCTCATCACAGTTTCACTTGTTACTCAATGCAGTACAATGGATCAAGCAGTCTCATTAGCTGCGAGAAGCAGACGATTCGAATCGAGTTTTTATCCTTGCAAGGTAAACCTAAACACACGACGTGGCGAGGCACTCCGTCCCCACACACATCAACCGTCCCCATCGATTCCCTGTCAGCAGATCAGGTCTCACCGCCTTGGCGTACAATGCCTCACTGACCCCGACTGGCCGTCGTGCAGTGACCGCACTTGTACCCACCATAACCGGAATGGGAGACTACGTCTCAGGTCGCATGAGGGGGTATGTCCACTGCCAGGTTCACTCAGGTACTAGGCTTACCGATTTACCATATTTCTCGGTATGTGTTTAGTACGTTCAAACGCTTGACACAGGTATCCGCACGTTAATCCTTATTCCAATTTTTCATCTCGTAGACCACGCGTCCCCATGGACCGTGTCCACAGACCATCACCATTCTGTTATCAAAGTGGATACAACCAAATCCTGACCTCGCGCGAGTGCTAGAAAAATCACTCGACTTCTACCGAGATCCTACTTAATAAAGCAGCTACTCGTCTTAGCATACTAGTATTCATCTCAATGGGGTTCCTGAGATCATGCAACTAGGGTTTCAAACAACTCCTACACTTAAGTGCACAAACAATCCTACAATCATTAAGTGTAGTAAAATAGCATAAATAACAGGTTATGCATAAAACCGGGGCTTGCCTTCCAAAGCAGTGGCAGGCAGGTCCTCTGGTGCAGGCTCTGGTGCTGGGTCTGGGGCAACCTCCTGGGCAGCTCCTTGCTCCGGCACGAGGATGTACTCTCCGTCAGCAAGATTACAGTCTATCGAATGCAATGAAAATGTATGTTATGATTATGCAAGATTTAATAACATTAAACTATAGATTTTTAAGTCAAGAATTAACTTAGGGTTCACTGGCTATGTGGGTCTCCTAGTGGTATATATATACATAGACTTATTACCTTTTAGGTTTAAGTTTTCTTTTAGGATAACATAGTGGACTTGCATTATCTTTCTAGATTTCAGTGGACAAATTTACAAAGGTCTGTGGAGGACATTAATTTCCTTTTTTCCATTTTCCTTCCTTTAGTTTCCTTTTAGGACTTCTAGTGTAGGTTTGAACTACGACAGTGTTTTAATAATTTCCAAAAATGATGTAAAAATTACAGTGGGTTGTCACTGGCTATTCTAGCTTGTTTTAAGAATTTGAGGCTTAAGGTACAAAAGCTAGGTCTTAAACAAAAATAACAATAGTTAGACAAAATGGGCCACTTTGCACTACAAGTCTTTTATTAAAGTGGGTCCTGACCTAAGGGTTATTTTTGTTGGCCTCTAATAGTGATAGTAAGCTCTTGTACCAAAAATGGCAGAGAGCCACATGATGGTTAATCAATGGTGGATTTCTAAACTTTGGTGCAAAAAGGGTAATTAGAACTAACTTGTTATTTGAAAAATATCAAACAACAGATTTCAGATTTTTCTTAAGTTCTTACTATCAACACATTAGTTATCCTAGGGTTTGGGGAGGTTTCTCCTTAGGGTTATTTTTGTAGGGTTTTTCTAAGTTATCCTTATTTTCTTCATTTAAAAGGTATCTTTCTTATCTTACACTACAACAGGGTATGATACATTTTTCCAGTGAACTATATTGACTAAGTATCTCAATAAAAATAGGGGTGCCCTCTGGTTCATTATTTATGTCACTTTTTCTATTTTTCTTAACCTTAAGCATATTATGGAATAAGGGGTTAAAACTAACTTAAGGTAGTGAACAGAGGGGTTTAACATTTTTAACTAGGTCAGTAGGTAGATATAAACTTCTCCAAATTTTTCTAACCCTAGTTAAATAGTACAACCATTTTTCTTGCTATTATTGAGCTTTTGGCCAAAACTAAAATTAAATCAGAACCTTATATTTTTCTTTAGTACATATGGGGTTTTATATTTTTCTTAGACAGGTTACATTATTTAGAGTCTGGCAAAATTGGTTTGACCAAATTTGGATAAACCAAACAGAAGTTATGGGTTTTTAAGTTTCTGTTTGAATTTAAATCAGGTTTATCAAAGTTTTTCTGAAAAAAACAGTTTGCGCCGAGGCCCCTAGGTTTAAACCGAATCCAACCTCACAGATCTGCCCTTACGCCACTATTCACTTGAGTCTCTGACTTTTCACTTAACCCCCTGGGTTTCTCTCCCTCTCACCCGCAGTCCCTCCCCCAATCAAAACAGTAGCCGCAGGAAAGAAAGGACGACGCGGCTTACCGGCGGCGAGGGAGGCCCGGCGAGGTGGTCAGTGACGTTCGGGAGGTCGCGACGGTCACGTCGATGTGCGGGTCGTCGTCGGAGGTGGTCGGAGCTCCCCTGGCCACGAACACAGGCGGCGGGGATCGTCGGCGACGCCTGCTCCGGCCAAACCACGGCGGTAGAGTTCAATTAATGGGCACGAGGAGCTTCACGGGATGACACAGAGGCCATGTGTGCATCGAATCGGAAAATGGTGAAGGGGTTTACCCGGTCCACGTGCGCCGGCGGGTTCTTGAACTCCGGTGAGCGCGATTCGGCTACTCCGGTGACGCGGGCCCTCGGGTTAAGCTTGAGCAAGGCTCACGGCTTCACCAGGAAGCTATCTGGGGGCTTGGATCGAACGGAGGAGGACAGGAGAGGGGTTGGCCACGGCGGTGGCTTTCGGGCGGCACTGGCGGGTCGCGGGGAGGTCGCCGGAGGCAACGGCTGGCTCGGGCGAGTCCGGCGAGGTACGGAGGAGGCAATGGGGAAGGCAACCGAGCACTGGGGTGGGTTTTATAGGCGCGGACGCGGCCGGGGCGCCGGCTTGGCTCGGGCGCGGCGCGGGGCGCGCGCGGGCGTGCTCTAGCGCGGCAGAACGCGTCGAACACGTGGCGGTTTGTTTCTTCCAGTGTTCAAACGTCGACAGAGGTCGCAAACGTGCGAATCTTTGCAAAGGTTCGGCGCAGACCTCTTCCTGGCACCTAGGGCTGTCACTCAACTGTGAGAAGTCGGGGCAGATATGGCCTAGGGAGGGAGATCTTTGGATGCCAAAACAGGTGTGTCACACTGGGCACTTCGCGACAAAAGCCATGCCATGGCATGTCAAACGTCCGAGTCTCGGGCTCAACTTTTTCCAGTGGGTGCCCTAGGTAGTATGCCACATTTTTGGTATAGATCACAAGTGGATTTGATGCCATCTTCAAGGTGAACACGGCTGATCCTTAAACTAGGGTTAAATATGGACTTAGAGAGGAATAGAGAGCTCTAGCTCTCTCTCCACTTAGTGATTTGATTTGGGGTTTCACCAGGGGCCTTTTTGCAATATTTCCCTCCCCTAATTGCTGGTTACAAGGTTACTTAAGGTTTGGGTAAAGGTTACTCATGTTTTGCACACTTGCTCACTCTCTTTTCCCCTCTTACCTAGGGTTTTGGGAGATAGGGTCTAAGAGAGGTCTAGGGTTCTTCTCCCCTCTTATCCAAGGTAGTAAGTGTGCAAGGATCAGAGTAATGCTTTTGATTACTCACAATCCTTGGTTAACCCCTAGCTTTCCAAGGCCCTTATGCTTCTATTCATTAAGTTCTTCCACAGGGGCTCATACCCCTTTGATAGCAAGGTGGGCTCTAGCCATGGTAACACCTGGGGTGTTACAGCCCTCCCCCCTTAAAGGAATCTCGTCCCGAGATTTTAGGTAGAGTCCCTTGGAGGGATGCTCGAAGGTGTGTTGGTGCTACTTTCCCCTTAAACTCAAGTTCCACTTTCCTAACTGCTCTTCGAATGTCATCCTCTTTGCAACTTCAGAAGGAAGCCCTTCTTAAGTTAAATCCATAACTTAGACTATCCTTGTTATCTAAGTTTTTCTTATAATTGACTTCAAAGGGCAGGTGGGGGTGGGGTTTTGGGTTACATACCGATTCCTTTGGGTAGAAAGTCGGGGAAGCGAGAGCGTAGAAAATCCTCCGTCTCCCATGTGGCTTCTCCTGCTGAATGGTGACTCCATTGAACCTTATACATTCTGATTGATCTGGCCCGAGTTGACCTTTCCTTCTGATCCAATACCTTGACGGGGTTCTCTTGGTAGGACAAGTCTGGTTCTATCTCAATGTCCGGCTCTGGTAGCACTTCAGTGGGTAGACGAACACATTTCCGCAGCTGAGATACATGGAACACATTGTGGACTGCTGACATATGGGGTGGCAATTCCAATTGGTAAGCTACGGGTCCACAACTTGCCTTGATCTAATAGGGTCCAATGTAATGAGGGGCCAACTTGCCCTTGATCCCGAATCTCTGGACACCCTTGGTTGGTGATATCTTAAGATAGACATGATCTCCTACCTCAAACTGTAGAGGCTTCCGTCTCTGGTCATGATAACTCTTTTGCCTGGCCTGAGCAGCTTCTAAGTTCTTCCTGATGACTCTGACCTTTTCCTCTGCTTCAATTACCAAATCTGGCCCAAAAATTTCCCTTTCTCCTGCTTGAGACCAATTTAGCGGGGTTCTGCATCTTCTCCCATATAAGGCCTCAAAAGGCGCCATCTTCAGACTAGACTGATAGCTATTATTGTAAGGGAACTCTGCCAAGGAGAGACACTTGTCCCAGTCCTTTCCATAGTGTAGTGCACATGCCCGCAACATGTCTTCCAAAATCTGATTTACCCTTTCGGTCTGACCATCCGTTTGAGGGTGATAAGCTGAGCTCCGGATTACGTGGGTCCCGAGAGCTTCTTGCAGTTTCTCCCAAAAGCGTGCCACAAACAGTGCTCCTCTGTCCGATATGATGGTCTTTGGGATGCCATGCAATCTTACTATTTGATCCACGTAAATTTCCGCGTACTTCTCTGCCTTGTGGGTGGTGTGCACTGGCAAGAAATGAGCAGTCTTGGTCAATCTGTCCATAATAACCCATATAGAATCATGGTGCCTGGAGGTATTGGGCAATCCCACTATGAAGTCCATGCAAACGTCCTCCCATTTCCAAGATGGTATGGGAAGGGGTTGCAAAGGGCCTGCTGCTTTCAAATGACTAGCTTTTACCCTCTGACAAGTGTCACATTCTGAGACGTACTTGGCAATTTCCCTCTTCATCCTGGTCCACCAATAAAGAGGTCTGAGATCATGGTACATCTTGTTGCTACCAGGGTGCATGGAAAATTTGGAAAGGTGAGCTTCATCCAGTATCTTCCTTCTGAGCTCTGGGTTCTTGGGAACCACCAATCGATCTTCAAACCATAAAATTCCCTTGCTGTCCTGACGGAAACACTTGTATTTCTCGGCCTTTTGCTTGATCATATCCTTGATGACCTGAACACCCTTATCCCCAAACTGTGCCTGAGCTATTTGCTCTTGCAATGTGGGCTCCACTGCGATATATCTCAATTCACCGGAAGGAACAACTTCCAGATTCAGCTTGCACAACTCATCACACAGGGTGGTGATTCTTGTATCCATGTTCATGCAATTGCATTGGGCCTTTCTGCTCAAGGCATCTGCCACAACATTGGCCTTGCCAGGATGGTAATGCACCTCCAAATCATAGTCCTTGATTAATTCCAACCATCTTCTCTGCCTCATGTTCAGATCTGCCTGAGTGAAAATGTACTTGAGACTCTTGTGATCAGTGTAAATGTTACAGTGAGCTCCCATCAAGTAGTGTCTCCATATCTTGAGGGCATGAACTACTGCTGCCAACTCCAGATCATGTGTCGGGTAGTTCTGCTCATGGGGCCTGAGTGCTCGGGAAGCATAAGCAATCACTCTATTCTCTTGCATCAAAACACATCCCAATCCTGTACCAGAAGCATCACAATAAACTTCAAATGGCTTGGTATTGTCGGGTTGGGCTAGCACTGGGGCTGTTGTCAATTGTTGCCTCAAGGTATGAAAAGCCTCTTCACACTTTTGGCTCCACTCAAATTTGACTCCCTTCTTCAACAGTTCAGTCATTGGCTTGGCAATTCTGGAGAAATCCGGAATGAATCGTCGGTAATACCCTGCCAATCCCAGAAAACTCCGAATCTGTCTCACTGTAGTCGGAGGTTTCCAGTCCATCACCTCTTGCACTTTCTCAGGGTCGACTGATATCCCCTCCTGAGAGATTGTGTGACCCAAGAATTTTATTTCCTTTAGCCAGAATTCACACTTAGACAATTTAGCGTAGAGACGATGATCGCGCAGTCGTTGAAGCATGACATGCAGGTGCTCAGTGTGTTCATCTTCATTCTTGGAGTACACCAGAATGTCATCGATGAAAACGACCACGAACTTGTCTAGCTCTGGCATGAATACCGAGTTCATCAAGTACATGAAATAAGCCGGGGCATTGGTCAGCCCAAAAGACATCACCAAAAACTCATACAGCCCATATCTAGTAGAGAAGGCCGTCTTGGGAATATCACTGGCACGGATCTTGATCTGATGGTAGCCCGAGCGAAGGTCTATCTTGGAGAATACCTTGGCTCCCACCAACTGATCAAACAGAACATCGATGCGGGGTAACGGGTACTTGTTCTTGATAGTCACCGCATTGAGAGGGCGGTAGTCAACACACATCCTCAAACTCTCATCCTTTTTCTTCACGAATAAGGCGGGACATCCCCATGGTGAAGTACTGGGACGAATAAACCCCTTGTCCAACAACTCTTGCAATTGCTTCTTCAATTCTGCCAATTCTGCGGGAGGCATCCTATAGGGTCTCTTAGAGATAGGAGCAGTCCCGGGTTGCAATTCAATGGCAAACTCAATGTCTCTATCAGGTGGCATTCCTGGCAATTCATCCGGAAAAACATCGGGGTAGTCACAGACTACTGGGATCCGCCTTACTGGGGATTCTGCCATAACAAAGGCACAAGACCGGGTACTACTCTGGTTGGGTAAATACAAAACCGTCTCGCCATAAGCAGGGGAATGAATTTCAATGGCTCTGGCTGCAATGTCCAATATTGCCTGATGTTTGGTCAACCAATCAGTTCCCAAGATGATATCCACACTATCCAGTCCCAAGATAAGAAGGTCAGTTTTAATTATCAAACTACCAAACTTTAGAGGCACCTTCATGCTGATTTGATTAGTGGCAATCCTGCCTCCTGGGGTTGAAATGGTAATAGCCCCGTTGGTGTGGTGAAAAGGCAACTGGCACTTGACACTAAATTTGGCACTGACAAAACTATGCGAAGCACCAGAATCAAAAAGAACAATAGCAGGAAAATTTAAAACTGTAAAGATACCAGTCATGACGGGTGCTCCCTCTGGAATGTCAGCCATTGTAGTGAAGTTCAGCTTGCCCTGCCTCACTTGCACTTTCTGCCTCTTCCCTTGGTTCTGATTAACATTCTGCCCCTGCCTCTGCTGATTCTTGGGACAATTCTTGGCATAGTGTCCAGTGCTGCCACAAGTGAAACACCTGTTATCATTGGCCTGGCGGTACTGCTGCTGCTGATTGTTCCTCTGAGCTGGAAACTGGGCACGGTTGGGTGTCTGCTGCTGCTGCTGCGGTGGCCTGATCACCCACCTCCCTTGCTGTTGTTGAGGTCCCTTGTTCTGCGAGTCAGACACAATTCTGAAGCGCTGTGGCTGAGACGAGGGTCCTGCCACAGGGGTCTTCCTCTTCTTCTCCGCCTGTCGAGCTAAGATGCAGTCCTCCTGTGAGATAGCCATGTTGACCAACTCATTGTAACTGTTGGCCCTGACGGTGTTGAGTCGATCACGGAGCTTGGTGCTGAGCCCCCTTCTGAACCTGTCTCGCTTCTTCTCATCCGTATCAGCATGATATCCAGCATACTGACACAAATCATTGAAGGCCTGGGCATATTGCAACACTGTCCTGCTGCCCTGAGTGAGTGCCAGAAACTCGTTGAGTTTCCGGTCCATGATGCCAGCTGGAATATGATGCCCTCTGAAAGCGGCCTTGAACTCCCTCCACTCCACCTCTCTACCATCTGGCTGCATAGCAAGAAAATGGTCCCACCAAGTCCTCGCGGGTCCGCGAAGCTGCTGGGTGGCGAACCTGACCTTGGTGACCTCTGAGCAAGCCCCATGGAGCAGTGGGAATTTGGATTCCACCACCCTCAACCACACATCTGCATCAAGTGGGTCCTCCGCCCTGGTAAACAGTGGTGGCTGAGTACTAAGGAACTCCTGGTAGGTAGCAGCGACAGGGTGACGCTGATGGTCTCCACCATAATGTTGAGGTGGTGGCTGACGCTGAGCTAGCTGTCTCAGGATCTCATTCTGCTGGGCCATGAGCTCCTGCAGAGTGGGAGGCGGTGGCGGTGGAGGAACGTGCTCATTCTGACCACGGCGCGCTCTCCCAGCCATCTGAAAAATCACATGGTTGCTTAATAACACATCTCCAAGCTTAAGGTTCAAACACGGTAGGGGAGCTAAAGCAATTTAATAGATTCCACATAAAACAAAACAAAACATAAACCTTCCGTCCAAATCTAAACTGCCATTAAACATCCCCAAACCTCCAAAAGAGTTTAACACTGTTACATCAATGATCAAAAAGACTCAACTCTACCTAGCCTAGTACCCTAAGGGTGCAAAAGCTAAGCTAGCGGCGAGGAGTCCAACCATCATCAACTTCTAGTATTAGCCTGGCATCTAGTGAGCGAACGAGGCAACGCTGGACTCGGGGGAAGGTGGTCTCCCTGAACCAGCGGTGTCTACACTGGAGGCAGGCTCATCTCCTCCCTCGATGTCCACGTCCTCGTCAGCCTCCTCATCATGGATCTCTTGGTGATGCATGTCCAGGTGCGCATTAGCCTCTGCTAACTGCTGCTGGGTGTTGAGGAGCTGATCCTCGAGAACCTCGATGGTATTCTCCCTGGTGCCCACTAGCTCCTCCAACTCATGAATCTCGTCAGTCAGCTGCTCCACTTGCAAATCTTTCTCCACCAGCTCCTGGGATAAATCCACCACGAGCTCCTCCCTGTTGTCCAGGGTGATCTTGGTGGCCTCCAGCAATGCCATCAGGTGAGACATGGCCTCCCCACGCATCACTTGCAGACGATACAAAGCGTTCATGCATCGTACCGACAAGTGAGCGGTGTGGCCTGGGTAGAGAGCCCAGATGTCCTTGGCATGCTCCACCCGATCCCTCCACATCGGGTCGTCCTCCTTTTCCACGGGGAACAACACCATGGGGTGGGTAGCCAGCTCCAAGGGATGGAATCCGCAGAAGGTAGTCAGTCCATGCAGAGCGATTGCCTCGATTGTGTCCTCCGCTCGGTACCCGAAAGACTCAGAGTCCAAGGAGCACCAACCTGGCTGCAGGGGATGAGGCTCCAAAGTCATCCTCACCCTACAGCGAGGCACCCGGTGCTTCTCGAACTGCTGCACCGCGTACTGAGGGGGTGTCAAGTATCCGGCCCCCTGAAGTACCTCCCACAAGATGCGGGGAAAACCCTCTCGTGCAAGCCCGTCAGTGTGGGTCAGTGCATCTCCATCCTCGGAAGATCCATGGGAAGTCATCTGTGCACGGTTAAGCGTAAGTAAAGAAAAAGAATTACAAAAAGAACAAGGAAAATAAAACTCAGCCTGCCTCTAGCTAAAAGAAAAAGGCATTGGGGACCTAGTTGGCTGCTATCTCATTTTTAAGTCCTTTTACTTAGTTATTCATTTGCTTAATTAAGAATGCATGCATGCACGTCCTGAACGACCTCACAAGAAAATAAAAGGAATAGGGAAGAACTCCCATCCTGTAAAAGTGGCCTGTAGGGCCTAGTTAATTAGCCACCTAGCTACCCTTCTACCATCCTAAGGCTTCACGTCCTAGGTCTATCCTGCTCGCCCTACTATCTATCCAACATTGTTTCTATCAAGTTTTACTTTAGAAAAGGGATGGTATTCATGTTTTATTGATTCCTCTGTGGTGGTACAAGCTCCGATACCAGCTATGGCGGAACTGCCCGAATTATTCCAACTTAAGTGCCTAAGCCCTGCCTTAGAGGCTAGACCACACTTAAATGGGAATAACCCGTCAATCCCTCGGATCTAGTCCGACACGGCCATTGACAGGATCAAGTACCACAGTCTCACTCGATGGTGAGTCACAGAGCAAATACAATAAAGCATAAAACCATACATGTCAGAGTATTAAGTTATTACATCATCATCATCATCATCATCGGAGTTTTGCCAAAAGTAGTCATCATTGTTCGAAGTGCAGCGGAATAAAACTAACGATAATTAAACGGAGAGATGGGGAAGCCTGTCCCATCACTCCTCATGCTCCTCCTCAGCCGAGGCGGGGTCCCACTCGACAGTCCAACCCGGTGGCAGGGTGGATGGCCAAGTCACTCCAACAACCATATCCTCCAGAGAACCTGTAAAATTATGCCACAAGCAAGGCTGAGTATACTAATACTCAGCTAGACTTACCCGGTGTGAGGAGTCTATACTCCTCTACCTCTAGACATGCAGCTATTTGGCTGTGGGGTTTGGTTGCCAAAAGCACTAGCTGAGTTTCTAAATCAAGATTTTAACTTTGTCAAGATTAAGTGTGACTCTCTTAAGGCTAAATGTGTACTATCTATTCATACATAGTAGCAAGCATTTTTAACAATCAACAGCTTGTATCATCTCATCACAGTTTCACTTGTTACTCAATGCAGTACAATGGATCAAGCAGTCTCATTAGCTGCGAGAAGCAGACGATTCGAATCGAGTTTTTATCCTTGCAAGGTAAACCTAAACACACGACGTGGCGAGGCACTCCGTCCCCACACACATCAACCGTCCCCATCGATTCCCCGTCAGCAGATTAGGTCTCACCGCCTTGGCGTACAATGCCTCACTGACCCCGACTGGCCGTCGTGCAGTGACCGCACTTGTACCCACCATAACCGGAATGGGAGACTACGTCTCAGGTCGCATGAGGGGGTATGTCCACTGCTAGGTTCACTCAGGTACTAGGCTTACCGATTTACCATATTTCTCGGTATGTGTTTAGTAAGTTCAAACGCTTGACACAGGTATCCGCACGTTAATCCTTATTCCAATTTTTCATCTCGTAGACCATGCGTCCCCATGGACCATGTCCACAGACCATCACCATTCTGTTATCAAAGTGGATACAACCAAATCCTGACCTCGCGCGAGTGCTAGAAAAATCACTCGACTTCTACCGAGATCCTACTTAATAAAGCAGCTACTCGTCTTAGCATACTAGTATTCATCTCAATGGGGTTCCTGAGATCATGCAACTAGGGTTTCAAACAACTCCTACACTTAAGTGCACAAACAATCCTACAATCATTAAGTGTAGTAAAATAGCATAAATAACAGGTTATGCATAAAACCGGGGCTTGCCTTCCAAAGCAATGGCAGGCAGGTCCTCTGGTGCAGGCTCTGGTGCTGGGTCTGGGGCAACCTCCTGGGCAGCTCCTTGCTCCGGCACGAGGATGTACTCTCCGTCAGCAAGATTACAGTCTATCGAATGCAATGAAAATGTATGTTATGATTATGCAAGATTTAATAACATTAAACTATAGAATTTAAGTCAAGAATTAACTTAGGGTTCACTGGCTATGTGGGTCTCCTAGTGGTATATATATACATAGACTTATTACCTTTTAGGTTTAAGTTTTCTTTTAGGATAACATAGTGGACTTGCATTATCTTTCTAGATTTCAGTGGACAAATTTACAAAGGTCTGTGGAGGACATTAATTTCCTTTTTCCATTTTCCTTCCTTTAGTTTCCTTTTAGGACTTCTAGTGTAGGTTTGAACTACGACAGTGTTTTAATAATTTCCAAAAATGATGTAAAAATTACAGTGGGTTGTCACTGGCTATTCTAGCTTGTTTTAAGAATTTGAGGCTTAAGGTACAAAAGCTAGGTCTTAAACAAAAATAACAATAGTTAGACAAAATGGGCCACTTTGCACTACAAGTCTTTTATTAAAGTGGGTCCTGACCTAAGGGTTATTTTTGTTGGCCTCTAATAGTGATAGTAAGCTCTTGTACCAAAAATGGCAGAGAGCCACATGATGGTTAATCAATGGTGGATTTCTAAACTTTGGTGCAAAAAGGGTAATTAGAACTAACTTGTTATTTGAAAAATATCAAACAACAGATTTCAGATTTTTCTTAAGTTCTTACTATCAACACATTAGTTATCCTAGGGTTTGGGGAGGTTTCTCCTTAGGGTTATTTTTGTAGGGTTTTTCTAAGTTATCCTTATTTTCTTCATTTAAAAGGTATCTTTCTTATCTTACACTACAACAGGGTATGATACATTTTTCCAGTGAACTATATTGACTAAGTATCTCAATAAAAATAGGGGTGCCCTCTGGTTCATTATTTATGTCACTTTTTCTATTTTTCTTAACCTTAAGCATATTATGGAATAAGGGGTTAAAACTAACTTAAGGTAGTGAACAGAGGGGTTTAACATTTTTAACTAGGTCAGTAGGTAGATATAAACTTCTCCAAATTTTTCTAACCCTAGTTAAATAGTACAACCATTTTTCTTGCTATTATTGAGCTTTTGGCCAAAACTAAAATTAAATCAGAACCTTATATTTTTCTTTAGTACATATGGGGTTTTATATTTTTCTTAGACAGGTTACATTATTTAGAGTCTGGCAAAATTGGTTTGACCAAATTTGGATAAACCAAACAGAAGTTATGGGGTTTTAAGTTTCTGTTTGAATTTAAATCAGGTTTATCAAAGTTTTTCTGAAAAAAACAGTTTGCGCCGAGGCCCCTAGGTTTAAACCGAATCCAACCTCACAGATCTGCCCTTACGCCACTATTCACTTGAGTCTCTGACTTTTCACTTAACCCCCTGGGTTTCTCTCCCTCTCACCCGCAGTCCCTCCCCCAATCAAAACAGTAGCCGCAGGAAAGAAAGGACGGCGTGGCTTACCGGCGGCGAGGGAGGCCCGGCGAGGTGGTCAGTGACGTTCGGGAGGTCGCGACGGTCACGTCGATGTGCGGGTCGTCGTCGGAGGTGGTCGGAGCTCCCCTGGCCACGAACACAGGCGGCGGGGATCGTCGGCGACGCCTGCTCCGGCCAAACCACGGCGGTAGAGTTCAATTAATGGGCACGAGGAGCTTCACGGGATGACACAGAGGCCATGCGTGCATCGAATCGGAAAATGGTGAAGGGGTTTACTCGGTCCACGTGCGCCGGCGGGTTCTTGAACTCCGGTGAGCGCGATTCGGCTACTCCGGTGACGCGGGCCCTCGGGTTAAGCTTGAGCAAGGCTCACGGCTTCACCAGGAAGCTATCTGGGGGCTTGGATCGAACGGAGGAGGACGGGAGAGGGGTTGGCCACGGCGGTGGCTTTCGGGCGGCACTGGCGGGTCGCGGGGAGGTCGCCGGAGGCAACGGCTGGCTCGGGCGAGTCCGGCGAGGTACGGAGGAGGCAATGGGGAAGGCAACCGAGCACTGGGGTGGGTTTTATAGGCGCGGACGCGGCCGAGGCGCCGGCTTGGCTCGGGCGCGGCGCGGGGCGCGCGCGGGCGTGCTCTGGCGCGGCAGAACGTGTCGAACACGTGGCGGTTTGTTTCTTCCAGTGTTCAAACGTCGACAGAGGTCGCAAACGTGCGAATCTTTGCAAAGGTTCGGCGCAGACCTCTTCCTGGCACCTAGGGCTGTCACTCAACTGTGAGAAGTCGGGGCAGATATGGCCTAGGGAGGGAGATCTTTGGATGCCAAAACAGGTGTGTCACACTGGGCACTTCGCGACAAAAGCCATGCCATGGCATGTCAAACGTCCGAGTCTCGGGCTCAACTTTTTCCAGTGGGTGCCCTAGGTAGTATGCCACATTTTTGGTATAGATCACAAGTGGATTTGATGCCATCTTCAAGGTGAACACGGCTGATCCTTAAACTAGGGTTAAATATGGACTTAGAGAGGAATAGAGAGCTCTAGCTCTCTCTCCACTTAGTGATTTGATTTGGGGTTTCACCAGGGGCCTTTTTGCAATATTTCCCTCCCCTAATTGCTGGTTACAAGGTTACTTAAGGTTTGGGTAAAGGTTACTCATGTTTTGCACACTTGCTCACTCTCTTTTCCCCTCTTACCTAGGGTTTTGGGAGATAGGGTCTAAGAGAGGTCTAGGGTTCTTCTCCCCTCTTATCCAAGGTAGTAAGTGTGCAAGGATCAGAGTAATGCTTTTGATTACTCACAATCCTTGGTTAACCCCTAGCTTTCCAAGGCCCTTATGCTTCTATTCATTAAGTTCTTCCACAGGGGCTCATACCCCTTTGATAGCAAGGTGGGCTCTAGCCATGGTAACACCTGGGGTGTTACAGTTTCCAGGTCATGCATTGCCAATTTTTCCAACATCTTCTCATCATGCACCCCCTATCAGAAAGCAGTGATAATGGAGGCATTGGAGACGTGAGGTATAGTCCTTCGTACTTTGGTGAAGCGGGAGATGAAAGCCCGGAGAGTCTCCCCAGGTTCCTGCCTTATGGCATGGAGATGAGCCTCCACACCATGCTGCTGATAAGTACTGGTGTAGTTTGCTGTGAACCGTGCACAGTGCTCTTCCCAGGAGTAGATGGACCCTGGGGTACGGTTCATGAGCTAGGTCCGGGCCAGCCCGGTCAATGCTACATGGAAGTAGCTTGCCATTACGGCAGTGTTTCCACCAGCTGTCGTAATGGTGGTGACGTAGACCTGCAAGAATTCCGACGGGTTTAACGTACCGGTGTACTTCTCCGGCAGGTGTGGCCAGAACTTGGGTGGCCAAGTCACCACGAGGAGATGATCCGCTAGCGCGGCACAGCCCACGCCGACCAATGGGACACCCGCCTAGATTCGGGTGCCCCTTGGAGTTTGTGGCACAACTAGAGCGAAGTCTTGGTTGAGGTTGCGACCCTCGAAGTTTTGCCGGCGCTCACGCGCCCTTTCTAGAGAGACTCGAGCATCCTTGCTCGCACATCTACGGTTGAGCTCTGCTCGCAGGTCGTCAGCCCTCTCTAGAGAGATTCGAGCATCCTCGCCCACACGCCTGCGGTTGAGCTCTGCCCGCAGGTCGTCAGTCCATGCAGCCCTCACTGAGGGTGAGCGCACAGATGCCGACGCCTCGCGTTGACGCCGGAATGATCGAGGCATGGGTCTGGCCGAGCCAGAATGCGCCATGCCGAGGAGACGGTCGACATCTTCGCGCCACTGCCTCATGGCCCTCGGCGAAGCCATGGAGCTTGGAGGGTTGCGTAGCAACTCCCTAGCCACAGACAGTGCCCCAGCAGGAGCAGCCCTCGACGGAGCCCTGGATGTCTACGCAGGCGTGTGCTGCTGCGCAGCGTGCATAGGAGCAGCACCAGGCGCAGGGCGGTTAGAGCCTCGTGGCACGGAAGATGTTGCCCCTTCCTCCATTAGGAAGCCCTCGGGAGACAAGTCGCGGTGCTCGACGATCTGAACCATCGTGCCAAGCAAGGAAATGGGCGAAAAACTCAAGGCCAGGCCCCTACCTGGCGCGCCAAATGTCAGAGAGAAAATCCTCCGGCCGGGTGGCGGAATGCACCCGCCCTAATCCTTAGATGAGGAGGGGGGCTAAGCGATTGCCTGTTTGGTGAATTGACGATGAACACAAGAACACTCAAGGGTTTATAGTGGTTCAGGCCGCAGGAGCGTAATACCCTACCTCCACTGTCTGTAAGTTGTCTTGAGTGTGTGTCCTCTCCCTTTTATAGTTTAAGGGAGGTACATACAATGATGCTGAGCTCCGACATGCGGGCCCAAGAGCATAATGGAAGGAATACATTATGTGAATAATAAATACTGACAGCACATAGAGATCTTTGCCGAACGCTGTGTTGCCCGCCTTAGTAACGCATGAGTAATTAGCGGAGGTCATGATGACTGCAGTCTATGCAGCATTGATAGGCAGTGCCCCTTTTCTTGGAAACGCGTGAGTATTGGTGAGTCATTGTCCTTGCTATGGTAACGTGTGAGTAACGGCACCGCCCACGTATCGTGGACTGGGCACGCCGCCTGTCATTGGAATGGACAGGCGCACGTCTTATCCGTAATGAATGCGAAGACGCGCGTAGCCTAGAGGATTCATGCCAGGTTCCACCCATTGGCTTACGCCGCGCATAGTAGGCCACGTGGCAGCATCGGGTCCCCGCCTGAGCGGGGAGCAGGAGTGTATGTGATAAGGTCTGGATCCCTCCAGATCAGGTCTGGACACGTGTCGGCACCGGACCACCGCCCGGGTCCTGATTAAGGCCCGAGTATGTTCTGTCCTGGAACCTTGGGGCCCCATTGTGGGCGGCCCGGACCCCATATGGGGGGGTCCGGATCCCATTCCAGGGGTCTGGTTTGCACACGTGGAGGTCCTGGACCAAACTTGGAGGCCCGGACCATATATACAGGGGTCCGACACCTTCCCATGGGGGTCCGGACTCATTGGTGATGTCCCAGAGTATGTCACTTTCTCTAGACACGTGGCGGTACCGGGCCCGCCCATGTGGTGGGTTCAGGTGCTGTTGCTGGCCCAGAGTAGTCGCCCGAGGCTGGGGCGAGTCATGGCTGGTCCCACATGTAGCTCTTTTACCATGCGGCTAAAAATAGTCGCATGGGTACTGCGTCTTTATGTAGTAGTAAGGGGTACCCTAGTTTCAGGGTACTGACAGAAGTGTTCATTTGTCACAGAGCTCAGGGGTTTCCTAGGGCTGATAGGATATTACAAAAAATTTGTAAGGAATTATGGTGTGATAGCTAAACCTATGACTAAGATTTTGCAAGGAAAGCAAGGTTGGAAGTGGATTGAAGAAGCTCAACAATCATTTGAACAGCTAAGCAGGCTATGACTAAAACCCCAGTGTTGGCACTGCTACAGTTTGACAAATATTTTGTGGTGGAGACTGATGCCTGTGATGATGGCATAGTGGCTGTGTTGATGCAGGAGAACATGCCTTTGGCTTTGGGGGTGCAAAATAAACAATTGTCCATCTATGAGCAGGAGCAATTCAAGCACAATCATTATAATAAATCAGAGTTTTCCAAGAATAGTTCGTGAAGACCTTTGAGTTGATTAATACTTTAATCAATTCAAAGCTCGAGGTCTACACCCATTGGGTGCACCAAAAAGAAAATGTTGAACTCAAAAGTAGGCAATGAAGACCTTTGAATTGCTTAGTACTCAAATAAATTCAAAGCTCAGGGGCTACACCTAGTGCACCCAATGGACACATGGGCCAAAAAGGAAATGTTGAACTCAAAAGCAGGCAATGAAGAGCTTTGAGTTGATTAGTACTCAAATAAATTCAGAGCTCGGGGGTTACACCCATTGGGTGCATGTACGGTGCACCCAGCGGATACATCAATAAAGCAAAGCGAACTTCAAAAAGCTTAGAAGGAGCAAAGGACATCGTTCTCTTTCAGAGTCTCGAGCCAGCTACTGTCAAAAGTTGGCTTGAGCCTCGGGGGCTTGTGGGGGATAGATATCCCCGGGTCCTCATGAGCACTAAAACATGTCATGGGTCGCCTGATGGGTTTCCTGCTGAGTCACCCTGTGGGATGAATGAGTAGGATATAGCCAACTCAGGTATACTCGACCCAAGCTAATGGAGGCCGACGTTTGAGTTAAGTGCCGTCAAAGCCCAGATGTGTCGGACGATGCAGTTGCAAACACCCAAAGGGCTTGCCATTCGGCGATAACTCGGGTGGATAGGCGATGAAAGCTCCGGATATGCAGGGACACGATCTACGACAAAGAAGGAGATAAGCAAGTAGATAGCAATCACAACTTGTAATGGGATAAATCTTGGACGGGGTCCAATACTCCTACAACCTCGGTACGCGTGGGTCATGGTGAGCCTTGCGGTCCGCACTCCTGCAGAGGGGGCCGAGCTGGAGGTCGCCGAGACCGCTAGCAACATTGGGTATGTCAGTTGTCAAAGGAATCAGAGCTTTCGAGGCCTGGTCATCTCCCGCCCTTCTCTCGCTCGCGTTGGCACCAGCCTAAAAATATCTATGATAGTCAATCTAATGATATTTTATTTGAAACAAGGATTATATTATTTTTATTGATCGAGAGAGTAGTTATATAATTATTTAGAATTGGTACCAGCTGAATTGAGTGACATGTCTGTAACACCCCTGGTGTTACTATCACTAAAACTTGAGCATAACATCATAAGCATTGGCATTTCATGTGTTTGTCACATCTAGAGTGCATTCACTAGGTAAAAATTTTAAACAAGTTGTATTGAAGTGACATGTTACTAGTGAAACCCTAGGGTATAATATCTAAACCCTAGATTGGGCTTAAAGGGGTAACCAAAGCCTAAACAAGAGAAAACTTAAAAACTCAATTGGAATAACCATATAATGTCACCATGAATAGATATACATGGTATTCAAACCCTAGAGTCCCCAAAAACCCTAAAAGAACCCTAGAAAACCCTAGAGTAAAACCCTAAGGGGTTAAGTGCAAAATTAGTGCACTTTTGGACTAAAGTGCAAAAACCAAGACATTAAGGTACATAAAGTCATAAAATTCACATATGTGGGGATTTGCAAATGAAACCCCAAGTTTTGGGCTTATTTGCAAAAAGCACATTTGTGCACATTTCTTAAGTCTGAAATCAATGTTTTTGGACCAACTTTGAAGCCCTATAGTTTTCAAATTATAAACTTTTTGCCCTAGGTCACCACATCAATTTTGTAGAGCTATTATAAGAGAATAACTTTGATGCAGACAGTCTCTTTAGTTATTATAAAAAATCAAAGAAACGGCAGCCCAAAGTTACTCTGTCAGAACTGGGCTAAATAACTGAAACTGAACCCTAGAACTGGAATGGTCACCGTGGGATGGGGCTAAATTAGACGCGACATATCTTTGAATTCGCTCAGTTTTGACCCAAGTATCCTATAGAAGGTTTGAAGACTGTTGATTCGAGAACAAACTTTATTAATGAAGATTGCCCTGTTCTTAGCAAGAATCAAGAGAACCAGTGGATTGAAGGGAGCCGATTCAGATAAACCCTAAAGATCCAATGCACTGAAAAATCTGAAGAACACAGAGAAAAGATCTACGACACTGTTGAATCAGATGAGCTCGAGTCATCCAGTGGGTTGGGATTGATTCGGGGAAGGATAACTTCGGACGTGGCGCAATTCCGCGAACCCAGCCGTATGTGGCCGGAGTTATCTCACCGGCGGTCACCGTGGCTCGGTCGCTCCCGCTGCGGTGTCATCCATACCTTGCTCTTCCCTCACTATACCTCTCCTCTACGTGGTAAACATGCGCTAACAATGCTATCCGCGGTCGCTAATCGTTAGCCGGATCGCCGTGGCTTTAAATAGCAGCATGGACCACGACGAGGCACCCATAGCCTCACCCGCAAGCTTGGGAAAAAAAACCAAAATTCGCACTGCCTTCTCCACCTCTCTCCAAATTGAGTGTGCATGGTGAATCGGTAGCATTTTGTGACCGTATAGCCCTAACCTCGTCTCCCAATTTAACCCGAATTCGTCACCACGACGTTTTCCACCGGCAACCGCTTGTTCTCCGCGCTCCGTGGCTGGACCGTTCTGGTATGGTTCCGTGTTCCTCGTGTGTTGTTTTAGTAGCTCTATATACCCTTGAAGCTCGTCGTGGCAGCCGTTGGACCAATTCGGGCATGATTGAATGGGAACGCGAGCTCGACGTCACGGGTTCCGCTATGTGCGTGGGTAGAATGTCCTCTGCGTATGCAAGCCAAAGTGAAGCTCGTTCCTAGGTCGCCTGGAAGCGGTAGTGCTCACCCCGTATCTAGTTAGGGCAGCCGTCGCCGGTCTGGGCCAATCCACGCCGCGTGGTGATCGATGGCGAGCGCGTCGGGACCATGGGTCTGTTTGGAGAAGGAATAGAAGTCGGGGGACCCCGGTGTAATTGTTAGTGAGACAATGAATAGTGGTCGGGGGTTTTTAGCGCATTATTCAGGTCATCAGGGGCTTTTGTGCAAACCACTAACACGGGCGCGCGCGCGCACGTGCGCGTCCCCGTTTCCTGTTCGGATTGGGCCGACTAGGCTGGTTTAGGTCCAATACTATTCACAGTTTTTCTTTTTCCTTTTCTGCCAGAGCTAAAACAATTCTAGAAAATTGCAAAAAATGATAAAAATACCAAACCAATTTTGCTAGGTTTCTAACTTCCTATAGTATTTACTAAAAATAGATTCATGATTTTTAGTCCAAATAGGAAATTATAGAGTATTTAAAATAGCTAAAAACCTTGTTTCTGGATTTTTAGAGAATAAATAATAAATCCAAAATTCAATAAATTTTTATGGTAAACTTTAAATAATATTTAGAAGCCTTGTGTAAAGTTTGGTATGATTTGGATCATGTTTGATACTTAGACCCCAAAACCCTAGCTCTGTGCCCTATGAACTTCACTATTGACTCCGAAAACCCTAAGTTCTCGGAGATCCGTGAAGGAAAGTTGTATTCAAGACTTTAGATAATAAACTTTTATTATCTTTGCACTCTCATGAGCATTACATGGGCATTCATTATTATGTATGGTTATATTTAGAAAACGAAGAAGTAGAAGTCGAAGAAGCGAAGACTTCACCACCACCACCACCTGAGGAACAGCACGCAGGCCACTGTTTTTATTTTGATATCTACGGAACAGAGCCTGATTCACCAATAACACAAGGCAAGCCCTGGTGCATTTGCCACCTCCTTGTTCGTTTTAAAATCTTCCTCACTTACTTGATGCATTAGGTGATAGGAGTTGTGTGCTAAACTATTGCTGCATCTTCTTCCTTGGACTTGATTATTTCCTAAATCCCTGTTTTACAAAAGGTTTTTCTTATGCTTAGCTTTGCTTTAGAAAAACAAAATATTTTGTTTTCTCAAAAGATGATGTTGCAAAGTGGGTGGGATGTTTTCGAAACTAAAACTTGATGGAGGATCCATCATGGCCATGATGGGTTCAACATTGAAAAAGATGTACCTCTGCCAGGTACCAGACTTTGGGATTTGAAATGTTAAAGCTGAGACCGGGCGAGTGACTTGCACGAGAAGAGAGTCTTAGTGTAGTGTCTTCGTCTGAGTCGATTAAGGACCGTGTCGATGTAGGCCTGCAGATCGAGGACCCTTTAACTGGTCACATGCCTCGTCATGGGTAAGCTTTGCCTCGGGCAGACTAATACCAGAATAAGATACCACACAATGGGAGTGGAGAGATGGCGAGAGTAGCGTGTACCCTCCGTGGCAAGAGGTTGGACGGTGGTGTATCTGTGCTCTCGGTTGGCATGAACCTGATCTGGTCTTAAGAACCCTGGTGGCGAGTTGACATATGCAAGGGTTAAGTGCTACATATGTCGTGTGATTGGAGATCCTCAGCTGAGTATATTCGATTCGGATCGCTGTAACTTCGCGGTTATGAAGACTTGGTCATTGACTTACACGTAGAAATCCAGTAAAGATGAAGGGTTGTTAAGAAATTGCCTAGTACAGGTCAAGTGATTGAACTAGGGTAGAAAGAACTCTAGTTAGAGGTAATTTTAGTTAACCTGACAAATAAAACTGGACTTCTAAGGATCCACTATTAGTAAGCATTCCTGCAAACAGAGTCATTGATTATTGATAAGCCTTACCTTGACTCCCTTAAAGCCAGCATATTCTTGAGAGTCTTTTACTTTGTCGGGTATGTCTTGCAAAAGTACACTTCGTACTCAGGGCTTTGTCCCATGTGGTTTTAGGTGAAGAAGCGGCAAACTTTTGCTGCTTTTGTTCAAAGGTGGTGCCCAAGGAGGAAAGCCAGGAGTAAAGCTTCGGGAGGAAAGGATCCTCTGTTAAAAACTTTTTACTGCTTATTCGGGAGGAGTTTTTGCCTCCCTGGTTTTGTAATAATAATACTCTGCACTCCTATATATTTGTTTCTGGTCTGTAATATTATAACTCTTTCTTACTTTTAATAAAAGGTAAGTTATTGTAATTGCTTCTGCATTTTTTGTATCTCCGATGCTTGTAATGTCTGCGTGACGGGTGAAACGCTCTTGGGAAAGGTAAAGAAAGCAGATACCAAACTTGTTAAGTGATTCAGGGGCACCTGCAGGGTTGTCTGAAGTCCGTTGAACAAGGACAACTATAGGTGGGCCTAATGACTTGAGAGGTTCTATCACAGCTGGTATCAGAGCGAAGCCCATCTCTGCAGAGGTTATGAGGCATTTTCAAAAAGAATTTTCCAAGACTTATCTAGAAAATTTCTTTCTTCCTTATCTGACCACCTTCTGAGTACTTATTTGAAAGACCAGATAGTAGAGTGCAATGTATAGAAGGTGTGAATCAACTAAGGTTGATTCTATAATTATACATGCATAATGCTAAAAACTATGTTAATAAGATTTTCCCCTCATGGAGATATGCCGCCGCGCACAAGAAAGACCACGCGCAAGTATACCGGGCCGATTCGCGTACCCCACCATCAGCTTGCCCCACGGCATGAAGACAACAGCAGTGGTAGCAACGATCCAATCAGGGATCTGGAAGCCCAAGTTGATCAGCTTCGATCAGAACTCCATTGCAGGAACGACATATGGGTCGCGGATGGTGAAAGAATAAACAATTTAAGAACAGACATCCACCACCTGCAAGATCAGCTTGCGGAACTAGACCTAGCGCTCGACTGGGCGGTCAACTCTCGTTCGCTTGCTTGGGCTAAGGAAGCTAAAGCTCGAGCCCGCGTGGAGGAGCTTAGCACCGCCATAGACCACTTGCAAGTGTATTGTAATACACTACATGAAAAAGTTCATGTATTGTATTCCCAACTGCACCCCAATGTACGTGCGGATCCTGTCAGGATAGAAGCCGGACCTTCTGGGACAGCGGGAGAAGCCTTTGGTGGTGAACTAGACCTTTTTAAGCCTCCTCCCTCTATGAAGTTGGTTGATGAATGGTCTCCTACTCCTGACAGCGAGGCTACCAAAAGTGACAAGAAGCAAGAGTAGTATAGTGTAGAAGTAGTAGTAATGTATAATAGGTAATGTAATCCTGTTGTAAAATTCGAGTCTGTAACATTACCCTTTTTAGTAATGTAAAATGGATGGTTTTCTTTGGCATATTATATTCTTCCAAATGTTTGTTGCCTCAGATGCCTTCCAAGACTCGTGCACAGGATGGAGCAGGGACCTCCCGTGGGAGGGGAGCAACTCCGAACCCACCCCAGTACCTCCAACATTAACTGAGGCCATCGCTGCCTTGGTTAACGCTACAGCTGATAACACCCGCTTTTTGCGGGAAATGGTGGGACAACAAATGCAGCAACAAGGCGGGCGAGCGTATCAGCAAGGACCCCGTGAAACATCATATCTGGATTTCTTAGAGACACGTCCCCCATTGTTTGTCAAGGCGGAAGATCCTCTGGAAGCGAATGAGTGGATCCGCGTTATCGAACAGAAGTTCGGGCTTCTCCGATGCACGGAGATTCAAAAGACCTTATTCGTAGCACAACAATTGCGCGGTCCTGCCAGTACCTGGTGGGGAAATTTTGTAGCCGTTCAACCGGTTGGTCATCAAATAACTTGGGATGAGTTCAAGTTGGCTTTCCGGGAGCACTATATACCTGAAGGGGTGCTCCACATGAAGCAGGAGGAGTTTATGAAGCTGAAACAGGGTGGGGATACTGTCACTCAGTATCTCAATAAATTCAACCACTTGTCCCAATATGCTATCGATCAAGTCAACACGGATTTAAAGAAGAGAAATTGCTTCATGAGAGGCCTTAATGACCGAATGCAACGAAAGATGGCCACCTGCATTGATCTTTCATACGGAAGGGCTATCAGTACTGCACTGGCAGTCGAGGCTAAATATGCAGGCTCTGGAAAATCCAAGGGTTACGGAGGCGACAGGCCCAGTCAGGGGTCTGAGAAAAGACAAAGGTTGGTAATCCGACCTTTTAATCCGAATCGCTCTTCACCGCGTCCACCCTCCTACCCTTTCAAACAGCCGGTCTTCATTCGCTCCATCACTGCCCCTACTTCAACCACTCAGCCGGGTGCCATTGGTACTCGTTTCCCTGCCCTCCCCAGCTCTTCAACTGGCTGTTTCAACTGTGGAAAGTCCGGACACTTTATCAAGGACTGTCCATACCCGAAACAGAATCGATCAAGTAATCAACAGAGTTCTGGGAATTCCGCTCAAGGGAAGGGAAATGTGTCAAACAATACCGCGAGCAAAAGTACAAGGAAAACAGGACGGATTTATTATACTCAAGTGGCCACAACACTGGAAGGCGAACCGGTTATGATGGGTATGTTTCTAGTGGCCAATCACCCCGTAATTATTCTTTTTGATTCTGGCGCTTCACATACATTCATAAGCAAGAAGTTTGTGGAGCAACATTGCATTCCATACCATGAATCAAGGGAAGTGTTTAAAATTCATTCACCTGGGGGACAAATATTTACTAAAGAAGTGGCTTTCCAAGTGCCCGTAACATTAGCTGAACGGGACTTTCCTACTAATATGATTGTTCTAAAAGGCCAAGATGTAGATGTAATCTTGGGCATGAATTGGTTAGCCCAACATAAAGCTATTCTCAACACTAATTTGAGAACTATCAAATTGAGTTATGGCCAAGAAGAGGTTCTCTTGACCATCCCTGTAGCTATTCCAGCTAAATCAATTGGCAGAGTGTATAAAGCTATCATACCAGAGATCCAAGATATTTCGATAGTATGTGAGTTTCCAGACGTATTTCCAGAACATTTGCCTGGATTACCTCCAGAGAGAGATGTAGAATTTGTGATTGAATTGAAGCCCGGTATGGCTCCTATTTCTAGAAGGTCGTACCGAATGCCTCCAAATGAATTGACAGAGGTCAAGACCCAATTACAAGATCTACTAGAGAAAGGATTCATCCGGCCAAGCTCATCGCCATGGGGTTGTCCAGCCATTTTTGTCAAGAAGAAGGATCAAACACTGCAGATGTGCGTGGATTATAGACCCCTTAATGAGGTTACCATCAAAAATAAGTACCCTCTTCCACGAATTGATATTCTATTTGATCAACTAACTGGAGCAAGGGTATTTTCTAAGATTGACCTCAGATCGGGCTATCATCAGATCCATATCCGGCCCAAAGATATACCAAAGACTGCATTCACTACGTGGTATGGTTTGTTTGAATATCTGGTTATGTCTTTCGGACTAACAAATGCTCCTGCCCACTTCACCTATCTTATGAACTCGGTATTCATGCCCGAGCTAGATAAGTTTGTGGTGGTATTCATTGATGATATCTTGATATATTCCAAGAATGAAGAGGAGCATGCTCGACATTTACGGATCGTGTTGACGCGCTTAAGAGAACACCAACTATATGCTAAGTTCAGTAAGTGCGCGTTCTGGCTGGAAGAAATCCAATTTCTAGGACATGTATTATCTGCCAAGGGGTTTGCGGTAGATGCCAGCAAAGTCGAGGATATTTTGGAGTGGAAACCCCCAACCACTGTACATCAAGTCTGAAGTTTCCTTGGACTAGCTGGCTATTACCGTCGATTCATACCAGATTTTTCCAAGCTTGTGAAACCAATCACAAGTTTATTGAAAAATGATACTAAATTTATTTGGTCGTCAAAGTGCAATGAAGCCTTTGAACAGTTGAAGGTATTATTAACCACTGCTCCGGTATTGACTCAACCGGATATTGAAAAGCCCTTTGATGTGTATTGTGACGCATCAGGCAGTGGTCTCGGCTGTGTTCTAATGTAAGAAGGCTGAGTGATAGCTTATGCTTCAAGGCAGTTGCGTCGGCATGAGGAACATTATCCAACTCATGATCTAGAGTTAGCTGCAGTGGTTCATGCCCTAAAAATCTGGCGTCATTATCTACTGGGAAATGTCTGTCACATCTATACAGATCATAAAAGCTTGAAGTATATCTTCACCCAGTCAAAGTTGAACATGTGACAGAGGCGATGGCTCGAGCTTATTAAGGACTATGAATTGGGAATTCATTATCACCCAGGCAAGGCCAACGTAGTGGTAGATGCACTTAGTCGCAAGGCTTCCTGCCACTGTCTGACGATGAAGACTTCTGACATTACGTTATGCCAGGAGATGGAGAAATTAAACCTGGGAATGATCCAATATGGAACCTTAAATCAACTAAAGCTTGAGTCAGTCCTTCTACAAAGAATAATTGATGCTCAAAAGAATGATGAGGGTATGAAATACATCCATGAGAAGATAAAGGTCAGAAGAGCCAAATGTTTCAGAAAAGACGATCAAGGCATTGTATGGTTCAACAACCGCATAGTTGTGCCAAAGAATGAAGAAATCCGCCAACAAATATTAGATGAAGCACATCTTAGTCGCTATTCTATTAATCCCGGAAGCACTAAGATGTATCATGATCTAAAACAACATTATTGGTGGACAAAGATGAAAATCAAGATTGCACGCTATGTGGCACGATGTACCTGTAGACGTGTCAAAGCCATACATATGAAGACTGCTGGTCCATTACAATCTTTACCTATCCCTACATGGAAATGGGAAGATATAAGTATGGACTTCATTGTGGGATTGCCTAGAACAACAAAAGGGTATGACTCTATTTGGGTTATAATTGATCGGCTTACGAAAATTGCTCATTTTCTGCCAGTCAAGACAGATCACCAGGTTGCTGTTTATGCCCAGTTGTACGTTGCTCGCATTCTCAGTTTGCACGGTATTCCAAAGACTATAGTGTCGGATCGTGGACCTCAATTTGTATCCAAATTCTGGGAAGAACTTCACAAATCCTTGGGTACTAAGTTGCTCCATAGTTCGGCCTATCATCCTCAAACAAGTGGTCAAACTGAGAGGGTAAATCAAATACTTGAGGACATGCTACGAGCTTGTGTTCTGGAATTCCCACAGAAATGGGATGATTGTTTACCATTAGCGGAGTTCTCGTACTATAATAGCTATCAAGAAAGCATCAAGATGGCACCCTAAGAAGCTTTGTATGGGCGACGGTGTCGTACTCCGTTAAATTGGTCTGAACCAGGTAAGAGAAGTTTCTTTAGGCCAGATATGGTAAAGGAGACAGAAGAGAAAGTTCAATGAATAATTCATAACTTGAAGAAAGCCCAAGCTCGATAGAAAAGTTATGCAGACAAGCAACGTCAACCCTTGTACTTTCTCGTTGGGGATTATGTCTATCTGAAAGTCTCCCCAATGAAGGGTGTATCATGTTTCGGGGTAAAGGGGAAGCTTGCACCTCGGTACATTTGTCCTTTCCCAATTCTTGAACAATGTGGACCAGTGGCATACTGACTCCAGTTACCCAAAACCTTGTCTGCTATACACAATGTGTTCCACGTGTCGCAATTGAAGAAGTGTCTTCGTGTTCCTGATTGAACCATTGAAGTAAAGGATGTTGCCTTAGAACCAGACTTGACATATTTAGAGCACCCTGTTCGAGTTTTGGATCAAAAGGATAGAATTACCCGAAGGAAAACTCTCAAGTTTTACAAGATACAGTGGAACCAACATTCAGAAGATGAGGCTACATGGGAAACTCGGGACTTTTTAGAAAAGAATTTCCTAGGCTTTTTAGCCTCATGTAATTTGTAAAGTGTATACAATTGTTGTAATAAAGGAGTGAGCCCCAAACCACCCCTGCCTTGTACCAAGAATAAGGAAATAAAAGAGTGAAGCATTTCCTTTTCCATTACTAGCCCCAGGACTTTTAATCTCGGGACGAGATTCTTTTATGGGGGGAAGGATGTAACACCCCTGGTGTTACTATCACTAAAACTTGAGCATAACATCATAAGCATTGGCATTTCATGTGTTTGTCACATCTAGAGTGCATTCACTAGGTAAAAATTTTAAACAAGTTGTATTGAAGTGACATGTTACTAGTGAAACCCTAGGGTATAATATCTAAACCCTAGATTGGGCTTAAAGGGGTAACCAAAGCCTAAACAAGAGAAAACTTAAAAACTCAATTGGAATAACCATATAATGTCACCATGAATAGATATACATGGTATTCAAACCCTAGAGTCCCCAAAAACCCTAAAAGAACCCTAGAAAACCCTAGAGTAAAACCCTAAGGGGTTAAGTGCAAAATTAGTGCACTTTTGGACTAAAGTGCAAAAACCAAGACATTAAGGTACCTAAAGTCATAAAATTCACATATGTGGGGATTTGCAAATGAAACCCCAAGTTTTGGGCTTATTTGCAAAAAGCACATTTGTGCACATTTCTTAAGTCTGAAATCAATGTTTTTGGACCAACTTTGAAGCCCTATAGTTTTCAAATTATAAACTTTTGCTGCTTTTGTTCAAAGGTGGTGCCCAAGGAGGAAAGCCAGGAGTAAAGCTTCGGGAGGAAAGGATCCTCTGTTAAAAACTTTTTACTGCTTATTCGGGAGGAGTTTTTGCCTCCCTGGTTTTGTAATAATAATACTCTGCACTCCTATATATTTGTTTCTGGTCTGTAATATTATAACTCTTTCTTACTTTTAATAAAAGGTAAGTTATTGTAATTGCTTCTGCATTTTTTGTATCTCCGATGCTTGTAATGTCTGCGTGACGGGTGAAACGCTCTTGGGAAAGGTAAAGAAAGCAGATACCAAACTTGTCAAGTGATTCAGGGGCACCTGCAGGGTTGTCTGAAGTCCGTTGAACAAGGACAACTGTAGGTGGGCCTAATGACTTGAGAGGTTCTATCACAATGTCCATCGAATGTTTAGGCCAACCGACCATCGTTGGTGACAGGTCGGTAGTGTCGTTGATACCAGCCTAAAAATACGTGCGTAATGAATCCAATGGTATTTATTTGAATATAGGATTATACTATTTTATTGATCGAGATAGTTATTTGGAATTGAAATAATAGGGAAAATATGTACTGAAATTTATTTAGAATGAAAATAATTGAAAAGATATACACTGAAATTTATGAAGAATTTGTCATCTAAGCAACAAAATGAAACAAAACAATTTTTTAAATAAAAACGCGCCAGGTAGGGCTTGACACCCGAAGGGCTTGACATTCGGCGATAACTGGGGTGGTTAGGCGATGAAAGCTTCGGATATGCAGGGACACGATCTACGACAAAGAAGTTGCAAACACCCAAAGGGCTTGACATTCGGCTATAACTCGGGTGGTTAGGCGATGAAAGCTCCGGATATGCAGGGACACGATCTATGACAAAGAAGGAGATAAACAAGTAGATAGCAATCACAACTTGTAATGGGATAAATCTCGGACGGGATCCAATACTCCTACGACCTCGATACGCGTGGGTTGTGGTGAGCCTTGCGGCCTGCACTCCTGCTGAGGGGGCCGAGTTGGAGGTTGCCGAGACCGCTAGCAACATTGGGTATGTCAGTTGTCAAAGGGATCAGAGCTTTCGGGGCCTGGTCATCTCTCGCCCTTCTCTCGCTCGCGTTGGCACCAGCCTAAAAATATCTATGATAGTCAATCTAATGATATTTTATTTGAAACAAGGATTATATTATTTTTATTGATCGAGAGAGTAGTTATATATAATAATTTAGAATCGGTACCAGCTGAATTGACTAACATGTCCATCGAATGTTTAGGCCAACCGACCATCGTTGGTGATAGGTCGGTACTGATGTTGATACCAGCCTAAAAATATGTGCGTGATTAATCCAATGGTATCTATTTGAATACTAGGTATATGTCCGTGCGTTGCAACGGAAAATTTAAATATTTTCATGAATACTAAAATCCCCTTCGAACCCTAGCTTTCATGCCATGCATGCTAGCTTTAATTTAGAATTGTTGATGTGTTCTATAATTTAATGCTCACACAATTCTCCATGAAACTCCATTAACACGGGCCTCATCGGCCAAGCTTGTCATGGACCAGTTAAAACAGATAAAGTACCATAAAGATAATTTGATGCATTTCTGTTCCAATTATTTGAATACTAAGATGAATGCAAAGAATTAAGAACTCATAACTATTCATATACTTAAAAAAATATAAAGAAATTTTACATTACCACTGCTTCAAATAAAAAATTGTAAACAAGTTTTTGCACATTGTGTCGTGTTGTGCCCAGCTTGTCGCCCAGCGCCAGCAACCACTCTAGGGTCACCTTGTTGTGCACGTCATACTCATACTTCTGGATGGTGGTGCGGTGCCACACGAACATGTCGGCGAGCAGGATGAGGGCCAGGAGGATGGGCACCCAAGCGCCCTCCAAGAACTTGATCAGTGACGTCGAGAAGTAGAGCACCTCCATGGAGGCGAAGAAGAGGAAGAAGTCGAGGGCCAGCTAGGGGGAGCGATCACAGCACAACATGTTAACTCTAATATTTTCTTATCCTTATTAGTTAATACTGCTGCAATAATGGTAATACATGCTAAGAAAGCTTATCAATCAGGAAACAACCTAGGCAACAACCTGTGAGAATGTAGTGTCATTACTGTGTATTATGAATCCATGAGAAGAATGTTTCTTTGTGCATAGAGATCCAAAATTATGAAATGTGCATTACTGCCAAGCCCAAAATGGAAAAGGATAATCTACACAAACAAAAAATGGCCAACAAACAACAATACAAATCTACTGACATGAAATGTTTATCTGAGAGAAAGCAAAACTGGAACAATACCCTATCATGTCTGAGCATATGGACATCTTCAAGTCTCTTGTTACGAATGTGCTTTCGTAGTTTCAGGTTGAAACCTGAAGGGGTGGTGCTCTTGTCGCTGCAGAAATGCACATAAAAGGGTATCCTGACACCACTCTTCATGAGCAGCAAGACCTTCTCGCTTTCCCCTGATTCAGTAATCCCACTGCAATTCATCAGCTTGTCCAAGTGTAGAAAGATATTATTGAAGTTACACCTGTAGTTCTGTACAAGTATCATCATATATATAGTAAAACACAATTACGATATAAAAAGATATGAAATATGAGCAAGATCTATGAAAGACAATTTCCATTGTCTTCTGCTGCTTGGTGGCCACCCGCTTTTGCCTGGCCCGCCTCCTGAAGGGGTGGTGCTCTTGTCGCTACAGAAATGCACATAAAAGGGTATCCTGACACCACTCTTCATGACAAGAGTCATGGCTCGAATGGTCGCCACCCGCTATTGCCTGGCCCGCCTCCTGCCATGCCAGCACATATCTCTACTACTATTAAGAACCTAAGGGGTAGCCTGTTTCTCCGTGGTTCTGCCAAAAGAATAGAAGAACAACCACAAGCCAATAATTAACGAAGCCACACCACAATTCCATACTTTAACATATGCAACCACTACAAGTCTCAAGGTGTCCCCACCCCACCCCTGTAAAAAGTTTCAATGGCATGCAGGTTAAAGGTCATTATTGAATAGTTCAATTGATTAAAAAATGCCAACACACTCGCGACGTAAAACTACAAACCAACACAAGTGAAATCATGTCACTATATGAACTACCAGGACATATGATGTTTTTTGGACATGAACAATTATACTTGCAGAGGAAAACACATCAGACATCTATTTTCTTCATAATGGGAAGTAACATGTACAAGGTTTAGGATTAACCGCAACAACTAATGTAGCTAGACAAGGGCGTTCTCGTGGATCCTTGTTGCATATATGGGGCAAAGTACCAAATCAAAGGACACAAGAAACCTAAAAGGTAACTATAACCACAATATGCTCAATAGATAATTGTGAACCAAAGTATATATGAAGGTTGTAGTAAAGAATACTTACAAAGACCACTATCTGGCTATCTCGCAATCACACTAAGGTTTTGTAAACATTTCACAGTGAGCAAGAAAGACAGAAATAGTAATATTTGCTTGTGTTTGCTGGTAATCTCAAAATAGGATTGCCCCCACCAAAAATACTGATGTTAGAGCCATGCAGTATCCATATAGGTCAAAGGATAAATCTCCAAGTGTTGCAATGAGGACACCAGTGGTGGTGCAGATAACTGAAAGAATGACGAAAAGTTCATGCATCATAGAGGCAATACGAAAACGCGTCTACAACTCTACATCACGTATCATGGCGTTGTCTTTAGTTATAGCAACCCCACAAACAGGCAAGCATTATCACTTGGTGATAAACAAGAACAAGAACTGAAGGTGGATTTTTTTCGGGTTTCCAAAGAGCTGAAGTTATCCACCATTGACATGCACCAATGCAAGTAGTAGTTTAGCGGCAAGCAGAATATAATATACCATGTACCATCTCAGATGACAGTAGAGCGTAGTAGCTGTGCACTGCAAAGTTCATTCATCATAGACACTGAAATATAGTATGCATCAAACACAAATTACCTGATTAAGCATCTCTAAGTATATCAAAGAAATAGGGCTCATCATTTCATTTGTTCAATCAGAGAATCCAGAATTTCCCTTGATATGTTGCCGCTCAATTCACCATATAAGGCACAACCGCAAACACGAAAAAAGGATGATTAAATAAGCTTGCAGACACGCATGCGCCTTTGTTCTCAATGATATGGAATTTCCAAATACGATGTAGCATCATCGCCCTAGTATAACACTACATTACACACATTGGGGCTCAACTGCAGCTTGGTAGCATCGGAGTTGGCCATGACCACATGTTTCTGAAATTGAAAAATATCAATAGGTTGGATGATCCAAGTGTGGACATTCGTTGAGAAAATGATAAAGTGACATCACATACTGCCACTGCTAGTCCACTACTTGTGCCGCCTTAGTTGAATGGTAATGGATTTCATTAGATCAAGGCTACTATAATTAATCGGGGATCAGTTGAACAACAATGAAAATACAAACTTGTGATGCTTGCGGCTCGATTTCTATTGCACATAATTAGGCATAAGGTCTAAAATCTCTACCACAGGAAAATTGTTCAGTAATTTTTAGCTTTAATTATGACATCTCGACAATGTCAGAGTTAAAGAGGAAGAGGAAGGCCACCTTCTCATCTCGCGCAAAGGGATGAAGGCTACGACACGCCTGCGCTCTGGAACTAAGAGCAAATGCTAGTCTAGCACGCAGTGACGTGCAACAACTCAGTTGAACTGAGAAAGCGAGCATGACGAACCTAAGGTCGCAGAGCAGGGCTCCGCGTGCTCCACCTCTTCCAAGGATGACGAGGTGGTGATGGTGGACGACTCGTCATGAGCCTCCAGCACGAACAACGAGCTAGAGTAGTGCTTCCTCCCGTGGAGGCAAGCGTGGCCCGCCAACATCGACAGCTACTCAGCCTTGTTAGTGGCGAATCGTAGCCTGCATCGGCGCCCATTCCTCAGCCTACTCCTGGGCGTGCCCAACCTCGCTAGCTCGTTGTGCATCGTGGTTGTGGTGGCAAGCAGGAAGTCGTGCTCCTCCCCAACATCGCGCTCCCGGCCTAGGTCCTCGAGGCTGATGCTGAGGAGCAGGAACTCATCACTCTAGCACTTCAGTTTTTTGAAATCTGAAAGAGAAACGAGATCTCATCTAGAGCTTCAGTGTTCTAGCGACGCGGTGGCGGCCTTAGACCAGGGAGGGGAGGCCGGCATGGCACTATGGTGAACTGGTGGTGGAAGCTGGAGGTGGAGCCGCCGTCAACCGTCGTGGATTAGAGCCGAGCCGCCGCCGATGGGAGGGCGACAGGCATGGGCCAGCGACGAATCTGTGGAATGTGGTAGGGCACAAGTAGGGGGTGAAGAGGTTGCCAGATCCTGGATCCATGTTGGACGCACGACACGAAGGGTGCTAGCAGCCCGGTTGTCGAGCTCGTCGCCACGGGTACCGGTGACCAGCCATCGAGCTCAACCACCACCAGGCAGCAGCATAAGACAGGAGGGAGCATCAACCGCCGCTAGGGATTGCGGGGGCGTGACGGCCGCAAAACCATGCCACCGGGGATTGAGGGGCGAGGGTTTCGGGGGAGGGGCGTAGGAGGGGCCTAGGGTGCGCGCCGGCATGGCGGGATGTGCGGCCAGGACGGAGTTGCTGTGGTGGGGTGGGGAGGAAGGTGACAGGCCTGCGGGAGACCGGGGGGCGCTGATGGCGGAGAGCGGGGGCACGCGCAGGGGCACGGTGAAGCTGTGTGGACGCCCTTGTTAGGCTCATATAGGATAGTAGAGATAGGATTATACTCCCTCCATTTCGTTTTAGTTGTCGCTGGATAGTGCAAGGGAGTACTATTTTATTGATCGAGATAGTTATTTGGAATTGAAATAATAGGGAAAATATGTACTGAAATTTATTTAGAATGAAAATAATTGAAAAAATATACCCTAAAATTTATGAAGAATTTGTCATCCAAGCAACAAAATGAAACAAAACAATTTTTCAAATAAAAACGCGCCGCCAGGTAGGGGTCGAACCTACGACCTTCTGCTTAGGAAACAGACGCTCTATCCACTGAGCTACAAGCGCACATGATATATATAGAAGTATGATTTTATTGTTATTCGTTATTTGTTCGTACAGTGATGTTATAAGCTAAAACCTGCTTTGTTCATTGTCGAGTAGAATGGAAAATATTTAAAAAAACATAGATCTTTAACTTAACCTATAAGGATTTATGAAATGTATGCACTAACAACAAAAAATGGAAAAAAACTTTAGAATGTATCGTAGTTAGGGTTTGTTTGATTTGCTGCCTAAGACGTCACAATGTGTTTAACTTTTCTGCTTAACCATAGTTCTTTAATTCGAGCGACTAAGGTTAGGCAGATTGTGACGTCTTAGGTGGGAAACCAAACAGATCCTTAACTTGTATCCTTTTTACGAGGAAGAAGTGATGATGAAGATTTTTTGGTTCCCATGGTTAAGGTGTAGTTGGCCCTGCACGTCTCTCAGTGTAGTTCTTCTTCCTTTATTAGGTGAGTGCCCGTGCGTTGCGACGGGAGTAAAACAATTTGTATGAAATATATAAACGGAATGACAAATAACACTATGATATGCAAAATCCGTGTGGCAAACATTATGAATATCGCTGGCATGTCCTTTGTGGAAAGACCACCAATTAAAAAGTCATTGGTGCACCCATCGGATCGGTCGAGACTTTGACAGGAGATTAGTATGACACTTAGAGTAAGATTGGTCATGGCCGTTCGACATAAGATTTGTATGACACTTACAATATACATTAATAAAAACATCAAGATTAGTATGATTGAAGAAATTGGTAAAGAAGATTTATGGGCGTACCTATCTTTTATAACATCAGTTTTATCTGTATCCAATATTATTACACATTAGTAGATTTCATAATTTGTAATACTGTGATACATCAGTAGATTTGATGATTTGGCAGTTTATTATAAAAGGAGAGATAACAAGACTTTATAAAGGTTCATCGACATAAAATCTACTTTCAGAATTAACAATGGAAAGACTGACATAACATCAAGTGACAAAACATCGTAACACTCACTGGCCTTAGCTATATGGGATCCATACAGTCCATAATTTTTCCATTGACATTAAAAGAAAATATCTTTTTATAAAATAGGCAGTTCAATCCGAGCAGTCATTTTGTAAAAAAATAGCGCATCTCATCTCCATGCCCGCTTGCAAAGGTGCACAACCTTTCCTTGTTCACCAAATCACAAAAAGAAAATGACGGCAGATGGTCCCCATGGCCATGTAGAAAACACAACTTGAACTAAACGAGAGATATCACACGCAATCAGGACAACACATGAACATTCCAAGGCACAGTTAATATGTATCACATACAAACCATAATGCTAAACTTTTTCTGCACACACCTAACCAACCACTATTATCCTGTAAACAGATGCACACCACTAACCTTCTGTTCTAGAACCTCAAGACTATCCTTGAACAGAGTCACACCTATACAATCTTCGATGACAGTTTTGTTAGTCTGTTCTGAAGCGCCAGAGTTAGACTTGATCCATTTTGCTTTCTTCGTCGCTGACGGAATGAGCAAAAGAGCAGGACACCCTCCAGCCTATGAAGGATTAGGCGGCAGTTCATTTCAAGAACCTGACTCGACAATTCTTGAATGGGTGACAACTGAAGATTGGTCATGGCCGTGTGGCCAACAGCTTCGGAGAATCTTGGTGCGACTGCTGGTGGATGATGGATCTCCTCGGCTTCAGTCTCGTACACCGCGCATCTCCTCAGCTTCCGTCTCGTACACCAAGCATCAGATCAGTTGTTTTCAATCTGAAGCTTTAAGCTACAACCTATGCACCCATGGGGAGAAAAAAATGATGAAGTCAACATTAACGATACACTAAAAAACTAAGCCTAAAAATCACTTACATTGCAAGAAAGGGACTAAATCAATCTGCATGAGCTCCATCTTTGTTGAAAAAAAGGTAGTTCATCCAAGGTGCCCAACAACATGAATGGCTCTATTATTGTGAATAGCATATATACATAGTGTCAACATAAGGCAAGTTTGAATGATAACATAGACCATTAGATTGGTTTCACAAAAATAAGGGCACTAATTAACTATAAATTATGTAACACCTTCAAGTTATGGGACATATTTTACAAATGCATTCAGTTTCCTCTCAAAAGTGAAATAGAAAAAACACAATTTTTGTATCATATGGCTTAGCATCTCTTTTACCTACAAGTTAGCTTGAAGACGCAACTCTTAGGTGCCTGGTGAAGAATGGGAGGTTGGACAAAAGCTGAACCAAACAGCAGATCATGGCATCATGAAGCAAAGAAGACATACCAAGCATAGGAGATCGTAGCATCCGGAAGCAATATACCAAGCTCAAGAAGTGAAGCATGAATAACCTAACCTATCAAACAAAATAATTACAAACAGATCAATATATTATATTATTTTATAAAGCTCCTTAACATCTCCTCATCCTGTAAATTTTTTGGATTACTTTTGAGTGTTAGTCTTGTGTTGGTGTCTTTTTATTGAAACAAACACAAACATATACATAGGACTGAAAACCACAGAAAAAGAATATTAATACATACACCAAAAAACAGTACATATTATCAAAGCCGATCAAACATAACATAGAGACTCGCATGAAACCCCAATGACTCACATTCAACACTGACACTGATAATATTATGTGCATTACACAAATTGACAATCATGAAATAAATCAAAACATAGAATATAAATTCGAGGAAAACTTGTGTACCATGATTTTTACACGTGGTAGGAGAAGAAGTTCTCGATGAGGCTGCGCTCGCCACTGATTTCCAAGACCTTCGGAATCTCCTCGGGCTAGATCACGCTGTGGAAGGAACAAAAGCACGTAAACAGCTATCTGTGGAGGGTCAAGGGAACAGTAGGAGTTCTATATAAGTTCCATAAGCAAGACACTCATGTCTAAAGTTTTGATAGAACATATTTTTTTTCATGTAGCGTTTAGAACAATTTGAGGGGTCATCTACAGCTGTAGAGAAGGTAGCAACAATAATATATTGTATAGAACTCAGACATGAAAAAAAATTAGGGATGATAGTGCCATCAAATATCCTATATATAATTTCGAATCATTAATTAGAAGGAATAGAATGATAGCTCTATCAAAATTTCTCTTTGTCTTGCCCTTCCTCCTCTGATCCTATCTACAGATAAGGAACTTATGTTCTTCTCATTAAGGGACTATTTTGAAATCTGCCCTGCAACAACTATTGTGTGAATGAATTATAATCCCTGCAACTTAGTTGTAGCATGTTTATCTGAAGACCATTTATTCAAATGGCACGACACAAGATTAATTTCAATCAGCTAATGACATCCAGAGATTCGGTACTACGTAAAAATATAGTTAAAATGACTGGAAACATTATAGCATCTTCTAAACCTTATGTGAAACATGTTTAGTTATATGATCCTTCACTTCAAACTGCAAGGCTACAGCAGTACACAAGAGATGACCCCTATGTAAAATTGAAGACTGCGAGAGCTTCTTCAACTATATACCTCAAGTCTCTAACGACGAGGAGAAAGTTGATGAGGATATTGTAAGTTTTAGCTTATATGTACATGCTTTTATGGCTAAACATGCATACATGAACATCATTGAACTTGATTTGATATTCCATTTTCAATAGACTGAATAGTTGTAGAAATGAAATGGAGCAAGATTATAATATCGAGGCAATTAAAACATGTATATATCCCTAACAACGAGGAGAAATGGAGCCTGATTATGTAAAATAGTAGGAGCATGATACATGATTTGAACCAAAAAACTAATGACTGAATCGGTAAAGCAGGATATAAATTTATTTTATATAGGGGTGGATTCATCTGAAAATAGTAGGAGCATGATACATGACTTGAAGCAAAAAACTGATGACTGAACCGGTAAAGCCTGGAAGCTGTTAGACAAGCAGAAAATCCACATCATAACCAAGTAGACCTGCGCCTGGTTTCAGAATCCATAATACTGTGTCGCTATAATCAATTAGATCTGAACCGCGATGTAAAATACCCTATTAAGTTAATTCGCACGACAGATTGAGATTCGACGACCATCATAGTCGTTTAAAATCTAGTCCAGACCAAATCTGGTTCAGTTAATATGAGGACAGAAGCAAATCAGGCTCGCCCGATAGTGGTAGTCGATCTGACGAACGAACGAGGGCGCAAGCAAAGCATCAAGAAATGGAAACACATGCGAATGAGGGAGGAATCTAGGAGTGTTCTTACCTTTTGCTCCTGCTTTTGCCTTTGCTTGAACAAGAAGAACTCTTGGCGAGCAATGGGGGGGCGATGGAACAAAGAGAGGTGCGAGGCGACGGCGATATTAATAACGAGATGCACACGCTGCGTAGGCCATCGGGCGACCATGCTATCGATGGAAGGTCTCAGCAGCCGTTGGGGAAGGGTGCCATTGGTGGGGAGAAAGCAGCGTGTGGGGAGGAATTTGGGGTCGGCTGCTGGTGCACAGGTCGCAGAGGCTATCAGGCACCGATTGAAGGGATGGCAGGGAGTTGGGCGAGAATGGTGTGGGCACGGTCGATGGAATGGAGGGTCACCGAGCATGCTATCGATGGAAGGCCTCGGCAGCCGTTGGGGAAGGGTGCCATTGGTGGGGAGAAAGCAGCGCGTGGGGAGGAATTTGGGGTGCGGCTGCTGGTGTTGAAAGCAGCGTGTGGGCGGAGGAGCCACGCATGGGGAGATAGGCGGGGGGCACGATGATGCCTGTGGACGCCCTCACTGTGAACTTAAGGTGTAGTAGAGATTGTTTTAGCTCCTCGTATTTCTAAGCTGTCTATGTATTTGGATAACGACAATGTTTTCTCTTGTGGGGATGAGTTTGACATCCTCCATTGGTGACATGAGTGTAATCTAATTATATGTTTGGTCTGAGGTTAAAGTAGGATGAGGCGGGGTGGCACCATCCTCTTGATATTTTGAGATCACGTTGCCACCAAAAATTGCTTCGGTGTTAACCTCGCTTCCGCGTGACTCCCATCCAAACACTATAGAAAATGTGGCCGCCCGCTTCTATCCCTTCTTGTACGTCCAATCAAACACACACTAACATAACCTATAATGTTTATAATGGCCAAAAATATTATGGTTGTTCCCGTTTCAACAACTTTTTAGGTGCTGCTTAGTTCACATATTTGTAATGTGATGGATAACTGATAACGTTAAACTATGATTATTTAACTTTAACCATATCAGATAGCACACTAGGAATTAATATCGGACTATTTAAACTTGTTACAACTACTTGAGTGTGAATCATTACTGTTACCATTTATGTTACATTTCGTGAACCAAATAACAACTTAGAGTCTATGTTTAGCTTCACTAACAGGATTTTCGAGGACCAGTGTTGATGATCGGTAGCTAAGATGGTAGATATGTTAACAGGCTTGAAGATTGGAAACTTGATGAATCAATAGAGCATCATGCAACAACGCCGACAAGTGGGACCTTACTTGCAAAGTTAACAACTTAGGGGATTGTCGGTGTTTTGTGTCCAACCGCACACCCGAGGTTACCCTCATGGTGCTTTTGGGTTGGACGGTGTCATAGATCGTAACTCGATGGTTCACACTCTGGCACGAGAGAGAGAAGCGAATTTCAGCAGGTTCGGGCCGCTTTAAGGAGCGTAATACCCTACTTCCTGGGGTGGCTTTGTATATGGATGATATTACAGGTGGTGTCTACTGCACTGAGGGGATGCTAATGAGTTGAAAATGGAGGGGATCCCCCTTGGCCTTATATACACGAGCGTGGGGGTCTTCCCGCACAAGTGTTGATCGCAATTTTCCTAGTTATCTCCTAATTATTAGCCAACATCTTCACTATCTCGAGGAAAATTCGGTGCCTCCATGCCGAGCTATCCCCGATGTTTTAGGATGTCAGGCGCAGGAACTAACAGGCCCGACATATTCACGCCTATGCCGCGGCTAGCTTGGACATGGGTCTCTTTTGCCTCTAGGCCGACCTGCTTCCATCGTCTCCGTTCGCCTGGCCCATGACGGGATGCCTCAAAGGGGCAACTACCACGTGGCCCCGAGCGAAGTTTTCGCCCTTGGGAGGACCCAGGGATATTCATCCCCCGATCTTTAAATTGATTTTGAAATAATCGATTCAAAGGTCCTCAGCACTTGCTTCTGAGTTCCTCGTCTGGCTTTGAGACACTATAATTCTGTTGGGTGTAGCCCCCGAGCTTTGATTTGATTTTGAAATAATCAACTCAAAGGTCTTCATTTATGGCTTTTAGAATTCAGCACTTGGCTTCGAAATTTTGTGATCCCGTTGGGTGCATCGAAGGTGCACCCAATGGGAGTAGCCCCTGAGATTTGATTTGATTTTGAAATAATCAACTCAAAGGTCTTCATCTTATGCTTTAGAATTCAGCACTTGGCTTCGAAATTTTGTGATTCTGTTGGGTGCACCGAAGGTGCACCCAATGGGTGTAGCCCCTGAGCTTTGATTTGATTTTGAAATAATCAACTCAAAGGTCTTCATCTTGTGTTTTTTCAAAATAGTCTTTAAAAGTAACTCGGTCACGACATCTATCCATATCCTGTTTGGTCTGGAGTTAATTCGATCGACGACGAGCTAGAGTCCGATCAGTCGAAACAGAGAGGTCCTGGCTAGACGCCACTCGGCTAGAGATGGCAATGGGTACCCCGCTACCCGAAACCCGGTGGATTTTTGCTCTATTAGGGTATGGGTTTGGGTAAATTTCTCTACCCATGGGTTTGTTAATGGGTTCAAATGGAAACCCAATGGGTACGTGGGCATGGGTTTGTTCTTCCACTACCCATACCCGCAAACCCATGGCTTTTTAAGACCCGCCTTAAAATCATCATTCCTTATAAATATGTCTCATAATATTATTAATTGAATATGTTCTAATTGAAATAAAATTCATGTAACAAATTTTAAGCTAAAATTAGTTATTACTTGTTCCTTTTATCTTAGCTTATTAATGTATTGATTGTCATTTACATGATGAATTATTTTTTATGTTGATGTTAGTGGGTATGGGAAACCCGTTGGGTACCTGAAATCCGCATGGGTATGGGTTTGGGCAAAATTTTATACCCATCATGGGTATGGGTTTTTTAGCGGGCGTATTTTTTCTTCGCGGGTATGGGTTTGGGCAAGTAATACCCAACGGGTTTTTACCCATTGCCATCTCTACACTCGGCCGTGGACTTTAATGCCTCTATAGATTGGACTTGTGTTTGGCAGAATCTAGACTTCCTCCCGTTTCAGTCGATCTTCTCTCTTGTCGTAGTATATTCATTGCGTATATGTTGCATGTCTCACCGCTTCAGAAAATCTCGGAGAATCAGGGTGGTACACCCAATGGGTGTGCCCAATGGGTGTCTATCCAGTGAAAGATGTCCATCGTGTAGTACTGAAATAGTAACTTCATGCGACGAGGAGATGTAATACTGCGTCTAAGCGGTTGACTTTGATTCCATCCGGTGTCGTGTTATGCGAAACGACGCCCGACGCCTGACTCATTTCTTAGAGGCTTGAATCGCTATTGAATTCTTGTGACTGTTCGGTGAACGGGTAGGAAGTCATCGGTCATCTCTCGGCCCCTTTAAATAACTCGCTTGCTTTGGTTGCTCACCCCACTTGTTCTCATTCAGTTTCTTTCTTCGTCCCTGCTTCCTCTCCCTCCAAAAGAGTGATGGCCAGAGGAAAAGGAGGCAAGAAGGGATGCCACCCAGTCGACGGGAAACACAAGCGCCCCCAAGCTCTCCCTCGAAGGACTTTAGGGGCTCGGAGTACTTAGAGGAGAACTCGGAGGAGTTCTCCTCCGAGTATGATCGCTCCCCCGCTCTGGCATCCCACATGGCATCGTCTAATGACTTGGACGACTCCATGGGGCTGTCCGCCGCGGAGCAGGCGTACATTCGGTTCATCGAGCGCGCAGGGCTCGGCGGGTCGGATGACTCGGAGGAGGAGGACTCTAAGGAGGGTGGCGACAGTAGCAACGATGACGGTGGTGACGGTGATGGCGGCGGCGACGCCGCCGGTGGTAATGTGCCACCAGCTTAAATAGTAGTATAGTATAGTTGTAGTGGTAGTAGTAGTTTAGTAGTAGTAGCTTAGTGGTAGTTGTTTAGTAGTAGTAGTAACGTAGTTTAGTAGTAGTAACGTAGTAGTAGTGAATCAAGGAGGTAATTGTCGGCTCATAATGAGTCGGTCTTCTTTCTTTTGTAATGATTCTCGACCTATGAATGAATGGAGCTTGTTCAATGCTATTTCGTTGTTGTGCACTCTGTCCTTTTGCCTGACAATCTGATCCCAAAGAACCTGGCTAACGAGTCTTAGCTTTCTAGAGATACTGATCGAGCCCCTTTACTTTGCTACGCCCAAAACTCGACCGAGCCTCTAGCCTGTCATGCTACGCCCGACTTAGTGTGTCAACCTATATTTTTGTCGACATTTTCTTGGCCCTTGAATCCTAGTTCCTATTTTTCCTCCACTGCTTTCTATCTTCCTAATCTCCCACATCTTTTCGTGTTCTGTTCTTGATCCGCGCTGCTTGAAGGATCACGATGGCGCCCAAGAAGAGGAAACAGAGTGATGCCATGCTAGTCATCCCTCCGTTTGATCCTGATAGCTAACTCCCTTTCTCTGGTAACCACGTCCCTATTGTTTCTGAAGTTGACCTCTTACATCTTGTTGAAATCAGTGTTCTGCCGCCTAAGGAATTATGTTCCTGGCGGATCTGGTGGAAAGTTACCATACCGACAGAGGATACCCACGAGGCGGTTATTTTCATGCCTTTTCTACCCAAGGACTAGCCTTACTAGTTTCTCCCTTCTTTCGTGGCCTTCTTGACTTTTACTCTTTGAATCTTATGCATCTAAATCCCAATTTTGTGCTTCAAGTCGCTGTGTTTGTCCACCTATGAAAAGCTTTCCTTGGAATTCTTCCACACTTTGGGCTTTGGAAGTACCTTTACCATTATCGGTCCGGAATGGCCGGAGGGCAGCATCAGCTTGTTGGAGGTACCAGTTTGGAACTTCACCAAGGCAGAAAGACTGAATATCTTGATATTCCTTTGGAAGATATTATTAAGGGCTGACTCTTCGAATGGTTAACCATGGAGAATCATAACAAATCGCTTCTCGCTCGCTCGGGGAGACAACCCGACGTCCGAACGCCTAGCTGGACAGAGGTCTCGACAGACTCGGAGTTTGCTGAGTCCAAGGTTTTGCTTGCCAAGATATATGCGTTGAAGAACAGAGGCCTGACCGTTGAAGCTGTTGTTGTTGACTTTGTTTTCAAGAACATTCAACCTTTGAAAGATAGAGTCTACCCTGCTTATCTGTACACCAGTGTTAATGACCCTTCTCGAATTACCGACAAGCAGATATCTGAGGAGGACGTGTTGAGTTTGGTTGACTCAATGCTGAGGGGCAAAGCTTCGAATGCTGGTGCTCCCACTTCGTATTCTGCCTGGAACCTTCCCCCTTTGGTAAGTGTTGTTGCATATGAGTTCCTGTATTTGTCATACGTAGTGTCCTTACTGTGCTGTTTTGTCGTTGCAGATGTCTTTTTCAGAGTTCATATCCAACCCGCCTGTTCAAGACAGTAGTCCAGGCCATAGAGCGCGACCTTCTTCGGAGGAGATTGAAGCCTTCGTTGTTGCGTACCGGGGTCTCCCTGAAGAGGAAAAACAGACTCATCTCCGGATGCAAGCAATCGCTGACGAAGCAGAAGCAAACATTGTTCTTAGTATGCTAGCTGATGAGTCATCCGAATCTGTTCGCACTGAGTCGGTGAGTGCCGTAGCTAGGCGTGCATTTGGCAGGGAGGAGAGAGTTTACAGCCCCAGCGGTGTTCGTCGCAAGCAGACACATCGAGCAGGTTATCTGGTTGTGTCTCCTGAGACGAAGAGGAGGAAAATAAAGCTTCAACACTCATCTAGCTTAGAGCTGGAGACTGACTCCGGCGCTCCAGACCTTGGTGGTGACCCGGCGAGTGCCGATCTCGAAGATGACATCGAGAGTTGTGGTGGCATCAGAGCTGGTGGGCGCGTTTCAGAGGAGGAGGAAGTGGATGAGGATGAGGAGGATGTTCCTCCTTTGGTTCGCAGGAACCGTCGTAGCAAAGCCAGCAATGATGTCCCAATTCAGGCTCTATCGGGGCTGGTTAGCCTCTAGGGGATGACGATGTCTACTATTGATCGTGCACTGGAGGAGATCATTACAGAAGGTCTCTTATTGGAACTTCCTGAAGCTAGGGGTGCTGGCATCTGTGTATAGGTCCCAGATATGACGTTCCTTCAGCTAGCCTTCTTGCTGGGCAAGAAATAACCCGGGCAGTTTCCCATGCATCTTCGACCTTTGAGGACGGTCTGATTCACGAGGACACTTCGGTCCCTAATGTTATAACAAGGGTTATCCAGCCCCGAGGGTACGATTGAGGATAACCTAGCCCCTAAGGGTGTTACTGAAGGTGGTCTAGCCCCAAGGGTGTTGCAGAGGCTGACCCAGCCCCCGAGGGTCCTGAACTTGGCTCTTCTTCGGCTACTTATATGGATGTTCATGTTGGATCATCACCGGTTCAGTCTGAGGAAGCTGCGGTGACGAGTCTTGATCTTCCTACTGCTCTTGCTAGCCCAGCTACTTTAGAGGTCACTAATCTGGGTGTTGAGGATCCGCTGCGTGCTATTGGAGCCGAGATTCCACTAGGCGTCGCCCTGATCATGAGTTTCAATCCTTCTCTAGCGCTCAAACCTGCTATAGATATTGCCTCTACCAGTGTCCCGTCGTTTGATGGTAACTCAACACTTTTGGCCTTGGGATTTCCTTTGTTCCTTTCTAACCTTCAGGTGAGTTGATCCTTACCGTGCTTTATCTTCATCAATAGATGATTCCCTTACTAATTCTTATATTTGCATAATGTTCTGAGCTTGGTGTCGACTCAGTTGAGGGTATGTGGTGCCTCTGTTCCCGATCAAGTTTTATCTTTGTTGCAGTGGAACCCTCTTCTGCTTCAGAAACAGATAGATGACCTGAAAGCTTCGAACGTCTGTTAGTGGGTGGAAAACTCTCTTTAGTGTTTGTTGCTTCTTTGTTTACTCCATGGATTATTTTCTCTTGCCCTCCCAGCGATGATTCGACAGTGTTCTGATGCTGAGAAGAGGTGTGCTCAGAGTCAAGCTGATTTGAATCAGGTTTTCGCATTCTTGGATGGTGTTCGAGCCATAAATTCTTCCTTGAATGCCCAACTTGATTCAGAAAATACGGCTCACAAGGTAACTTCTTTTGGTTGTTCATAGTACCTTATGCTATGCTTTTGCTTGGATGTTTAGTACTCTTCTTGTCTGTAGGAGGAGATGCGGAAACTTCTTGATTCTCGAGACAGTCTGGATAAATTGTACCGCGATGCCAGCGTGTCCCTCACTACTTTGGAGAGGAGTCACCATTTTACTATGTCGAAGCTTGACCGCCATAGAGATGATTGAAGGTTTCCCAGAACGAGGTGTCACAACTTAATAGGTTGTTGTCTTTAAGAGATTCTATCATCAGAGAGTTGTGTGCCTTGAAGAAGCATGTTTCGCAGGAGTTGGAAATTGCTCGTTGCGATATCAAGGTCTTAGAGGGCGACCGCGAAATTATGAAGGCATTGTGCGACAAAGAGATGGACAAGGTTGTTCGTGCCGGCCGGATCCTGATGAAGAAATCTGGCGTCGTGGTGCCTGATGACATTGTAGCTGACGTGCTTGTTGTGTCTGTTGATACGAATAAATCTTCTTCCTCTGGTGATCATGTAGATAAGGTTCCTCGTGGGGATGCTCCTGCACAGTAATTGTGTAGTGAAAACAAACATTGATTTGTCCAAACAGAAATCACTTTTCATTGAGATGGTATTTTTTCGCGTTTTTCAAACGTTGTGTTACTCTTCCCTTTTTGTTGTGTGTAAGTAGGGTATAGTAATCGCCCTGAGGTTTTTGATGCTTAATTGATCATGTTGCACCGACTTAAGGCATTTCTGACTTAGGCCGACTGCTACGTTGGTGGGGCATAGTAGTCATCCTAAGTTATATATGCGTAAGCATGTCGCACCGACTTAAGGCGTTTCTGACTTAAGTCGATTGCTCGGTTAGCAAGGTATAGTAATCACCCTAAGTTATGTATGCTTGAGCATGTCGCACCGACTTAAGGTGTTTCTGACTTAAGCCGATTACTCCGTTAGCAGGGTATAGTAATCACCCTAAGTTATGTATGCGTGAGCATGTCGCACCGACTTAAGGCGTTTCCGACTTAAGTCGATTGCTCCTTTAGTAGTGTATAGTAATCACCCTAAGTTATGTATGCGTGAGCATGTCGCACCGACTTAAGTTGTTTCCGAATTAAGTCGATTGCTCCATTAGCATGGTATAGTAATCACCCTAAGTTATGTATGCGTGAGCATGTCACACCGACTTAAGGCGTTCCCGACTTAAGCCGATTGCTCCGTTAGCAGGATATAGTAATCATCCTAAGTTATGTATGCGTGAGCATGTCGCACCGACTTAAGACGTTTCCAACTTAAGCCAATTGCTCCGTTAGCAGTGTATAGTAATCATCCTAAGTTTTGTATGCGTGAACGCGCTGCGTTGGCTTACCTTTGAAAGGGAAATGTGCCCTTGGGAAATTTCTATAAGTATTTTGGTGATTAGATGCCCAACACATTATTTGAGTACTAATGTGTTAAATGTGTGAAAGGTGCAAATCAAAGTAAAAGGTACGTTTCTAGACTTAGTACACTGTTTTGGTGATCTAACATTGTCTGTCTAAGTGCTAGAAACAGTGCCGAAAAGAGAGGAATCGAATTGCAAAACACTTGGCTGTGGGTAGCCAAACTTCAGCTCAGACTGGCACACCAGACTGTCCGGTGGTGCACCGGACAGTGTCCGGTGCGCCAAGCTGGGCAACGGTGAAAAGGCCACTCTCGGGATTCGACGACGGCGTATGACTATAATTCACCGGACTGTCCGGTGGTGCACCGGACTGTCCAGTGGTGCATCCGTGGCGAACTCGTCGCTCTCAGGAAACGGAAAAAGGCGATGTGGCTATAATTCACTGGACTATCCGATGGTGCACCGGACTGTCCGGTGAGCTAATGGTCGCCAGCGCCAACGGTCGGCGGTGAAATCTGTAGGCGACGCGTGGCAGCTCCAACGGTCGGAAGGAGGCACCGGACTGTCCGGTGTGCACCAGACACTGTCTGGTGCGCCAATGGGCCCAGAGCTGCAACGGTCGACTGTGCTCGATTTGGAAGGAAATCGTGCACCGGACAGGCTACAGTAGCTGTCCGGTGGCGCACCGGACTGTCTGGTGCGCCACTCGACAGAAGGCAGGAATTGCCTTCCAAGATTGTCTCCAATGGCTCCTAGCTGTCTTAGGGCTATAAAAGGGGTCCCTAGGCGCATGGAGGAGTCACCCAAGCATTCACTAAGCATCCTAAGACTCCAAGACTCCAACTCCACGCATTTGATTCTCTGTGTTAGTGATTTGAGCTCCATTTGAGTTGCGAACTCCGTGTGTTGTGTTTCGAGCTCAAGTCATGACTTGTGTGCGTGGTTGTGCTGTGATTTTGAGCCTTGTGTGTGTTGCTCTTCCCAACCTTACTCTGTGCCTCTTTGTGATAAATATTGTAAGGGCGAGAGGCTCCAACTTGTGGAGATTCCTCGCAAACGAGAAGAAAACTAAGGAAGAAAGCTATGGTATTCAAGTTGATCATTGGATCACTTGAAAGGGGTTGGGTGCAACCCTCGTCCATTGGGACGCCACAACGTGGAAGTAGGCAAGTGTTACTTGGCCGAACCACGGGATAAAAATCACGTGTCTCTTGTGTTGCTTTCTCTGTGATTGTTTTATTTTCAAGAACTCGCTTCAAAGCTACTTAGTTGTACTAACTCTTTCATAACTAAGTTTTGTGGCTATTTAGTATTTGATTTTACAGGATCACCTATTCACCCCCCTCTAGGTGCTCTCAATTGGTATTAGAGTCGTACTCTTCACTTAAGGGACTAACCGCCCAAAGAGATGGATCCTAAGGGTAAGGGGATGGTGAATAATGACAAGGAGAAGGAGTCCCTCCTCAATGAGCCAAGAGACGACAAGTCTACCGACTCAGGCTCAAGTCATAAGAAGAGGGACGGGAAGAAGAAGAGGTGCATCAAGAAAATCATCTACTACGTCAGCGATGCCTCTTCATCTTCACCAAGAGACAACGATGACGACGACTCTTCATCAAAAAAGAAAACGGTTAATCAGAACTACTCTTTTGACTATTCTCGTATGCCATACAATACAAATGCGCATTTACTATCAATTTCTCTTAGAAAACCTCCTCACTTTGATGGAGAAGACTATTCATTTTAGAGTCATAAAATGCGTAGTCATCTATTTTCACTCCATCCTAGTATTTGGGAAATCGTAGAGAATGGGATGCATTTTTATAGCACTGATAACCCTATATTCATTAATGAACAAATTCATAAGAATGCCCAAGCTACTACTGTCTTGTTAGCTTCGCTTTGTAGGGATGAATACAATAAAGTAAGTGGCTTGGACAATGCCAAGCAAATTTGAGACACCCTCAAGATCTCACATGAGGGAAACGATGCTACAATGATCACCAAAATGGAACTGGTGGAAGGCGAGCTAGGGAGATTCGCCATGATCAGGGGAGAAGAGCCAACTCAAACCTACAACAGGATCAAGACTCTAGTCAACAAGATTAGAAGCTATGGAAGCACAAGATGGACGGACCATGATATCGCCCGACTCATGCTCAGGTCATTTATAGTTATTGACCCCCCATCTTAAGAATCTTATCCGTGAAAACCCTAGGTACACAAAGATGACGTCCGAGGAGATACTCAAAAAATTTGTGAGCGGACACATGATGGTGAAGGAGGCTTGATACGTGGACGACGTTTTGAACGGTCCACTACCCATCTATGAGCCGCAACCCGTTGCTCTCAAAGCAACAAGCAGCAAGGAGGCGCTACGAAGCAAGGTAGCTCAAGTGGAGGCTGCCGGCCTCAACGAAGATGAGATGGCACTTGTCATCAAACGCTTCAAGACCGTGCTTAAAGGACGCAAGGAGTACCCCAACAAGAACAAAACAAGGGGAAAGCGCTCCTATTTCAAATGCGGTAAGACTGGTCATTTCATAGCTCAATGCCCTGATAACGATAATGACCAGGAATAAGAAAAGAATGGGAAGAAGGAGAAGAAGAAGAACTACTGGAAGGCTAAGGGCGAGGCGCACCTCGGAAAGGAATGGGACTTGGACTGCTCCTCTTCCGACTCTGACGACGAAGGACTTGCTACCTCGGCCTTCAACAAGTCATCACTCTTCCCCAACGAACGCCATACTTGTCTCATGGCTAAGGAAAAGAAGGTATGTATTCGGGACACTCCCAAGTATACTTCTTCTAGTGATGAAGAGTCATCTGATGATGAAGTAGACTATACTGAATTGTTTAAAGGTCTAGATAGAAATAAAGTAGACAAAATTAATGAATTAATTGATGCCCTTAATGAGAAGGATAGATTACTAGAGAAGCAAGAAGATATTTTGTATGAAGAGCATGACAAATTTATTAGTGTTCAAAAATCTCTTACTCTAGAAGTTAAAAGAAATGAAATGCTATCCTCTGAGTTGTCTGCTTGCCATGAATCTATTTCTAGTTTAAGGAGTTTAAATGATGAACTAAATGCTAAGCTAGAGGAAGTTAATAAATCTAGTTCATGTGTAGAGCATGTTGTTATTTGTAATAGATGTAAGGATTTTGATGTTGATGCCTGTAATGAACATCTTATTGCTATTACTAAATTGGATGATGAGGTGGCGAGTCTTAATGCTCAACTTAAGACTTGCAAGGATGATTTTAATAAATTGAAATTTGCTAGGGATGCCTACACTATTGGTAGATACCCTTCAATTAAGGATGGACTTGGGTTCCGAAGGGAAACCAAGAAATTTTCAAGTCAAAAGGCTCCCATTCTCAACAAGGAGAAAGGGAAGGCCCCTATGGCTAGTAGCCCTAAAAGGAACCATGCTTTTATTTATGATAGGAAAATTGGTAGTCATTCTTATTATAATAGGAGTTATAATCATGATGCTCATAATTCATATGCTATGTTTGCCTTTAGTTCTACTTTTGTTCATGGTAGAAGCAGGCGAAATCATGTTGTGTCTCATGCGCCTAGGAGGAATAATGTTGTGTCTCATGTGCCTAGGAAAAAGTGCAATAAACCCACTACTGTTTTCATGCTTGCAACACTTCTTTTATTCTTTCATGTAAGAATGCAAAAGTAGTGGCTAGGAAGTTGGGATCCAAATGCAAGGGAGACAAGATTTGCATATGGGTTCCAAAAACTATTTTAACTAACCTTGTAGGACCCAACAAGAGTTGGGTACCTAAAACCCAAGCTTAAATTCCTTGTAGGTTTATGCATCCGGGGGCTCTAGCTGGATAATCGACATCGGATGCACAAACTACATGACGGGGGAGAAGAAAATGTTCATCTCTTACGTCAAGAACAGGGATTCCCAGGATACGATTATTTTTGGAGATGGGAACCAAGGCAGGAAAACAGGTGGGAAGCACTCATCACATCAAGAATGTGACGACAACATCAAGACCATTGGAGCTTCTTCATATGGATCTTTTTGGACCTGTTGCCTACCTTAGCATCGGGGGAAGTAAGTATGGTCTTGTTATTGTTGATGATTTTTCCCGCTTCACTTAGGTATTCTTTTTGCAGGACAAATCAGAAACCCAAGGGACCCTAAAGCGCTTTTTAAGGAGGGCTCAAAATGAATTTGAGCTTAAGGTGGAAAAGATAAGAAGCGACAACGGGTCCGAGTTCAAGAATCTGCAAGTGGAGGAGTATCTTGAGGAGGAAGGCATCAAGCTCGAGTTCTCCGCTCCCTACACACCACAGCAAAACGGTGTGGTAGAGAGGAAGAACAGGACACTTATCGACATGGCAAGAACGATGCTTGGAGAGTTCAAGACGCCTGAGCGATTTTGGTCGGAAGCTGTGAACACAGCTTGCCACACCATAAACCGACTCTATCTGCATCGCCTTCTCAAGAAAACCTCCTATGAACTCCTTACCGGTAACAAACCCAACGTTTCTTACTTTCGAGTATTTGGGAGCAAATGCTACATTCTGGTGAAGAAAGGTAGACATTCTAAATTTGCTCCCAAGGCAGTAGAAGGGTTTCTACTAGGGTATGACTCAAATACAAAGGCGTATAGGGTCTTCAACAAATCTTTGGGATTGGTTGAAGTCTCTAGCGATGTTGTATTTGATGAGACTAATGGCTCTCCAAGAGAGCAAGTTGATCTTGATGATGTAGATGAAGAAGAAATTCTGACGGTCACAATACACACGATGGCAATAGGTGATGTGCGACCACAGGAATTACAGGAACAAGATCAACCATCTTCCTCGATAATGGTGCAACCCCCAACTCAAGATGATGAACAGGTTCCTCAAGAAGAAGGGCATGATCAAGGGGGAGCACAAGAAGATCAAGTGATGGAGGAAGAAGCACCACGGGTCCCTCCAACTCAAGTTCGAGAAACGATCCAACGACATCACCCCGTCGACCAGATTCTGGGTGACATAAGCAAGGGAGTAACTACTCACTCGAGATTAGCTAATTTTTGTGAGCATTACTCGTTTGTCTCTTCTATTGAGCCTTTCAGGGTAGAAGAGGCCCTACAGGATCCGAACTAGGTGTTGGCCATGCAGGAAGAGCTCAACAACTTCAAGAGAAATGAAGTTTGGAGCCTGGTGCCACGTCCAAAGTAAAATGTTGTGGGAACCAAGTGAGTATTCCGCAACAAGCAAGATAAGCACGGGGTTGTGACACGAAACAAGGCTCGACTTGTGGCAAAAGGTTATGCCTAAGTCGCAGGTTTGGACTTCAAGGAGACTTTTACTCCTGTGGCTAGGCTAGAGTCTATTCGAATATTGTTAGCCTATGCCGCTCACCACTCTTTTAGGTTGTTTCAAATGGACGTGAAGAGCGCTTTCCTCAACGGTCCAATCAAGGAGGAGGTATACGTGGAACACCCCCTGGCTTTGAGGATGACAGGTACCTCAACCATGTGTTCAAGCTCTCTAAGGCACTCTATGGACTTAAGCAAGCCCTAATAGCATTGGTATGAATGCCTTAGAGATTTCTTAATTTCTAATGCTTTCAAGGTTGGGAAAGCCGATCCCACTCTTTTTACAAAGACTTATGATAGAGATCTTTTTGTGTGCCAATTTATGTCGATGACATAATATTTGGTTCTACTAAACAAAAGTCTTGTGAGGAGTTTAGTAGGGTGATGACACATAAGTTCGAGATGTCGATGATGGGCGAGTTGACCTACTTCCTTGGGTTCCAAGTGAACCAACTCAAGCACGGCACCTTCATCACCCAAACGAAGTACACACAAGATCTTCTCAAGCGGTTTGGGATGAAGGACGCCAAGCCCGCGAAGACACCTATGGGAACCGACGGGCATGTTGACCTCAACAAAGGAGGTAAGTCCGTTGATCAAAAGGCATACCGGTCCATGATAGGTTCACTACTTTATTTATGTGCTAGTAGACCGGACATTATGCTTAGTGTATGCATGTGTGCTAGATATCAATCCGACCCCAAGGAATGTCACCTTGTGGTCGTTAAGTGAATTCTTAGATATTTAGTTTCTACGCCTTGCTTCGAGATCTGGTATCTAAAGGGGTCTACCTTTGACTTGATTGGATACTCAAACTCCGATTATGCCGGGTGCAAGGTTGATAGGAAGAGCACATCAGGGACGTGCCAATTTCTAGGAAGGTCCCTGGTGTCCTGGAGTTCAAAGAAACAGACATCTGTTGCCCTATCCACCGCTGAGGCCGAGTATGTTGCCGCAGGACAGTGTTGTGCGCAACTACTTTGGATGAGGCAAACCCTCCTGGACTTTGGCTACAATCTGAGCAAAGTCCCACTCCTATGTGACAATGAGAGTGCAATCTGCATGGCGGATAATCCTGTTGAACACAGTCGCACTAAGCACATAGACATCCGGCATCACTTCCTAAGAGACCACCAACAAAAGGGAGATATCGAGGTATACCATATTAACATCGAGAACCAGCTAGCCGATATCTTCACCAAGCCTTTAGATAAGAAAAGGTTTTGCAGGTTGCGTAGTGAGCTAAATGTCTTAGATTCACGTAACTTGGATTGATCTATAGCATACATGTATTCTATGCCTTTGATCATGTTACTTTGTGCATTTCAATCCATTCTTGTTATTTATGGTGCTCAAGTTGTACAAGTGATCCCCGGACCTCCCAAGTCCATATGCGAATGATGCACATATTAAGGGGGACATGTGCTACAACTTGACCCTTTGAGACTAACCTGTTTGGTTGAGAACTCTTGATGTAGTCTCAAAGGTGCATTGAAAGGGAAAATGGACTTGGACGATGCAAAGACTTCCACTGCACTCAGGTATTGGTGTATTTAAATTCTAAGTTCATTCTTATGCTCTATTTGCCTTTTTGCTCTTAATTGACATTTTTGGTGAGGCAATGGGGTTAGAAGGGCCAAGAATGATCCTGTTTTGGTGCTTAATGCCAAAGGGGGAGAAATTAAGGGCCAAAGCAAATGGATCAGCTACCACTTGTGAATTTCGAAAACAATAGAGTTAGAACTTTTGATTTGTCCAAAATGCTCTTATTACACAATTTTTGTCTCTTATGGGGGAGAATTTTGATTAAGGGAAAAGGGGGGAGTTTTTGGCACGTGATTCATTATACTCTTGGAATAACTCTCTATGTGCCCAAACAAGCGTGTTTGACTTAGAGATAGGAAAATGAATTTGATTTACAAAAAAACCAAGTGATGGCAAAGAATGATCCAAATATGTCAAATCTTGTGGAAAAATGATTTGGTCCTCATTTGCATTGATGTTGCACTTATTTTGGTTGCTTTTTGATGTGTTGGCATAAATCACCAAAAAGGTGGAGATTGAAAGGGAAATGTGCCCTTGGGAAATTTCTATAAGTATTTTGGTGATTAGATGCCCGACACATTATTTGAGTACTAATGTGTTAAATGTGTGAAAGGTGCAAATCAAAGTGTTGGGGTCATGCTTCGTTGCGCCGAAGGTCTTGCACGAAGAAGCAGCTTCGGCTGAAGTTGTCCCCAGGAGATGGCCGAAGGTTCCTTTTCATGGAGCTTCGGCGTTACAAACCGACATAGAGATAGAATGACCTTTTTATCCATAGAGGTCTGAGTCAATGTTGTAAACTTTTGTAAGGGGCATAATTGTAATTTGTCACAGGCTGTGACCTGTGTCTATAAATAGATGAACAGTACCCCTGTACTGTTCACGCGAACCTGCCATTTGCTTTCGCATCACACCTGTACTTTTGCTTTCCTCAGGACCGAAGGTACATTTTTAATTCGAAGTCATTTATATTCATTCATGATAATAAAAATGGAGATGATTCTATGATAATATTTAAATGTTTATTTCATACCTCATGATCTGTATGAATACTTCGTCCCTTGCTATTATGTTTACGAAGGTACGTCCTTCGTAACCTTCGTCCGAAATCCTTTATATCCTGAAAGGATATAATGTTTTGGAGGACGAAGGACTTTAACCCTTAACATTTTCTATGTTGCCTTGTTCTTAATTCTTAACATTTGAGAACAAGCCCCCAACATTGGCGCCCACCTCCGGTGAACTCACTTCCACTTTTCTGAGCTGATGGCTTCGCTCAACAATCAAGCTGGAGCTGCTTCGGCTTCGAAGCTGGTACTTCCGATAACAGGCGGTTCTTGCTCAGAGCCGGCTAACAAGAAGCAGAAGAAGGAGGCTCAGAGAAGGGTGCAGCATGTTGGAGTGCAGGGACCCTTCATCAAGTCAAAATGGTCTCACATTCCAATTACTTTCTCTTAGGAAGATCTTCAGCTTAAGGATTATCCTCACAATGATGCCATGGTCATCTCTTGCGTGATCAAAGGATTTCTGGTCCACAATGTCTTAGTTGATACAGGCAGTGCAGCTGATATTATATTTGCTAAAGCCTTCAGACAAATGCAAGAGCCCGAAGACAAGATTCATGATGCTACGCACCCTCTTTGTGGCTTCGGAGGGCGACAGATTGTAGCACTTGGGAAGATTACCATGCCGGTAACCTTCGGATTTGTTAACAACACAAGGACTGAGCAAATTGTGTTTGATATTGTTGACATGGAGAAGATACCTTCGGACCAAGGGCCTATTGCTATTCATGGAAGCCAGGAAGCTGCTAGAAGGGCCGAAGGAAGCTGGACTGACTCCAAGGCAATCCATAACATAGATGGAGCTGAAGCTTGTGAACAGTACAAATTCAGGAGGGAGAAGGCAGCTTCAGCGGATCAGCCGAAGCCCATGTTATTGTGTGAAGACATAGCAAAGCAGAAGGTGCTGTTGGGCTCGCAACTATCTGAAGACCAGGAGAAAACCTTGATAAGGTTTTTATTCAACAACAAAGATGTTTTTGCATGGTCAGCTAATGATCTCTGTGGAGTAAATCGGGATGTTATTGAACATTCGCTCAATGTTGACCCATCCTTCAGACCCCGAAAGCAGAGGCTTCGGAAAATGTCTGATGACAAGGCCGAAGGGGCTCGCAATGAAGTAAAAAGACTCCTCACTGCAGGTCAACAGATTTATATCCAGATCAGCAGAAAGAAACTTACCATTCTTCGAGGTGCTGAAGTCAGCTGAAGTCTTTCAATGGGGCCCAAGTCAACAAAAAGCCTTCGAAGAGCTGAAGCAATACTTAATAGATCTAACAACATTAACTCCACCAACGCCAGGGGCTCCTTTGTTGTTATATGTGGCAGCTTCGCACCCAGCAGTAAGTGCGGCACTTGTCCAGGAGAAGTTTGATGGACAAGTCAAGAAGCAGGTCCCAGTATATTTCGTATCTGAAGTCCTTAGTATATCAAAGAAAAATTATACAGAGCTGGAGAAGGTATTATATGCCGTTTTAATGGCATCCAGGAAGCTTCGGCATTATTTTCAGGCATACAATATTATTGTTCCTTCTTCGCAGCCGTTGAAGGATATCATGAGAAATAGAGAAGCTACTGGACGGATTGGAAAATGGGCTGCAGAGCTCAATGAATTTTACATTGATTATGTGCATAGATCCTCGATCCAGTCTCAAGCATTGGCAGATTTCATTGCCGACTGGACGCCAGGGGCTCAGGATGAAGAAGCAAATAAAGATACCGAAGTGTGGACAGTGTTTTGTGATGGCTCTTGGGGAACCTTCGGAGCAGGTGCAGCTGCTGTGTTGGTCTCACCATCCAAGGTTAAAACTTGTTATGCAGCAAGACTTGACTTCAGCTGTACAAACAATATTACTGAGTACGAAGCCCTGCTCCTGGGCCTTCGGAAATTAAAGGCAATGGGAATCAGAAGGGCGATTCTTAAAACTGATTCCCAGGTTGTTTCGGGTCATATTGACAAAAGTTGCAAGGCTAAAGATCCGAAGCTTGAAAAATATCTAGACACGGTCCGAAGGATCGAAGCCTCCTTCGAAGGATTTTCTGTCAAGAATATTCCTCGAGGACAAAATGAGCATGCTGATTTGCTAGCCAAGTCTGCAGCACAGGGGCTGCCGTTACCTTCGGATGTGTTCTTCGAAACAATAAAGGCACCTTCAGTGGAGCTCCTTGAAAGAGCAGTCCTCAACATATCTCCTGTTTACAGCGAAGATTGGAGAACTGAAATAATCTCTTACCTTCAGGGTAAGTTCTTTTCAGATGACGAAGCTTACAATAAAAGAATAGAGGCAAGAGCTCGTCCGTATGTCATGATAGAAGGGGAATTATACAAACATGGAGTTTGCGCTCCGCTGCTCAAGTGCTTATCTAGAGCCGAAGGTATAGAGTTGATGAAAGAGATACATGCAGGCCTGTGTGGATCCCACATCGGATCCAGGCCGTTACTTGGAAAAGTGTTCCGCCAAGGATTTTATTGGCCGAAGGCAGCTTCGGATGCAGCGGAGTTAGTTCAAAAGTGCGAAGGTTGTCAAAAATGTGCAAGAGATCAAAAGCAACCTTCGTCTTTGACACAGCTAATACAACCCATCTGGCCATTGCAAAGGTGGGGCCTTGACTTGTTGGGTCCATTACCACCGGCCCAAGGGAATCTAAAATATGTTATAGTAGGTGTGGAGTATTTTTCCAAGTGGATTGAGGCGAAGCCATTAGCCACAATAACTTCGGCCACTGTCCAAAAGTTTTTCTGGCAGAATATTGTCTATCGTTTCGGGGTACCGAAGGCCATCACTGTAGATAATGGAACGTAGTTTGACTCCGAAGCTTTCAGAAATTTCTGTGATCAAATTGGAACGAAGATCCATTTTGCATCAGTCAGGCATCCGGAGTCGAATGGGCTCGTTGAAAGGGCCAACGGCATTATAATGACAGGAATAATGAAGTTAATCTTCAATCAACCCAGGGGAAAGTGGCCAGATCAGTTGACCAAAGTGGTGTGGAGCCACAATACAACAACATCAAGGTCTACAGGTTTTACCCCATTCAAGTTATTATTCGGTGACGAAGCAATAACTCCGGAAGAAGCTAAAGCTGGATCAATAAGAGTGGTAGCTTCGGCAGAATCAGGTACCGAAGATGCTTGTCTTGTGGAAAAAGATGCCTTAGAAGGGATCAGGCTTCAAGCCGTGGAGAATATCAATAAATACCAGGCTGAAACAGTCAAATGGCGAGATAGAAAGGTCCGGCTAAAAAATATTGAGCCAGGACATTTGGTGCTTCGGAGAGTGGCCAACCCAGATACAGTGGGCAAGTTACAATTGAAATGGGAAGGGCCTTTCTTAGTAGCATCTTCGTCAAGGCCTGGTTCGTACAGATTAAAGGACATGGATGGCAACGAAATTCCAAGATCCTGGAATGCAGATGAGCTTCGGAGATATTATGTATAACTTGATGTAACTTTTTATGTTTTTCTTTTTCTTTTTCATGGCACCCTTTTCCTTTCTAAAGGGGGAGAAAGGTTTTTAATGGGGCCATCATATGTAATTTCCTTTTTTAGTTTTATAAGAGCAAAATCCCCCAAAGAATGTAAATGTAAAAAGCTGAGAACGCACCATCGAGTGCCGAAACTGAAAAAGAGAAGAAGCTCCAAAGACGTCCCTAAGGGGATGCAGAGCTCACAGCGAAAAGTCAACGCTGATTCCGCCGAAAGTAAAAGGCGAAGAAGCTCCAAAGACGTTCCTAAGGGAATGCAGAGCTTATACCGCCTAAGTGAAAGGCGAAGAAGCTCCAAAGACGTTCCTAAGGGAATGCAGAGCTTATACCGTCTAAGTAAAAGGCGAAGATGCTCCAAAGTCGTTCCTAAGGGAATGCAGAGCTGATGTGTGGTTGTTTCTAAGGAAATAATGGCTGAGAGTGTGGCTTCGGACATATGCTTTGGACATTCATTCGCACATTACATTACATCATAGCATTTGCATTCATAAGCATTCATTCATAGCATTTGTGTTCCTAAGTGGTTGCTTCGGCAAAAAGAAGAAGTGGTCTCATGCTTTGTTGTGTACAAAAAAGAAAAGCTTCGGTAAAAAGAAGAAGTGGTCTCTTATGCTTTGTTGTGTACAAAAAAGAAAAGCTTCGGCAAAAAGAAGAAGTGGTCTTTTATGCTTCGTTGCTCGGCAAAAAGAAGAAGTGGTCTTTTATGCTTCGTTGTTCGGCAAAAAGAAGAATTGGTCTCTTATGCTTCGTTGTGTACGAAAAGAAGGGAAGGTGTTTTTTCGCCTTCGGCTCAAAATACTAATTTCGTCCACATCAAAGCGCCTCAATAGAAGGGTAAGAATATATTACAAGGTATGTGCAAAGTTCATTGAGAACAGATTAATTGTATTTACAAAAAGTTGTTACAAATTCTCCTGAGTTTTTCTAGTCTACTCCTGCTAATCTTCGTCAGGCTTCCGCTTCGGCGGCATATTCTTTAAGTATCACCTTCAGCTTCGTCATCCTACATAAATCAAGGTATCGTGAGTAAAAATCAAGTGCAAAGGAGAAGGTAAGTACGAAGTATCATTTCTTACTGGTTCAAGATGACTTCGAGCTTCGTCTCCAGCCTTCTCCCGCCCGCCTTTTGTCCATATCATTTTTATAAATCTATTTGAGATGCTTCGGGCGAGGTCAGGTATATCGTCCAGGATTGATGGAGACAGGGTGAAGTTGGGCCTGTTGACGATTTTTCCATGCTCGCAGCTGGCCTTCAGGAACGCTGCAGCGGTACCCCGAGAAGCTACCCAGGCACAGAAGTCACCGTGCCCGGCTATAACTTCGTCAAGTTCTTCGATTTCAGCTTCAATATGATCGAAGGCTTGTGGTAAATTTTCCGCTGAAGGGTTAAACTTCCCGCTGCTGGCTCCAACAGAGTAAAATATCTTTTTTAATCGTTCAATACAATTATTGCTAAATTTCAAGCATTTGTCTTGAAGGCTTGTTAATGATTTCTTCAAGTCTGAGTTGGCCTGGACTTCGGCTTCAAGTTTCGAATTAAGCTCTAGCTTCTCCTGTTCAAATTGTTTTGATTGACTGATAAGCTTCGAATTCAATTCTGATACTTTAGCTTCAGTCTCTGCCAGCAAGCCTTCGGTCGATTGGAGCTCGAAGTCTTTCTTTTCAATGATAGCTGATTGTTCTTTTATCTTGCTCTCTAAATTTTCAATTATAGCTTCGTGTTTTTTGTCCTCCAAATCTTGCTGCATCTTCAGAGCTTTGCTCAGTAGCATGCTCTGCACAGAAACAACTTTCGTTAGTAACATTTTCATTATTAAAAGCAATAAAAACCAGAGAAAAGGTTGTTTACCTTGAAGTTGGAATAAAATAAGCTGCCGACGATATGTTGTCGTCGGTAGCGGCTGATATCTGTCTCTAGCTTCGGAAAACCGATACTCTTTGATAGAGTACCGATTACCTTAGCTCCAGTTTGGTCTCGAATGCAGCCTAATTTTTCATCGTCCACACCTCCGAAAAGAAGAGCTCCTGGCCTGTATCCGCAAGATTTGGCGTATTCCTTGAGCTCTTCTATTTCGGCCTTCGTCAGTTTTTGCCCAACTAAATTTTGAAATGTGTAGGCTTCGTCGTCCGAAGTGTCTTCGGCTATTTCTTTCCCCTTCCCAGGCACTGTGGCCATAGTTTTTTCAGCAGCAGTGGCAGCTTCTTCTGCAGCCATGTCTTGCAAAATTTTGTCGATGTCCTCAATGGTAGTTTCTAAGTTCACATCTTCGGCTGTAGCGGCTTCGGTAGCCGCGACCTCCGAAGGTGCGACTTTGACGTTAGTTGTGCCCTCGACAGCTGGTGTTTTCTGAATTGACGCCCTCGGCGGCGTCATGTCGATAACTTCAGTCACTGCAATAATTCTTTGCCGTTTTGGTTTGGTTATCTTCGTTTGTTCCGGCTCTTCCACCTTTCGAAAAAGCTTCGTCAGTTGAAGCCCTAATGGACTTAGCTTCGTGGGCACGGGTTCAGTCATTACCTTTAAAATTTCCTCCACGTCGCTGGTAGAAGGTGGTGTCGGGGTCCCCTCTTCATCGGATAATTTTCGCTTTGGAGTTGATATTTTTCTCTTCTTGGGAATTTTCTTCTCTTTTGTTGGTTTTTCTTCATCCTTGTTCAAAGCTTCAGCCACTCTTTTTCTTTTTTGGCCCTCAGCACCCTTGTTCAGCCGTTCATAGTCAGGGTACTCGAAGCCCAGGGCATCAAGCACTCGGTTCAGCCTTCGCTTCGGACGGGTGCCGAAGGCTGCTGTCATCATTTGATCTTCTTTTTTGGAATAATTCCCAAGGATTTCATTACACATCACCTCAACTGTGTCCAGCCACTCTTGGCAGGGCTTCTTAAAGTATTTCTTGAATTTGAAGTGATAAGGAAGCCGGACAAGTTCCCCCTCCTTCTTCTCCCCCTTCAACTTTGGCATTTCCCATTCTTTCAGAGTAGGGAAGACTCTGAATGCCAAGAATTCTTGAACCAGATCCCTGGTACTGATATGTTCTGCAATAATTCTGAATTCATCCATTGCCTGTTGTGTTTGACCCTCTGGTGTCATGTTGCAGCGGGGTCGGGTTTCTCCGAAGATCAGCTCGAGTGGACTTTGCACAAGCTTCTCTTTATCGTCATCAACCTTGACATAGAACCATTCTGATTTCCAGCCTGCCGGCCATTTGCTTCGGTAGCTGATTACAGGAAACTTTGCGGTTTTCTGGTAGGCAAAATTGTAGCAACCGAAGTTATCATGTAGCCCATCTTTTCTGGCCTTTGTTTGATAATGTAACTCATGAACTCGACAGAAACTGTCGGCAAATGGCTCCACTGCTTGGCTTCGGAGGGCCCAAATATAAACGCTAAGCCTAACGATAGCGTTAGGAGTTAACTGGTGAAGGTAGATACCAAACCTCTTCAGTACCTCCGCAATAATCTCGTGAAGAGGGAATCTCAGCCCAGCCTTTAAAAAGCTCTTGAAGATGACAATCTCGTCCTTCTCTGGCTTCGGGGTGGTTTCTTCTCCCCCGAAGCGGAGTAGCTTCTTCTGATTTTCACTGAAATAACCTGCTTTCACCATCTTGGAAAGATCTGCCTTTGAAACAGTCGACTTTCCGAAATCTAGGTGACTGGGCTTGCTGGGCATGGCAATGCGATAGTCATCTTCGGGATCAGTCCCTTCAATGTTCTCTTCTTCTTCGGCAGTTGTCGGGTTTGCTTCAGCAGCGGGCATTTCTTCCGCAGTCACCAGTCCGGAACGCTGCATCGCTTCGGAGATGGGCACAGTATTCGAACCTTCGGCTTCGTCTCCTTCATGTGCAACTCTGGCAGTAGATCGCACTCTAGCCATTTGATTCTGAGTTTGGGGAAGTTAGATACTTTTTTCTTTTTCCTTTTCTCCCGAAGCCTTTCTTTCTGACGAAGCAGACGTCGAGATGGACCTTCGTTCGATTCTGAGAGTCAAGCTTCGGCTATAGTTAAAAATTTTGGCAGCAAAACAGTGCAAATAGCAATGAATGCTGTGGTAACTTCACACCTACCCGTCTGTTTATATAGTGCTGCAGGTAAGAAGGCGAAGCGGCAGGATTTTTACACCAGGCGGGCAGTCACTTGTACTCGCTGTGCAGTGGACCGCAAAGATCAAACAGTAACTCTGCAAGGTGGGCCTGCCACGCGCTCGGAAACTGGATCGTTTCTCAGCAACGAGCTCAGGGAAGGTGTTTTTTGGACCTTCGGCTTCCCGAAGCTGAAGAGGCTTTTTTCACGGGTCAAGCTCGTTACGAAAAACGATCTAGCACCGCGAAAGGGGCTACTGTTGGGGTCATGCTTCGTTGCGCCGAAGGTCTTGCACGAAGAAGCAGCTTCGGCTGAAGTTGTCCCCAGGAGATGGCCGAAGGTTCCTTTTCATGGAGCTTCGGCGTTACAAACCGACATAGAGATAGAATGACCTTTTTATCCATAGAGGTCTGAGTCAATGTTGTAAACTTTTGTAAGGGGCATAATTGTAATTTGTCACAGGCTGTGACCTGTGTCTATAAATAGATGAACAGTACCCCTATACTGTTCACGCGAACCTGCCATTTGCTTTCGCATCACACCTGTACTTTTGCTTTCCTCAGGACCGAAGGTACATTTTTAATTCGAAGTCATTTATATTCATTCATGATAATAAAAATGGAGATGATTCTATGATAATATTTAAATGTTTATTTCATACCTCATGATCTGTATGAATACTTCGTCCCTTGCTATTATGTTTATGAAGGTACGTCCTTCGTAACCTTCGTCCGAAATCCTTTATATCCTGAAAGGATATAATGTTTTGGAGGACGAAGGACTTTAACCCTTAACATTTTCTATGTTGCCTTGTTCTTAATTCTTAGCATTTGAGAACAAGCCCCCAACACAAAGTAAAAGGTACGTTTCTAGACTTAGTACACTGTTTTGGTGATCTAACATTGTTTGTCTAAGTGCTAGAAACAGTGCCAAAAAGAGATGAATCGAATTGCAAAACACTTAGCTGTGGGCAGCCAAACTTCAGCTCAGACTGGCACACCGGATTGTCCGGTGGTGCACCGGACAGTGTCCGGTGCGCCAGGCTGGGCAACGGTGAAAAGGCCACTCTCGGGATTCGACGACAGCGTACGGCTATAATTCACCGGACTGTCCGGTGGTGCACCGGACTGTCCGGTGAGTCATCCGCGGCGAACTCGTCGCTCTCGAGAAACGGAAAAAGGCGACATGGCTATAATTCACCGGATAGTCCGGTGGTGCACCGGACTGTCCGGTGAGCCAACGGTCGGCCGCGAAATCTGCGGGCGACGCGTGGTAGCTCCAACGGTCGGAAGGAGGCACCGGACTGTCCAGTGTGCACCAGACACTGTCCGGTGCGCCAACGGGCCTGGAGCTGCAACGGTCGACTGTGCTCGATTTGGAAGGAAATCGCGCACCGGACAGGCTACAGTAGCTGTCCGGTGGCGCACCGGACTGTCCGGTGCGCCACTCGACAGAAGGCAGGAATTGCCTTCCAAGATTGTCTCCAACGGCTCCTAGCTGCCTTGGGGCTATAAAAGGGGTCCCTAGGCGCATGGAGGAGTCACCCAAGCATTCACTAAGCATCCTAAGACTCCAAGACTCCAACTCCACGCATTTGATTCTCTGTGTTAGTAATTTGAGCTCCATTTGAGTTGCGAACTCCGTGTGTTGTGTTTCGAGCTCAAGTCGTAACTTGTGTGCGTGGTTGTGCTGTGATTTTGAGCCTTGTGTGTGTTGCTCTTCCCAACCTTACTCTGTGCCTCTTTGTGATCAATATTGTAAGGGCGAGAGGCTCCAACTTGTGGAGATTCCTCGCAAACGGGAAGAAAACTAAGGAAGAAAGTCGTGGTATTCAAGTTAATCATTGGATCACTTGAAAGGGGTTGAGTGCAACCCTCGTCCATTGGGACGCCACAACGTGGAAGTAGGCAAGTGTTACTTGGCCGAACCATGAGATAAAAATCGCGTTTCTCTTGTGTTGCTTTCTCTGTGATTGTTTTATTTTCAAGAACTCGCTTCAAAGCTACTTAGTTGCACTAACTCTTTCATAACTAAGTTTTGTGGCTATTTAGTATTTGATTTTACAGGATCACCTATTCACCCCCCTCTAGGTGCTCTCAACCTTTCGTTTACAATGTATGGCTTGTCGACTGGAGTTTGAGGTACCGCTATGGGTAGAATTTCCTAAGGTGCTCAATATTCACAAGTTTCCTACTTGGGTCCCATCCATCTAGGTAAGTCGGTAGGATCCTGGCCGAGTGACTTCTACAATGATGAATGGTCCTTCCCATGGCGGTGATAATTTGTGTCGCCCTTCTCCTGCCAATACGCGGTAGAGCACAAGGTCTCCTATTGCGAAGGATCGGTGCGACGCTTCTGATCCATACACCATGAAGAACGAAGTGTTTCCATGCACGACCTGACTTGGTTGGGTTCGCAGGATCCAGACTACAAATAGTTCTCTGATCCATTTCCCTGCAATTTTTTCGCTCTTGTCGAATACTTTCTTCCCGAGTGCACCGAGTATCAACCCGTTGGCTCTTTCTACCTATCCATTAGCTCTCGGGTGTGCCACTGATGCATACTTGATCAGGATGCTCCTTTGTTCACAGAAACCAAAGAATTCTGAGCTTGTGATGTTAGATCCTAGGTCCGTGATGATACCGTTGGGTATCCCGAATCTGAATATTATCTCCTGAATAAATTCTACTTTTTTATGAAGTCAGAGAAGCGATTTTCTTGTACTCTATCCACTTTGTAAACTTGTCGATAGCGACGAGTACGTGAGTGTACCCTCCTTGAGATTTTTGAACGGCCCGATCATAACTGTTGGGGGCCTTCGGCTTCCAAAGGTCCTCAAAAGCATGATTTAACAATGTTTCTGGAGTATAATACATGAACAGGTACCTTCGGGCTCGGATCGAAACTACAGTGTGAAGAAGCACAAAGAATACGAAGGTTGGCGTAGAGCCGAAGCTATGTGCAGGAGAGCTTCGACATGATAGCAGAAAAGGAAACCGACTTAAAAAGGAAAAGGCTATTCAGACCTCGATGAGTTACTATAGAGCCATTAGCAAATGTAAAGGGCATGGGTGTAATTTTACATGGGCTGCGTCCTGTGCCTATAAATAGATGAACAGTGCTCCTATACTGTTCACGCTGACTTGGCATTTTGCTTTTGCGTCACGCTTGTACTTTTACCATTCTTTCAAGCCGAAGGTACATTTGTAATTTGATATCATTTCTATTTTCCATAATAATAAAATAGAAATGAGATAGAAATAAGTTGGTAATAATATATGATTGTTTATGTTATTTTATATTTCATATGATTCCTTCTTCGTCATTATATGTTGTGCTGCTGAAGGTATGTCCTTCATAACCTTCGTCCGAAGATCATTATATCCCAAGGGAAATAATGTTTATAAGGATGAAGGACTTTAACGTTTAACATTTTATGTGTTGCCTTGTTATTAATTTATAGCACTTAAGAACAAGTCCCCAACAATATCCAGCCCCCAGCACGCAAAGGGCCAGGTTATAAGGATAGTTTGCAAATGCAGGGCGGGCAAGTGTTGTAAGCTTTGCTTTCTTCTGATTGCATAAAACATGTATTTGCTTGTGCATGAAGACAATTATCGTTTCTGGAAATTCATATCCAAGTAACCAAATATCCAGGGTTGATGATTTCAAATAACGAAGATCGTCAAAAGCAGGTTGGCTATTGTCAGTACCCTAGATCAGGGGTACCCCTTACTACGGTATGAAGACACGATGCCTGTGCGGCTACCCCTAGCCGCACGGAGAACAGCCCCAAGGATATCTCGCGAGCAGTTGAGGTGGTGTTCTCGGAGACAACGTCATCGAGCCCAGACCTCCTCAAGAAGGCGCAGGACCCCTGTGCGCACAACCCGGACCCCCGAAGTAAAGCAGCCCGGAGCCATTGGATGGAGTTTGGACCCCACCAAGTGAGCTCCAGACCACCCATAACAAGGTCCCGGGGGAGGAAGTGCCATGGCCTAGGCATGGGTCCAGTGTTGACGCGTGTCCGGGCTCTATCCGGTGCGCCTCCACTCCCTGCTCGGCCGAGGGCCCAATGCTGCCACATGGCTTGCCCATGACGTAGGCCAGCGGGCGGTGCATGACGTAGGGACTCTGGGCCACGTGGCCTCCACATTTATTGCGGAGAGGATGTGCCGCCTGTCCACCCTACTGTCAGGTGATGTGCCCCTTCGGCATTTAATGCGTCCTGTCCACTCCGCTGGCAGACGGCGCCCAGGCCATATAGCAGGCGGCGTGCCCGTCTAATCCGAACAATATGCCCGTGCCGTAAGATACACTATGTCCACCAGCACTTGTGCATGACCAGGGAAGCTTCCCCAACACACCAACACTACGCAGGCCACGGGTGTCAGGGCGTAGGAAGATTGCTCCAGTAGCCAACTATTGTTGCCCCAAGTCTTGCATCCATTGTGCTCCTAGGCCCACATGTCGGGGCTCAGCACTCTTGTACACGCCCCCCTTGAGCTATAAAAGGGGGAGCATGCAGCGTTACGGGAGAGGAAGAACACACTTAGACTCCCTCAGGCTTACACACGACTCAAGCTCTCAAGCAATACAATACACAGTGGAGTAGGGTATTCCGCTCCGGCGGCCCGAACCACTCTAAACTCTTGCATGTTCTTGTGTTCATTCCTACATCTCCCAACAGGCAAAACACTTAAGCCCCCTCCACATCTTAGGACTTAGGGCGGGTGCACTCTGCCACCTGGCCGGAGAATTTCCTCTCCAACATTTCGTGCGCGAGGTAGGGGGCTAGGCTTGAAGTTTTTTGCTTGTTTTCCTGCTCGACGCCATGGTCCATATCATCGAGCACCAAGATTTCATGCCCAAGGACTATATGCTGGAGGAGGAAGCTGCCTCTTCCGCTCCGTGGGCCACCAACCTCCTGGCGCCTAGTGCAGCGGCAGCTGTGCACTCTGCACGATAGCACACTCCCACGCAGGCGTCTAGGGCGTCTAGGGCTGCGCCTGGGGCACTGTCAGCGGCAAGGGAGTTGCTGCGCCACCCTCCAAGCTGCACGGCCTCTCCAAGTGCCATGAAGCAGTGGCGCGACGATGTGGATCGCCTTCTTGGCATGGCGCACTCTGCCTCAACCAGGCCCAAGCCTCGGTCATCCTGGCGTCAGCATGAGGCGTCGGCGTCTGTGCGCTCACCCTTGGTGAGGGCAGCGCCAACTGAGGACCTAAGGGCGGAGCTCAACCACCGGTGCGCAGCGAAGGATGCTTCGGTCTCTCTGGAGAAGTCTAATGACCTGCGAGCAGAACTCAACCGCAGACGTGCGGGCGAGGACGCCCGCGTCTCTCTGGAGAGGGTGCGAGAGCGCCGACAAAACATCGAGGGTCGTAACCTCGATCAAGACTTTGCAGCAGTAACACCGCAAACACTGGCGGGTGCCCGTATTCAGGCCAGTGTCCCATTGGCTGGCGTAGGCTGCGTCGCTCAAGTACGACGATATGTCAAACCCATCGAAATTTCTGCAGGTGTACGTCACCGCTATCACAGCGGCAGGTGGAAACACCGCTGTGATGGCGATGTATTTTCATGTCACCTTGTCTGGGCCCGCCCGGACTTGGCTCATGAACCTCGCCCCAGGGTCAATCTACTCCTGGGAAGAGTTCTGTGCACGGTTCACAGCAAACTTCGCCAGTGCTTACCAGCAACATGGCGTGGAGGCCCACCACGTAGTGAGGCAAGAGCCCGGAGAAACTCTCCGGACATTTATCTCCTGCTTCACCAAGGTGCGAGGTACTATACCTTGCATCTCCGATGCTTCTATCATCATGGCCTTCCGCCAGGGGGTACGTGATAAAAAAATGTTGGAGAAGTTGGCCACGCATGACGTCGAAACGGTCCCCACTCTCTTTGCTCTGGCTGACAAGTGTGTCAGGGCTGCTGAGGGTCGTGCATGGCACTCAGCGCCACAGACCGGGGCTGCCCAAACGAGCGGCTCAGGTGCCATCGCTCAGGACGGCAAGAAAAAGAAGAAAAAGAACTGCGGCAATGAGAAGCCGCACTCCGTCGCTCTGGTCGTGGCAGCTGCGACTGGGGGCCAGGGCGACCACAGCAAACGCCCACGGCCACCAAGGGGTAACGGCGGCACATGCCTCGTGCATCCCAATGGTTGCCACAGTGCCGTAGAATGTCACGAGATCATCGACCTCGCGAAACGTGTCAACGCGTGGCGCGAGCAGTCTTCCGGGGATGGCTCCCCACCTCGTCGCCGACCCGACAAGGAAAGGGCCTGTCACACCCGGTTTTGAAGGTAAACCGAATGCGAACCATGTACGTGCCAGGATCAGTAATTCACGTACACAGTGATTACATAAATGACTCATCATAGCACAATGCTTCGAATTACAATAAAGAGTAAGTAATAATATGAAAGACTAGAGTCATTTACATAATATAATCAAAGTACACAGAACAGAAACGTAGCCAACGTAAATAAACCCACCACAGGCAGCTGACTGGGGGAGGTCGCTAGCCTAATCCTCGAACTCGTCGAAGTCCCGGAACTCCTGGAGATCCACCTCGACGCCTTCTTCTTTACTTGAGCATAGATTGCACCAAAGGCAACCTGGTGTTTTGTGAAAGCAAGGGTGAGTACACATCAACGTACTCAGCAAATGTCCCGTTTGGCTGAGGTGGACTAGCTTTATGTGGGGTTAAGCTCAAGCAGTTGCTTTTAGTTGGTCAGGTATTTATTATCAGTGGAAGCCAAATTTTAGTAATAACAAACCCGTGAACCATTTCCTCATCGAGGAACATCATCATCATAGTCGAACAAAAACCATAAACATAACCATTGTATCTCGGATCATATGTATCTCTAATCAAAGAGGATCCCAAGGCTGCTCTTAACCGTGAGCACGGCTGATATATCAGTTTCGTTACCCTCTGCAGAGGTCGCACACTTTACCCATGAGTCGTGATTCCCATTTTGCCCGGGGATCATGACTCCCCATTGATCACTTCCTAGGTGGTCCGGCAGGGTATCACTACGTAGCTTTTACAAAGATTCTCTAGAGGTCATAGCCGCCCGTTAGGTTTCTCCAGTTTGATAAACATAGTACCTCTCCCCGCAGGAGGGTGACTAACAAAAGCAAAACGAAAGAACCTCGGCACCCAGCCTCGGCAGAGCAAGCACTGTGCCTGGACCCCATTGACGGCACGACGGCGAAGCAACTACACCTCTAGTTCCTCTAATTAATTAGCTAAGGGCGTCCCATTTCACCCTCATGGTTGCACTGTTATCCCGGGTGGTCTCTCAACGAACAGGTCCTTACGGAGAGGTACTCGGGAAACAGCCCGAGCCCCCTAAAGTATCACAAGAACATCATCGGGATAACATCATCGTATCATTAATATTCACATCATGTTCATTGATTAAAGTAAAGCAATAGCATAATGCTAACCATGATAACCCAAAAGGTAAATCAAGGACAAGGTGAATAGAAAGCTAGTAAATCCTTAGGTTGTTCATAGTATGCGGGACAGTGTATTATAAAGTAAATGGGATATAATGGGTCAGAGGACACTTGCCTTCACCAAACAGGTGCTCAGGGTCTTCAACCTTGTAGAACTCGAAGAGCCAGATCACTTGGTCGCAATGCTTGATCTTTGATCCCTCAAAGCTCGGAAATGGATCGCAGTCTATTCGCGAGGCGTAATGAATACAAACAGACCAAGCAAACATATACTTACATAAGAACATTACACCATATAAGATAAAATATTATAAAAGTGAGCAATATAAAATAGAGAGCGCTTCTACGGTTACGCGAGGAAAAGAACCACGATAGTCGAAGCTACGGTCGAGGGGTTAGCATGTTTACACTAAGCAAGTATTAATTAGAGTATTTAAGTCGACATACTCGCATTATTCGACATTATTATATTAACTGACCTCTATCAAATATAAATTAATACTACTACTTAGTTTTGGCTGACTTAATAGTTGACGGTTAATCAAGTAATTTAATTAATATGAGCGATTATAAGCGAGACGAATTAATAACGCGCGACAAGATGCACGACGTGCAAAAACAATGCGCGCGACACGCGGACACAAGCGATGTAGTGCGTGGACAACACGCAAAACAATGCACGAGACAGTACGCGTGACTAGAGAGAACGATGCACGAACCAGCACGCCATTGCGTGCGGAACCGCATGCGCGACAGGCGAGAAAAACTAAATAGATGACACATTTATACTAAACAAGTATCGAATCCAAACGTTTAAGCTGGTAATAATTAAGTTAGTACTTATTTGAGTTGGTATTAATCATGCTAATGTATATTTATAAAAGCGCTACTTAAAACCATAAATTAGTTTTAACTAAATTGCTACATTAATAACCAACGACAAAACTAACAATTAAGTAGATAAATAAAACATACGTCATGACAAAATAATATTTTTAACGTGTGCTCACTATTATTACGAAGCTAACATGATTAAAACGGAATAAATCAAACGTCTAACGCAAAAATCAATGTGTAATTAGTAAACCACGGATTTAAAAGACATGGCACATTTCTATTGGTTGAATCGCAGCCACAAAAAATCATGGGGTCCAAACTGTGGTAGCGATTTAATCCTGTGTGGGTGCACAGAACGCGGAATGGCGTTGCGTGAGCCAATGTGATGGTGACACATGGCTAGGACTATTTCCTTTTCTCGTGTACGAGATGAGATGATGTGTTTAATGAAACAAGCATGTGGGGTCATGGAAGTTTTCCTTCTCACGAACGTGCATGAACAAGTGCGGCACCGGTTGCTCGCCTGAGTGGTGGCTTGCGGGCTGAGCAAATCCGACGGCCAGGGAGCGCTCGCCGTGGTGAGGATCTTCAGGCGAGCTCCACGCAGGGGAAGGGAGCCACCGGGGCGCTGTGTCACTCGGCCTCTGGCCAGACGCACACATCCACAAGAGGGAGCAGGCCGCTATGGCGGGATTCACAGGGACCTAGGGGTGCCACGGGGGAGGAAGCTCCAGCAATGTGGGTTGAAGACGACGAAGTCTTACCTTGCGACGACGCACGGCAAGAAGAGTCTTCGGCTGCGGTGCTCAACAGCGAACTCGGCGGGGCTCCTAGCGCGTAGCGAGCTTAAGTCTAGGCACGACGTATGATGAGGTGTTGGGCAGCAGCAATGGTGGAGCTCCGGCGCGGTGAGAGGATTTGGGAGAGAGGGAGGGTGTAGATGACGAGGGTCAATGTATTCCGAACAGGAGCGGCTTGGGCGGACGGTTTAGCGAGGGAGCCGTGACGTGGGGTGGTTCAGGCGGGGCTGAGGCAGTTGTAAGGAAGGGAAAAGCGGCTGACGCGTGGGTCCCAGTCTGCAGGGACAAGGCACGGCGAGCAAGTCTGTTGCCGAGCCAGCCCAGCCACTGGACGGGTGGGAACAGAATGTTTTTTTTTTCATTTGTTATACATAAATATAAATAGGTATATATATATATATCAATGTATTTATTTATATTACGTCATCCAAATTTGATATTTCCTTTTTTTGAACGAAAACACAACCAAGACTATTTTTAGCAACAACAAAAAAAAATCTGTTTCAGCATGCAATACAACACACAAATATTTTCGAGTTTCCAAAATTTTATAGTTTTCACAAATACTAAATTTTAGATATTTAATTAATATTAGAAAAACTAAAATTCATATTTAATACTCGAAGAGACGTTCCGAAGATTCTAAAAACCCTTGGAAACGTCCTCGAGATACTTTAACCTGATACGATAACATTTTGCACTCATAAACACTTTGCATCGGCATGAATGCAACAGTCAAAGTTCCTATAGAAATTTACTTTATTAGGGTTACACCTATATATATATAAAATAACTCTTCATCATTTAGAAAGAAGGATAAGAAAAGCAAGGGAAAGAGAGGGTAACACCTGAATTTGGTGAATATTAGAAAAGAAATTTTATACCCCCAAATTCAGGGTGTTACAGGGCCAATGACGAAAAGGTGGCCACGGCCGAACCGGACCTCGGGTATCAGTCACCCGAGGGGGTCCTGAAGGATGTCTTCACTGGAGGCTCTAATTCCGGTGAAGACAACTAAACGGACCACCAGGGGCTCTATGCTACATGGCCTACGGGGCTGAAGCCTGCCTTCCCCCGGAAACCCTTTTGGACTCCCCATGGGTCCAACCTTTCGATGGGTTTGGGTAGAAGCCGCTACAGTGCGAGGACGTGGACTCAAGCGACGGGCTCAGATGTCAAGTTGCAACCCGAAATGCACATCGTAACCAGGCGCTCAAGTACTATGGCCGACGGTTCGTGCATAGTAGGGAACCCAGGGTCGGGACCTAATCCTGCAGCGAAGTACTGAACCAAGAGGGGGTCCGCAACCTCTCCCCCAGCAGGGAGGAACCCCTCAAGGCGATGGAAATATGCCAACCCGGGGGATGCTAACTTTGCTATAGCTGAAGAAGTACCCCTTCCTATCTCTGTAAGTTCAATCCATAGAAGCAACTCTGAGGGGTTAAATTCTTCTTCTTTTATAGTTAAATTTCACATACGTGTACACCAGCCCGGTGAGGTCTACCCTCATAAACCCGACCTGATGGTTTACATCCATGCATGTCAAGTTATAGAGAGAAAATTCACCCCCTCAGACACACTTCTATGATAACTTTATCTTCCTGCTTCATGGATTTGACCTACAGTTTTTAGATAATACTTTTTATCTAACCCACCCGCATGGTTCCCATCTGTCCTGGCATGACGACATCCGAATTGAACAGCCAGGCTTGCAGTTTAGGACCTCCTTTACGAAAGCTGGGAGGTCCGACAACCCGGGGGCCGGTTCCGAAGAACGGGAGCTCGTTCCATGGAGTGGTCTGGAGCAGTGTAGCCGCTTAGCCTGGTCCCGTACCGTAAGCCTGCACAGCCCACCAGTCTGTGACGGGTGCCTTAGTATTTGGAACTATAGTCCTATGGGTCCGACAACCTAGGGTCCGGCTCCAGAGAATGGACACTTATCTCCTGGGGTGATCCGGAGCCGTGTAGCCGCTTAGCCTGGTCCTGTACCGTAAGCCTACACACTCCATCACCCTGCGACGGGAGTCCTAGTATCTAGAGCCACGATCCAAGGGGGGTCCGGATACAACTTGGCCACCCGGACTAAACCCTGCGAGTCCCGAGCATGTATCAAAGGATGGCTAATGTCAGACAGGGGACCCTATCGGTGTGCTACTAACGCTCCCCAGCTGAAGCTGTGTGCAGGTCTAGATCTCGGTCGAGGCTGCCTCCCGGGAGTTGTTGACAACTCTTTCAGATACGCTGGTATCCAACCTCGACAAATCAAGCCTGCATCCCAGGCAGGGGGCCAGGTACCAGGGAGGAGTCAACAACATCACACACAGCAGGGACAGGTGGTACACAGATAAGTGCTAACACTGCTTGATAAATAGTACTCAAAAGTACCTTACAAAAAGGAAAAGTATCACATCCACCTTCAAACGGAGCCCTAGTTCCATCTCTACTCTGCAGGTGTAAACTACCCGACGCCAGCAGGGTCGCGCTGGAAGTTTGCAGCCACTGTCCTTGCGGAATCCTCCAGGACGGCTTGCCAGCGGTAATGGCTGCCTCAACGGGTGCACCATTGCGAAGAGGTCCTTGCCCCCGTCCTCCTACGGGGGGCGACAACTATGACGGAACCTCCCAAGTCATTAGGCCCACCTATAGTTGTCCTTGTCCAATGGACCTCAGACAACCCTGCAGGTGCCCCTAAATCACTTGACAAGTTCGGTACCTGCTTTCTTTACCTTTCCCAAGAGCGTTTCGCCTGTCACGCAGACATTACAATACATCGGAGATACGAAAGTGCGGAAGCAGTTACAATAACTTACCTTATATTAAAAGTAAGAAAGAGTTGGATTATTACAGACCAGAAACAAATATAGGAGTGCTGAGTATTATTATTACAAAACTAGGGAGGCAAAAACTCCTCCCGAATAAGCAGTAAAAAAATTTTAACGGAGGATCCTTTCCTCCTGAAGCTTTACTCCTGGTTTTCTTCCTTGGGCACCACCTTTGAACAAAAGCAGCAAAAGTTTGCCGCTTCTTCACCTAAAACCACATGGGACAAAGCCCTGAGTACGAAGTGTACTTTCGCAAGACATACCCGACAAAGTAAAAGACTCTCAAGGACATGCTGGCTTTAAGGGAGTCAAGGTAAGGCTTATCAATAATCAATGACTCTGTTTGCAGAAATGCTTACTAAGAGTGGATCCTTAAAAATCCAGTTTTATTTGTCAGGTTAAGTAAGATTACCTGCATCTAGAGTTCTCTCTACCCTAGTTCAATCACTTGACCTGCACTAGCCAATTTCTTTAACAACCCTTCATCTTCACTGGATTGCTACGTGTAAGTCAGTGACCAAGTCTTCATATCCGCGAAGTTACGGCGATCCGAATCGATTATACTCAGCTGAGGATCTCCAATCACACGACATATGTAGCACTTAACCCTTGCATATGTCAACTCACCACCGGGGTTCTTAAGACCAGATCAAGTTCATGCCAACTGAGAGCACAGATACACCACCGTCCAGCCTCTTGCCACGGAGGGTACACGCTACTCTCGCCATCTCTCCACTCCCATTGTGTGGTATCTTATTCTAGTATTAGTCTGCCCGAGGCAAAGCTTACCCATGACGAGGCATGTGACCAGTTAAAGGGTCCTCGATCATCAAACCTACATCGACACGGTCCTTAATTGACTCAGACGGAGACACTACACCGAGACTCTCTTCTCGTGCAAGTCACCCGCCCGGTCTCGGCTTTATCATTTCAAAACCAAAAGTTTGGTACCTGATAGAGGTACATCTTTTCCAATGTTGAACCCATCATGGCCATGATGGATCCACCATCAAGCTTTATTTTTGAAAACATCCCACCCACTTTGCCACATCATCTTTTGAGAAAACAAAACATTTTGTTTTTCTAAAGCAAAGCTAAGCATAAGAAAAACCTTTTATAAAATAGGGATTTAAAGAGAAGTAATCAATCCAAGGAAGGAAATGCAGGAATTGGTTTAGCACACAACTCCTATCACCTAATGCATCAAGCAAGTGAGAAAGATTTTAAAAGCAACAAGGAGGTGGCAAATGCACCAAGGCTTGCCTTGGGTTACTGGTGAATCAGGCTCTATCCCGCAGATATCAAAATAGAAACAGTTGCTTGCCTGATGTTCCTCAGGTGGTGGTGGTGGTGAAGTCTTCGCTTCTTCGACTTCTATTTCTTCTTCGTTCTCTAGATATAGCCATATATAATAATTGTTGGTGACTTGTTCTCAAATGCTTCGTATTAAGAACAAGGCAACATAAAAAGTGTTAAATGATAAGGTCCTTCGTCCTTCGAAACATTATTTCCCTTCGGGATATAACGTGCTCCGGACGAAGGTCATAAACAACATATCTTCGTAAGCACGATAAGTTACGACGAAGGACTTACGCATAATATAAATAGCAATGTAAACATTTAAATTTTATCACAATATCATTTCTATTTTATTACTATGTAAAAATAGAAATGACTTCAAATTACAAATGTACCTTCGTATTGCAGGAAGGCGAAAGTACAAGAATGACGCAAAAGCAAATGCCAAGTCAGCGTGAACAGTACGGGAGTACTGTTCATCTATTTATAGGCGTGAGACACAGCCCATGTGAAATTACATTCATGTCCATTACATTTGCTAATGACTTATGGAAATCTGTCAAGGCCTAAGTAGTCTTTCCATCTTTAAGTCGGTTCCCCTTTCTGCTATCGCGACGAAGCTTTCCTGCGCACAGCTTCGGCCGTGCACCATCCTTCGTAGAGCTTGGTAATCAGCCTGTCCTCCATTTCAATCCCCCTTCGTCTGGTTTAGGCTTCGTCCTGACCGTACTTCATGTTCATAATTCTGAGCCCGAAGGTACCTGCTCATATAATCCACTTGGAAAACATTGTCAAATCATGTTTTTGAGGACCTTCGGAGGACGAAGGCCCCCAACAGTAGCCCCTCGCAATATTAATTTGTTAATGATAAATTCAGATTGCGATATGGATGAAGGCCTTGAGCCGAAGGTCCGAAAAAACACCTTCCCTTTGCTAGAATAGAAACATTCACTGACAAGCGGGGTCTTTCAATTTTCAACGCACTTGGGCGTATAAATAAGATCATACCGCAAACTCATTTTGGTACTCTCACTTGCCACCTGCTTCTGCCCACTAAATTTTTAGCTCTTGCGCACTAAGATTTGCTGATCTTTTGGTTTTGAAGCTTCGGCCTTGAAAACAGTTTTTTAGTGTTTCCGAAGATGTCTGGAGATAAGAAGGTCCCTGCTGAGACGAAGCTGAGTCTCGACGAAGAGAAGAACTTGGGGTTCCTTATAGCAATGGCGGAGACCAATACGGAGAAAATCACCAAGGAGATTCTGGAAGGTTTGTCTGAAGATACTGGTGACAGCGACAGTTACGATGTAGAAAGTGGTGGGGAAGAGTCCGAAGATCGACCATGGCGGCCAAGTCACACGGTTTTCGGGAAAACCACTATTAAGCAAAGCCATATTGACAATATGAGGGGGAGATATTTTCGAGATATATCTATTATGAGGGCTGATGCTGGAGAAAAAACTTCTCCCACTCCCGAAGAAGATGAAGTCGTAATCTTCCGAAGCTTTCTCAAAGCTGGGCTTCGATTCCCCCTAAGCAGCTTTGTTGTCGAAGTCCTGAAAACATTTCAAGTCTACCTGCATCAAATTACTCCCGAAGCGATCATAAGAATGGGGATGTTTGTCTGGGCTGCGAAGAGCCAAGGTTTAGAACCAAATGCTAAAAGCTTTTGCAACATTCATGAATTGTTATATGAGACGAAGCCCTGGGGAAAAGAACAATATCACAACAACTTTGGGTGCTACAGCTTTGGTGCCCGCTCCGGGTCGAGCCGCCCTGTGCCAACCTTTCGGAAAAGGTGGCCCGGAGCCTGGATGACAGAGTGGTTCTATGTAAAGAATGACTTAACAGCATAGGAAGATGTTAAGAGTATCATTATGCGCCCCATCTGGCAACGCTTCGGACTTCGAAGGCCGAAGGTTGAAATGGATGAAGCAGCCGAGGAATGCCAAAGAGCCTTCGGCGTAATCTGCTCTTTTATTGGGACACGGGACTTGGTCCAAGAGCATATTGCCTTCAGGGTGTGGCCACTTGCAGGAAAGTGGGAAATGCCGAAGGAGACCATCAAAGAGTCCGACGAAGGCGGACTGGTCAGACTGAAATACACATTCAAATACGGGGATAAGTTTGTTGAACCTGATGACGACTGGTTGAAAAGCATTGAAACATTAAGTGACGAACTGCTTGGGGGCATATTCGAAGGCGGAGAACACTGCGTTATCAGCAGCCTTCGGAGGCCGAAAGAAGAAAAGGCTCAACCGGGTATTTGACGCAGTCGGGTTTGTCTACCCTGACTATCACTATCCGGTATTGAGCCGCAAAAGAAAAAATACTTCTCCTGCGACAGAAGCTACCACAAGTGCCACTGGTGAGCCAGCGCCGCAAAGGAAAAAGATGAAGGTGCTCACCCACCGGGCGCGTTTTATTGAGCCGGCCACAGTGCCAGAATTTATTGGTGAAGTCTCTTTGGCCTCTGAAGCTACAGAACCAGCTCCAGTGCCGAAGATAGGAGAGAAAACTGAAGCGCCTTCAGTAGAGAAGGCAGAAAAACCAAAGATTGAAGGGCCAAAAATATCGGAAATCTTAAGTCCTTCAACAAATGTTGAAATAATAAAAAATCAAAAGGGCCCATCGGTGACCCCAAAGAGAAAAAGAATGGTGAACGTGCTAGATGTCTTGGAGACAATTAAGTCTTCAAGCACAACTCCAAAGAAGACTGTTGAACTTGCTGAAGCATCTACTGAAGTTCCGAAGCAACAACCTGAAGCTGAAGATGGGCCTTCAGAGCCCACCAAGGAACAATCTTTGGAAACTGAAAAAATAAAAATATCAGAACCAGCTTTGGTTGAAGAAATTGACACTGCCGCCCCCGAAGCTCCTTCCAACATATGCGATTACATCGTGCGACATGCTTCGGGGAAGAAATTATCTGAAGAAGAGACTTATGAAGCCAATCACTATGCAAGAGAGTTAAAGTATCCGAAGGGGGCAGTAGTGTTCAATGGGACAAATGAAGATGACTTCCTATACTGCCTCCCTGATAACAAAGAATTAGCTGCATTCCGGGAGATGGCTAGAAGTATGGGTTTCCCGAAGCTCGAAGCTGGATTAAGTGCTATGACGAAGGAGGATCTCGCGGACAGTCTCGCGTACAATAGCCTAAAGGTACGGGGATTAAGCGCTTGAAAAAATTTTTAATTCGTAACCCATTCTTTTATTCTTATACCAACCTTTTTTTTTACATATAGGGTTTAATCCTAAGCAACGCACTAAGAGCACAAAAGAGCGCCGAAGATGAGAGCTATGAAATCGCATTTAACAACCTACGATCAGAAGTTATTAAACTGAGAAACGAAGCTCTGGAAAAGGATAAAATTCTGCTTACATTGGTAGACAAGGTGAAAAAAGACGAAGCCGCTTCAAAGATCCAAGCCGAAGCCCAAAAACGTGAGATTAAAGATCTTCAGAAACAGCTAGCTAGAGCTAAAGAGGAACGTGTGCTTGAAGAAACAAAACGAGAGCTTAGTGACCAGTTGGTCAATCATTTAGAGTTAAGTGTTAAGGAGCTTCGTGCATCCCAGAGGAAATGCTATGTTAAATCTATAGAATGCGTCAAAAAGATAAAATCCAGCTTCGCCAGCGTTGGCGCCTTTTCTAGTGACGAGAATTTCTCAAGAGGCAATCCCGAAGGTCCACTGGACTGGATCAGTAACGAAGCAGAAGCCTTCGAGGAAATCCTGAGCAGCCGCGGTGACATCTGCGCTTTTTCAGGCGCCAGAGGAGTTGCTGCTGTTTTGGAGAAGAAGGGTTGTGAGCATGTAAAATCCTTAGCTCAGTCCGAAGCTGCCCTGTCCTCTGAAGACATCAAAGACCCCTCGACCGAAGCAAGCATGGTTGGCGGTAAATTCTTTACTGATATCTAGGACAACGGCGGCCGAGAAATGGCGCAAGAAATTATTCAAAGGAGTGAAAAAGGCATCCATGATGCTAGGAAAGTGACAGAAGTTGCCAAAAAAAGTACAGAGCCTAAAGGGCAAATAGGTATTAATTAGTTGTTCTTGTTGTGCTGTAATTTTTATTTCAAACTTTGTTCGCGGTTTGTGATAGTAATGTAGACATATTCCCTTCCCTCAGAACCTACTGGATCGTCTGCTGACCCTCACACGAAAGAGGATGACGAAATTAAACAAATGGCCGAAGCTATCATGGATAAAGTTGTTGAACAACTCCTAAATGAGGCTGCCGAAGTAGTACTAAGAGAAGACTAGATGGCATTAGAAAGAACATTTGAAATGTGATCTATGTAATATTTTGTACATTTGAATGTAATATATAAGTTTCTTTTCATTATTCAATTCTTTACGATGCATGAAACTTTACATACGTACCGTTTTTAAGCCTTCGGCGAAAAAAACACCTTCCCTTCTTTTCATGCTTCGTGAAGATAGAAAAACTTTTATGCGTCACAAAACCCGTAGCGCTCTGATGAAAAATATCCAAACTTCGTGAGAACATTTTCCGAAGCTATATTCCGAAGATTTTTACTTTCTCAAAGCACTCTTCCGAAGGTTGATACTGTCCTCCCTTCTTTTGCCATATGCAATATGATGTATGATGCTTATGCTATGCAAAATGATGTGATGATGTTATGTTATGTAGATGAATTTGATTCCGAAGATACACACATATCCCCGTGAAACACACAATCTTTTACTGTAAGCTCTGCATTCCCTTAGGAACGTCTTTGGAGCTTCTTCGCCTTTTACTTAGGCGGTATCAGCGTTGACTTTTCGCTGTAAGCTCTGCATTCCCTTAGGAACGTCTTTTGAGCTTCTTCGCCTTTTACTTAGGCGGTATCAGCGTTGACTTTTCGCTGTAAGCTCTGCATTCCCTTTGGAACGACTTTTGAGCAGAAAACTTACACTGCGCTCCCTTTGGAACGGCTTTTTGTGACTTCATCAACTTACTCTGCGTTCCTTAGAACGACTTTCTGTTGCTTCGAAGGATTTTTAATAATTCGAAGGTCCTCCTTGTTAACGCAAATTTTTTTTAAGCTTTAACAACTTAAGCCTGTGGAGAAAATAGGTTTTCCTCGTGGAAACAACGAAATTATTACATGAAAACTAACAATGTTCTTTGTTGCACAGAAAATAGAACCGAATGGAAAGACTACTATCAAAGGTAGGATATGCGTCAATAAATGTGCTTCGACTCTGGCACAGTGCTGTTGACTGTGCGAGCTTCGGATTGTTCTCTGAAGTCCCTTTGGTGTGGGGCATATTGACTCCCTTCTGGCTGTTGACCTTGTTGCAGTGGAGGTGGAGGCGGAGGCTGTTGCCAGGAAGCTTGAGGTTGACTTGCCGAAGCTACAGAAGCTGCAGGGTGGTTGTCTATGTATTGTGGGATGTAAGACGGATGATACGAAGCAGTATGCATGACCTGCTTCGGCTGAGCTTGTTGCGCTGCAGCTTCGGCTATTTCCTTTTGCTTCTGGATTGTAACATGGCACGTCCTGGTGGTATGGCCCTTGTTTTCTCCACAGAACAAGCAAAACAGTTTCCTTGGTTGATCTCCAAATCTTCCGCCGAAGCCCCTGGCGCCTCTGCCTCTTGGAGCTGGTGGCCGGAAGAAACTTTGCTGTTGCCCCGAAGCCTGTGAGGAGCACTGCGGCCTGTTCTGCTGACTCCCCTTATCATCATTCTGAGTAGAGTTGTGGATGGACCTGACATGCCTCGGATAGAATCTTCCTCCGAAGCCCCTGGTCATTTCAGAAAATCTGAAAGCCTCCTCCCTTCTTTGGCGAAAATCATTGTCGGCACGAATGTACTCATCCATCTTCTGGAGCAGCTTCTCCAAAGTCTGAGGAGGCTTCCTGGCGAAGTATTGAGCTGAAGGTCCAGGTCGGAGCCCCTTGATCATGGCTTCGATGACAATTTCATTAGGCACCGTTGGTGCCTGCGCCCTCAAACGTAAGAACCTTCTGACATACGCCTGAAGGTATTCTTCATGATCCTAAGTGCACTGAAATAAGGCTTGGGCAGTAACCGGCTTCGTCTGAAACCCTTGAAAGCTAGTTAGCAACATATCCTTCAGCTTTTGCCATGAAGTAATCGTTCCTGGTCGAAGGGAGGAATACCAGGTCTGAGCAACACTCCTGACAGCCATAACAAAAGACTTTGCCATGACTGCAGCATTGCCACCATACGAAGACACTGTTGCTTCGTAGCTCATCAAAAACTGCTTCGGGTCTGAATGGCCATCAAACATGGGAAGCTGGGGTGGCTTGTAGGATGGAGGCCAAGGTGTAGCCTGCAGCTCAGCGGACAGGGGAGAAGCATCATCGAAAACAAAATTTCCATGATGGAAATTGTCATACCAGTCATCTTCGCTGAAGAGGCCCTCCTGATGAAGGTCTTTTTGTTGAGGCCTTCTGTTCTGCTCATCATGAGTAAGATGGCGAACTTCTTCAGAAGCTTCGTCTATCTGCCTCTGCAGCTCAGCTAGTCTGGCCATCTTTTCCTTCTTCCTCTGCACCTGTTGATGAAGCATCTCCATATCCCTGATCTCTTGGTCTAGTTCATCCTCCTGAAGCGTCGGGCTGACGGCCTTCCTCTTCTGGCTTCGGGCCTCCCAAAGAGAGACGGTCTCCTGGTTGGGGTCCAGCGGTTGCAGTGCTGCAGCTCTAGTCGCTGAAGCTTTCTTCGGCGCCATAGCGAGGGTCTATGGCTTCCGAAGGTGTTCAAAAAACTCAAAGTGGAGGTGAGTTCACCGGAGGTGGGCGCCAATGTTGGTGACTTGTTCTCAAATGCTTCGTATTAAGAACAAGGCAACATAAAAAGTGTTAAATGATAAGGTCCTTCGTCCTTCGAAACATTATTTCCCTTCGGGATATAACGTGCTCCGGACGAAGGTCATAAACAACATATCTTCGTAAGCACGATAAGTTACGACGAAGGACTTACGCATAATATAAATAGCAATGTAAACATTTAAATTTTATCACAATATCATTTCTATTTTATTACTATGTAAAAATAGAAATGACTTCAAATTACAAATGTACCTTCGTATTGCAGGAAGGCGAAAGTACAAGAATGACGCAAAAGCAAATGCCAAGTCAGCGTGAACAGTACGGGAGTACTGTTCATCTATTTATAGGCGTGAGACACAGCCCATGTGAAATTACATTCATGTCCATTACATTTGCTAATGACTTATGGAAATCTGTCAAGGCCTAAGTAGTCTTTCCATCTTTAAGTCGGTTCCCCTTTCTGCTATCGCGACGAAGCTTTCCTGCGCACAGCTTCGGCCGTGCACCATCCTTCGTAGAGCTTGGTAATCAGCCCGTCCTCCATTTCAATCCCCCTTCGTCTGGTTTAGGCTTCGTCCTGACCGTACTTCATGTTCATAATTCTGAGCCCGAAGGTACCTGCTCATATAATCCACTTGGAAAACATTGTCAAATCATGTTTTTGAGGACCTTCGGAGGACGAAGGCCCCCAACAATAATGAATGCCCATGTAATGCTCATGAGAGTGAAAAGATAATAAAAGTTTATTATCTAAAGTCTTGAATACAACTTTCCTTCACGGTTCTCCGAGAACTTAGGGTTTCCGGAGTCAATAGTGAAGTTCACAGGGCACGGGGTAGGGTTTTGGGGTTCTAAGTATCAAACAAGGTCCAAATCATATCAAACTTTACCTAAGGCTTCTAAATATTATTTAAAGTTTACCCTAAAAATTTAGTGAATTTTGGATTTATTATTTATTCTCTAAAAATTTAGAAGCATGGTCTTAGGCTGTTTTAAATACTCTATAATTTCCCCTTTGGACTAAAAATCATGAAACTTATTTTATTAAATTCTATAGGAAATTAGAAACCTAGCAAAACTGTTTGGTATTTTTATCATTTTCCTACAATTTCTTATAGATTTCCAAAGTCTGGCAGAAAAAGAAAAAGGAAAACACTGAACAGTCCTGGGTCGAAACCAGCCCGAGCCGGCCCAACTAGGACAGAACGTGCCCATGCGCGCGCGTGCTGCAGGTTTTGCAGAAAGACCCTTACTGGTTTGAATATCCGGAAACAAGTCACGGCGCTATTTCCCTGACTCACTGACACGTTACAAAAACACCCTTCACTTTCTATTTCTTTACTGTTCGAAGCCCACGACAGCGAGCAGCGCAGGGCCATGCTCCGGCAAGCGCATACTGGCCGAATCACTTGATGACTGGTGTTCCCGTGCGCCGGACACCAGATTGGATTCCTCCTAACCATTTCCCCTCACTCAATTTCACTAATGAGACACTGAATCATCCTGTCCACGGAGGCAATGCAGACAGTCCAAGGAACTGACGTGTTCCCGGTGATCCAGGACTCCCTAGCTTAATTGGGCGGGTCAGCGAGCATTAGGAGCAAGCGAAGGTGCTGAAACAAGAGGATGATGGACAAGAACGGACCTGAGACGAGCTGGCCACGGCGAGGCAAACTGAGCGGAGTTCTTGAGTGATTTGGGGGAAGTAAGAAATTGGAGCTCTCTGGTGAACGATTGGAGACAGGAATTGGTGGCTTGGTGCTTGACTACCCTACGGAGCTCAAGGTGGGTTCAATTTATAGCAGGCAAGAGCGATGGCCGGTGAATTTGGATTGAGACGCGTGGCGGTCAGAGAAAGAGGAGGTCACTGGAGCACGGGATTAGTGGATGTAACCGTGGCAACCTCACCGACGATTGCTGGATAGGCCAGCACAAGTCACGACGGCGTGGTTAAAGTGCTGAGGCACGTGGCAACAGACCATGAGATGTCTAACTCCGGCGAGGGGTGATTCAAGGTGATCAGGATCGAGTGGACATGGCGGCCAGGCAAACAGTGCCTTAAGCTCATCCGGGGGAGAAGATCTTTCCACCTTGGAGCGTTATCCGAGCACCGGCGAGCATGAATCACCTCACCAGCGTGAATCTACGCGCGGGGTCGCCGACAGTGAGGGGGGATGAACCCGTGATCTGATTCAGCTACTATACCATTGGAACCTTTGACACAGAGCCTGACAAGCGATGTTTAGAGTAGATTTTCTCCAAATTTTCCATGGCAACATAACCAATGCCCTGCAGCAAAGTTGTAGCTCTACAAACCATCTTCACCTTTGCTATAGCATCCCTAGTCAAATTCCCACTGGATCATGATTGAATTCGAGCCCTAACTTCATGCAATTCCACTGTCAGTCTGAATTTCAGACTCCAAGCAGCCTGACAGTCCAACTTCAGACTCATTTATCTTCAGTTTTTATTTAGCACCAGTGGTTAGTTGCTTCAGTAAACTTGTTCTCCTATGATAGCTCTACAAACTTGATGTGGTGACCTAGGGCAAAATCCTTATAGTTTGAAAGTTACAAGGCCCCAAAGTTGAGCCAATTACACTGAAATTCAGACTTAGCCCATAGAGTTCAAGTGTGGCTCTTTTGCAAATAAGTCCAAAACTTAGGATTTAAGTTGCAAATCCCCATACTTGTGAACCACATGAGTTAAGATGCCTTAACATAATGGTTTTTGCACTTTAGTCCAAAAGTGCACTAATTTTGCACTTAGCCCCCTAGGGTTTAAGTCTAGGGCTATCCAGGGTTCTTTTTAGGATTTTTGACACTTCTAGGGTTTGGATGTTACTTAGGTCCATTCCTTATGACATTTCATGACTTTTTCAATCGAGTTTTAAAGCTTTCCCTCCTTAAGCCTTGTTTATTCTATCATGCCCAATTCTAGGGTTGGGTACCCTACTCTAGGGTTTTATCCACAAAATGCCATATCAATACAACTTGTTTGAAATTTTTGCCTAGTGAATGCATTCTAGGTGTGACAAACACATGATATGCCCATGCTTATGATGTTATGCTCAAGTTTTAGTGGCAGTAACACCAGGGGTGTTACATCCTTCCCCCCATAAAAGAATCTCGTCCCGAGATTAAAAGTCCTAGGGCAAGTAATGGAAAAGGAAACACGCCATAACTTTATTTCCTTATTTCTTGTACAAGGCAAGGATGGTATGGGGCTCATTCCTTTATTACAACAATTGTATACACTTTACAAATTACATGAGGCTAAAAAGCCTGGGAAATTCTTTTCTAAAAAGTCCTGAGTTTCCCATGTAGCCTCATCTTCTGAATGCTGGTTCCACTGTATCTTATAAAACTTGAGAGTTTTTCTTCGGGTAATCCTGTCCTTTTGATCCAAGACTCGAACAGGATGCTCGAAATATGTCAAGTCTGGTTCTAAGGCAACATCCGTTACTTCAATGGTTCGATCGGGAACCCGAAGACACTTCTTCAATTGAGACACGTGGAACACATTATGTACTGCAGACAAGGTTTCGGGTAGCTGGAGTCGGTATGCCACTGGTCCACATTGTTCAAGAATAGGAAAAGGACCAATGTACCGGGGTGCAAGCTTCCCTTTTACCCTGAAACATGTTACCCCTTTCATTGGTGAGACTTTAAAATAGACATGATCTCCCACAAGAAAGTACAAGGGTTGACGTCGCTTGTCTACATAACTCTTCTGACGAGCTTGAGCTTCTTTCAAATTATGAATTATTCATTGAACTTTTCCTTGGTCTCTTTTACCATATTAGGCCTGAAGAAACTTCTTTCACCAGGTTCAGACCAATTTAGCGGAGTACGACATCGTCGTTCATATAAAGCTTTGAAGGGTGCCATCTTAATGCTTTCTTGATAGCTATTATCATATGAGAACTCCGCTAATGGTAAACAATCATCCCATTTCTGTGGGAATTTCAGAACACATGCTCGCAACATATCTTCAAGTATTTGATTTACCCTCTCAGTTTGCCCACTGGTTTGAGGATGATAGGCCGAACTGTGGAGCAATTTAGTACCCAAGGACTTGTGAAGTTCTTTCCAGAATTTGGACACAAATTGAGGTCCATGATCCGACACTATAGTCTTTGAAATACCGTGCAAACTGAGAATGCGAGCAATGTTTAGTTTCGCATATGTGAGGACCGGGTAATATGTTTTGACTGGCAGAAAATGAGCAATTTTCGTAAGCCGATCAACAATAACCCAGATGGAATCATACCCTTTTGCTGTTCTGGGCAATCCCACAATGAAGTCCATGCTTATATCCTCCCATTTCCATGTAGGAATAGGTAGAGATTGTAATGGACCAGCAGCTTTCATGTGTATGGACTTGACATGTTTGCAAGTGTCACATCTTGCCACATAGCGTGCAATTTCAATTTTCATCTTTGTCCACCAATAATGCTGTTTTAAATCATGATACATCTTAGTGCATTCGGGATGAATAGAATAGCGACTAAGATGTGCTTCATCTAATATTTGCTGATGGATTTCTTCATTCTTGGGCACAACTATGCGGTTGTTAAACCATACAACACCTTGATCATCTTCTCTAAAGCAATTGGCTTTTCCGGCCTCTATTTTCTCATGGATGTGCTTTATACCCTCATCATCCTTTTGAGCATCAATTATCCTTTGTAAAAGGACTGACTCAAGCTTTAGTTGATTTAAGGTTCCATATTGGATCACTCCTAGGTTTAACTTCTCCATCTCCTGGCATAACGTAATGTCAGAAGTCTTCATTGTTAGACAATGGCAGGAAGCCTTGCGACTAAGTGCATCTGCCACTACATTGGCCTTGCCTGGGTGATAATGAATTTCCAATTCATAGTCTTTAATAAGCTCGAGCCATCGCCTCTGTCTCATGTTCAACTCTGACTGGGTGAAGATATACTTCAGGCTTTTATGATCTGTATAAATGTGACAGACATTTCCGAGTAGATAATGACGCCAGATTTTTAGGGCATGAACCACTGCAGCTAACTCCAGATCATGAGTTGGATAATGTTCCTCATGCTGGCGCAACTGCCTTGAAGCATAAGCTATCACTCGGCCTTCTTGCATTAGAACACAGTCGAGACCACTGTCTGATGCGTCACAATACACATCAAAGGGCTTTTCAATATCCGGTTGAGCCAATACCGGAGCAGTGGTTAATAATACCTTCAACTGTTCAAAGGCTTCATTACACTTTGAAGACCAAATAAATTTAGTATCATTCTTCAATAAACTTGTGATTGGTTTCACAAGCTAGAAAAATCTAGTATGAATCGGCGGTAGTATCCAGCCAGTCCAAGGAAACTTCGGACTTGATGTACAGTGGTTGGGGGTTTCCACTCCAAAATATCCTTGACTTTGCTGGGATCCACCGCAATCCCCTTGGCAGATAATACATGTCCCAAAAATTGGATTTCTTCCAGCCAGAACACGCACTTACTGAACTTAGCATATAATTGGTGCTCTCTTAAGCGCGTTAACACGATCCGTAAATGCCAGGCATGCTCCTCTTCATTCTTGGAATATATCAAGATATCATCAATGAATACCACCACAAACTTATCCAGCTCGGGCATGAATACCGAGTTCATAAGATAGGTGAAGTGGGCAGGAGCATTTGTTAGTCCGAAAGACATAACCAGATATTCAAACAAACCATACCGCGTAGTGAATGCGGTCTTTGGTATATCTTCGAGTCGGATACAGATCTGATGATAGCCCGATCTGAGGTCAATCTTAGAGAAGACCCTCGCTCCAATTAGTTGATCAAATAGAATATCAATCCGTGGAAGAGGGTACTTATTTTTGATGGTAACCTCATTAAGGGGTCTATAATCCACACACATCAGTAGTGTTTGATCCTTCTTCGTAACAAAGATGGCTAGACAACCCCATGGCGATGAACTTGGTCGGATAAATCCCTTCTCTAGTAGATCTTGTAATTGGGTCTTGAGCTCTGCCAATTCATTCGGAGGCATTCGGTACGACCTTCTAGAAATAGGAGCCGTAACGGGCTTCAACTCAATCACAAATTCTACATCTCTCTCTGGAGTAGTCCGGGCAAATCTTCTGGAAAGACATCTGGGAACTCACATACTACCGGAATATCTTGGATCTCCGGTATGATAGCTTCATATACTCTGCCAATTGATTTAGCTGGAATAGCTACGGGGATGGTCAAGAGAACCTCTTCTTGGCCATAACTCAATTTGATAGTTCTCAAATTAGTGTTGAGAATAGCTTTATGTTGGGCTAACCAATTCATGCCCAAGATTACATCTATGTCTTGGCCTTTCAGAACAATCATATTAGTAGGAAAGTCCCGTTCAGCCAATGTCACAGGCACTTGGAAAGCCACTTCTTTAGTAAATATTTGTCCCCCAGGCGAATGAATTTTAAACCCTTCCCTTGATTCATGGTATGGAATGCAATGTTGCTCCACAAACTTCTTGCTTATGAATGTATGTGAAGCGCCAGAATAAAAAAGAATAATTGCGGGGTGATTGGCCACGAGGAACGTACCCATCATAACCGGTTCACCTTCCGGTGTTGTGGCCACTTGAGTATAATAAATCCGCCCCGTTTTCCTCATATTCTCGCCTGTGGTATTGTTTGCCGCATTTCCCTTGACTTGAGCAAAATTCCCAGCACTCTGTTGATTACTTGATCGATTCTGCTTCGGTTATGGACAGTCCTTGATAAAGTGTCCAGACTTTCCACAGTGAAACAGCCAGTTGAAGAGCTTGGGAGGGTAGGGAAACGAGTACCAGTGGCACCCGGCTGAGTGGTTGAAGTGGGGGCAGTGGCGGGGCGAATGAAGACCGGTTGTTTGAAAGGGTAGGAGGGTGGACGTGGTGAAGAGCGATTCAGATTAAAAGGTCGGATTACCAACCTTTGTCTTTTCTCAGACCCTTGACTGGGCCTGTCACCTCCGTAACCCTTTGATTTTCTCGAGCCTGCATATTTAGCTTTGACTGCCAGTGCAATACTGACAGCCCTTCCATAGGAAAGATCAATGCAGGTGGTCATCTTCCGTTGCATTCGGTCATTTAGGCCTCTCATGAAACAATTTCTCTTCTTTAAATCCGTGTTGACTTGATCGATAACATATTGGGACAAGTGGTTGAATTTGTTGAGATACTGGGTAACAGTATCCCCACCTTGTTTCAGCTTCATAAACTCCTCCTGTTTCATATGGAGCACCCCTTCAGGTATATAGTGCTCCCGGAAAGCCAGCTTGAATTCATCCCAGGTTATTTGATGACCAGCCGGTTGAACGGCTACAAAATTTCCCCACCAGGTACTGGTAGGGCCACGCAATTGTTGTGCTACAAATAAGGGCTTTTGAATCTCCGTGCATCGGAGAAGCCCAAACTTCTGTTCAATAACGCGGATCCACTCATCCGCTTCCAGAAGATCTTATGCCTTGACAAACAATGGAGGACGTGTCTCTAAGAAATCCAGATATAATGTTTCATGGGGTCCTTGCTGATATGCTTGCCCGCCTTGTTGTTGTAATTGTTGACCCGCCATTCCGGCAGAAAGCGGGTGTTGTCGGCCGTAGCGTTAACCAAGGCAGCGATGGCCTCAGCTAACGTTGGAGGTACTGGGGGTGGGTTCGGTGTTGCTTCCCTCCCACGGGAGGTCCCTGCTCCATCCTGTGCACGAGTCTTGGAAGGCATCTGAGGCCACGAACATTTGGAAAAATATAATATGCCAAAGAAAACCATCCATTTACATTACTGAAAAGGGTAATGGTACAGACTCGAATTTACAACAGGATTACACTACCTATTATACATTACTACTACTTCTACACTATACTACACTTGCTTCTTGTCACTTTTGGTAGCCTCGCTGTCGGGAGTAGGAGACCATTCATCCACCAACTTCATAGAGGGAGGAGGCCTGAAAAGGTCTAGTTCACCACCAAAGGCTTCTCCCGCTGTCCTAGAAGGTCCGGCTTCTATCCCGACAGGATCCGCAGGTACGTTGGGGTGCAGATGGGAATACAATACATGAACTTCTTCGTGTAGTGTATTACAATACACTTGCAAGTGGTCTATGGCGGTGCTAAGCTCCTCCACGCAGGCTCGAGCTTTAGCTTCCTTAGCCCAAGTAAGTGAACGAGAGTTAACCGCCCAGTCGAGCGCTAGATCTCGTTCCGCGAGCTAATCTTGCAGGTGGCGGATGTCTGTTCTTAATTCGTTTATTCTTTCACCATCCACGACCCATATGTCGTTCCTGTGACGGAGTTCTGATCGAAGCTGATCAACTTGGGCTTCCAGATCCCCGATTTGATCATTACTACTACTGCTACTGTCTTCATGCCTCGGGGCAAGTTGATGGCGAGGTATGTCGATTGGCCCGGTAGACTTGCGCGCGATCTTTCTTGTGCGCAGCGACATTTCTTAAGGGGGAAAATCTTATTAACATAGTTTTTAGCATGATGCATGTGTAATTACAGAATCAACCTTAGTTGATTCACACCTTCTATACATTGCACTCTACTATCTGGTCTTTAACATAAGTATCTCAGAAAGTGATTGGATAAGAAGAAAGAAATTTTCAAGATAAGTCTTCGAAAAATTCTTTTTGAAAATGTTTCATAACATCTGCAGAGATGGGCTTTGCTCTGATACTAGCTGTGATGGAACCTCCCAAGTCATTAGGCCCACCTACAGTTGTCCTTGTCCAACGGACCTCAGACAACCCTGCAGGTGCCTCTGAATCACTTGACAAGTTTGGTACCTGCTTTCTTTACCTTTCCCAAGAGCGCTTCGCCCGTCACACAAACATTACAATACATCGGAGATACGAAAGTGCAAAAGCAGTTACAAAAACTTACCTTATATTAAAAGTAAGAAAGAGTTGGATTATTACAGTCCAGAAACAAATATAGGAGTGCTGAGTATTATTATTACAAAACTAGGGAGGCAAAAACTCCTCCCGAATAAGCAGTAAAAAGTTTTTAACGGAGGATCCTTTCCTCCCGAAGCTTTACTTCTGGTTTTCTTCCTTGGGCACCACCTTTGAACAAAAGCAGCAAAAGTTCGCCACTTCTTCACCTAAAACCATATGGGACAAAGCCCTGAGTACGAAGTGTACTTTCGCAAGACTTACCCGACAAAGTAAAAGACTCTCAAGGATATGATGGCTTTAAGGGAGTCAAGGTAAGGCTTATCAATAATCAATGACTCTGTTTACAGAAATGCTTACTAAGAGTGGATCCTTAAAAATCTAGTTTTATTTGTCAGGTTAAGTAAGATTACCTGCATCTAGAGTTCTCTCTACCCTAGTTCAATCACTTGACCTACACTAGCCAATTTCTTTAACAACCCTTCATCTTCACTGGATTGCTACGTGTAAGTCAGTGACCAAGTCTTCATATCCGCGAAGTTACGGTGATCCGAATCAATTATACTCAGCTGAGGATCTCCAATCACACGATATATGTAGCACTTAACCCTTGCATATGTCAACTCGCCATCAGGGTTCTTAAGACCAGATAAGGTTCACGCCAACCGAGAGCACAGATACACCACCGTCCAGCCTCTTGCCACGGAGGGTACACGCTACTCTCGCCATCTCTCCACTCCTATTGCGTGGTATCTTATTCTGGTATTAGTCTGCCCGAGGCAAAGCTTACCCATGATGAGGCATGTGACCAGTTAAAGGGTCCTCGATCATCAAGCCTACAACGACATTGTCCTTAATTGACTCAGACGGAGACACTACACCGAGACTCTCTTCTCGTGCAAGTCACCTGCCCGGTCTTGGCTTTATCATTTCAAAACCCAAAGTTTGGTGCCTGGCAGAGGTACATCTTTTCCTATGTTGAACCCATCATGGCCATGATGGATCCACCATCAAGCTTTATTTTTGAAAACATCCCACCCACTTTGCCACATCATCTTTTGAGAAAACAAAACATTTTGTTTTTCTAAAGCAAAGCTAAGCATAAGAAAAACCTTTTATAAACAGGGATTTAAAGAGAAGTAATCAATCCAAGGAAGGAAATGCAGGAATTGGTTTAGCACACAACTCCTATCACCTAATGCATCAAGCAAGTGAGAAAGATTTTAAAAGCAACAAGGAGGTGGCAAATGCACCGGGGCTTGCCTTGGGTTACTAGTGAATCAGGCTCTGTCCCACAGATATCAAAATAGAAACAGTTGCCTGCCTGATGTTCCTCAGGTGGTGGTGGTGGTGAAGTCTTTGCTTCTTCGACTTCTATTTCTTCTTCGTTCTCTAGATATAGCCATATATAATAATGAATGCCCATGTAATGCTCATGAGAGTGCAAAGATAATAAAAGTTTATTTTCTAAAGTCTTGAATACAACTTTCCTTCATGGTTCTCCGAGAACTTAGGGTTTCCGGAGTCAATAGTGAAGTTCATAGGGCAAGGGGTAGGGTTTTGGGGTTCTAAGTATCAAACAAGGTCCAAATCATATCAAACTTTACCTAAGGCTTCTAAATATTATTTAAAGTTTACCCTAAAAATTTAGTGAATTTTGGATTTATTATTTATTCTCTAAAAATTCAGGAGCATGGTCTTAGGCTGTTTTAAATACTCTATAATTTCCCCTTTGGACTAAAAATCATGAAACTAATTTTATTAAATTCTATAAGAAATTAGAAATCTAGCAAAATTGGTATGGTATTTTTATCATTTTTCTACAATTTCTTATAGATTTCCAAAGTCTGGCAGAAAAAGAAAAAGGAAAACACTGAACAGTCCTGGGTCGAAACCAGCCCGAGCCGGCCCAACTAGGACAGAACGTGCCCATGCACGCGCGTGCTGCAGGTTTTGCAGAAAGACCCTTATTGGTTTGAATATCCGGAAACAAGTCACAGTGCTATTTCCTTGACTCACTAACACGTTACAAAAACACCCTTCACTTTCTATTTCTTTACTGTTCGAAGCCCACGACGGCGAGCAGCGCAGGGCCATGCTCCGGTGAGCGCATACTGGCCGAATCACTTGATGACTGGTGTTCCCGTGCAGTGGACACCAGATTGGATTCCTCCTAACCATTTCCCCTCGCTCAATTTCACTAATGAGACACTGAATCATCCTGTCCATGGAGGCAGTGCGGACAGTCCAAGGAACTGACGTGTTCCCGGTGATCCAGGACTCCCTAGCTTAATTGGGTGGGTCAGCAAGCATCAAAAGCAAGCGAGGGTGCTAAAACAAGAGGATGATGGACAAGAACAGACCTAAGACGAGCTGGCCACGGCAAGGCAAACCGAGCGGAGTTCTTGAGTGATTTGGGGGAAGTAAGAAATTGGAGCTCTCTGGTAAACGATTGGAGGCAGAAATCGGTCGCTTGGTGCTTGACTACCCTACGGAGCTCACGGTGGGTTCAATTTATAGCACGCAAGAGCGGTGGCCGGTGAATTTGGATAGCCAGAGAAAGAGGAGGTCAGTAGCGCACGGGATTAGTGGATGTAACCGTGGCAACCTCACCGGCGATTGCTGGATAGGCCAACACAAGTCACGACGTGTGGTTAAAGTGCTGAGGCACGTGGCATCAGACCGTGAGATGTCAAATTCCGGCGAGGGGTGATTCAAGGTGATCGGGATCGAGCGGACACGACGGTCGGGCAAACAATGTCTTAAGCTCATCCAGGGGAGAAGATCTTTCCACCCTGGAGCGTTATCCGAGTACCGGCGAGCACGAATCACCTCACCGACGTGAATCTACGCGCGGGGTCGCCGGCGGTGAGGGGGGATGAACACATGATCTGATTCAGCTACTGTACCAGTGGAACCTTTGACGGAGAGCCTGACAGGCGATGTTTAGAGTAGATTTTCTCCAAATTTTCCATGGCAACATAACCAATGCCCTGCAGCAAAGTTGTAGCCCTACAAACCATCTTCACCTTTGCTATAGCATCCCTAGTCAAATTCCCACTGGATCATGATTGAATTCGAGCCCTAACTTCATGCAATTCCACTGTCAGTCTGAATTTCAGACTCCAAGCAGCCTGACAGTCCAACTTCAGACTCATTTATCTTCAGTTTTCATTCAGCACCAGTGGTTAGTTGCTTCAGTAAACTTGTTCTCCTATGATAACTCTACAAACTTGATGTGGTGACCTTGGGCAAAATCCTTATAGTTTGAAAGTTACAAGGCCCCAAAGTTGAGTCAATTACAGTGAAATTCAGACATAGCCCATAGAGTTCAAGTGTGGCTCTTTTGCAAATAAGTCCAAAACTTAGGATTTAAGTTGCAAATCCCCATACTTGCGAACCACATGAGTTAAGATGCCTTAACATAATGGTTTTTGCACTTTAGTCCAAAAGTGCACTAATTTTGCACTTAGCCCCCTAGGGTTTAAGTCTAGGGCTATCCAGGGTTCTTTTTAGGATTTTTGACACTTCTAGGGTTTGGATGTTACTTAGGTCCATTCCTTATGACATTTCATGACTATTTCAATTGAGTTTTAAAGTTTTCCCTCCTTAAGCCTTGTTTATTCTATCATGCCCAATTCTAGGGTTGGGTACCCTACTCTAGGGTTTTATCCACAAAATGCCATATCAATACAACTTGTTTGAAATTTTTGCCTAGTGAATGCATTCTAGGTGTGACAAACACATGATATGCCCATGCTTATGATGTTATGCTCAAGTTTTAGTGGCAGTAACACCAGGTGTGTTACAACAACGAGGCCATTAAAGCCAAATAGTTGGAGGATCGGCGGCAGGTGGCGCCGGTGGTCTCGCCAGCGGAGGCAACCACCTTTGCACCGGGCAGCCTCACCAGCGGCAGCGACCACCTATGCGCCGATGGCTTGCCACCGACGGCGGCTACCACAGCGTGTGCGCCGTGGCGAAGAGGCCCTCGCCCCTATCCTCCTACGAGGGTGAGGACAAGACCATCCAAGAACGTGGCCGCCACCTCCACGGCGTATGACGTCTTGTACAACCCCCTGGGCGGCATCAGAGCAGAGTGGCCGGCAACGCAGGGGACGCTACGGATGTGGCGGGCCTGCGCACGGCATGACCATTGCCCGTGCGGTGGACGGACAGCCACGCCCCGCTTGGCAGCGGGAGGCAGCGTTGGAGGCGGCACCAAAGCCATCTAAGCCAAGGAGCCAGACACGCGGCAGCTAACGGCGCCTACAGCCCGGCCGGCTTCATGTAGCTGAAGTTGGCCTCCTTCGCGAGGCTGGTGAACATCCTTTCCCCCGAATGCTGGAGGAAGAAGGGAGCCACCAGCCCATGCGGAAGGCAGGGCCACAACCTAGCTCGCTCTCCACCCCTGCAAGGTTGATGAACATCCTTGAAGCTGAAGGCAGGGGGAGGCCGCAGCCCGGCTCGCTTCTCTCCACCATAAGGCTGGTGGTCATCCTTGTAGATGGCCACTGGTGGGAGACCGCAGCCAGGCTGCATGATGAAAATCCTTGAAGCTGAGCGATGGCAGAAGGGCGCAAACCCCCACGAGGTCGCGCTCCTCCAACAACAACAAGAAGAAGACAAGATCGATAGCACCACCGCGTAGGACACAAAGAGCGTGGGCTCCCCGGCTGTGAGAACGCTGAGGGGGATGACGCCGACGCAGATCCTTCTAGCTAACACCGGTACGCTCCATCCAGAGGCCCGAAAGGCAGAAGGGCGCGGCGAATGGAAGAGAAGCGAGGCATGGCTACTACCCGGGGGGGATGAGCTCCTTTTTAAAGGCAGATTCCCCCGCTCGTGCCCCAAAGCGTCACGGGCGAGTCTCCCCCAATGCACACCAGGGCATCCAGCCTATGGCATGGGGCCCGACCCTGCATGACTTGCAGTTGGCATGCTGGGGCGAAGAAGGCGAATCGCCGCGCAAGGAGCGTGTTACCGCCCCACGGTAGGTGCGCCGCTTCATCTTCGCCGCGGCCAATGGTCCAACCTCAGGCGCGGGGGCCAGGTCTGCATGTCAGGCACCTGGCGTGCCGGTTCCTGCGCGCGGAGAAGTTGGACCGCCGCGGGAGAGGCACGCCACCGCCTGCGGTAACACGCCTCTCCGCCTCCACCGAAAGCAACGGCACAGTCTCTCACGCAGGGGCCTGGACCCATGAATCATCCACCGTGGGTGATAGTCCCTTGGTGCAGGGGAGTCAATTCGCCGCTCGCGCCAATGCCGCGGCTCCTCGGGACAGCCGCAGAAGACGGGGAGGTTAAATTTTCAAAGCTAATGCAGCAGAATCAAGGTACCCTGCGCGTGACCCAGCGAAATAGTCAAATACAGAAGTCACGGGTCAATAGCGAGCGAGCTGGAGCAGCATGGCAGTCACCAATCAAACTTTGGCCCCACCTGTAGGCTCATTCCCTCCCCTGAGGCGGGCCCGGGGGCCACTGTCGGTACCCTGCATCAGGGGTACCCCTTACTATGGTATGAAGACACGATGCCTGTGCGGCTACCCTTAGCCGCACGGAGAACAGCCCCAAGGATATCTCGTGAGCAGTTGAGGTGGTGTTCTCAGAGACAACGTCATCGGGCCTAGACCTCCTCAAGAAGGCATAGGACCCCTGTACGCACAACCCGGACCCCCGAAGTAAAGCAGCCTGGAGCCACTGGATGGAGTTTGGACCCCACCAAGTGAGCTCCAGACCACCCATAACAAGGTCCCGAGGGAGGAAGTGTCGTGGCCTAGGCATGGGTCCGGTGTTGACGCGTGTCCAGGCTCTATCTGGTGCGCCTCCACTCCCCGCTCGGCCGAGGGCCCAATGCTGCCACATGGCTTATTGCCCGTGACGTAGGCCAGCGGGCGATGCATGACGTAGGGACTCTGGGCCGCGCGGCCTCCACATTTATTGCGGAGAGGATGTGCCGCCTGTCCACCCTACTATCAGGTGATGTGCTCCTTCGGCATTTAATGCGTCCTGTCCACTCCGCTGGTAGACGGCGCCTAGGCCATACAGCAGGCGGCGTGCCCGTCTAATCCGAACAGTATACCCGTGCCATGAGATACGTTATGTCCACCAGCACTTGTGCATGACCAGGGAAGCTTCCCCAGCACACCAACACTACGTGGGCCACGGGTGTCAGGGCGCAGGAAGATTGCTCCAGCAGCCAACTATTGCTGCCCCAAGTCTTGCATCCATTGTGCTCCTGGCCCACATGTCGGGGCTCAGCACTCTTGTACACGCCCCCCTTGAGCTATAAAAGGGAGAGCATGCAGCGTTACGGGAGAGGAAGAACACACTTAGACTCCCACAGGCTTACACACGACTTAAGCTCTCAAGCAATACAACACACAGTGGAGTAGGGTATTCCACTCCAGCGGCCCGAACCACTCTAAACTCTTGCGTGTTCTTGTGTTCATTCCTACATCTCCCAACAGGCAAAACGCTTAAGCCCCCTCCACATCTTAGGACTTAGGGCGAGTGCACTCCACCACCCGGCCGGAGAATTTCCTCTCCGACAGCAATAGCATCTGAAGAACTCCAAAGATCAGACTCATGGTCCTTCCAATGGTCATAGAATACATTCAGTCGCTTATTCAAGTTCTCTAGATTGATTGTATAGGCATCAGAGCCCCCTTTAGTATTTCCATTATCAGCCATCTTTTGTCAATAAGATATCATTAACTAATACAATTGCAGAAAGAATTGATCCGAAGTTAGAAAACAAGAAAATCACAAGCTTATACTAACAGTTAGCCATGAAAGTGTGAGCATTATGAAATACTTGAGAAGAAAATAGAAAATGTACAGGCATATACGATGGGGTATGGGTGAGGGGAGGACACATTGATAAATCTTTGGCAGATCCCTGGTAGGAATATCAAAATTGATAGTGAATTATCAAAAACAACATTTTCCTTATAGAAAAGAGAGCATATTGCAAGTTACTTCAATTGCTATGGATTAGCTATAGTCACAACGGGCTAGGTGTCTTTTCATGGCTATATTATATACGATTTTGTCGACTTAATTCGTTGAATGTATAATTTTGCATATACAATCAAGCCGCACTTTTCTTTGAAAAGTCATAAGTTAATTTTGATGTGGTAAATTTTCTGAAACATATGGGGATCACCTATGTGAATTAACTGTTATAATCTTGTCATAAAGTTATTCCATTAGTACAAAGATTATTAACTCCAAAACTCGAATTCAAAATTTTTGCTTACTATTTATATTCAAAATCTTCATCCAACGACGACAGAAATAGCTAAGAGACTCCACAGTGTACGTGATGAGAGGCAAAGTGGCAAACTCAAAAGTTAGGAAGTTGGATGGTACTTGTCTTGTCTCCTTTCTCTGATTCTCTCTATCTGCCTTTGCATCCCCCGCTCACTGATGTACAAACGAATAAATGTCCATGTGCTATCAACTGCAGATTCTTTTTTGTGTGTGTATGCTAATGGTAGGTGCGATTGGGAAGTTTATCTAAATATTATTTTTGATAGAAAATAAAATCTAAAATGAAAGAACCTTGACTCCATTGGTACTGCCAATAGATTGATTCCTTATTTTCAGCTTACCTTACTATAACCAAATGCAAGTGGAAATTTTACTGACACTTTTTTTCTAAAATTGTATAGTGCGAGAAATAGATTACTTGAATTTTCTGGCAATGCGTACCATCACTACACTGATATTTTGTGCATGTGTTGGAATAGGGTACCCAAGACAAAACCCACAAACCTCCTTTTGGTCCATTTACCAAGTCCCCGCTGACCAAGACTGTGAGGCAGGGCAAACGACCAAGTCTCCGCCGAGTGTCGCGTACCATAATTAAGGGTACTCAAATCACAACCCTAAATTGTCTAGATGCTTGATTAAGAAGGGGGTCGTAAGCAAACACGCTCCCAACCTTATCAAGGCACGAGGGACCTAAGTCACGACTCGTCCGAGGCCAACCCCGAATGGGAGACGAAGTCACGGCTCGCTCGAGACCAACTCCGGACGAGCAGCGCATTTCCGACTCGCTCGATGGAGTCTCGAACGATGCTCGGAAGGTGTCCAACTCCGCCAACCAACTCTGCAAGGCGGCTCGACCGACCAACTCTCCGATGACCAACTCTCTGTCAATCATGTCCGACCGACCAACTCATTGTCGAGCAATTCAACGAGGCAAAAATCTGAGTCCAGCGCTACTGATCCACATCATCTACAATGGGACGTGTCACCATCAAGCCACGTCAAGACATACGCACAACACGCTAAATGGGAACCGGGGTTTCTATAGTGACCCATACATCGGAAGGATGGGACAACGCGCCATATTGAGTGTACGCCTACGCACGCTGACTGGTGACGATGGGCTCATGACGACATGAGAAGTCATGCCACGTACGACCGCACCATGAGTCCGATCCGTGGGACCCGTCGCACACCACTACAAAGACGTCAGCGATGGACTCGCTACAGGAGCTAGAGTAACATCCATACCGGGAGTATGGCTACACATGACCCTACGGAGGACCCACCACGCCAACCCGGGGAGCAGACCTCTTTCTCTCTCTTTCTCTGTCCACTAGAATACAAGTCCCTACCATTGAGATATAAAAAGACAGGGCCCCCTCTTCCTTCGAGAGGAGAGGCACATGACCACACAAGCACAACAGTTGTACACATGCTCTACTGGAATACCACGATCAACACTACACTGTACTAGGGCTCTGACCTGAACCAATATAACCTAGTGTCTCAGTTATTTGTTCGGATCTCCATGATCCACCATTCGAAGTGAGTCCACGCTTGCATCCCCGTCGAACACAAATCTATTGTCCTTCGGTTTTTGAAACCACGACAAGTAGTGGAGGGCAATGAATTGAAGCAACGAGAAGTCAACAGTCGCAGAAGTAGAGTAGCTCGAGAATGGAGAAGGGGATGAACTCACGGGTGGTTGCTGGATCGACATCGTGGGAGCGCAGTGCTGTCCCTGATGGTCGGCAAACAGGGGCCAAAGGCTATCGAGCGGGGTCAGAGTCTCATTGCCAGTGGTGTTGAGCAGGGTTAGAGTCTCGTTGCACGCGTGTGCACTAGAAGCGATGCGAGGGCGAGGTTGTGGGGTCGAGCGGGGGGCTACGGCCTAAGGGTAGGACGTGCACGTGCGAATGTCGGGGGCAGAGGGGAGAAAATGGCGGGGTACTGCTTGTCTGCTTGAGTGCATGTTGCCTTGTTGGCCTGGGCTGAGCCGTATTGGGTATACCGGATAGGTGCTAGCCCACCTACTTGGTATTCGTGAAATTCAAGGACACACATTCGTAGGGTTATCTAACGTATCATGTATATGGTCGTGCAAAATTTATTTTGTATTATAGACTGCGTTGTTTATTGAATAAATTTTAAAATAAGAAAGGGTAATAGATATAATGGATAAACTGCTGGATATATCTTAATTTTACAAGTTAGTTTTATATTAGTTTTTATATAACAGTTGGGTATAGTTGTCTAAAAAAGATTGAGTAGACTTTGTAATCATTTTTTCACGGTATGTTAGCACATATAATAATGAAAATCAAGAGACACGACGTAAATTTACCACATCCGAGTAGCACATGCGTTTAGGGGTGGACACTTTTTACCATAAATCGAAAACCGAACTAAACCGTATCGAACTGAACCGAAATTTCGGTTTTTTCGGTAGTTCGGTTCAGTTTCGGTTTTTGTATCTAAGAAGTTTGGTTTTCGGTATCGTAATCGGTTTTCACCGTATACCGAACCGAAATACCAAAAAACCGAATACCAAACTTTATCAATTCTCAAATTTGACTATTCGATTATGTGAACTAAATATGTGATACAATTAAATTGTTATTCACTTATTTGTATGTGATGTATCATGTATCTCTAAATATTTGTGTCTATATAATTTTATTTTTTAAAATTATGTGTAATCTATCATATAAACTTGTTGTATGTATTGTCTTGAGTATAAGTTTGGTATTCAGTTTATACCAAAATCGAATTTCTCGGTTTTTCATTTTCTAGAAAACTGATCGGTTTCTAATGTCTAAAGAACCAAAGTTTTTTAACCGAAAAACCGAACCGAGGTTTAGAAAAAAAATCGAATACCCAGCTCTAGAGGCATTAACGCAAATAAGTATGCGATATAAACAACTGTAAGTCAAGGCAATCAAGAGACACGGGGTTACTAGGATCGAAGCACCACATCATGAACTTTATAATATTCATAATGATACGTATCCAAGCATATAGGGAATGTATGAGGTGTAATGATATGCTTCCAAATATATATTCGTAACGATATGTTTCCAAATACTCCTTCTCATCTAGGTCCCTATTTGGTTCTAGAGACTAAAATCAGTAAGAATATACTAAATGATTCATAAGGAAACTAAAATAGCCTTTAACATCTTTCTGCTATTAGTACAATTGAACTAAATGAGGGACAAATGTAGAATTAATATTGTTTAGTCCCTTTTAGCCACACTTTGAGAGACTAAGTACTAAAGCAGTTTAGTCTCTGTTTTAGTCATACGGTTTGACAATTTAGGAACTAAATGAGACTAAAATGGAGGGACTAATCTTTAGTCCCTCAAACCAAACGGAGCCTACATCAACGTGTTGAATTGCATGTTTTGTATCAAGTGGTTGGTTATCATATGGTGAGTTTCCATCTTTTCTATTGAGTTTTACAATCGCATTTTTTTTCCTATTCATGTGCTTCTTGCAATCCTATGTTTCAAAGGGTGTTCTAAACTTCTATCTAGGTAGCCATAGTAAGCCGCTTCAGTTCATTCACCGCAATGGCACATAGGGCCTGTTTGTTTTGGTTTATGACAGCTTCTGGCCACCAAAAGCTGCTGCGGACTGCCAAACGCTCAGCTTTTCAGTCAGCTTCTATAAAATTCGTTGGGGCAAAAATCATCCAAAATCAACATAAACACGTAATCGGTTGAGTCGTTGTAATAGTAGGAATCCGTCACTTTCTAGATCCTGAGCCCTATGAAAAACTTTATCTTCCTCCACGCGTAATCGTAATGATACTTAGATTTTCTCCACAGCCAGATTCTCCCTACAGCCAGATTTTCAGAAAAGCTAGTTATAAAAAAGCTGAACCAAACAGATCCATAGATGTGTCCATACCATGGCCCATGGTGAGGGAGGGTACGAATACAATATAACAAGAACCTTTATTTAAAATGTTGTAGCTATAATTGATAAAGACAAAAATATTGTATAAACATTAGAATCGGGAACGAATTAAATCCAAAGGACTGAGCAACATGATTGGGACGGTGGGACCAAAGGGCAGCGAACACACACCGAGACACCACAATGCCCGGCCGTTCGCTTAGGCCTTCCCTATCTCTCACCGTCGCCCTCATCGCACCCGCCCACCTCCATGTGGGGCCTACAAGCAGGGTCCCCATGCGCGCGTGACCGGGGCGGGGCGAGGTCAGCGTGAGCGTGAGAAAAAGAGGTCTCGTCGGGTCGCAGGCGTCGATGACGAGGAGAGAGAGAGAGGGGAGTAGCCGTTGCCGGTGAGGTAATCACCACCTCACGTCTCGTCCTGTGCCCTAGCGATTTACCGTCCTGCCCTCGCCAAGAGCATGGGACAGACGTACAGTGGCACGGGGACTCACGGGGAGCATATTTTCGCCAACCCGGGAGGGGCAGAAGAGTCATCCTGGGGCTCCGGCCCGTCAAAGGCCGGTCAAAAGTACACTCACTCTCGAGCTACACATTTAACTCACCTCATCATCATCACTCCCCCGTCCTTGATCTCCTCTCTCTCTCTGTCGCCAGGAGGGCGCCGCCGCCACCACCAACGCAACGCGCGCCGCCGCAGATCTCCGCCACCGACGCGCCGGCCATGGAGTATGAGCGCATTGAGAAGCCGTTCCCCGTCCAGGTCCCTCCGCTCCCCCACCCCCCCTGCTAGTGCTACATGCCTTTTTGTTCCCCAGACAGATTCTCTCTGTCCGTTGGGCTCGGTCTGGTACCAGGATGAGTAATGCGGGAGCCCCGCGCGTGTCTCGCTTGCTTTGCTGCAGCAGGGCGGCGGGTTCTCGCCCAAGCGGCTGCGCGCGATGCTGCTGGGGGTGGACAAGCGCCGCAAGGGGCAGGACGGCGCCGCCGAGGAGGACGAGGACGGCGGCGGCGGCGACTACGGCGCCCTGCCGAAGGCGCACGCCAGATCCGGCGCCGGCGACGGTGGGTGCTTCTGCTTCATCCCCTCCGCCCCCGTTTCGATTCTTCCACTCCTCGCGATGCTGCCGATCTTGTCCCGTCCTTCGCCTCCTTTCAAATTATTGGGGGTTCGCTGGATACGGCTGCCGCATTGCGCATTGCTTGGGACTGAACTGAAATAGGGCTGCCGCCTGCCTGCCGTATCACTGTCTTCTCATGTAGGTGGTGGCGCCACGTGCGAAGAATACAAGGACGTGGACGTGGTGAGCACCACCTCAGAGTTCTCGTCCTCGCTGGAGACAGCGGGTGGGCACCGGCCCCGGGACGCCCACCCCGTCGCCACGGGTTCTAGGACCAGGGTGCCGCCCGAGGAGGACTCGTGCGACTCGGAGAGCGTGGCATCCAACTTCGAGTTCCACAAGGAGCGGCGGGCAGCGGCGTCGGTCGTCCCTCCATTCTCAAAGCCCGCCCCGTCAAAGTGGGACGACGCACAGAAGTGGATCGCCAGCCCGACGGCGAACTGCCCTGGCAGGGGTGGCGCGGCTCCTGCGCCGAAGAAGACAGAGAAACCTGGCTCCGGCATCGGGAGGACCAAGGTCGTGGTAGAGGCCACAGAGGAGATAGATACCAAGAGGATGGACCCGAGCCAGGAGAAGCGGGAGATTGGGTGGCAGAAAGCGGCGAGGTGGGCGCCGCCCGACCCCTGTCCGGAGGTGGAGCCCTGCCCAACAAAGACCACACTACTCGCTGTAGAAACTACAATGGCTGCTGCTTCAGCAGCTGGTAAGGGCTGTCTTCGCCTTCCCCTCATGATATGATTTTGCTCTCTTCTTCTAACTGGAGAAGTGGCACTGGATGCAGTTAATTTCAACCGCCATGATGCATCCACCACGCCAACATGCATACCTCCTCCAACAACGGTCCGGTCAGTGTCGATGAGGGACATGGGCACAGAGATGACGCCCATCGCAAGCCAAGAGCCGTCCCGGACCGGGACGCCGGTGAGGGCGACGAGTCCAAACTGTTCCCAGCCAACGACTCCACGGAGGACGCTCGGAGAATGCAGCAGCTCGGAGCTGAGCGAGCAGGAGCTGCAGACCAAAACCAGGAGGGAGATCATGCTCCTTGGCACGCAGCTAGGCAAGACCAGCATCGCGGCATGGGCGAGCAAGAAGGAGGAGGAGAAGGACGCGTCGCTCTCGCTGAAACCGGTGCCCATGGACCAGTCGACGCAGAACATAACCGCGATCCGCGCGGCTGCTTGGGAAGAGGCGGAGAAGGCCAAGTATTTAGCGAGGTGCTTATGTCTTTTATAGTATCTATGTCTGCGTGCTCGGTGACTTGATATATTATCCTGTGCTTTTCTGCTCTGCAGATTCAAGCGAGAAGAGATCAAGATCCAGGCTTGGGAGGACCATCAGAAAGCCCAGATAGAAGCTGAGATGAGGAAAATCGAGGTTCGCAGACTGTTTCCTGTCAAACATAACGATGGGCGCGATACATACTCCACGTTACCGAGACACACATGCATTTTCACCTCTTGAGTTTTAACTTGTAAAACACAGAGGCGAAACGTTAGTAGCCTAGATCTCACACCTGCTGCGGCTGGCTACTATCCGTCTGAACTCAATGGCATTGCCCTCTCTAGGCTACCATTTCATGAAGATGCAATGCATTCTCAAATTTAGCATGAGATATAACTTACAGCCAGGACACTAGTTTTCTATTGCACCAGCACATAGCGGTTGGCGTTAGTATCCCATTTGGATTTGTCAGTAGCAAGTAGTCCAAGTGTTGTTTGTTCTTAATACAGGAGGCAACCTCGTTGTGCTGTGCCACCACTCTGTGATTCAGTTCTTCTGTTCAGTTTGCCATAGATGTTCAGGTTCAGAAGAACATACAAAACCAAAGGGGTGCATTGTTGGTATCGATAGTTTTAACCATGGCCCGTGCTTTGCGTTCCTTTCCTCAAGGTCGAGGTGGAGCGGATGCGTGCCCGCGCGCAAGACAAGCTGATGACCAAGCTCGCGTCAGCGAGGCACAGCGCAGACGAGAAGCGTGCCGCGGCAGAGCTGAAACGGAACCGTGCAGCCGCGAGGACCGCTGAGCAGGCAGAGCACATCAGGAGGACGGGCCGAGTGCCGCCGTCGTTTGGGTGCTGGAACTGGTGCTCATGAAGTGCCCTCACCCGTTGCTGTGTAGGTGTCACGAGAATGAGTCGCTTGTAAGCTGTTGTAACTATATATATATACACGTATGTAAGATGTGAGATCCATGCGTCCTGTGCTGTGGTGGTTACTGTGTAAGTGTCACAGATGTACCGAATTCAAGGCCGAGCTTGGATTCCTAGTCCACATGTGATAAATCCACATATGCTAGTTGTGACTGGATTTGATTTGTGATCTACTTGATGCTTATGCTAACAGTCCGCACTGTGATAGAGCTAGATATAGCAATGGTAATGAACAATTTAAGCTTACATGTTAATTAACTTGATTGACCAACAAGGTTCCACTAATTCATAGAACACCAACCTGAGTACCGGCAAGAAAAAGATGTGTCGGAGAGTCTCCAGTTCTGGGTCTGCGGTTTCTATTTGGGAAGGAGTATACTACAGTATCAAGGAGCAGGAACTGAAGAACATACTGGATGTTCGTTCATTTCTGCCTTGAAAGAGTCCTACAGCACGAAGGAACCGAAGAGAGCAGCATAACATAATCCAAGCACTGACCTAGGGAAGGGTGCTTTGCATCGAAGGAATGGAAGCGTGTCTGTGTAGACAGACTAGAAAGAGTTTGAGATATAGCTGAACCACAAATGCGTTCGTAGTCGTAGGTTAAGCGTGTCTGTGCTCCAGCGATTAGGCTCCATTAATTCATGTATACGTGACTAGACGGAAAGCAGATGAAGATAATATGAATCTTAACAATAGCAAGAAAATCAATACATTTTGAGCTGAAGAATTCCAGACAGATCCTCATCCTCTGCAGGCTTCTCGTGTAGAATTCCAGACAGATCATCAACCACACACATACTACTAGTATCTTGGATTATCGACCAAACAAGGTTCTAATCAATACGCAGACAAGTAAAATTTTAGCAGTACATCGTCTTGACGATGTTGAATTCCCCTCCTCTCTGGATGCTCGCTACTCCAAGAGAAAAAGAAGATAAGAGAAGAGAAGAGGACCCTGGGGGCTCCCGCTCTACTCGAACTTCTTGATGAGGGAGAGGTCGTTGAGCATCTTCTCGATCTTCTCGTCCCCGGGGTCGCCGACGAACCTGCCGCCGGACTTGAGGGAGGGGACGAGCGCGGTGGCCTCGCCGCTGGTGTCGGGGCAGAGGTTGCCGAGCGTGCAGAGCTCGAACTCGGCGAGGCCGTAGCGGCTCAGCGTCTCGCGGACCTGGCGCACGGCGTCGGGGTTCTTGTAGCGGCTGAAGCGCTTCACGTACTGCAGCGACTTCTCGAACACCTGCGACACCTGCGACGACGGGTCCGACTCCGACGACGCGTGCTGCTGGATCTGCTCGTACTTGTGCTCCAGGATGATCGCCACCTCGCAGTTCATCAGGCACTTGGCCTTGAGGAACTCTGCGCCCACAGGCTTACGGGTGAGCTGAGTGAGTTCGAGAGGGAGGACGAAAACCCTAGCCGCCCGCGCGCCCAAGGACTCGACGGTGGTTGAGAAGGGAGGGGAGGGGAGGGGAGGAGAGGAGGAGCACGGACCTTCGCCGATCTTGAGCTCCGCGGCGTTCTCCTCCTCCTCGCCGGACATCCCTGGTAGCTGGTGGTGCTTCCGACCGGGCGACGGGGAATGGCTGGGAATTGCGATTGGAGTCGCGACGGGAGCGGGGAGGGGGAAGCCAAGGATGACGGCAGGAGGGAGGGCTATGCCTATGTGCTGGGCCGGATCGCCATGGGCTCTGGTCCAAACTTACAGAGTTTTTTTTTTTATTTTGTTTTGTTTGGCTTCCTACCTATCATATCGTACGTATCACCAGATGGTGAGATATTGTGCATCATCCATTGAGCAGTCTACTTCCCTAATTCCTGTAAGCTGCCAGATTAATTATTATTTCCAAAAGTTTTTGTCATAGATCAGTTCCATTTTCTGTCATCGAATTGTATTTTTATACAAACACCCGTGTGAATCTGAATTAGGTAGCATCTCATCGTGCTTGTTATTTTGCTGTTGGACAGGTCTTATGTATAGGACCATGTCAGAGATTTCTGCCTTGTCTTTGTTTTTGGGATGTAATGATAGCATACCACTTAGTCTGTAATGTAAGCCGAAATTACACTGAGATTGACTTAGAGCACTTGCTACATTTCAGTCCTAGTTCATACATTATGTTATTTTAACCATAGAAGCATGTCACGAAAATATAATATGTTGAACGAATAATCAAGGATTGAGGATGCAAGTTCAAAAATATCAGAACTACAACGTTCAACAAAAAAAAATGAAGCTGCGATATGCAAACATTCAACGCCTCATTCTACGTCCGAATCTCTTCCTCTGCTGCCTGCCTTAACAGATCCAGCTATCAGCCATCAGCATAAGGACACTTCATTTTGCATCTCTGTGTACAGGATATGGATATGACTCCACGATCCAAGGCCAGAAGATGCAACTGAACATGATCCATGATCCAAGCGATAAAACCAATGAACTGCCGGATCTGACAGAAGCCTGATCTGATGTCGTGAAATACAACTCAACTCTCAATCTGGTCGATGCAACAACAACAGAAACTTCCACAGAAAGGCGAACACACAACTGCCCAGAAATCAGCCTGAGGCTTCAGATTGGCTCCCCACCATGGCACACACTAGCATCTAGCGTGATGAAAGGAGAAGCACCACACCGTCCTCCGCAATACTGCCATCTCCCTTTTCTTTTCTTCTCCCAAAATTTCCCCCCGAGCCAACCAATGTTGGTAAACACTCTCAAACAGGCGACGATTAGAGAAGACGAGCAAGAGTGGAAATAGACAAAGGTCCTCTCCCCCAAAGCCCTAGGGCTCTATCAATAGGAGAAGGGGAGTTGACTGTTTATATATGTTTCCCCAGTTTGGCAAACTATTACAATCGGATCCATTTTGTTATATACTTCTATGCAGAAAGGAGTACAAACATAAAAAATAAACCACAGACTATTAGGCTATCTCCAGCAGCTCTCTTATCTCATTCCTTATCCCACCTCCTATTTCAACCTCTATTATGAGATTTTTTGCAAGACCAGATGCACGATCTGCCTTAGAGTACAGTACAGTGACATGGAAGTTCTTGCCAAACCCATTGTTTCTGCCCAGATGCCTATGCCTTTGAAATTGAAAATTCACGTACATGTTGGAACTTAGCATGCAAAGATATGCTCATGACATTGATTTTGGTAAGGGTGGCTCAGATAATAGAAGAGTAAATAAGCATCACTTCATCATTTCCTATCTTCTTCCATCATTATACAGTTTGTTACAGTATAGGATGGACCACCTACCCATTTTATGAAATAACATTAAAAGGTTCACTTCATCATTTCCTATCATCCATCATTATACAATTTGTTACAGTACAGGATGGGCCACCTACCCATTTTATGAAATAACATTAAAAGGTTTACTAACACTCACCAGGGAGGGGTGGAACCCTGCCTTATGGATGGAGAACGCGATGGGAGGCCAGGATCTCTTGAAAACCTTGACTTGGGAGTGCTCGCAGACGGGGTCGAGCCTCTGTAGCTTGCACGGAGAGATTCGTCAATGACGCTGGAGGACTTGGTCGACTTGGAGATGGCGTTCCTCACGAATTTTTGCGCGGCCGGCGAAAGGGTTCTAGGGCTCGCGCTGACACCCCTCGCAGGGGAGGGTAGGGGCGGCCTATGGAAGGGCTTAGACCGCTCCTTTATTTTCCGAGCGGCATCCCTCGAAAGCAAGTGCGCCTTGACGTCGCGAGCAGGAGGTGGTGGCATCTTGAAATGCGCTATCTCGCTACCACCCGGCGTCTCGTCGGGGTCCAGCCTCAGCGGCGTTCCGTCAATCTCACCCCACGTCATGAACGGCGACTCGTCCACGCCGGGTGCCGGCGACGGTGTCCTCACAAAACTGTACCCGTTGCCGGCTTTCTTGTCCGACTCGAGGTAGAAAGGGTTAGGTGTCTTCCTCAGGTCCTCCAGATCATACTTCTTCAACTTGTCAGGGTCGTGGTAGGCCATCCCTCCTGGAGTAGAGCCTGCAACTAGCGCGTACAGTATGGCAGCCCCCTCCTCCTCCTTGGGCCTCGCGTCATCGGCCGTGGCTCTGCCATGTAGCCTGGTGTTCGACTTGTCTATCTCCTTGGTCATCCCCCTGAGCCGCTCTGCGCGCTCCTCCTCCGTGAGGGGCGCTTCCCCCTGGTCAGCCGGATAGTACATTAGCAAGTTCTTTGCCGTGAACTTGGCGCCCTCGAGCGTGCTCGGTGGCTGCCCCGATGTACCGTACCCGTCCGTGATCCTGTCGCGCTTGGCGCCCTCTGACGCTTTGCTCCCCGCCTCGGCAGGCGGCGGCGGCTCCAGCAAGTGCGCGTAGCGCTCGCGGTGGCGCTGGTTCACCTTGTCTAGGATGCGCGAGAAGGAGTTGTTGTCCTCGCTGGTGAAGCGGCGGAAGAAGCCGTCGAGGGAGACCGCGGCCGCGACGTCGTCGTCGTGGTCGGCGTCGGGACCTCCCACGCCGCCGGCGACGGATCCGGCGGGGGTGGTCAGAAAGGACGGGGAGCGGAGCGCGGTGGAGGTGGCCTGCGTCGGCGTGGGGACGGGCCCCGCCGCGTGGCGCTGGGCGCGGCGGCGGCGGTCTAGGATCTTGAGCTGCGCGTCGCGTAGGATGAGCGGGTCGTGGGACCGCACGGCCTGCAGCCAGTCGAGGCGGTCCCGGAGGCGGGGCAGGTCGGGGAAGTAGTCGCGCTCGATGATGCGCTCGATGGCGGCGACGTAGGTGTCCTCGTCGAGCACCTCCGACCGGCGGCGCTTCGAGTAGGGGGGGGGGGCGTTGGAGGGGGCTGTAAGGGGCCGGTATGCATGTAGTACCACCTCGCCTAGCCAAGGGGGCCGTGTTGCACTTATAAGGGCGGGCCTTCTTCCTCTCTCAGCCTAGGTTTTGAGAGCGAGGTGCCCGTCTGAATAGGCTGCGCGCGAGCGCATGAACGCCCGACGCTGGTGATGGTGGGCTTTGGCGGACTGGCCCAGTGGGTGCGTTACAAATGGTATCAGAGCCTACATTGCCGCTGCGTACCACCTCGCCTAGCCAAGGGGGCCGTGTTGCACTTATAAGGATGGGTGCGTTACAAATGGTATCGGAGCCTACATTGCCGCTGCTGCTAGGACTGGGCGTTCGGGTTACCCGAAAATTTCGGGTCGGGTAATTCGGGTAATTAAAATTTCGGGTTTTAGAAAGTCATACCCGAAATTGTATTGGGTATTATAGTACCCGGAAATTCGGGTACCCGATAATTCGGGTTCGGGTATCGGGTACTCCCGAAGTACCCGGATTTTAAAAAAAACAGTCACTAGTTCACTACCCTCATGAAACATACACAGGTCATTGGTAAATACACACAGGGAAAATAAGATACAATAAAATACATCAGGTCCTTAGGAACGGTTAGACTTTAGACTCCAGTACTCCACAACCTAAATAGATGATAATTGATATGAATTCAAAACAGAGGATGTGCTATGCTACTCTCCAGTTCTCCACTGTCCACACACGGCACTTCCGCACTTGTCCAGTCCAGAACACCAAGTCTCCAGCACTTGTCCAGCAAGATAACACTTGGCTTGGCACACAGTAGCACACTAGCACGGTAGCACCACTGCAGTCTGCACCAGCACACTTCACACCACTCTCCCAGCACTTGGAACACACGGACACACCACTACACATCTAAAGGCTACAGCAGTGACCAGTCTACAGAGGGAAACAATCTCATCTCTCATGTAGAGACACAGCCATACCATACAGCCGCTAGTCTGCCACCAACGAAGGAGACACAGGGACAGACAGACAATCACTAATAAGCCAGACGTGCACCACAGTCCACAGCTCACTGTTGTGTTGCTTAAGACTTGGAAGTGGAAGTAACCTCAGTTCTTTTTCCTTTGCCACCATTTCCAAATTCTTCAATTAGCTCTGCAATTAAATGAGTGGAACCAATTAGAAATGATTAAACATCAAATACATACAAAAAATGATGGAATACTATTATACCTTTTTCTATAATGGCTAATTCCTCGATATTCTCTTGTATGTCAATGGGAGTAGACCTTCTTAGCCAATCTTGGGTACATACAAGGGCCTCCAACATGAAAGGTGTAAGGGAAGTACGAAAATCATCCAATATACGTCCACTTGTGCTGAAAACGGACTCTGAAGCTACTGTTGATATTGGTATAGCAAGGATATCTTGGGCCATGTGAGCCAAAACTGGCAATCTGTGTGCATTGTCCTTCCACCAAACGAGAATATCGATCTTTTTTTCTGTATCTTCACAATCTTCAGATACATATTTGTCCAGTTCTGATTTGGTAGTGTTGTTACTACTATTAGTCATCTTCATTTTCTTGGCAATAACTTGTTTAAGCTTCCCTCCTAGACCACCTTTTGCTTGAGTTGAATCTGTTTCTTCAGTTGATTCTTCAATTGGTGCATAAATATTTCTATATTCTGTGAACAGTTCTCGGATACATGTCTTAATAGCAGACCAAACTAGTTGTCCTCTGTCCTCACCAAATATCTCTTCAACGGTAATCTTATGGTACAAAGATAACTTGTACCTTGGATCAAGAAATGCAGCAACAAAAATCAATAGATTAATGCTCTCCTTTTCCTTACCCTTTCCTTTCCCTCTGTCCTTATCCGGCTCATTCCAAACTCCCCAATACTTGTCATATTTCTCTTTCATTCTGAAGCCCATTGAAACTCGCAAAGGATCCACACTATCAATCCATGATTGAATCAACAAGTGGATCTCTCCAATCTCATGAAAGAAGGTGTTAATAGTGACATGAAGGCTAGAGGAGATGCGAATAGTGAGATCATAGAAATGCTCTAGAAATTCAGCCATCTTCTTGGCATTCTCCAAATCATCCTCATTAGGGTGATCATGTCCTCCTCTCACCTCAGATAGCTCCAAAACATAGCTAATGTCGTCTTCAGCCAACCTCAAGAATACCTTCTCATACACAATTGCAGCCTTCAACATTAGATATGTTGAATTCCATCTTGTTGGGACATCAAGCCTCAAAAAGGCCTTGCTGTCAACCTTCTCTTCCTCTGCAAATTCCTTGAACTTTACCAACCTTGAAGTTCCATTTTTTATGTAACGAACAGCATCCCTAACACGCTGCACTGAGAGGTCCACATCTTTCAAGCCATCTCGCACAATGAGGTTCACTATATGTGCAGCACACCTCATGTGGAGATACTTGCCATCTGCTATTGTTGTTTTCTGTAATTGTCTTCTCAAATAACCAATAGCACTATCATTGGCACTTGCATTATCAACTGTTACAGTCATAATTCTGTCCAAACCCCACTCCACCAAACTTTTGATCAAGCTTTTCCCAATATCATCCCCCTTATGCCCCTTTACCTTGAAAAAGCTAATGATTTTCTTATGCAAAATCCATTTCTCATCAATAAAACTTGCTGTCACAGTCATATAGCCATCTTGTTGTTGGGAGGTCCAACAATCTGTTGTTAGACTAACTCTTTGACAAGAGTCTTTGAAGAACTTCTTTAGCTTGGCCCTCTCTTGGAAGTATGTGCGCACAATGTCCCTAGTACAAGTTCTTCTAGATGGCACTTGGAACCGTGGGCAAGCTTTTGACATAAATTTTCTGAAGCCCGACTTCTCACCAAAAGCAAAGGGCAGCTCATCTTCTATTAGCATTTCAGCAAATGCATCCCTCAATGAATTTTGATCAAACCTCCAAGTGCTAGGAGCTTCCCCTCCCGTTGCTTGCAAAGTACCTTGCTTTGGGTCTTTATCAAATTTATTGGGGTTGCGCTTGCAGACATTAAAATGTTTATTTAATGAAGATGTACCATGCTGATTGGAATCAGCCTTAAGGATACGCTGACAATATTTGCACTTAGCAGACTTTAGCCTACCCTTGTCATCTTTGATCTTAATGAAATGATCCCACATACTTGACCTTGGTACCATCTCCTTTCTTGCCTCCTTTTTCTCAGTTTCATTCTCAATGTCTACGAAATTAGCATCCCCTTCAGTTCCACTAGATTTACCTTGTATTGTTTGTGACTGATCAGCTGTTGTTTCCACAGTTGCTTGCTCAAATTGAGTAGCAGTACCCATAGATTCTCTTTCCAATTCCATGTCTACTATATCATCAGTATCAGGCATCTGCAAAAAACCTCAGACATATATATAAGTTACTGCTTACTAAGTTACTGACTATAAGACAACATATAAATAGAAATGCATACTAACTTAGATAGAAATGTGTGCTGCTCGATTACGAAATAGAGAGTTAGAAATGCATACTAACTTACTAAGTTACTGACTATAAGTTACTGACTGTAAGAGACAGAAATGCGTGCTGCTCAATTACGAGATAGAGAGATAGGAACAGAAAATGCGTACGTTGCTCGATTCCTGGGTCGCTGTCGTCGTGTCGACCGGCGGCGAGGTCTGCGTGCTGTCTGTTGCCTGCTACGAGGTCGGTCGGCGACCTTGGACCACTGCAGTTGGACGACGTACAGCCCGACCGCTAGACCTAGATGGACATGGACACTTGATGGCTGGCGGCGGACTTGGACTGCTCGGTGCCTCAGTGTCGGCTGTAGCTTGTAGGGTTTGCCCCGTATTGCTGCCCGCTTGCCTAGTTGCCTGTACGTGGGAGCCTGGCTGCCTGGGCGGTGGCCGATGGGTCATGGGTGGGCAGTGGGCTAGTTGGTTAATGGGCTGTGAACACACGTAGGCTAATGGGCTGTACGCATGTATGCTGTTGGTTGTAGGCCCCTATAGCTGGCTAAAGATTTCCGGGTTCGGGTTATTCGGGTACCGGCAGGTGGTACCCGAACTGCCTAGAATAATTTCGGGTTTCATAAGTTGGTACCCGAAATTCCCGAATAAAATTCGGGTACCCGATATTATGGGTTCGGGTTTGAAAATTCCGGGTTCGAGTATCGGGTTACGGGTTTTTTGCCCAGGCCTAGCTGCTGCCTGGGAGAGCTTTGGGCCTCTTAGGGGGGTGGGATGTAAGGGGCCGGTATGCATGCCCTGGGTTAGTACCACCTCGCCTAGCCAAGGGGGCCGTGTTGCACTTATAAGGGCGGGCCTCCCTCCTCTCTCAGCCTAGGTTTTGAGAGCGAGGTGCCCGTCTGAATAGGCTGCGCGCGAGCGCATGAACGCCCGACGCTGGTGATGGTGGGCTTTGGCGGACTGGCCCAGTGGGTGCGTTACAGGGGCGGGGTGGAGGGCGCGGGTGTGGGCGACGGTGAGAGGCGGCGGGGCGAATTGCCCGGCGAGCGGAGCATCGCGGCGGCGGTGTCGAGTCTAGGGTTACGGCGATTGGGGGATCGAAGAAGGGGAACTTGACGCGGTTTCGGCGTTTCGCTGTGTGTCAGGTACTCAGGTGGCGGGGGATGAGGGCTGTGGCGGGGATGTTATATAATGACTCGACGCGGATTCGAAAAAGCCGTTGGCGCTCTCTTAGGCGGTTAGTTAGCTATGGATCTGGTCTAATGGATTTAAGTTAACAAATAGGTGTAACGGTGTTAGTCGAGAATTACAACAAAATCCATTAATGGAACTTCCTTATATGTCCTATTAGTTGTCATTTTAAACAAGGTTTAAGTTAAACTTAGAAAAATTTGACTACAAATAACTATTTTATTATGTAGTTTTAAAATATAATTTTTATATGTATCGATTTGTCTTAACAAGTATACTATCACACCGACCATCATTTGCCAGCAGCTATGATGAATACTTAGAACACTTATTCAACACTGCTATCTGTTACTGAATTATGTGCCACATATACATATTTAGTGAGTCTTTCCAAAGCTCTACTTTTTTTCGAGCATAACATGTACTCTTTTGCAATCATACTCACGCTTTTTGGACAATCACACCGACCATCATTTGCCACATGCAGTGCTGGTAAGAAACTTGTAAAAGCGAGGTAAGATGCTTACATAATTTGTGTTCCACCACCACCCTTGAGAATAGTTATAGGGTTTATAGTTTATTTGTTCCCTTTTGTTTCTGTTGTGTACTAACAATAACAGAACCAAAGACCCAAGCGAACAAGGATAAGGACACTAAGCCTAATGATAGTGAGTGTGTCCTCCATCCGGATTTGAAGGAGATGATGCGTGTATTGACTAAATCTTTTGAGAGCCACACCATTGATGCTGATTTGTCTCCCTCAAGTTCTATATATCCATCTTTCATCCCTTTTGATGCAAATACTACAAATGAATATACTGAGTGGGAAGCATCAATGGATAAGATTTTTGCACAACGTCGTATATGTGATAGACGAAAAATTAAAATTGAGGCTAATACTTTAACGAATGTTTGTTAGTTTGGGCTGAGGCTGGGGCTGTTATATAACGACTCGTTGACACGGATTCAAAATATACTAGAAAGTGCGCCGTTGGCGCTCTCTCTAAGAGGCGGTTCATTAGCTATGAACCTGGACCTAACAAATCATTAGAACCAAATCAGACTAACGGATTTGAGTAACAAATAGGTGTTACTCGAGATTTACAACAGAGTCCAATGGTAGACCGTATGGTGTAAACTAACTGGTTGATACAAAAACATTAAGTGACCGAGTAATCTAGGACATTCGGTTTCCAAAGTTGTTTCTTTATGTGTCGGTTGTTGTTGCTATTGTTAGGGAAGAACAAGTTTTTTTGTTGAAATATTACTCTATGGTAATCTACTGATTATTTTTTGTCTATTGCTTAAGGTTAGTCTTGTTGGAGCTATTGTTATATTGATTTTTCTCACTATATATCTTTTTGGGGGTAAGATGTCAAACTGAAGTATGAAGTACTTATGTTATTTATAATACAAAAATCCTTTAACGATTTATCATACTAACAATATAGGAAGTGATTTTATGAAGAATCTTATGCATTCAAGGTTGTGGAAGGTAACAACTTCTCCATTCAAGATTGCGGAAGGTAGATGTTGTGTGAAATCGGTAGGACCAAAACTAGGGTTGTGATCAATGCCTTTTTAAGTAGTTCAAAGGCATGTTGATGGTCCGTCATTCATATAAATAGCACATTCTTCTTGAGCAAATTGAATAAAGGTCTACTTATTGTACCAAAATGACGCATGGTAGAACCCAACCAGCCCCAAAATGCTACATAGTTCTTTAAACGAGGTTGGAGTCGCCCGCTGCTCAATGGCCTAGAAGGAGCAGACTTGTCTTCACTGACCATAATTAACTCCACCACTGTGCATTCAAGGACTTGCTTGTTCTGACCATACAAGGTCACATTAGTTCCATGATAAGGTATTGTCAACCATTTTTGAACCCAATCCACTCTCATAGCCTAAAAGTTTGCAACCAATCCATGTCGACCACCATGTCATAACAATGTAATAGGATGAACAAAATATCCGAGAGAAAAAAACAGTCATGGATTTGTCATGGTACCCTTAACCACTTATCTTGACAGTGTACAACATCACCATTAACCACCCTGACATTGAAGAAGACTGGCACCACTTTGGTACTTTGTAATTTGTGACAAAGTTGCTCATTGACAAAAGTATGGGAACTTCCACTGTCCAACAAAATGAGCACATGTTGATTTTGGATGAGGCCCTGAAACTTTAAAGTATAGCCACTGTCAGATCCTCCCCATGTTGTCTGGGACATGGACATAAGCACTAGTTCAAAAGTGTTGTCAGTTGTCCCTGATTCAGGTTGTTCATCCATCTCGAAAGGTAGTAGACTCCACACCTCCTCCATAGCATGAAGCTGAGCTGTTGTTGCACACTTATGCCCTAGAATCCACTTGTTAGCACATTTATCACACAATACCCTTGCCCTCCGGTAACAACGCAGAGAAGATAGCTTTTCATCTATAGAGCCAAAGGCAGACGTTGTCAACATTTGATCCCATTTGGAGGGTTCAGGTGAAGATGTCCCCATTTTCATGGTAGTCCGGTTTAGAGCAGCATCCAACAAGTAGTATCCAAAGTAGAAGGTCTCTGCACCATAATTATAGATTTGACGTCCTCCAGTAACCTGTCAACAAAGCGCATGGTATAGTATTAAGGGTCTGCATTAGATTCATATGTCGATAGATGATCGACTAAATTGGAAAATCGTTCGACATACTTGAACACGAAACTGGTTCGAATTAGCGACTCATGTTGCTCATGGTCGAAACGATCGTGTATTTGAGCGCAAAATTCATGCCAGGACCAGTACCGAACGCGACGCTTGACTGATTGCAGCCAACACACCGCCCTTCCTTCAAAATGCATATAAGCAACGAGAATCCATTTAGCTAGGCCAACATCATACAAATCAAAGGCGCACCGGACAGTGAACAGTGACTGTCCGGTGCACCACCGGACTGTCTGGTGGCCTAGGCTGTTAGAGCTCCAACGGTCGAACCCTAACGGTTGGGTGATGTGGCTGGCACACCGAACAGTGTCCGGTGGCGCACCGGACTGTCCAGTGCGCCCATCGATAGCAGCCCAACCCCAATGGTTGGTCTGGTGGTTGGGGCTATAAATACCCCCAACCACCACCACTTCAAGGTATCCAAGTTTTCAGCCATTGCATTCAATACAAGAGCTCTAGACTTCACTCCAAGACACAAAACAAAAGATCAAATCCTCTTCAAGTCCCAATCTCATTCCAAAGTCTTAGTGGCTTGTGAGAGAGAGACATTTGTGTTCATTTGAGTTCTTGTCACTTGGATCACTTTTCTTCTTCCTCTTTTGTAACGCCCTAAATTTGGGGGTAGAATTTTTTCTTCTTTTCATTCACCAAATTTGGGCGTTACTCTCTTTTCTCTTCCCGTTTCGCTCCTTCTTCCCAATTTCAAACCAGTATAATGACGGGTGTCCGTGTCATGTATAAACAAAACCTAAGTGTCATGAGTGTTGCATCATGCCGAAGCATATTTCTTTGTCTGATGTCGTGTTTAATCGCGTGTTCGTCTCGTCTCGGTTCGGATTTCGGTTCGCGATCGGAATTCCGATTGGTGTTCGACCCGCAGAGTGACCTAGCTCGGCCCAGTCCGGCCCGGTCCGGCCCAGTCCGGCCCGGTCCGGCCCAGTCCGGCCCGGTCCGGCCCAGTCCGGCCCGTGCGCCCCTGGCGCCCCTTGCCCTACCCATGCGCGCGCCCCCTCCACCTAATCCCGTTGTCTCATTTGATTTTCTCCAGTGCAGTAACTTCCCTCTCCCACCTCTCTCTCTCCCCGTGGTGCCCTAGGGTTTGGAGACGAGATCGCCGGTGTTTGGATCCCCGGAGGTGAGTTTTCCCCTCCCCTTCCCTTTCTCTCTCTCCCTCCTCCCCCTCCCTTCTTCTTCCCCTGGCCACGCGCCCTCCCCTGCCCCATCGCGTGCCGTGGCGGCGGCCCAGCCGCGCCGCATCCCGCGCCCGGCCCCGAGCCCCTCCCCGCGTCGTGCCCCCCGGCGAGTCCCGCACCGGCCGAGCCCCTCCCCACGTCGCGCCCCCCAGCGAGCCCCACCCTGGCCAAGCCCCTCCCTGCGTCGCGCCCCCGGCGAGTCCCGCCCTGGCCGAGCCCTTCCCCGCGTCGCGCCCCCCGGCGAGCCCCGCCCCGGTCGAGCCCCTCCCCGCGTCGCGCCCCCCGACGAGCCCCGCCCCGGCTGAGCCCCTCCCCGCGTCGCGCCCCCCGGCCGAGCCCCTCCCCGCGTCGCGCCCCCTCGGTGAACCCTCCCCGGCCGCGCCCCTCCCGCGCGCCGCTCCCCCCAGCTGCGCCCTGGCCGCGCCCTGGCCCACACCCCGGCGGCCGCGCCCCGGCCGTGCCCTCGGCCGCGTGCCCGGGCCATGCCCCCGGCTATGCCCTCGCTCGCCCTTGCCCGAGCCCGTGCCCTGGCAGCCTCACTCCCCGCACGGCTTGCACGGTTCGCGTGCCCTCGGCACGTGCAGCGTGCTCTCGCGTGTGCGACCGTAGTCGCGTTTCGTTTAACCCTCGTTTAATCCATTTTAATTTTGTGGAATGTATGTTTGAACTCGTATAGAGAACGATCTGGTTGAAGAGCCCGAGGAACTCACAGCAGAAGCCCCTAAGCAGCAGTTGGTTGGTGGAGGCAAGTGTCCCTTGACCCATCTATGTCCTACTCATTCTTATAACTCACTCCCTGCATTTATACACTTTATACCAAGGATTGACTAGCTTTTGTTTATCTTGTCCTTGTCTACCTATTTTGGTTGGGTTATTATAGTTTAGCTTTGTTAGTGTTTCGACCCCGGGGGGTCCCTGGACCGACGAGTGAATTGTCGCTGCGTGCCCCAGCCCAGATGGGTCGACGCGAGACGGGACACAAAGGGGGGAGAACAGCGAGGGGAAACCACGACCTTCGTGTTGTCCTGCGCCCAGGGTGGCTGAATGCGCTTGCAGTAGGGGGTTACAAGCGTTCGTGCGGGAGCGAGAGAGAGAGAGAGAGCGAGAGCCTTATGCGCCGGCCCGTTCTCCCGCGCGACCAACCTCTCCGTACGAGAGCCCTGGACCTTCCTTTTATAGTCGTAAGGAGAGGGCCCAGGTGTACAATGGGGGGTGTAGCAATGTGCTAACGTGTCTAGCAGAGAGGAGCTAGAGCCCTTAGTACATGCCGTCGTGCCAGTCAGAGAGGTTTCGACACCCTGTTCATGTGATGTCGTGGTCGTCGGAGGAGCGCTGGAGCCCTGCGGAAGTATAGCTGTCGGGGTTGTCGGGTCCTTGCTGACGTCTCCTTGCTGACATAAGGGGCTGGGAGCTGCCGCTGTCATGGAGCGTGCGGGGTGTCATCATTACTTGTTTACTGGGGCGAGCCAGATGGGATGCCGGTCTTGTTCCCCGTAGCCTGAGCTAGCTAGGGGTAGGGTAATGATGGCCCCCCAGGCGACGTGGCTGGTCCAAACCCGAGTTTGGGCGAGGTGGCAATTCCTCCGAGGTCGAGGCCAAGTCCGAGCCCTGGGGTCGGGCGAGGCGGAGTTCGTCGTCTTCCGGAGCCGAGGCCAAGTCCGAGCCCTAGGGTCGGGCGAGGTGGAGTTCGTCGTCTTCCGGAGCCGAGGCCGAGTCCGAGCCCTGGTGTCAGGCGAGGCGGAGTTCGTCGTCTTCTGGAGCTGTTGGGGACTTGTTCTCAAATGCTAAGAGTTAAGAACAAGGCAACATAAAAAGTGTTAAGTGTTAAAGTCCTTCGTCCTTCGAAACATTATGCCCCTTTGGGAAACAATGAGTTTCGGACGAAGGTCATAAGAGTCATACCTTCGTAAATATAGCAAGTAATGACGAAGGATTCATATAAAGCATGAAATATAATATAGACATCATTATAGAATCATTTCTATTTTATTAACATGGAAAAATAGAAATGATTTCAAATTACAAATGTACCTTCGGTCCTGAGAGAAGGTAAAAAGTACAAGCGTGACGCAAAAGCAAATGCCAAATCAGCGTGAACAGTACGGGAGTACTGTTCATCTATTTATAGACGCGAGACGCAGCCCACGTAAAATTACATTCATGTCCATTACATTTGCCAATGACTTATGGAAATCTGTCAAGGCCCAAGTAGTCTTTTCATCTTTAAGTTGGTTTCCCTCTCTGCTATCGCGACGAAGCTTCCCTGCGCACAGCTTCGGCTGTGCACCATCCTTCACGGAGCTTGGTAATCAGTCCGTTCTCCATTTTAATCCCCCTTCATCTGGTTCAGGCTTCGTCCTGACCGTACTTCATGTTCATAGTTCTGAGTCCGAAGGTACCTGTTCACATAATCCACTTGGAAAACATTGTCAAATCATGTTTTTGAGGACCTTCGGAGGACGAAGGCCCCCAACAGTAGCCCCTCGCAATATTAATTTGTTAATGATAAATTCAGATTGTGATATGGACGAAGGCCTTGAGCCGAAGGTCCGAAAAAACACCTTCCCTTTGCTAGAATAGCAACATTCACTGACAAGCGGGGTCTTTCATTTTTCAACGCCCTGGGGGTATAAATAAGATCATACCGCAAACTTATTTGGTACGCACACTTGCCATCTGCTTCGGCCCACTAAATTTTTAGCTCTTGTGCACTAAGATTTGTTGATCTTTTTGATTTTGAAGCTTCGGCCTTGAAAACAGTTTTTTAGCATTTCCGAAGATGTCTGAAGGTAAGAAGATCCCTGCTGAGACGAAGCTGAGTCTCGACGAAGAGAAGAACTTGGGGTTCCTTATAGCGATGGCGGAGACCAATACGGAGAAAATCACCAAGGAGATTCATGAAGGTTTGTCCGAAGATACTGGTGACAGCGACAGTTACGATGTAGAAAGTGGTGGGGAAGAGTCCGAAGATCGACCATGGCGGCCAAGTCACACGGTTTTTGGGAAAACCACTATTAAGCAGAGTCATATTGATAATATGAGGGGGCGGTATTTTCGAGATATTTCTATTGTGAGGGCTGATGCTGGAGAAAAGACTTCTCCCACCCCCGAAGAAGATGAAGTCGTAATCTTCCGAAGCTTTCTCAAGGCTGGGCTTCGATTCCCCCTAAGCAACTTTGTTGTTGAAGTACTGAAAACATTTCAAGTCTACCTTCATCAAATTACTCCCGAAGCTATCATAAGAATGGGGATGTTTGTCTGGGCTGCGAAAAGCCAAGGTTTAGAACCAAATGCTAAAAGCTTTTGCAACATTCATGAGTTGTTATATGAGACGAAGCCCTGGGGGAAAGAAAAATATCACAACAACTTTGGGTGTTACAGCTTCGGTGCCCGCTCCGGGTCAAGCCGCCCTGTGCCAACCTTTCGGAAGAGGTGGCCCGGAGCCTGGATGACAGAGTGGTTCTATGTAAAGAATGACTTAACAGCGCAGGAAGATGTTAAGAGTATTATTATGCGCCCCATCTGGCAACGCTTCGGACTTTGAAGGCCGAAGGTTGAAATGGATGAAGCAGCAGAGGAATGCCAAAGAGCCTTCGGCGTAATCTGCTCTTTCATTGGGACAAGGGACTTGGTCCAAGAGCATATTGCCTTCAGGGTATGGCCACTTGCAGGAAAGTGGGAAATGCCGAAGGAGACCATCAAAGAGTCCGACGAAGGCGGACTAGTCAGACTGAAATACACATTCAAATACGGGGATAAGTTTGTTGAACCTGATGACGACTGGTTGAAAAGCATTGAAACATTAAGTGACGAGCTGCTTGGGGCATATTCGAAGGCCGAGAACACTGCGTTATCAGCAGCCTTCGGAGGCTGAAAGAAGAAAAGACTCAACCGGGTATTTGACGCAGTCGGGTTTGTCTACCCTGACTATCACTATCCGGTATTGGGTCGCAAAAGAAAAAATACTTCTCCTGCGACAGAAGCTACCGCTAGTGCCACTAGCGAGCCAGCGCCGCAAAGGAAAAAGATGAAGGTGCTCACCCACCGAGCGCGTTTTATTGAGCCGGCCACAGTGCCAAAATTTATTGGTGAAGTCTCTTTGGCCTCTGAAGCTACAGAACCAGCTCCAGTGCCGAAGATAGAAGAGAAAACTGAAGCGCCTTCAGCCGAAAAAGCAGAAAAACCGAAGATTGAAGAGCCAAAAATATCGGAAATCTTAAGTCCTTCAACAAATGTCGAAACGATAAAAAATCAAAAGGGGCCGTCGGTGACCCCGAAAAGAAAAAGAATGGTGAACGTGTTAGATGTTTTGGAGACAATTAAGTCTTCAAGCACAACTCCAAAGAAGACTATTGAAGTTGCCGAAGTATCTACCGAAGCTGTAGTTGCTGAAGCTTCGAAGCAACAACCTGAAGCTGAAGCTGGGCCTTCAGAGCCCATCAAGGAACAATCTTTGGAGACAAAAATATTAGAACCAAATTTGGTTGAAGAAACTGACACTGCCGCCCCCGAAGCTCCTTCCAACATACGCGATTACATCGTGCGACATGCTTCGGGGAAGAAATTATCTGAAGAAGAGATTTATGAAGCCAATCACTATGCCAGAGAGTTAAAATATCCGAAGGGGGCAGTAGTGTTCAATGGGACAAATGAAGATGACTTCCTATACTGCCTCCCTGATAACAAAGAATTATCTGTCTGCTGGGAGATGGCTAGAAGTATGGGTTTCCCGAAGCTCGAAGCTGGATTATGTGCTATGACGAAGGAGGATCTCACGGACAGTCTTGCGTACAATAGCCTGAAGGTATGGGAATTAGACACTTGAAAAATTTTCTTTAATATGTAATTCATTCTTTTATTCTTATATGGATTCTTTTTCGTATAGGGTTTAATCCTAAGCAACGCATTAAGAGCACAAAAGAGTGCCGAAGATGAAAGCTACGAAATTGCATTCAACAATTTACGTTCAGAAGTTATTAAACTGAGAAACGAAGCTCTAGAAAAAGATAAACTTCTGCTTACATTAGTAGACAAGATAAAAAAGGACGAAGCTGCTGCAAAAGTTCAGGCCGAAGCTCACAGACGCGAAATTAAAGATCTTCAGAAGCAACTGGCCCGGGCGAAGGAAGAACGCATACTTGAAGAAACAAGACGGGAATGTAGCGACCAATGGGCTGATCATTTGGAAGCAACCGTGGAAGAGCTTCGGTCTTCTAAGAAAAGATGCTACGAAAAATCCATGGAATGCGTAAAAAGAATAAAAACCAGCTTCGCCAGCGTGGGCGCATTTTCCAGCGAAGAGAATTTCTCAAGAGGCAATCCCGAAGGTCCAATGGAATGGATCAGTCACGAAGCAGAGGCCTTCGAGGAAATCCTGAGTAGCCGCGGTGACATCTGCGCTTTTTCGGGTGCCAGAGGAATTGCTACTGTCTTGGAGAAGAAAGGTTGTGAACATGTAAAATCTTTAGCTCAGTCCGAAGCTGCCTTATCCTCCGAAGACATCAAAGACCCCTCGGCCGAAGCAAGCATGGTTGGTGGCAAATTCTTTACTGATGTCTGGGACAACGGCGGCCGAGAAATGGCGCAAGAAATTATTCAAAGGAGTGAAAAAGGCATCCATGATGCTAGGAAAGTGACAGAAGTTGCCGAAGGGCAAATAGGTATTAATTAGTCGCTCTTATTGTGTTGTAATTTTTATTTCAAACTTTGCTCGCGGTTTGTAATAGTAATGCAAAAATATTCTGTTTCCTCAGAACCTGCTGGATCGTCTATTGACCCTCACACAAAAGAGGATGACGAAATCAAACAAATGGCCGAAGCTATCATGGATAAAGTTGTTGAACAACTTCTAAATGAAGCTGCCGAAGTAGTATTAAGAGAAGACTAGTTGTTATTAGAAAAAACATTTGAAGTGTGATCTATGTAATATTATGTACATTTGAATGTAATATACAAGTCTCTTTTCATTATTCAATTCTTTACGATGCATGAAATTCTACATACATACCATTTTTGAGCCTTCGGCGAAAAAACACATTCCCTTCTTTTCATGCTTCGTGAAGAAAGCATTCTTCGTTAAAACTATTCTGATGAATCACGTCCATGCTTCGTGAAAACATTCTCCGAAGCTGTGCAATTTCGATATTACTCTGATGAAGCACGTCCATGCTTCGTGAAAACATTCTCCGAAGCTATATTCCGAAGATTATGTAGCACAATTTTCACTTTCTCAAAGCGTCCTTTCGAAGGTTGATACTGTGTCCCCTTCTTTTGCCATATGCAACATGATGTATGATGCTTATGCTATGCAAAATGATGTGATGATGTTATGTTATGCAAATGACGTTTGTTCCGAAGATACACACAAAATATCTTTGTAAGCTCTGCATTCCCTTAGGAACGTCTTTGGAGCTTCTTCGCCTTTTACTTAGGCGGTATCAGCGTTGACTTTTCGCTGTAAGCTCTGCATTCCCTTAGGAACGTCTTTGGAGCTTCTTCGCCTTTTACTTAGGCGGTATCAGCGTTGACTTTTCGCTATATGCTCTGCATTCCCTTAGGAACGTCTTTGGAGCAAAAAACTTACACTGCGCTCCCTTTGGAACGACTTTTTGTAACTTCAGCAACTTACTCTGCGTTCCTTAGAACGACTTTTTGTTGCTTCGAAGGATTCTTAATAATTCGAAGGTCCTCCTTGTTACCGCAAATTTTTAAGCTTCAGCGACTTAAGCCTGTGGAGAAGATAGGTTTTCCTCATAATCAACCACGAAACTATTACATGAAAACTGAAATGTTCTTTATTACACAGAAAATAGAACTAAACGGAAAAGACTGTTATCAAAGTAGGATATTTGTCAATAAATGTGCTTCGACTCTGGCACAGTACTATTGACTGTGCGAGCTTCAGATTGCTCTCTGAGATCCCTTTGGTGCGGAACATATTGGCTCCCTTCTGGCTGTTGGCCTTGTTGCAGCGGAGGTGGAGGCGGGGGCTGTTGCCATGAAGCTTGAGGTTGACTCGCCGAAGCTACGGAAACTGCAGGGTGGTTGCCCACGTATTCCGGGATGTAAGGCTGATGGTACGAAGCAGTATGCATGACCTGCTTCGGCTGGCCCTGTTGCGCTGCAGCTTCTGCTAGCTCCTTTTGTTTCTGGATAGTAACATGGCACATCCTGGTGGTATGGCCCTTGTTTTCACCACAGAATAAGCAAAATATCCTCCTTGGTTGATCTCCAAATCTTCCGCCGAAGCCCCTGGCGCCTCTGCCTCTTGGAGCTGGTGGCCGGAAGAAAGTTTGCTGTTGCCCCGAAGCCTATGAGGAGCACTGCGGTCTGTTCTGCTGACTCCCCTTATCATCATTTTGAGTGGAGTTGTGGATGGACCTGACATGCCTCGGATAGAATCTTCCTCCGAAGCCCCTGGTCATTTCAAAAAATCTGAAGGCCTCCTCCCTTCTTTGGCGAAAGTCATTATCGGCACGAATGTACTCGTCCATCTTTTGGAGCAGCTTCTCCAGAGTCTGAGGAGGCTTTCTAGCAAAGTATTGAGCTGCAGGTCCAGGACGAAGCCCCTTGATCATGGCTTCGATGACAATTTCATTAGGCACAGTTGGTGCCTGCGCCCTCAAACGCAAGAACCTTCTGACATACGCCTGAAGGTATTCTTCATGATCCTGAGTGCACTGGAACAAGGCTTGAGCAGTGACCGGCTTCGTCTGAAATCCTTGAAAGCTGGTTAACAACATATCTTTCAGCTTCTGCCATGAAGTGATCGGTCCTGGTCGAAGGGAGGAATACCAGGTCTGAGCAACACTCCTGACGGCCATAACGAAAGACTTTGCCATGACTACAGCATTGCCACCATACGAAGACACTGTTGCTTCGTAGCTCATCAAGAACTGCTTCGGGTCTGAGTGGCCGTCGAACATGGGAAGCTGGGGTGGCTTATAGGACGGAGGCCAGGGTGTAGCCTGCAGCTCAGCGGACAGAGGAGAGGCATCATCGAAAACAAAATTTCCATGATGGAAATTGTCATACCAGTCATCTTCGTTGAAGAAGCCCTCCTGATGAAGGTCTTTTTGTTGAGGCCTTCGGTTCTGCTCATCGTGGGTAAGATGACAAACTTCTTCAGAAGCTTCGTCTATCTGCCTTTGCAACTCAGCTAGCCTGGCCATCTTTTCCTTTTTCCTCTGCACCTGTTGATGAAGCATCTCCATATCCCTGATCTCTTGGTCTAGTTCATCCTCCTGAAGCGTCGGGCTGACGGCCTTCCTCTTCTGGCTTCGGGCCTCCCAAAGAGAGACGGTCTCCTGGTTGGGGTCCAGCGGTTGCAGTGCTGCAGCCCCAGTCGCTGAAGCTTTCTTCGGCGCCATAGCGAAGGTCTATAGCTTCCGAAGGTGTTCAAAAAACTCGAAGTGGAAGTGAGTTCACCGGAGGTGGGCGCCAATGTTGGGGACTTGTTCTCAAATGCTAAGAGTTAAGAACAAGGCAACATAAAAAGTGTTAAGTGTTAAAGTCCTTCGTCCTTCGAAACATTATGCCCCTTTGGGAAACAATGAGTTTCGGACGAAGGTCATAAGAGCCATACCTTCGTAAATATAGCAAGTAATGACGAAGGATTCATATAAAGCATGAAATATAATATAGACATCATTATAGAATCATTTCTATTTTATTAACATGGAAAAATAGAAATGATTTCAAATTACAAATGTACCTTCGGTCCTGAGAGAAGGTAAAAAGTACAAGCGTGACGCAAAAGCAAATGCCAAATCAGCGTGAACAGTACGGGAGTACTGTTCATCTATTTATAGACGCGAGACGCAGCCCACGTAAAATTACATTCATGTCCATTACATTTGCCAATGACTTATGGAAATCTGTCAAGGCCCAAGTAGTCTTTTCATCTTTAAGTCGGTTTCCCTCTCTGCTATCGCGACGAAGCTTCCCTGCGCACAGCTTCGGCTGTGCACCATCCTTCACGGAGCTTGGTAATCAGTCCGTTCTCCATTTTAATCCCCCTTCATCTGGTTCAGGCTTCGTCCTGACCGTACTTCATGTTCATAGTTCTGAGTCCGAAGGTACCTGTTCACATAATCCACTTGGAAAACATTGTCAAATCATGTTTTTGAGGACCTTCGGAGGACGAAGGCCCCCAACAGGAGCCGAGGCCGAGTCCGAGCCCTGGGGTCGGGCGAGGCGGAGTCCGTCGTCTTCCGGAGCCGAGGCCGAGTCCGAGCTCTGGGGTCGGGCAAGGCGGAGCTTCCTATGTCACCCGAGGCTGGACTTAGCCGCTGTCGACTTCACTCTGGCGAGTGGCACGGTAGTCGGAGCGGGGCAGGCGGCGCTGTTTTCTTGTCAGGTCGGTCAGTGAAGCGGCGAAGTGACTGCGGTCACTTCGGCTCTATCGACTGAAGCGCGCGTCAGGATAAGATGTCAGGCGATCCTTGCATTAAATGCTCCTGCGATACGGTCGGTTGGCGTGGCGATCTGGCCAAGGTTGCTTCTCTGCGAAGACTGGGCCTCGGGCGAGCCGAAGGTGTGTCCGTTGCTTGAGGGGGCCCTCGGGCGAGACGTGAATCCTTTGGGGTCGGCTGCCTTTGCCCGAGGCTGGGCTCGGGCGAGGCGAGATCGTGTCCCTTGAGTGGACTGAGCCTTGACCTTAATCGCGCCCATCAGGCCTTTGCAGCTTTGTGCTGATGGGGGTTACTAGCTGAGATTAGGAGTCTTGGGGGTACCCCTAATTATGGTCCCCGACAGTAGCCCCCGAGCCTCGAAGGGAGTGTTGGCACTCGCTTGGAGGCTTTTGTCGCACTTTTTTGCAAGGGGACCGGCCTTTCTCGGTTGCATTTTGTTCCGGTGGGTGCGCGCGAGCGCACCCGCCGGGTGTAGCCCCTGAGGCCTCGGAGGAGTGTTTTGACTCCTTCGAGGTCTTAGTGCCTTTCGTGATGGCTCGGCCAGTTTGGTCGTTCCCTCATGCGAACTGGCCGTAGCCCGGGTGCATAGTCGAGTCCCAAGTTCTCGGGCTGGTATGTTGACGCTGTCAACGGTTTGGCCGGAGCTGGGTTCGCGAGAGCAGCCCCCGAGCCTTCGCACAGAGCGAGAGGATGGTCAAGGACAGACTCGGCTTTTTTTCATATGCCCCTACGTCGCCTTTCCGCAAGGAGGAGGGGGGAAAGCGCCATGCTGCCCTCGGAGGGCGCCGAACATGGTGTCTCCAGTGACTTGCTAGCGGGTAATCTGAGTGGACGCCCGTGCCCCATTCGTTAGGGGTCGGCTAGTGGCCCGGAGGCGCGCTCCAAAAGCACCTGCGGGTGATTCGCCGGACCCGGTCCCCTTTTGACGAGGTCCGAGGGCTCGATGCCTCCCTCTGGTGGGATTCCGTTACGAAAATCGCTCCCGCTGGTCTCGAAAATGTCCTAGGGTACCTCAGGAGCGTAGCCCGAGCCTTGGTTATGTATCGAACATACCCAGGGTCATCCCTCGCTCTACGTGCTCTGAGGCAGCTGTCGAACCCTTCGGGGGCCAGCCTACGAACCCCTGATCAGTAGTGGGCGCGGAGCCCGAGTGGCCTGAGGCGGCTGTTGAACCCTTCCGAGGCGCCAGCCTTCGAACCTCTGACCAGTAGTGGGCACGGAGCCCGAGTGCTCTGAGGCGCCTGTCGAACCCTTCCGAGGGGCCAGCCTTCGAACCTCTGATCAGTAGGGGGGCTCGGGGCCCGTTTCCTTCGTGGAGAAGGATCCCTTTCGGAGTATCCCCTTTCCTGGTCCCTGTGGCAAGATAGAGAAAGAGGAAGTGGAAAAGGATACGAAATCGAACGTCGTGGCGTACCTTTTTGACGCGGTCATTATGGCGGAGGTGAAGCGTCGCCCGCTTCGCTTGCCAAAGGTGCCGCCTGCCCTGCCGCAGAGTTAATGCGGCGGGACGAGTGGTTCGCGGGGCAGCCGTTGTGCGTGCGCGAGCCGTTCGAGGAACGGAACACAGGCGCGTTGTCTTTACGCCGTGAGAGAGGGTTGTCTCGCTGTTCCAGAAGGGGACGTGAGCCTGCAGATGATTTGACTGCTGCTTCCGCCCGCCTGCCATCGCCATTACTGCCGGCCCATTTTTGGTCGTATCGACCGTCACGCCTTCTCCCGCAGCTGACTGACCCATGACCGGCGTGCCTGGTTGGCACTACTGGGCCGTGCGCAGGGTTGCCTCGAGTTGCGGCACCAGTTCCGCAGTTGAGGAGGCGTGGGACTGGCGTGAGTGGCGGTGCAGTTTCTCGCACGTAGTAACCGGCGCGCCGGTTACATGACGTGTGGGCCTGGGCCTCCATGCTGGACGCGGCGAAGTCGGAAGGGTGCACCCTCTTGGTGCGGTCGCATGCCGCCTGCATGGTGGTCCGCTTTTTCTCCCGCTGGTCCGGGTGATAGTGGAGGAATGCTTGTAACCGCTGGGCCGTTGTGCGCTCCGCGCGCGGCGGTTTGGCTCCTTCTGTCCTGGGGCAGTTTGCATGACGCATGGGACCCAGCCCCCGTGTCGTAGGGGGAAGACCTTGGAGCATGTTGGAGAAGACTCAGTCTACGACGGCTGAGGACGCCAGTGGGGAGAGTCGCCTTTAAAAGGAGGGCGACCCCCTTGGATGGCAACCATGTCTTCGCACTCCATGTATCGCATCCTTCCCCCTTCCGAGCCCCCGGATGGGGAGCGCTTGCGTCGCTTTGGTCTTGCTGTCGTTGGAGGAACACAACTTCGCAGAAGTTGGTACCTTTCATCCATGGTTCGGCTTCAAGGATTTTCATCAGGCAGCCTGGCTGCATCCCCTCGCCGGTGGTCACCCAAGACGGTGACCTCCAGTTCGATGGTGGGGAGAAGCGAGCCGGGCTGCGGCCTCTGCCCCGCCCTCAGCTTCAAGGATCTTCATCATCCTTGCTGGGGCGGAGGGCGGGCTGAGCCGGAGCTCTGCCTCCCGCACGGGTTCGTGGGTCACCCTCTCCTTCAGCCTTCAGGGGAGGGGGTGCTCACTGACCTAGCGGAAGGGGCGGACTCCGACAACATGGGGCTGGTCGGCCGCGAGCGTCGTCAGCTTCAGCGCGTTGGGCTCGCTGGCTCAGCTGGCTCTGGCTCGGCTCCCGATGCCCCTTCCCGCCGTACGAGCGGTCGCTGCGCCGCGTGCACCGAAGGGCCGCCCAAGACGTCGCGCGCTGCTAGGGCGGCGTTCGTGTTCTTGGGCGATCCTGCCTTTGCTCCGGTACGACGTCTCTTGCGCGGAGGTCGGTGCTTCGCCTGTCCGGGAGGATCTGAGTGGGGATCCGCCGGTGAGCAGATGGCTGCCGTCGTCGACGTTGAGGTGGTGGCGGCTGAAGAAGTCCTCGTTGCCGACGAGATCGCCGCCACCATCCACGCTCCGGGCCTCTGGCTCTTTGGCTTTGATAGCTTGTCCTCGCCCCTCAAGTGGGGACGTGGGCGAGGATCTCGTCGCAGCAGCGCCCGCCCTGAGGTCATCGCTGCTGCTGTTTGGTCATTCAGAGCGGAGGTCATTGTCGCTGCTGCCGGAGCGGGCGTCGGCGAGCCGCTTGGAGTTCGTCGTCCCGCGGGCCTCCTGGTATGGAGGTTGTTCATACCCGTGGGAATGGAACCGGAGTTCCGTTTGTAATGGCATCTTGAGTGTCGGTGTTTGTTCATTGCGGTTGTCGAGGCCTGAACATGTAGGTATTTTTGGGTGTAATACCATGTTTTTTCCCTCATTTTCGAGCACTAGGACTCGCCTGTCGGCTAGCCAAACCGCTTAACCAAATGTGAGTTGCTCTGTGCGGAAGGTGACGAGTGAGGTATCCGTATCCCGGAGGCGTAGGAATCCCTCGGCTCGGTCGGCCTTGCGCCCGAGGCTTCTCTTGCTTAGTTAAAGAAACCCTCGGCTGCTCTGCGGTGAGCCGGGGCCGAGGGCAGCGGTGTCAGCGTGGACAGAGGCAGAGTCGGCTCAAAAAAGGGAAGCTTCGTTGGCCGGAGCCTGGCCGGGCCGTCCACTGGCGGGACCGGCGCCGGAGTCGGGTTGCTGAGGCAATGAGTCGAGCTGGTGTCCTCGGGGGACGGCTGGCTGAGGCTTTGGGGCGGCTGGCCGAGCTGTCTGCTCGGGTCGGGTTCCTGGAGGAGACCCTTGCGATGATGGCCCGGGCGAGGTGCTGACGTCGTCCTTCGGTGCGGAGATCCTCCGCCCGTGTTCCCGTCCGAGGCTCGGTCGGACTTCACCGGTGGTGGAGTTGACGCCGAGGGTGCTGCTGCTCCCTCTCCATCGACATCTGAGCCTGCAGCATCAGTTCGCCTGTAGTATGCATATGTTTTTTGCGGCCACCGAGGCCCAAACATACTGTCGTCGTGTTGTAAAGCTGCGTTTCTTTTCCCCTTGTTTCGAGTATCAAGACTTGCTTGTCGGCGGCATAATCGTTCATCCGAGCGAGAGTTACTTCTCACGGAAGGTGATGAGTGAGGTATCCGTAACCCGGAGGCGTAGGAGTCCCTCGGCTCGGTCGGCCTTGCTGCTTACGTGTACTCTTACTCATCCGTAGGATTCTTTTGTCGACATGGTCGAGATGGCATGAAAAATCATTTCGGCAGAAGAGTCTTCGAGCGTTAAGACTTGTTCGGTCAGCGGAACCGTTTATCCGAGCGTGAGTTACTTATCGCAAAAGGTGATGAGTGAGGTATCCGTATCCCGGAGGCGTAGGAGTCCCTCGGCTCGGTCAGCCTTGCCTGCTTACGTGTACTCCGTTGTTTTCAGGATCCCACCATCGAAGTAGTCGAAAAACACGAAAAATGTTCTTGCCGAAAGACTTTTTCCAAGGAAAAATTTGACGCAGAGGGGGTTCGCCCCTTCTAGCCCTCGAGGGAGGGTCAGGCTTTGCTGAGGCAAGGCCGACCCTTCCTTGATGGTTAGACTTCATATGTAAACGAGGTATATGAATGGCTTGAAAACATCTTAAGGGTAGAAGCGACGTAGCTGTCGGATGTTCCAAGCGTTGTTGTAGACCTCGCCTTGACTGTTGGCCAGCTTGTATGTCCCGGGCTTCAAAATCTTGGCGATGATGAATGGCCCTTCCTAGGGAGGCGTGAGCTTGTGCCGCCCTCGGGCATCTTGTCGTAATCGAAGCACCAAGTCGCCCACCTGGAGGTCTCGGGACCGAACCCCTCGGGCGTGGTAGCGTCGCAGGGACTGCTGATACCGCGCCGAGTGTAGTAAGGCCATGTCCCGAGCCTCTTCCAGCTGGTCCAGTGAGTCTTCTCGGTTGGTCTAGTTGCATCGGTCGTCATAGGCCCTCGTCCTTGGGGAACCGTATTCTAAGTCTGTGGGCAAGATGGCCTCGGCCCCATAGACTAGAAAGAACGACGTGAAACCCGTGGCTCGACTTGGTGTCATCCTCAGGCTCTAGACCACCAAGGGGAGTTCCTTCATCCATCGCCTGCCGAACTTGTGGAGGTCGTTGTAGATCCTCGGCTTGAGTCCTTGCAGAATCATGCCGTTGGCACGCTCTACCTGCCCATTCGTCATGGGGTGAGCCACGGCGGCCCAGTCCACCCGGATGTGGTGATCCTCGCAGAAGTCCAGGAACTTTCTGTCGGTGAACTGAGTGCCGTTGTCAGTGATGATGGAGTTCGGGACCCCAAAGCGATGGATGATGTTGGTGAAGAATGCCACCGCCTGTTCGGACCTGATGCTGTTTAGGGGTCGGACCTCGATCCACTTGGAGAATTTGTCGATGGCGACCAGTAGGTGCGTGTAGCCCCCGGGTGCCTTCTGCAAGGGGCCGACGAGGTCCAGACCCCACACAGCAAACGGCCAGGTGATGGGTATTGTTTGCAGAGCCTGAGCGGGTAGGTGCGTCTGCCTTGCATAGAACTGACACCCTTGGCAGGTGCAGACAATTCTAGTGGCGTCGGCCACCGCGGTCGGCCAGTAGAAACCTTGTCGGAAAGCGTTTCCAACAAGGGCTCGAGGCGCTGCGTGGTGACCGCAAGCCCCGAGTGTATTTCTTGTAAGAGTTCCTAGCCTTCGGCGATGGATATGCATCGCTAGAGGATGCCGGAGGGGCTGCGGTGGTAGAGCTCCTTCCCGTCACCCAGCAAGACGAATGACTTGGCGCGTTGCGCCAGTCGCCGAGCTTCGGCTCGGTCGAGGGGCAGCTCTCCTCAGTGGAGATATTGTAGGTACGGGGTCTGCCAGTCTCGATCAGGCGGGACCTCGTTCTGCTCTCCCTCGACGCGCAGTGCCTCATCCTCGGGGGCCAAGGGTGCCTCGGGTTGAGCCGAGGGTGCCTCGGGCTCTGCCGAGGGTGCCTCGGGCTCGGTCGTGTCGCTGGTCTTGACCGAGGGTTGATGTAGGTCTCGGGAGAAGACGTCCGGGGGAACCGCTGTCAGCCCCGAAGCTATCTTCGCCAGCTCGTCCGCAGTCTCATTGTACCGCCTGGCGACGTGGTTGACCTCGAGCCCGTAGAACTTGTCTTCCAGGCGCCGAACCTCGTCGCGGTAGGCTTCCATCTTCGGGTCGCGGTAGTGGGAGTTCTTCATGACTTGGTCGATGACAATCTGCGAGTCACCGCGAGCGTCGAGGCGTTGGACCCCTAGCTCAATGGCGATGCGCAACCCGTTGACCAGAGCCTCGTACTCAGCCACATTATTGGACGCTGGGAAATGGAGGCGCAGCACGTAGCGGAGGTGCTTCCCGAGGGGCGAGATGAAGAGCAGGCCCGCGCCTGCCCCTGTTTTCATCAGCGACCCATCAAAAAACATGGTCCAGAGTTTCGGTTGGATCGGAGCTGCCGGAAGCTGGGTGTCGACCCATTCAGCCACAAAGTCTGCCAAGACTTGGGACTTGATGGCCTTCCGAGAGGCGAACGAGATTGTCTCGCCCATGATTTCCACCGCCCATTTTGCAATCCTACCCGAGGCCTCTCGGCACTGGATGATCTCCCCGAGGGGGAAGGATGACACCACAGTTACCGGATGAGACTCGAAGTAGTGTCGCAACTTTTGCCGCGTCAGAATTACCGCGTACAGTAGCTTCTGAATTTGTGGGTAGCGGATCTTGGTCTCGGACAGTACCTCACTGATGAAGTAGACCGGTCTCTGGACGGGCAATGCATGCCCTTCTTCTCATCTCTCGACCACGATCGCGGCGCTGACCACCTGAGTGGTAGCGGTGACGTAGATCAAGAGGGCTTCTCCGACAGCGGGGGGCACCAGGATGGGTGCGTTCGTAAGGAGCGCCTTCAGGTTGTCGAGGGCTTCCTCGGCCTCGAGGGTCCAAGTGAAGCACTCAGTCTTTCTTAAGAGGCGGTACAGAGGTAGGCCTCTTTCGCCGAGGCGCGAGATGAAGCAGCTCAGAGCCGCAAGGCATCCCATGACCCTCTGTATGCCTTTCAAGTCCTTGATGGGCCCCATGTTGGTGATGGCCGCGATTTTTTCCGGGTTGACCTTGATGCCCCGCTCGGAGACGATGAACCCCAAGAGCATGCCTCGGGGGACTCCGAAGACGCACTTCTCGGGGTTGAGTTTTACGCCTTTCGCCTTGAGACACTTGAATGTCGTTTCAAGGTCGGAGAGGAGGTCGGAGGCTCTCCTCATCTTGACTACGATGTCATCGACGTAAGCCTCGACCGTTCGACCAATGTGCTCTCCGAACACGTGGTTCATGCACCTTTGGTACGTCGCACCCGCATTCCTCAAACCAAATGGCATAGTAACGTAGCAGTACATGCCAAAAGGTGTGATGAAAGAAGTCGTGAGCTGGTCAGACTCTTTCATCCTGATTTGGTGATACCCTGAGTAGGCATCGAGGAATGACAGAGTTTCGCACCCAGCAGTGGAATCCACGATTTGATCGATACGAGGCAGAGGGTAGGGAACCTTCGGACATGCTTTGTTTAGACCAGTGTAGTCTACACACGTCCGCCATTTCCCTCCTTTCTTTCTCACAAGCACAGGGTTGGCAAGCCATTCGGGATGGAATACCTCTTTGATGAACCCAACGACCATCAGCTTGTGGATCTCCTCGCCTATGGCTCTGCGCTTTTCTTCGTCGAATCGGCGCAGAGGCTGCTTCATGGGTCAGGCTCCAGCTCGGATATCCAGTGAGTGCTCGGTGACTTCCCTCGGTATGCCCAGCATGTCCGAGGGACTCCACGCAAAAACCTCGGCGTTCGCGTGGAGAAAGTCGATGAGCACTGCTTCCTATTTGGGGTCGAGCTCGGAGCCGATCCGGATCTGCTTGGAGGTGTCGTTGCTGGGGTCGAGAGGGACGAATTTAACCGCCTCTGCTGGTTCAAAGTTGCCGGCGTGGCATTTTGCATCTGGAACCTCCTTGGGGAGGCTTTCCATGTCGGCGATGAGGGCCTCAGATTCGGCGAGGGCCTCGGCGTACTCCACGCACTCCACGTTGCATTCGTACGCGTGTCGGTACGTGGGGCCGACGGTGATGACCCTGTTGAGGCCCGACATCTTGAGTTTGAGGTAGGTGTAGTTGGGGACGGCCATGAACTTGGCGTAACATGGCCTCCCCAGCACTGCGTGTAGGTTCCTCGGAACCCGACCACCTCGAACATGAGGGTTTCCCTTCGGAAGTCGGAGGGAGTCCCGAAGCAGACGGGCAGATCGAGTTGTCCGAGGGGTTGGACGCGTTTCCCAGGGATGATCCCGTGAAAAGGCGCCGCGCCTGCCCGGATCGAGGATAGATCGATCTACAGGAGCCCGAGGGTCTCGGCGTAGATGATGTTGAGGCTACTGCCTCCGTCCATGAGGACCTTGGTGAGCCTGACGTTGTCGATGACGGGGTCGACAACGAGCGGATATTTCCCCGGGCTCGGCACGCGGTCGGGGTGGTCGCCTTGGTCGAAGGTGATGGGCTTGTCGGACCAGTCTAGGTAGACTGGCTCCACCACCTTTACCAAGCAGACCTCCCGACGCTCTTGCTTGCGGCGCCGAGCCGAGGCATTCGCCACTTGCCCACCGTAGATCATGAAGCAGTCGTGGACCTCGGGAAACTCCTCTGCCTTGTGGTCCTCCTTCTTATCGTTGTTGTGGGCCCTGCCACCTTCCGCCGGTGGCCCGGCCTTGTGAAAGTGGCACCGAAGCATGACACACTCCTCTAGGGTGTGCTTGACGGGCCCCTGATAATAGGGCCACGACTCCTTGAGCATCTTGTCGAAGAGATTGGCACCTCCAAGAGGTTTCCGAGGGTTCTTGTACTCGGCGGCGGCGACAAGGTCCGTGTTGGTGGCGTCGCGTTTCACTTGCGACTTCTTCTTATTCTTCTTCTTGGTGTCGCGCCGAGCGGACAGCTCGGGGACGTCTTCCGGCTAGCGGCCCTGGGGCTGCTTGTCCTTCCGGAAGGTGGCTTCAACCGCCTCCTGGCTAGAGGCGAACTTTGTGGCGATGTCCATCAGCTCGCTCGCCCTCGTGGGGGTCTTGCGACCCAACTTGCTCACCAGGTCGCGGTAGGTGGTGTAGGAGAGGAACGCGCCGATGACGTCGGAATCGGTGATGTTGGGCAGCTCGGTGCGCTGCTTCGAGAATCGCCGGATGTAGTCCCGGAGAGACTCTACCGGCTGCTGGCGGCAGCTTCGGAGATCCCAGGAGTTCCCAGGGCGCACGTACATGCCCTGGAAGTTGCCGGCAAAGGCTTGGACCAGGTCGTCCTAGTTGGAGATCTGCCCCGGAGGCAGATGCTCCAGCCAGGCTCGAGCGGTGTTGGAGAGGAACAGGGGGAGGTTGCGGATGATGAGGTTGTCATCGTCCGTTCCACCCAGCTGGCACGCCAGTCGGTAGTCCGCGAGCCACAGTTCCGGCCTTGTCTCCCCGAGTACTTTGTGATGGTAGTCGGGGTTCGGAACCGGGTTGGGAACGGCGCCCGTCGTATGGCCCGGCTGAAAGCCTGTGGACCGGGTGGTTCGGGCGAGGGGCTCCGATCCTCCCCGCTGTCGTAGCGTCCCCCATGCCTGGGGTGGTAGCCTCGGCGCACCCTTTCGTCGAGGTGGGCTCGACAGTTGTGGTGGTGGTGCTCGTTGCCGAGGTGACCCAGGGCCACAGGCGCCGTGTTGCGCGTGCGCCCGGTGTGGACCGAAGCTTCTCGCACGAATCCGGAAGTCGCAGCGCGATGCTCCGGGGGGTACCCCTGCCTTCGGGAGACAGAGCTTTCGGCCCGTCGGACCGCGACATCTTCCAGGAGGTTCTTGAGCTCTCCCTGGATGCGCCGCCCCTTGGTGGTGGAGGGTTCCGGCATTGCTCGGAGTAGTATCGCAGCTGCAGCCAGGTTCTGGCCGACCCCACTGGAAACTGGGGGCAGCCTTGGCCTGGTATCGTCGGTGATGCGGTGCTGGACGTCCTTGAAAGCTCTCTTGTGAGTTTTGGTGTTTGGATGACAACTCAATTAAAGGACTAACAAGTGTACTAAGTGTTGAACAGGTGCTTAAGGTAAAGCCTACAGGGTTCAACACAAGTGAACAAATGTGATGGCCCAAGAACTAGATTATGGATACATAATGGACATCACAAGTAAGTTGGACATTGCAAAAGTGATACTCGGGTGCGTAGCTCGGAGACAACTGATCAAGCCAAGGACGGAGGCAAGAAAAGCTTCGAGGTACCAAGTGCACGGGAGAAGGTCAAGGAGGCTGAGGAACCCAAAGCCAAGGGTGAAGAAGAAGGCTTGCAAAGTCAAGGGTGATCGAGTTGAGAACAGCTACGGCACATCAAGGATCACTACATAAGGACGTGACTTACAACCAATGAGGTAACAACTACAGTTATGTGGTGTAAGTCATAAGGCTCAAGATCAAGCTCTAAGAAGGAGATCAAGGTCACTAGAAGGAGAACAAGTGTCAAAACCAGAACTGGAAGCAGCCCAAAAGAGCTAAGTTCACCTTAATCTTTAGTTTGGGTTGTTCCTATGTTTGGAGATGTTCTATGTGACCTTTACAGGATGTTGGAGCCAAGTAATGTCAATCTAGAACAAGTCAAGCCGACTTGATGATTTATGAGTCCAACATCAAAGCTCAAGCATGTGAAATGCTATAGATGTAATGATTAAGAGAAGGTATGTTTCTATACTTAGTACATTGGTTTTGTGGACTAATATATTTGTCTAAGTGTTAGAAACAGAAAGAAGAAGAAAAGGAGAGAGGTGCAAAGGGCTTGGCTATGTACAGCCAAGGCAGCTCAGTCTGGCACACCGGACTGTCCGGTGGTGCACCGGACAGTGTCCGGTGCGCCAGGCTGAACTCGAGCAAACTGGCCGCTCTCGGGAATCCACCGGCGCCGACCGGCTATAATTCATCGGACTGTCCGGTGTGCACCGGACTGTCCGGTGTGCACCGGACTGTCCGGTGAGCCAACGGTCGGCCGGGCCAACGGTCGGCCGCGCAATCTGCGCGGGACACGTAGCCGAGCCAACGGCTAGATGACGGCACCGGACTGTCCGGTGTGCACCGGACATGTCCGGTGCGCCAACGGCTCCCAGATCTGCAACGGTCTGCAACGGTCGGCAGCGCTGTTTAAGGAAACAAATCGGTCACCGGACAGTGTCCGGTGTGCACCGGACTGTCCGGTGCACCACCCGACAGAAAGAAAGTATTGCCTTCCAAATGGGATTCCAACGGCTCCTAGGCCCCTTGTGCCTATAAAAGGGACCCCTAGGCGCCTCAAGCAAAATATAAGTGCAGCCAACAAGTGTAGACTTCATTGGAATTAATTCTCGCTCTCCCTCTTGTGTGTAACTCTATAGTTTGTGTAGAAGGCACAGCTATAAGCCTTTAGAGAGAGGAGTAGTGCTGCTAAGAGCTAGAGCAAGGTCTTGAGCGTATCGTTACTCTGCCGGGGTGCTGCCAAGAAGTTTGTAAGCAGCCGCGGTTCTGTTGTAACCCCACTCAATAGTGAAAGGCTCTATCTGTCATACTGACAGATCTGAGCAAACGGAGGAAGGAGTTGAAATAGACTCCAAGCCCAGGTGTGGCTAACTCCAACGAGGACTAGGCAAGCATTTCAGGCTTGGCCGAACCTCGGGATAAATCCTTGCGTCTGTGTGCTCTGTTCTGTATTGTATCCTGACTCTCTGTCTTACTCGTCTTTATATCTGCACTTCAATACTTATCTGTGGTATAAGCTTTATTTGAAGTGCAGGACACTTTTGAGACAGGATCTCTGATTCCGCTGCAACCTACTCGAAGAGTCTTCTCACTCCACTGCGTACTAAGTCTTCGAGTAGAGTAAGAATTTAAGTTTTAAAGTAATAAGTTTTATTCGCCTATTCACCCCCCCTCTAGGCGACATCCAGATCCTGTTCCCGGGTCAAAGGGAACTTTCAATTGGTATCGGAGCTAGGCCTCTCCAGTGTGGGCTTAGCCGTCCGGAGATGACGATGTCGCCACAAGAGGTAACTGTAGAACTTCTTTTAGGCGATGGCTCTAATTACAAATCTTGGTCTGTCTCTATTTATAATGCTTTCTTAAGTGTTGATCCTGATTTGAGACAGATCTTTAGTAGAAGTATTTTTCCATCTGATATTAGTAAAAATCCCTCTAATGATGAACTAAGATGTTTTTCTCTCAATCACCGTGCTTGCAGCATCTTAGTTGATTCTCTTTCTAGAGGTGCTTATTTTGCCATCATGAGTAGTGGTAATGATTTAATTGTTGATGCTCATGATTTATGGAATAGAATTAAAGTAAAATATTGTGTGGCAAATTGTACTGCTTCTACTCCCCATATTGCTTGTGATACTAACCTTTCAAAAGGAGATCAAGAACGATGGGCACCCAACGATGAATCCACCTCGTCGACAGGTTTGTCTTCCACTAGTTATAAGTGTCTTATTGCTAACAATGATGATGGAGACGAAAGCGATGATGAGGAGGAATATGAGGATGATAGCGAGGATGAGTCTTCATCACCACAAGGTACATTTTCCTGTACTGCTTCCACTAATAATAATGACAGGGAAACTAAGACCGGGAATGTGGAAGAAGAGGAGATTCGCCGGTTCTACACCCATCTCAACAAAGAAGACAAAATGCTCTTGGTTAAATTGTTGAGGAGGAACAAGGAACAAGGCGAGATGCTTCTCAGGCTAGAGGAGACTCTCATCAAAACCAACGATAGCCTGGATAAGATGACCAAAGAACATGAGGAGCTAAAGTGCTCTCATGATAATTTGGTCCAACGGTATGAATCTATTTTATTTGAGCAAAGAAATAATCATGATGTATTATCTGATGTTGCTCAACTTAAAACTGAAAATTCTATGCTTAAGAGTCAAGTAGAAATGACAAATTTAGAAAAACTTGCTCTAGGTGAAGAGTATGATATGTTGTCAAATTCTCATAATAAACTAGTTGATGACCATATCATGCTTAATGTTGCTCATGAGGTTATAATTGTAAACTTAAATTCATGTGAACCTCATTCTCGCACGTGTGCGCATTTGAATTGTATATCATCATGTGCTAACCCCTGTTGCTCAAAAGAAAGCCAATCATTGATTGAGCAACAAGTTTTAGGGTCACAAAAGAAATTCTGTGGGAATAAGAAGCAACGACAACTGAGGAGAAGACACTTTGCTCAACTCTCTCAAGATATCCACGGGCGCGTGGTGAAGAAGCTTGAGAAAGGAAAAACTGCAGCAAGTGTCAAGCTCAATAAGAGAAATGTTCCCAAAGCTATAAATGAAGAAATCAACATGAAAGAGGAAAAAGGTAAGGATTCAATTAATCATGTTGTTTGCACTGACCTTCTCTCCATGTCATTCAAGTATAAAAAGGGAAAAGGAAAAAGGAGGTGTTTCAAGTGCAAGAAGTTAGGCCACCTCATCGCGTCTTGTCCGTACAAAGACAAGAATGAAGGGACAAGGAGTTGTTTTGGATGCAACAAAAAGGACCACACGATCACTTCATGTCCGGTCATGAAGAATCAAGGATGTGCATCCTCCAAGGTGACCCTCACCAAGGAAAATAACACACAGCAAGCGTCGTGTCAAGTTGAGCGACGCTTCTGCTACAAGTGTGGTGAGCAGGGTCATCTATCCAAGGTATGTTATAAAGGTAAGATTCCTAAGCAAGTGAATTTGTGTCAATCTTATTCGGGTAGGAGACCCATATCATACACTTGTGCTAGATCTATAACGAGATCACCTAGAACTAGCACAAAGGCAATTTGGGTACCAAAGGCACATTTAGATGATCATTATGGACCCATCCCAAGATGGGTACCAAACTGTGCTAACTAGACCATGCAGGTGCCTTGAGATGGACTGGAGACCATGGGAGAGCTTAAGACGGTTATCTTAAACTCTATGCTTAAGCTGTTAATTGTTTTGGTGCCTTTATTGTGAAACACTAATCCCATGTTCATCTCAAGTGAAATAAGGTGTGTAGGTCCTGAATCATTATTGGTGAATCAAGTAAAGGACCTTGATGAGAATCTAAAACCTGCTCTCCAAAGGACGGTACCCGTGTATTTTAAGTACATCATTGCAATTTAGTATTGGTCTTAAGTTGGCTTGATGTGCTACCTGTCCTTAGAGTAGTTATGCTTTATGATTGCCTGTGTTAAATGAATCATAATGATGTTTGCTTAATCATGACTGGTGTTATATAGGATATATCTTTTGAATCATTCATGGGTAGTTCTTTCATTTGTTATATCCACAACGATCAACTCTCTTGGTGTATATGGATAAACCTGTAACTTTTTGTAAGTCATGCTATGTGCAAATATGACATTTTGTTTAGTGCATGTTCACATGATCTCCCTAGTTTAGTATTGTGTGAATTTCAAATCCATGTCGTGCCCCTTTGAGCTATGAGGTGTGTGAGCAAAAGGAGTCCTGAATTGGTGATAACAAGTGCTCTCATAAAGGCAAAGGTGTGGAAAATGAAGCTATGCAATTTCATTAAATATTCTTGAAATTCCATTCATTGTGATCATAGCTATGTTCTTGTCTTTCAATTGGTAATATCTTGGTTTAGGTAATTTATGCCTTTAAAATGTGTTTCTTTTGTGCATCTAAGAAACCTTCTTAATCATGACATGCTTAGATATTTCGCATTATATACTTGATTGTGTTGATCTTCAATTGGTATGTGCAATGATAATTAAATATGAAGCATGTACAGGTTGAGTAAATGTTAGACTTCCGTGAGTATTCAATTGGCTTAGGTGTCACTGAGGCGTGCATTGCTGTATTTAGTCAACCTTTCATTTAGCCTTCAATTGGTGTTAAGTGGCGTTTCATTGGATATTCAAATTGGCATCTTTGGGTGATGAAAGTGGTAGAGTATGCCTTGACCAAGGTATGTTGTGATCCCCTCTAGTTCTAAGGAAGCTAGAATGTGCAAAGTGCAAGTCATTCAAATACTTGATGCACAACTTGAGGGGGAGCACACATAACTTGTGTCTTTTGAGACTAACTGTTTCTTGAGTGATCTTGTATAGTCTCTAGGTGGAAAAGAGAAGATAAGCAAGAAATGGAGCAATCTGGACTTGGGTACCTCTGTAAGTCAAGAAATTGGTATCTCAAGTTGTGAGTAAGTGCATATCTTTAGATTGCTCATGCTCTATAATATCTGGTGATAATAGATGCTTAAATATCATGGAGCCATGATAATAAATGAACTTTGCAATTGGTATCTTTAAATTGGTATCTTTCAATCGGTAGCCATAATAGTTCGCTTCAATTGACATCTTTTGATAATCATGAGAATAGAAGTTTCTTCTTGTGCCCAATACTATAACTTGTTCTAAGTTTGGTGTCTTAGCAACAAGAAAAAGTTAGGAGAAAGAATCAGGCACAAGTGTGGAGAAGCTCTCGAGAGATTAACTACTTTCAAGATGGGAAGTACACTACAACATGGTAAAGGTACAAAAGGAAGTATTAATCTTTTTGCATATATGTATCTTACCTAAATGTTGATAGGGCATATGTTCAATAAGTAAGGGGGAGTCTTGATAGTCGTTTTTCCTCCTTAACACCCTGTTGTCCCTTGACATCATCCTATGTTCTTGCTTGAGTATAGTTTTTGGTGTTTGATGTCAAAGGGGGAGAATTTGTGTGTATTAAAGCTTATCTCAACCTGAGAGGAAAGCTTATCCTAAGGGGTGATGTGTTAGTTTGAGCTTTGTCAAGTGTGATATTCATATGCTTCTTGCAGTTATTATATGTGTTGCATCATATGGACTAGTGATTCCGCTGCAATGAATTATTTGGCTTCTATAGTGTAATAGATAGTCATGTGGTTAATGGTGCTTTAAGATTGCTTTAAATTAGTGTCTTAGTTTAAATTGGTATTAGTTTGAATTGGTATCTTAATGATGAATAGTGGTAGGTTGATATTCCTGTGATATATCCACTAAATTGAATGATGTTTAACTCTGATTACATGCATTTGTGTGGTATAGCATCATGGTTTGATTCTTGACAATGCATACTAAAAAGTGCTAAGGTGTAGAAATGTTTCGATTTGCCTAAGTATGTGCAAATTGGCGTCTGAGGCCAAAATTATGTTTTTGAAGTAAGCACCTATTTAGGGGGAGCATTCTATAATCTTAGAATTCAAATTTGTGCTTAAAATCTTATGTAAGCTTTAATTGTGTTGCCATCAATCACCAAAAAGGGGGAGATTGAAAGCTCTCTTGTGAGTTTTGGTGTTTGGATGACAACTCAATTAAAGGACTAACAAGTGTACTAAGTGTTGAACAGGTGCTTAAGGTAAAGCCTACAGGGTTCAACACAAGTGAACAAATGTGATGGCCCAAGAACTAGATTATGGATACATAATGGACATCACAAGTAAGTTGGACATTGCAAAAGTGATACTCGGGTGCGTAGCTCGGAGACAACTGATCAAGCCAAGGACGGAGGCAAGAAAAGCTTCGAGGTACCAAGTGCACGGGAGAAGGTCAAGGAGGCTGAGGAACCCAAAGCCAAGGGTGAAGAAGAAGGCTTGCAAAGTCAAGGGTGATCGAGTTGAGAACAGCTACGGCACATCAAGGATCACTACATAAGGACGTGACTTACAACCAATGAGGTAACAACTACAGTTATGTGGTGTAAGTCATAAGGCTCAAGATCAAGCTCTAAGAAGGAGATCAAGGTCACTAGAAGGAGAACAAGTGTCAAAACCAGAACTGGAAGCAGCCCAAAAGAGCTAAGTTCACCTTAATCTTTAGTTTGGGTTGTTCCTATGTTTGGAGATGTTCTATGTGACCTTTACAGGATGTTGGAGCCAAGTAATGTCAATCTAGAACAAGTCAAGCCGACTTGATGATTTATGAGTCCAACATCAAAGCTCAAGCATGTGAAATGCTATAGATGTAATGATTAAGAGAAGGTATGTTTCTATACTTAGTACATTGGTTTTGTGGACTAATATATTTGTCTAAGTGTTAGAAACAGAAAGAAGAAGAAAAGGAGAGAGGTGCAAAGGGCTTGGCTATGTACAGCCAAGGCAGCTCAGTCTGGCACACCGGACTGTCCGGTGGTGCACCGGACAGTGTCCGGTGCGCCAGGCTGAACTCGAGCAAACTGGCCGCTCTCGGGAATCCACCGGCGACGTACGGCTATAATTCACCGGACTGTCCGGTGTGCACCGGACTGTCCGGTGAGCCAACGGTCGGCCGGGCCAACGGTCGGCCGCGCAATCTGCGCGGGACACGTAGCCGAGCCAACGGCTAGATGACGGCACCGGACTGTCCGGTGTGCACCGGACATGTCCGGTGCGCCAACGGCTCCCAGATCTGCAACGGTCTGCAACGGTCGGCAGCGCTGTTTAAGGAAACAAATCGGTCACCGGACAGTGTCCGGTGTGCACCGGACTGTCCGGTGCACCACCCGACAGAAAGAAAGTATTGCCTTCCAAATGGGATTCCAACGGCTCCTAGGCCCCTTGTGCCTATAAAAGGGACCCCTAGGCGCCTCAAGCAAAATATAAGTGCAGCCAACAAGTGTAGACTTCATTGGAATTAATTCTCGCTCTCCCTCTTGTGTGTAACTCTATAGTTTGTGTAGAAGGCACAGCTATAAGCCTTTAGAGAGAGGAGTAGTGCTGCTAAGAGCTAGAGCAAGGTCTTGAGCGTATCGTTACTCTGCCGGGGTGCTGCCAAGAAGTTTGTAAGCAGCCGCGGTTCTGTTGTAACCCCACTCAATAGTGAAAGGCTCTATCTGTCATACTGACAGATCTGAGCAAACGGAGGAAGGAGTTGAAATAGACTCCAAGCCCAGGTGTGGCTAACTCCAACGAGGACTAGGCAAGCATTTCAGGCTTGGCCGAACCTCGGGATAAATCCTTGCGTCTGTGTGCTCTGTTCTGTATTGTATCCTGACTCTCTGTCTTACTCGTCTTTATATCTGCACTTCAATACTTATCTGTGGTATAAGCTTTATTTGAAGTGCAGGACACTTTTGAGACAGGATCTCTGATTCCGCTGCAACCTACTCGAAGAGTCTTCTCACTCCACTGCGTACTAAGTCTTCGAGTAGAGTAAGAATTTAAGTTTTAAAGTAATAAGTTTTATTCGCCTATTCACCCCCCCCTCTAGGCGACATCCAGATCCTGTTCCCGGGTCAAAGGGAACTTTCAGTCCTGGGCCAGATAATGTGCTTCTCCGGCCGGAGCTCAGCCTTCCCACTCCTGCCTGAGGTTCAGCCGAGGCTGCGCAAGTGTTCCTGCCTCCTCATCGAGCCTGGCCTGCATCTCGCGGATTTGCTCGAGCTGTGCGTCCTGACCCCCCGCAGGGACTGGGACCACAGCTAGCTCCTGAAGGATGTCAACGCGAGGCGCAGGCCTAGGGGGATCGCCGTTCTCCGGTATACCAAGATGGTTGCCTTCGCTGGGACCCCCTAGATCGACGTGGAAACATTCACGACTTGGGCCACAGTCCTCGTCGCCGAGGCTGTGGCTAGCATCGGAACAATCGGAGTGGCAGTAGTCACATGCGGTCATGAAGTCCCACATGGTACTGGGGTTACCAAGCCCGGAGAAATCCCAACCAGAGTCGGGCTCGTCATCTTCCTCGGAACCCGAGGGCCCATAGGTCGAGACGGCCGTCAGTCTATCCCAGGGTGACCGCAGATGGTACCCCGGAGGGTTTGGACATGCCTTTGCGAAAGCCTCCACCGAAGCGGGGTCGCTTGGTGGATCGAAGCTGAATCTGAAAGGCATGGGATGGGAAACGGACGGTACCTCTTGATCGACGGGTGGTGACAAAGTCGTGTCAGGGGCGGACTGCACCGTTGTCTCAGGTACGAGGGCGACGCCCAGCAAGCCCTTCGCGAGCGTGCTGGCGTCATCCGTCAGCTCGATGTTGGCGTGTTGCGAAGAAACGACGCTCGTCTTCGTCTCCGACGCGAGGTCAACGCCCGGCGTGTCCCCCGCTGGGGTGCCGGCGCCGTTGTCTCGCTCGACAGCCAACGAGGTGTCGCCCCTGCTTGGCCATGGCTGCCCCGCCTCCTCCTCCGTCAGCGGGGGAGGCGACGGGACAGAACTGAATGTTGCTCTTCCGCCACATGGGGAAGACATCGTCGATTCCGCCGCCGGCGGGCGGGCTGACGGCCGCCATTGTCGTCGTCGCGTGGCGGAAGAAGAAGTACCATGTCATAGCTACCGTCGAGAGACATGAACTCGAGACTCCCGAAACAGAGCGTCGTCCCGGGTTGGAAAGGTTGCTGGGGACTACCCATCTGGAGCTTGACGGGAAGCTGTTCGTCAACACGCAGCAGGCCCCTACCTGGCGCGCCAACTGTCGGTGTTTCGACCCGGGGGGTCCCTGGACCGACGAGTGAATTGTCGCTGCGTGCCCCAGCCCAGATGGGTCGGCGCAAGACGGGACACAAAGGGGGAGAACAGCGAGGGGAAACCATGACCTTCGTGTTGTCCTGCGCCAGGGCGGCTGGATGCGCTTGCAGTAGGGGGTTACAAGCGTTCGCGCAGGAGTGAGAGAGAGAGAGAGCGAGAGCCTTATGCGCCAGCCCGTTCTACCGCGCGGCCAACCTCTCCGTACGAGAGCCCTGGACCTTCCTTTTATAGTCGTAAGAAGAGGGCCAGGTGTACAATGGGGGGGTGTAGCAATGTGCTAACGTGTCTAGCAGAGAGGAGCTAGAGCCCTAAGTACATGCCGTCGTGGCAGTCGGAGAGGTTTCGGCACCCTGTTCATGTGATGTCGTGGTCGTCGGAGGAGCGCTGGAGCCCTGCGGAAGTACAGCTGCCGGGGCTGTCGGGTCCTTACTGACGTCTCCTTGCTGACATAAGGGGCTGGGAGCTGCCGCCGTCATGGAGCGTGCGGGGTGTCATCATTACTTGTTTACTGGGGCGAGCCAGATGGGACGCCGGTCTTGTTCCCCGTAGCCTGAGCTAGCTAGGGGTAGGGTAATGATGGCCCCCCTGGCGACGTGGCTGGTCCGAACCCGAGTTTGGGCGAGGTGGCGATTCCTTCGAGGTCGAGGCCGAGTCTGAGCCCTAGGGTCGGGCGAGGCGGAGTTCGTCGTCTTCTGGAGCCGAGGCCGAGTCCGAGCCCTGGGGTCGGGCGAGGCGGAGTTCACCGTCTTCCGGAGCCGAGGCCGAGTCCGAGCCCTGGGGTCGGGCGAGGCGGAGTTCATCGTCTTCTGGAGCCGAGGCTGAGTCCGAGCCCTGAGGTTGGGCGAGGCGGAGTTCGTCGTCTTCCGGAGCCGAGGCCGAGTCCGAGCCCTAGGGTCGGGCGAGGCGGAGTCCGTCGTCTTCCGGAGCCGAGGCCGAGTCCGAGCCCTGGGGTCGGGCGAGGCGGAGCTTCCTATGTCGCCCGAGGCTGGACTTAGCCGCTGTCGACCTCACTCTGGTGAGTGGCACGGTAGTCAGAGCGGGGCAGGCGGCGCTGTTTTCTTGTCAGGTGGGTCAGTGGAGCGGCAAAGTGACTGCGGTCACTTCGGCTCTGTCGACTGAAGCGCGCGTCAGGATAAGATGTCAGGCGATCCTTGCATTAAATGCTCCTGCGATACGGTCGGTTGGCGTGGCGATCTGGCCAAGGTTGCTTCTCTGCGAAGACTAGGCCTCGGGCGAGCCGAAGGTGTGTCCGTTGCTTGAGGGGGCCCTCGGGCGAGACGTGAATCCTCCGAGGTCGGCTGCCTTTGCCCGAGGCTGGGCTCGGGCGAGGCGAGATCGTGTCCCTTGAGTGGATTGAGCCTTGACCTTAATCGCGCCCATCAGGCCTTTGCAGCTTTGTGCTGATGGGGGTTACCAGCTGAGATTAGGAGTCTTGGGGGTACCCCTAATTATGGTCCTCGACAAGCTTTATGCTAGTGCTTCACATTAATCAATGAACATGATGAGAATATCTATGATACGCTATTTTCCCTTTTGATTATGATGATGGTACTGTGACATTTAAGGGGGCTCGAGCTGTTTCTCGAGTGCCTCTCCATAAGGACCTGTTCGTTGGATGACCGCCCGAGAAAACACTGCAACCATGAGGGCGGAGTGGGACGCCCTTAGCTGAATAATTAGAGGAACTAAGGTGTAGTTTGCTTCGCCATCGTGCCATCAATGGGGCTCGGTGTATGCGGCTCGCTCTACCAAGGTTGGTTTGCCCCTTGGGGAGGAGTGTGGTACATTTAGGAAACCTAACGGGTGGCTACAACCTCAGGGAATCTTTATAAAGGCAACATAGTGAGACCCTGCTTATTCACCTTGGTAGTGTTTAACGGTTTGATCGGCCCGAGGCAAGAGGGAATCACGGCTTGTGGGTAAAGTGCGCAACCTCTGTAGAGTGTATGAAAACTGATATATCAGCAGTGCTCGCGGTTATGAGCGGCCAAGGGAGCTCCATTGATTAGTGGTATTTGATCAGAGATGTTTTGGTTTACAGGTGGCAATGAGATTGATGGTTTTGGTTACGACTATGGTACTGGTAAGTGGTATTCTTTCCGTTTGGAAAGGGTACATCGGGTTAATAACTTGGGTTAATGCTAAAACTTGGCTTTCTCTACTAGTAATAATAATCTGACCAACTAAAAGCAACTGCTTGACTTAACTCCACATAAAGCTAGTCCACTACAGCCAAACAGGACACTTGCTGAGTGTGTTGATGTGTACTCACCCTTGCTCTACACACCAACCCCCCCAGGTTGCCCGTATTGCAACCACTACTCAGGAGAAGATGAAGCTGTGGAATGAGACCACCAGGAGTTCCAAGATTATGATGAGTTCTAGGTGTGGGTTAGCGGCAACCCCCAGTCGGCTGCTTGTGTAGGCCGCATGTATCTACGTTTCTTTTCCTCACTTTGATTTTTGTAAAGACTATGTGGATGTCTCAGACATATGATGTAATCGACTATTATTTCCCCTTTTATGTTATTATTTGAGCACTGTGTGATGATGTCCAGTTATGTAACTGCTGTGTACGTGAATTGCTGATCCTAGCACGTACATGGTTCACATTCGGTTTGCCTTCTAAAACCGGGTGTGACATAGGTGGTATCAAAGCCGTGCTGACTATAGGACCGCTAACCTAGAGTAGAATGGTCGTTCTAAGGAGTATAGACCACTATTCTCACCTTGACTTCGGTATCCCTTCAAAAGTTGGTCATATCGACCAAACCTATGTTTTACTATATATTATACCTTGCTAAAAATCTTTTTGTTTATTCTAATTCCTCATTGATTCATGGTTTATTTGTTGGTCATATTAGTTCTGTTCTCACTCTTATGCTTATGGTGTCTTTGTAGATGGATCGTCTTAGACACACTGCACTGAAGTCTGTCATCCCCTTCTTACCCTCCTGTCTCACTGAGCGTCCGCTTCGCCGTCCGGTGACCGGTCAGTCCAGCCATTTAGAGAGGCTGCACCACCGCCTGCATGAGGAGCAGGAGCATCGACGATAGGAGCAGGAGCAGCAGGGCTCTTCTTTCTTGCTCCAGCAGGAGATAGAGTCTGTGAGGAGCTGCTCCCCTGTGCTCCCACTAGAGGCGCCCCCTGCACCACCACTGAGCGCCCCAGTCGCTGGAGTAGCTGCTGGAAGAGACCCAGACGACGGAGGTGGCGACAGCAGCTCGAGCCACGACACCGACCTTTCCGCCGACCAGGAGTCGGAAGGATGGGTTGCTCGACCCATCACTCGCGATGCTGCTCGCGGGTGTCACTTCCACGATGCGCTCGACACCCTGCTATGTCGGGCACTCGACCGCACGTACTTGGTCTATCGAGTATCACTGTGTAGTCTTCCAGCACCGTCGCGGGGTCTACCCGGATCGCTGGGAGGCGACCTGCTTGGTGCGCCGTCCGAAGAACTGTCTCCAGGGTGCGGAGGTCTGCTCAGAGCACTATTCTATCTCTGAGCGGGACTCAGCTGAGGCGGCCATGCAAGATGCCACATGGTGTGCGCTTTTGCACTACTGCTCAGTGCTCGGTGGGGTAGCTGATGGTATCAACCTAAAGTATTACCCCCACCGTCCTTCTGGCAGCACAGGAGGCGTGATTGTCTCACCTGTTGGCGAGGACAATCCTAGGTTGAGCAGCACAGTCAACCTAGCCGCCGTGCTAAACACGGAGCTGGACCATGCATTAGACGAGCTGAGTAGGGCTCGTGCTGAGATCGCCCAGCTGCGGGCTGAGCGCGCGGAGTGTCCCCTGCTCCAGTTGGGACTCAGCACCCGTACCGCTCACCTCGGCGTCCACCAGTCTTATGGCAACCCCGACTGCAAGACCAGGATAAATTTAGAACCATAGGTCGTCAGCATCGGATCTTGTAATTAATACGAAGATATATACATAGAAGCTAGAGTCTTAGTGTTAGTCTCGCTTTTAGTTAGTCTTAGTTAGACAGGGTAGTTTGCTTATCCTGTGCATTTATGTTTGTCATGGTGAACTATTTTGGATTTGGATCTTTGTAATGACTGTCACCAGAGTGTGGGTATCCCCTGCCTTTTGGTTTACTTGTTATACTAATGAAGTTAGCTGCCTAGTTGGGAAGCCTTTTTATTCTACTTTCCTCTTTATCTGAGAAGCTGTGTTGGAGATCAGTGAAGATGTTCATCTGTTCAGTGTTTTGGATAATTCTATACTCTTTTCTTATGCTGTAAGATTGCCAGATTAGTTCTGATGTGTGGTTGCATTCTGTAGATGTCAGAAAATAGGCGTAGAGGGGGAAGGCGTGCTCAGCAGGAGCAGGCAGCTCAGCAGGATGAGGCACCCCAGCAGCAGCAGCTGCCACCCCCGCCCCCGATGTCGATCGAGCAGATGTTCATGATGCAGACTCAGGCAGTTCAAGCCATCGGTCAAACCTTGGCTGCCATTCAGCAACAGCAGCACCAGCCACCACCCTAGCCTCAGATGCCTCAGATGCCCAAAGACAAGCATGCTGAATTCATGAGAGGTCATCCCCCGACGTTTGCTCACTCTTCTAACCCCATGGATGCCGAAGACTGGCTACGCACAGTGGAGCGGGAGTTGCATACCGCTCAGTGTGATGACAGAGAGAAAGTTCTGTATGGTCCCCGTCCGTTGAGAGGAGCAGCTCAGTCCTGGTGGGAGTCTTATCTCGCCACCCATGCCAACCCTGACACCATCACCTGGGAAGAGTTCAGAGGTAGCTTCCGTCAGTACCATGTTCCTGCAGGTCTAATGACAGTGAAAAAGGAGGAGTTCCTGGCCCTCAAGAAATGGTCATTGTCAGTTAGTGAGTATCGAGACAGATTTCTGCAACTGTCTCGCTATGCTCCTGAAGATGTCAACACCGACGCCAAGTGACAGTATCATTTTCTGAGAGGCTTGGTCGACCCTCTGCAGTATCAGCTGATGAATCATACCTTCCTGACATTTCAGCACCTGATTGACAGAGCAATCATGACAGAGAGGAAGCGCAAAGAGATGGAGGATCGCAAGCGCAAGATCAGTGGACCTCCGCCTGGAAGCAGCAATTGTCCTCGTTTCTTAGGCAATCAACCTCAGCAGTTCAGGCAGAACCAACATCCACCTCAGCAGCAGCAATTCCAAAGGCAGTACCCTCAGCACCAACAGTAGAATCGCCAGAACAATCAGTCAGGAGGAGGTCAGTTTCAGAGTGAAAGTGCATTCATCCCTTTTGTGAGTTTTGGTGATTTGGATAACAACACATTTAAAGGTCTAACGAGTTTGCTAAGTGTTGAACAGGAAATTCAGTATGATGAACATACTTGAATAGTGTATAATGATCAGTGAACGAAGGTTCAACACGAGGTTAAATAACCAATGAGACAATGCAAATGGATATTATATGATCTCTATATTGGTTTGAATATATGGACATGTCCTCAGAAATCATTATGCATAAATATGATCATAATAGAGGTTGAAGTGATTAAGAGGATTGGTCAAGCCAAAGTGAATAAGATATGAGGAATCGTGAATTGGCTTGACCATATTACTATCAGTCCATATATGCTTCTATGAGAATCAAACTAGAGCTTGATTAATCTTAACAGTTATATCTAGAAGACATTCAAGCAAGGTTCACAATATTGAATAAATGATTCTCAATGGATGCTCAATATGATGTGACTCAAGAATGGCTTGATAGGGTGAAGATAGCAAGGAAAGGGCTTCGAGGAACTAGGCGAAGGTGAAGGCCAAGCGACGGCTTGTAGACCGAGGTACCATGGCTAAGGTGAAGAAGAGAGTACTTGCACTAAGTCGATGAACTAATCAGCTATGAAGAGTTATAACATGTTGATGCATCAGTAAGGTGACTTGAAACCATGATTTGAACTCATATAAGGTGATATGGTACAAGTCACAGGGTTTGATTTGAGTTTGCTTCAAAAGGTGAGACAAAGATGTTTGTGATCCTTATGAAGCAATGCCATGGAGAAATCACACATGAGACACCAATGACTCAAGGAGTTTACTTCATTTTATTTTATTTAACTTGAGTATAGGAATCGTCGTACTATAAAGGGGGATCCAAAAGAAGGTTGGTGTTTGCCAAAGCTCAAACCTCTCTATTCAAAAGCTATTTTTGAAAAGCAAAAATCTCTTTAACATTCTATGGTTGACCGTGGTTAGGGTTGAGAAACCTAGAGTGTTCTTGCTGAAAAGCAGCTAAACTTCTTTCAACTGCAGCTGAGCTTTCCAGCTGAACTTGACTTCAGCTGAGTTGAGCTTCTTCAGCTGCAGCTGAGCTGAACTTCAGCTGGGTTGAACTTTCTCAACTCTAGCTGAACTTCAACTTCAACTGGGGTCCAGGCAGGTTCAACCGGGGTCCAGGGCAAGTTCAACCGGGGTCCAGAGAGGTTCAACCGGGGTCCAAGAAAAGTTCAGTCGGGGTTTTTTTTATCATAATAGAGGTTGAAGTGATTAAGAGGATTGGTCAGGCCAAAGTGAATAAGATATGAGGAATCGTGAATTGGCTTGACCATATTACTATCAGTCCATATATGCTTCTATGAGAATCAAACTAGAGCTTGATTAATCTTAACAGTTATATCTAGAAGACATTCAAGCAAGGTTCACAATATTGAAGAAATGATTCTCAATGGATGCTCAATATGATGTGACTCAAGAATGGCTTGATAGGGTGAAGATAGCAAGGAAAGGGCTTCGAGGAACTAGGCGAAGGTGAAGGCCAAGCGACGACTTGTAGACCGAGGTACCATGGCTAAGGTGAAGAAGAGAGTACTTGCACTAAGTCGATGAACTAATCAGCTATGAAGAGTTATAACATGTTGATGCATCAGTAAGGTGACTTGAAACCATGATTTGAACTCATATAAGGTGATATGGTACAAGTCACAGGGTTTGATTTGAGTTTGCTTCAAAAGGTGAGACAAAGATGTTTGTGATCCTTATGAAGCAATGCCATGGAGAAATCACACATGAGACACCAATGACTCAAGGAGTTTACTTCATTTTATTTTATTTAACTTGAGTATAGGAATCGTCGTACTATAAAGGGGGATCCAAAAGAAGGTTGGTGTTTGCCAAAGCTCAAACCTCTCTATTCAAAAGCTATTTTTGAAAAGCAAAAATCTCTTTAACATTCTATGGTTGACCGTGGTTAGGGTTGAGAAACCTAGAGTGTTCTTGCTGAAAAGCAGCTGAACTTCTTTCAACTGCAGCTGAGCTTTCCAGCTGAACTTGACTTCAGCTGAGTTGAGCTTCTTCAGCTGCAGCTGAGCTGAACTTCAGCTGGGTTGAACTTTCTCAACTCTAGCTGAACTTCAACTTCAACTGGGGTCCAGGCAGGTTCAACCGGGGTCCAGGGCAAGTTCAACCGGGGTCCAGAGAGGTTCAACCGGGGTCCAAGAAAAGTTCAGCCGGGGTTTTTTTTTCGGACCTCACTGGTCAATACCGGTTGAACCGGCCCTAGGGGCGGTTCAACCGGTGTCAGGACCTGTTTTTGCAGTCTGACTTGCAGTCTGCCAGTCTGACTGGCAGACTGTCTGTCATCCTGCCCCAGGCGGTTGAACCGGTCTTAGGGGCGGTTCAACCGGTCTTGGTCAACTTGACCAGTCTGCAGGTCAGTCTGCGCTGCAGTCTGCCAGTCAGACTGGCAGACAGGCTGCCAGGCCTGCCAGGGGCGGTTCAACCGCCCTAGGGGGCGGTTCAACCGGTCTCAGGCAGAAAAATCTGCCCAACGGCTAGTTTTGAGCTCCACCTATATATACTACCTCCTACCTCTCTCCCCAAAGCAGTGAGCACGATTTGAACTCCATTTCTAACCCAAGAAACACCTCCCTCTCTCTCTCACACATCTCTTGCCTCTCCCATTTCAAATCTTTGGAGAGAAATCTTTGAGTGAGCTTGAGAGCTGCGATTTTGTGCTTCACCTCTAAATCTCTCTTGCTCTTCTTTTTCATTCGAGCTTTGGTACTACATCGAGTTCTTTGTGGATTCATTACTCTTGGAGCTTCTAGCTCCTAGACGACTAGGTGTCGCTTGTGAGTCTCCAAATCTTGTGGAAGACCACAAGAAAGTTTGTATTACCCGCTCGTTTGAGCAAAGATTAGTGTGTGAGCTTGACCTTTGTGGTCGGCAAAGGGAGGATTAGGGTTGAAAGAGACCCGGCTCTTTGTGGGCGCCTCAACGAGGAAGTAGGGCACCTTGGTGGTGTGACCGAACCTCGGGATAAATCTTGTGTCTCTTGTGTTCTTGCTCATTGTGTTTGTTTGTGTTCTTCGTTCTCTCACCATCCCGCGAAAGAATTGTTTATATCTTTTTGGTGTGTGGATTTTGAGAAGTGCCCTTCTCAGATCTACTACTTTGAACCCTGTGGATCATTTAGAACATCTCATTTCCACAGTTAACTGGGTGAATTTCGAGATCAATTCAGTTTTACCCAGTTTGCTTCTAGTTTTTGTTGAAAAAGTTTTAATTTGCCTATTCACCCCCCCTCTAGGCAACTTTCAATTGGTATCAGAGCCTAATCCTCGTTCTAACGCTTAACCGCGTGAGGAAAAGATCATGTCGGGGGGACTAAGAAACAAAAGTGCTTCTAAGCTTGAAAAAGTTGAGGTTGCCTCGACTTTATCTTTTGGTGCAGATGTTGATCCTAGGGCAATAGATCTTGCCATGAGAATCGCCGAAAGGATGTTCCTCAAAATAAAGGAAGATGAGGCGAAGAACAAAATTGAAGAAGAAAATGATCGATGGAGACCAAACGACGAATCCACCTCTTCACAAGGTTCGTCTTTCAAATCCACTTCTCATATGTGCTTTATTGCTAATGGGATTGACAGTGAAAGCGAAAGTGAGGATGAGGAAGAGCAAGAAAGTGATAGTGAAGATGAGGATGATCTTCAACAATTCTTCGCTCAGCTAAGCAAGAAACATCGGATGAGCTTGCTCAAACTCATGAAAAGAGCGGAAGAACAAAAAGAAATGCTTCATAAGCAAGAAGACTTCCTCATCAGAAAAATCGAAGACTTAGAGAAGTTGACCAAAGAGCATGAGAAGCTAAAGTGCTCTCATGATGATTTGGTCCAAAGGTATGAAGACATTTCAATTGAGCAAATTAAAGTTGTTAATCATTCATCATATATTGCTCAATTAGAAAATAAAAATGCTATGTTCAAGAACACGATAGAAAGGCTAAATATTGAAAATCTAGCTTTGCAAGAAAAACATGATATGCTTGTGTGCTCTCATAATAAATTTATAGATTCACATATCATGTTAGAAATGGCTCATGAGGTTGTGTTAACTAATTTGAAATCATACCAACCTCACATATGCACATGTACTGAAGTAGAAACTATATTATCATGTGCTAACAAATGTTGCTCTCAAGAAAGCCAATCTTCCATTGAGCTAGAAATTTCAGGAACTAGTGATATTTCTATCACACAAGAAAATAAAGAGCTCAAGGAAGAAGTTGGAAGGCTAAGAAGGAGCTTAACTCTTTTGAAGGGAAAGTGTCTTGCTCAACCTTCTCACGATAACCGTGATAACATGGTGAAGAAGCTTGAGAAGGGGACAATCGTAGGATGCACAAACCCGCTTCAAAATAATGCTAAGTTCCCTAAGAAAGGCATGAGCAAACATCAAGAGAAGAAAGCCAAAGCTCATGACAAGTGCCTCAACCGTGCCTCCACATGCTCCACACAAGGTAACAAACAAGCCACCCTTCCAAATAAGAGAAGATGCGCTAGAAAGTGTTATCAATGTCATGAGAAGGGACATGAGATTAAGTCATGTCCCTACACAAAAGATAGTGGCTTAACTTTAGAAAGAAAGAGGCTCACTAACCATGTAGCAAACAAGAAGCAAGGCAAGAAGGAGTCTTGCAAAATTAAAAATCATATTTGCTACACTTGCCGAAGAAAGGGACACCTTTGCAAGGATTGTCCCATGAGTAAGTATCCTAAGTCTACCATGTCAATTCATTCATATTCGCTTAGGAGACCCAAAAATGACATTTGTGCTAGAAAGGTAAGTAGTTCACCTAAAACTAGCACAAAGGCCATTTGGGTGCCTAAGTATTTATTAGCTAACCTTGGTGGACCCATCCAAAAATGGGTACCAAAATGTACTTAATAAGTTTTGCAGGTACTCAGAGATGATATGAAGCTTTGGGGTGCTTGAGCGGTTTAACTCAATTCTTATCTCAAGCTATCAATCTTACATTGTCTATCCTTTAAGATTGACCCAAAGATGAATTGAGTTGTTATATCACTAACTTCATATTCATCTCTAGCAAGAACTTGTGTTGTAGGGAATAAGGATTAACCTTTGTGGGAATCAAGCAGAAGGCCTACAACCAAGTGATATCCAAAGGATGGTAACAATTACTTCTTAAGTGCATATTGCTTTTAATTGGTATATTCCTTTGTGTCTTTTGTAGCCACATAGGAAAAGTGAAGCACTTGAGAATGAACTTAAAAGATTTTACCTTGCTTTGGAAAGGATCTAATTATATGGTAGATTGCAAGTTCATATTTTTATATTATGACAATCTACATGCTCTTGCTCTAGATTGGTTGTATGTATCTTGTGGCATATTTCAAATTGATTATCGTATTATTGCCATAACCTAGACATAAAGAGGATTATCCCATGTTCTTAAATGAATAGAGTGCTAAGTAAGAAATTCAAATTCTTAAAGCACTTACCAAAAGGGAAATTCTCTATATGACTAGAGTTGTGAGACTAATGTTTCTATCTAAGTGTTTATGTAGTCTCACAACATGAGAATGTGTTTCCCAAATGGAGTGTGCCATTCAACATTCAAAGAAGATCAAACCAATACTATGTGATGTATTCATTCTTGTTTAAATTGGTTTTGAGTCTTCTACATTAATCACTCACCATGCTATGAATTAAACTTGCCATCTAAACTTAATTAAACAATCATGCTACTTTTATCTTGTTTCAATTGATGTTATGCATGATGCCTGTAAGGGTAATTTAGTTCATATCATGAAGTTTCCTTAATTTAGTAACCTTCTTGTCATTCATATAATAGAAGTTGCTAAATAGGAAACTATTGCTTGTGTTTCTAATGCAATCTCTTTTAAGCTATTTCATGAAATTCATAAGTAGAGATTGTGCTCTTTCAATTGGTAAAATCACAAGCATTAAAGGTTAATCTTCACCTAAAAGAAAGATTAGGAATGCTCAAGGCAAAGGTATGGAACAAATTGCTTCAATTGGTAGTTGATCAATAGTAGTTCCTTTCAAGTGACATTCTTTCAATTGGTAATAATCTATTCCATGGAAAGAAATGTCATTATGAAGGTTAAATTCTTTTGTCTTAAATTTGTAAATTAGTGCATATTGTGAATTCACTGCTCCATGTGCATTAACTTAAAAGGAATTTAATTTATGCCTTTATGCCTCATAAATGATGATTTGTTTGCCATTCATATATAGATATCATCATTCATTAAATACTTCCTTGTACTACTAATACCTCTTTTCAAAGTGTTTTATCAACTAGGTTTTAAATGGAAAAGAGATAACAAAGAAGGAAGTCTCCACAAATGATGAAAAGAAGAATACTACGATGACACCACCACGGATAGTAAGATCTTTCAAATTGGTACAACAAATGGTACGCTCTACTTGGTGGTAAGTATTCTTAAGGATAAGTCAATTCATTGCAAATTTTTCATGCCTTGACCATGATATGTAATGTACTCCTCATGAGACTCTTAACTGAATTGAAAGTGCATGTGGCAAGTCATTCAAATACTTGATGCACATATCTAGTGGGAGAACATTATATATCTTGTGTCATAGAGAATAAGTTTCACTTGAGTAAGCTATATTAAGACAATCCAAAATGGTAAATTTGTATCTCATTCATATGGATTGTAATCTTTGTTTTCTAAATAGCTACTCTTGATACAGTTTAAAATTCCCTTATCGTTAAATCTAAAAGTGCATAAGAATCTTTTTGTTGATATTCATCACATACATATGCACTAATATGGATATGATTTTTAAACTGTAAAAGGTACAATTAGTGATCCATACTCTCTAAATTTTGGAAACCCATATTATTGATATCTTAGAAATCAACTTTAATCGGTATCCATATGCTTCATATTGAATTGGATCACTAAGTTGTAAATTCCATACATAACTTGTCTTTATGATATGAATGCTTGTGCGACTAACCTTGATAAGCTAGGTGCACCCAAGGTCAAGCTAGGTTTATCATCAAGAAGGCAACACAATGATGTATCAAGAAAAGGAGAAAAGGCTTCTATTCTTGACTCTAGCTTTTATCTATGTGATTAAATATTAACTTGAAACCATGTAAGCTGGTTGTCAAGTATATGTGGGTGCCTACACAAAAAGAAAGGTCACAATAAGGATTGTGTGGGTACTCAAGGCTCTTCCTACTAATCTCAAAGGACCCAATTCAAATTGGGTACCAAGATATGAAGCTTAAACTTGTTTTGCAGGATCACACCTTCAATGGATCAAGTTCGATGCTCGATAATGAATGTATAAATCATATTTGGAGATAGTAGCAAGAGTGTAACAACTAAATCTCAAGTGCATATTATTTTCAAATCTTATCTTTTTGTGACTTTTGTAGCCACTAAGGAAAAAGAAGCACTTGAGGATATACATCAGTTGTTGATTATGAAATAAAGGTCTAATTGGAAGATGAATGAATATTATCATATGGTGAACAATCCAAAATTATGTGACGTATTCTCTATCTAGTTAATTTGGATTTGATTCTTCCTTATTAGACACTCACCATAATATGGATTAAGTCATCCCTTTAGACTTCATTGAATAACCATGCATATTATCCATGTCATTCAAAATATATTGTGCATGAGGGTTCAAGGAAATTTAGTCCATATTATGATGTTTCTCTATTTTAGCAACATGCTTGTCTTCCACATATAAAAGGGTTGCTAAATAAGAAACTAGTGCTTGTGCTACTAATGCCATCTCTTGTGTTGAGTTTATCCATAGAAAATCTATGTTAAGAGATGGTACTTGTTTTAAATTGGATAAATCACAAGCTTTAAGGATATTATTCAACTAAAGTAGGATGAAGTTGATAAGAGGCCAAGGTATGAAAACTTCCTCTTCCTCAGTTGTTTTAGTATTCTATCCTTAGTGGGATGTACCATAGTATAGGTTAATTTCCTTGCAATATAAAATGTCCAATAGTGCATATAATTTTGAGATCAACTATATATGTGCACTAATTTAAAGGAATTTAGTTTATCCTTTTGGGTTTCAATAATGATGATTCATTCTCCATCCACATATAAGGATTATCATTTGTGAAACCCTCCCTTGTGTTTCTAATGCTCTCTTTTCTAAGTGTTTCAATAAGGTCTTTCCAAGTGCTTTCAAGATGGATTCAAAATCTACGGATATAAGAGTCTTGGTTCTTTCAATCATTGAGTTTCAATGGGTCTCATATCAAGCATGATCGAACCAAGCAAAGATGAATGAAGTTCAAGATCGCTTGGTTGGATGGAATCATAAAGAGAAAAGAAATCATAGTGATTCAAGAAGGGAGTTATATTTTTTTGTCAACCAAATAATGAAGATGTAGCGATATATTTATATAATATCCTTCATTATGAGGTTTGAGGTTCATCTTAGCATGCTTTACCCTTTAGGATTTCAATTGATATACTTTTAGTTCTTAAATCATCAATTGGTTTAATTTTCATCATCTATATAAAGCATGTTATGTTAAGCCAAGATATAGTGCAAACGTCTCCTTTAACCTCGTATTGTTGATGTGTATAAGTGTACTTTGTGTACTCTTGCATGCACAAATTGATGGAGAGTTTAGCCTATATCTTGTGAGACTAATGATTTCTTTCAAGTTCATGTTGTGTAGTCTCACACCTTGGAGAACATCAAATGAGGATGAGTGGTTCCAAGGAAATGATCAAATATTTACCACATGTCACCCCATGGATTAGTTCTATTGGGGAACGATATGTGTTCTCTAGCATAAATTCAATTGTTTCAAATATATTATGCCTTGACCAAGATATATGATGAACTCCTCTAAGAATCTTAATTGAATCAAGTGCATGTTACAAGTAATTTGAGTACTTGATGCATACATTTAGGGGGAGCTCATTCTATATCTTGTGTCCTTAAAGACTAACATTTTATTTTAGTGAATTTGTGTAGTTCTTTGAAGAGAATGAGTTTTTCTTGATCGTTTAAAGAGGATAAGTTTCTCTTTGAAATGTCAAGCCTATCAAAAGCTAAGATAGAAATTCATGATTATAATGAAGACCATATGGCATGGAACAAAGGTGTGTCACTCCATGAACTATTGTATTACATTTGTGTGTCTAGGCTCTTACAAGTTAGTGTATGCATGTATATGGAATATCTTAAGTCACATCATAAGGTTGCACTTGAATCTTGGCTTAAAATATTGCATATCATGTCTATTAGTATACCTTTTGATTATGAGTAATTCCTTAAATTGGTACAATTTCACATTTTCATACTTTATTTGTACCAAGGTTCAAATTGTAGGACTTAATCCCCTAGCCTCACAAGTCCAAGTACATTAGCTAAACAAGTATTCATCACTTGTATGCACACATTTAGGGGGAGAATAGTCTATAATTTGAATCTTTGAGACTAACTTCATTTTCAAGTCTATTATGTGTGTAGTCTCAAATTAGAAAGGAATCTTCAAGCAAAGACAATCGCTTCCACTGCAAATTTTGATGGGTATCAAAGATTCTTTGCTCCAATAAATGTATCTTCTATACATTTCATAAGAGAATGAGTTTCTCTTTTATATGCTACTCCAACGTCATCTAAAACTGGTAAATATGTATCACATCCTTTTGGATTGCAAATGTCTGAAGTAGCATAGCTTATAAATTCTCCTTCTAGAACTTAATTGATTAAATAGTGCACATGTTCCTTATGTTGCATGATTATGTTCAATTGATACTCCTTGTATGCCAATGGTACTTTAAGTTGCAAATAAGTACTCTCAACAGGTATCAATTGAATTCATATATATGTGTGCACTAAAACTTGAGGAGAACTTAGTGTAATATGCTATTAGTGATCTGCTTATCTATCAAATTGTATCAATTGGTGTTTTTCAATTGATATTTTTCATACATGATCACTAGTTGCATAATCCATACTTGTGCAATTTTCATGCTGCCTCTTGTTATGATAAGAAAATGCTAGGTGACATCTAGACTCCATGTATCAAGCGTCACCTTCGATTTAGTATGACAATCTTCATTAAATATCTTGGACCTATGTCACAACTATACCAACAAGAGCTTGCAAATGAATTGTAAATCCAACACAAGTTTGGAACTCCCCTTGAAAAGGTAAAATGCAAAGGTACATCACTTCATGTCACTTCTACATTACCTTTGTGCCATCTAAGGACCCTTTTCATAATAGTGTGTTCCCATCTTGCTTAATCATAATTTCTACCCTTTATATTCTTTGTATCCTTTTTGGAGATTTATGACAAAGGGGGAGAAATTTGCATTAAAGCTTATCTTTATTTTTTAAAAAAGGGGAGAAATAATTAACAAAAAAGGGAAGTCATAAGAAAAACATAAGATGAAGAAAGTTGATAAGTGCATTCCATGTCATGAGCATCACGTTAATTTTATGACACACTGCACCCTATGAATAGTTTGATATAAGTTGTCTATACTTTGACCTAAATATGTGCTTTTGGCATTTGAGTACAAAAGTGTTATTTTCTGAAATGCACATGTTTAGGGGGAGGAAACTATATCATAGGATTCAAAATCTTATTTATCAAATCTTATGTAAGCTTTAAATGTGTTGTCATCAATCACCAAAAAGGGGGAGATTGAAAGTGCATTCATCCCTTTTGTGAGTTTTGGTGATTTGGATAACAACACATTTAAAGGTCTAACGAGTTTGCTAAGTGTTGAACAGGAAATTCAGTATGATGAACATACTTGAATAGTGTATAATGATCAGTGAACGAAGGTTCAACACGAGGTTAAATAACCAATGAGACAATGCAAATGGATATTATATGATCTCTATATTGGTTTGAATATATGGACATGTCCTCAGAAATCATTATGCATAAATATGATCATAATAGAGGTTGAAGTGATTAAGAGGATTGGTCAAGCCAAAGTGAATAAGATATGAGGAATCGTGAATTGGCTTGACCATATTACTATCAGTCCATATATGCTTCTATGAGAATCAAACTAGAGCTTGATTAATCTTAACAGTTATATCTAGAAGACATTCAAGCAAGGTTCACAATATTGAAGAAATGATTCTCAATGGATGCTCAATATGATGTGACTCAAGAATGGCTTGATAGGGTGAAGATAGCAAGGAAAGGGCTTCGAGGAACTAGGCGAAGGTGAAGGCCAAGCGACGGCTTGTAGACCGAGGTACCATGGCTAAGGTGAAGAAGAGAGTACTTGCACTAAGTCGATGAACTAATCAGCTATGAAGAGTTATAACATGTTGATGCATCAGTAAGGTGACTTGAAACCATGATTTGAACTCATATAAGGTGATATGGTACAAGTCACAGGGTTTGATTTGAGTTTGCTTCAAAAGGTGAGACAAAGATGTTTGTGATCCTTATGAAGCAATGCCATGGAGAAATCACACATGAGACACCAATGACTCAAGGAGTTTACTTCATTTTATTTTATTTAACTTGAGTATAGGAATCGTCGTACTATAAAGGGGGATCCAAAAGAAGGTTGGTGTTTGCCAAAGCTCAAACCTCTCTATTCAAAAGCTATTTTTGAAAAGCAAAAATCTCTTTAACATTCTATGGTTGACCGTGGTTAGGGTTGAGAAACCTAGAGTGTTCTTGCTGAAAAGCAGCTGAACTTCTTTCAACTGCAGCTGAGCTTTCCAGCTGAACTTGACTTCAGCTGAGTTGAGCTTCTTCAGCTGCAGCTGAGCTGAACTTCAGCTGGGTTGAACTTTCTCAACTCTAGCTGAACTTCAACTTCAACTGGGGTCCAGGCAGGTTCAACCGGGGTCCAGGGCAAGTTCAACCGGGGTCCAGAGAGGTTCAACCGGGGTCCAAGAAAAGTTCAGCCGGGGTTTTTTTTTCGGACCTCACTGGTCAATACCGGTTGAACCGGCCCTAGGGGCGGTGCAACCGGTGTCAGGACCTGTTTTTGCAGTCTGACTTGCAGTCTGCCAGTCTGACTGGCAGACTGTCTGTCATCCTGCCCCAGGCGGTTGAACCGGTCTTAGGGGCGGTTCAACCGGTCTTGGTCAACTTGACCAGTCTGCAGGTCAGTCTGCGCTGCAGTCTGCCAGTCAGACTGGCAGACAGGCTGCCAGGCCTGCCAGGGGCGGTTCAACCGCCCTAGGGGGCGGTTCAACCGGTCTCAGGCAGAAAAATCTGCCCAACGGCTAGTTTTGAGCTCCACCTATATATACTACCTCCTACCTCTCTCCCCAAAGCAGTGAGCACGATTTGAACTCCATTTCTAACCCAAGAAACACCTCCCTCTCTCTCTCTCACATCTCTTGCCTCTCCCATTTCAAATCTTTGGAGAGAAATCTTTGAGTGAGCTTGAGAGCTGCGATTTTGTGCTTCACCTCTAAATCTCTCTTGCTCTTCTTCTTCTTTCGAGCTTTGGTACTACATCGAGTTCTTTGTGGATTCATTACTCTTGGAGCTTCTAGCTCCTAGACGACTAGGTGTCGCTTGTGAGTCTCCAAATCTTGTGGAAGACCACAAGAAAGTTTGTATTACCCGCTCGTTTGAGCAAAGATTAGTGTGTGAGCTTGACCTTTGTGGTCGGCAAAGGGAGGATTAGGGTTGAAAGAGACCCGGCTCTTTGTGGGCGCCTCAACGAGGAAGTAGGGCACCTTGGTGGTGTGACCGAACCTCGGGATAAATCTTGTGTCTCTTGTGTTCTTGCTCATTGTGTTTGTTTGTGTTCTTCGTTCTCTCACCATCCCGCGAAAGAATTGTTTATATCTTTTTGGTGTGTGGATTTTGAGAAGTGCCCTTCTCAGATCTACTACTTTGAACCCTGTGGATCATTTAGAACATCTCATTTCCAAAGTTAACTGGGTGAATTTCGAGATCAATTCAGTTTTACCCAGTTTGCTTCTAGTTTTTGTTGAAAAAGTTTTAACTTGCCTATTCACCCCCCCTCTAGGCAACTTTCACAGAGGCAGAATCAGCAGGCACCTCGTTTTCCTACCCCAGCGACCCAGCAGAACAGTCAAGCAGCACCAGCTCAGGGTGGAAGCAGAGCATGTTTCCACTGTGGAGAGCAAGGCCATTGGGTGATGCAATGTCCGAAGAAGGCAGCCCAGCAGCAGTCAGGCCCCAATGCCCCAGCAAAGCAGAATGTGTCTCAGCCTGGAGCAGGCAACCGCTCTCAGCCTCGCTACAACCATGGGAGACTGAACCACTTGGAGGCTGAAGCAGTCTAGGAAAACCCCGGCATGGCAGTAGGTATGTTTCCAGTCGACTCCCATATTGCAGAAGTGTTATTTGATACTAGAGCAATGCATTGTTCCATTACTGCATCATGGGTAGAAGCACATAATCTTCCAATTACTACCATGTCAACCCCCATTCAAATTGATTCAGTCGGTGGTAGAATTCGAGCCGATAACATTTGCTTGAATGTTAGTGTGGAAATAAGGGGGATAGCATTTCCCGCTAACCTCATAGCAATGGGTACTCAGGGAATAGATGTCATCCTAGGGATGAACTGGCTGGATAAGTATCAGGCAGTTATCAGTTGTGATAAGAGGACAATCAAGTTGATGTCCCCACTAGAAGAGGAAGTGGTGACCGAGTTAGTTCTGCCTGAGTTAAAGAAGGACTTGACCTACATAGAGAAGCCAGCGTAGATTCTTGAGACTGCAGACAGAGTCACCCAGAGGAAGACTATCAGAATGCTCAAAGTCAGATGGAGTCACCACTCTGAGGAAGAAGCCACCTGTGAGCGTGAAAATGATCTGATGGCTAAATATCCTGAGCTCTTTGCTAGACAACCCTGAATATCGAGGGCGAGATTCTTTTAAGGGGGATAGGTTTGTAATGCCCTGAATTTGGGGGTAGAATTTTTTCTTCTTTTCATTCACCAAATTCGGGCGTTACTCTCTTTTCTCTTCCCGTTTCACTCCTTCTTCCCAATTTCAAACCAGTATAATGACGGGTGTCCGTGTCACGTATAAACAAAACCTAAGTGTCATGAGTGTTGCATCATGTTGAAGCATATTTCTTTGTCTGATGTCGTGTTTAATCGCGTGTTCGTCTCGTCCCGGTTTGGACTTCGGTTCGCGATCGGAATTCCGATTGGTGTTCGACCCGCGGAGTGACCTAGCCCGGCCCAGTCCGGCCCGTGCGCCCCTGGCGCCCCTTGCCCTACCCATGCGCGCGCCCCCTCCCCCTAATCCCGTTGTCTCATTTGATTTTCTCCCGCGCAGTAACTTCCCTCTCCCACCTCTCTCTCTCCCTGTGGTGCCCTAGGGTTTGGAGACGAGATCGCCGGAGTTTGGATCCCCGGAGGTGAGTTTTCCCCTCCCCTTCCCTTTCTCTCTCTCCCTCCTCCCCCTCCCTTCTTCTTCCCCTGGCTGCGCGCCCTCCCCTGCCCCGTCGCGCGCCATGGCGGCGGCCTAGCCGCGCCGCATCCCGCGCCCGACCCCGAGCCCCTCCCCGCGTCACACCCCTCGGCGAGTCCCGCCCTGCCCGAGCCCCTCCCCGTGTCGCGCCCTCTGGCGAGTCCCGCCCCGACCGAGCCCCTCCCCGCGTCGCGCCCACCGACGAGCCCCGCCCCGGCCGAGCCCCTCCCTGCGTCGCGCCCCCGGCGAGTCCCGCCCCGGCCGAGCGCCTCCCCGCGTCGCGCCCCCCGGCTAACCCCGCCCCAGCCGAGCCCCTTCCCGCGTCGCGCCCCCTGGCCGAGCCCCTCCCCACGTCGCGCCCCCCTCGGCGAACCCCTCCCCGCCCGCGCCCCTCCCCCGCGCCGCTCCCCCCAGCCGCGCCCTGGCCGCACGCCCTCTGCTACGTCCTCGCGCGCCCTGGCCCGTGCCCCGGCGGCCGCGCCCCAGCCGTGCCCTCGGCCGCGTGCCCGGGCCGTGCCCCCGGCTGTGCCCTCGCGCCCCCCTGCCCGAGCCCGTGCCCTGGCAGCCTCGCGCCCCGCGCGGCTTGCACGGTTCGCGTGCCCTCGACACGCGCAGCGTGCTTGAAAGTTCCCTTTGACCCGGGAACAGGATCTGGATGTCGCCTAGAGGGGGGGGGGTGAATAGGCGAATAAAACTTATTACTTTAAAACTTAAATTCTTACTCTACTCGAAGACTTAGTACGCAGTGGAGTGAGAAGACTCTTCGAGTAGGTTGCAGCGGAATCAGAGATCCTGTCTCAAAAATGTCCTGCACTTCAAATAAAGCTTATACCACAGATAAGTATTGAAGTGCAGATATAAAGACGAGTAAGACAGAGAGTCAGGATACAATACAGAACAGAGCACACAGACGCAAGGATTTATCCCGAGGTTCGGCCAAGCCTGAAATGCTTGCCTAGTCCTCGTTGGAGTTAGCCACACCTGGGCTTGGAGTCTATTTCAACTCCTTCCTCCGTTTGCTCAGATCTGTCAGAATGACAGATAGAGCCTTTCACTATTGAGTGGGGTTACAACAGAACCGCGGCTGCTTACAAACTTCTTGGCAGCACCCCGGCAGAGTAACGATACGCTCAAGACCTTGCTCTAGCTCTTAGCAGCACTACTCCTCTCTCTGAAGGTTTATAGCTGTGCCTTCTACACAAACTATAGAGTTACACACAAGAGGGAGAGCGAGAATTGATCCGAGTGATGTCTACACTTGTTGGCTGCACTTATGTATTGCTTGAGGCGCCTAGGGGTCCCTTTTATAGGCACACGGGGCCTAGGAGCCGTTGGAGGCAATTCTGGAAGGCCAATCTTGCCTTCTGTCGTCGGGGGCACCGGACAGTCCGGTGCACACCGGACATGTCCGGTGACCGATTTCTTTCCTTTTCTGGCGCTTCCCGACCGTTGCAAACCGGCGGAGATCTGCGAGCCGTTGGCGCACCGGACAGTCCGGTGCACACCGGACAGTCCGGTGCCGTCTTCCGACCGTTGGCTCGGCCACGTGTCCCGCGCCGATTGCGCGGCCGACCGTTGGCCCTGGCCGACCGTTGGCTCACCGGACAGTCCGGTGCACACCGGACAGTCCGGTGAATTTTAGCCGTACGCCGTCGGCCAATTTCCCGAGAGCGGCCAGTTCGCGCGGAGTCGGCCTGGCGCACCGGACACTGTCCGGTGCACACCGGACAGTCCGGTGCTCCAGACCGAGCTGAGTCTTGGCTGTTCACAGCCAAGTCTTTTTCTCCTCTTTTCTTTTCTTCTTCTTTCTGTTTCTAACACTTAGACAAGTATATTAGTCCACAAAACCAATGTACTAAGTATAGAAACATACCTTTTCTTAATCATTAAATCTATAGCATTCCACATGCTTGAGCTTTGATGTCGGACTCATAAATCATCAAGTCGGCTTGACTTGATCTAGATTGACATTACTTGGCTCCAACATCCTGTAAAGGTCACATAGAACATCTCCAAACATAGGAACAACCCAAACTAAAGATCAAGGTGAACTTAGCTCTTTTGGGCTGCTTCCCGTTCTAGTTTTGACACTTGTTCTCCTTCTAGTGACCTTGATCTCCTTCTTAGAGCTTGATCTTGAGCCTTATGACTTACACCACATAACTGTAGCTGTTACCTCATTGGCTGTAAGTCACGTTCTTATGTAGTGATCCTTGATGTGCCGTAGCTGTTCTCAACTCGATCACCCTTGACTTTGCAAGCCTTCTTCTTCACCCTTGGCTTTGGGTTCCTCAGCCTCCTTGACCTTCTCCCGTGCACTTGGTACCTCGAAGCTCTTCTTGCCTCCGTCCTTGGCTTGATCAGTTGTCTCCTAGCTACGCACCCGAGTCTCACTTTATGCAATGTCCATCCTACTTGTGATGTCCATCATGTATCCATAATTCAGTTCTTGGACCATCACAATTGTTCACTTGTGTTGAATCCTGTAGGCTTTACCTTAAGCACCTGTTCAACACTTAGTACACTTGTTAGTCCTTTAATTGAGTTGTCATCCAAACACCAAAACTCACAAGAGAGCTTTCAATCTCCCCCTTTTTGGTGATTGATGGCAACACAATTAAAGCTTACATAAGAATAGGATTTGAAGCACAAATTTTGAAATCTAAGATTATAGAATGCTCCCCCTAAATATGTGCTTACTTCAAAAAACATAATCTTGACCTCAGGCGCCAATTTGCACATACTTAGGCAATTCGAAACATTTCTACACCTTAGCACTTTTTAGGATGCATTGTGTCAAGAATCAAACCATGATGCTATAACACACAAATGCACATAATCAGAGTTAAGCACCATTCAAATTAGTGGATATATCACAGGAATATCAACCTACCACTATTCACCATTAAGATACCAATTTAAACTAAGATATCAATTTAAAGCAATCTTAAAGCACCTTTAGTCTTAAAGCATCATTAAGTTCTTAAAGCACCATTAAGCACCATTAACCACATGACTAACTATTCACTCTAGAAGCCAGTTAATTCATTTCAGCAGAAACACTAGTCCATATGATGCAACACATATAATACTGCAGGAAGCATATGAATAACACACTAGCAATGCTTAAACTAACACATCACCCCTTTAGGATAAGCTTTCCTCTCAGGTTGAGATAAGCTTTAATACACAAATTCTCCCCCTTTGACATCAAACACCAAAAACCTTACTCAATCAAGAACATAGGATGATGTCAAGGGACAGCAGGGTGTTAAGGAGGAACACGACTATCAAAACTCCCCCTTACTTATTGAGCATATGCCCGATCAACATTTAGGCAAGATACATATATGCAAAAAGATTAATACTCCCTTTGTACCTTTACCATGTTGTAGTGTACTTCCCATCTTGAAAGTAGTTAATCTTTTGAGGGCTTCTCCACACTTGTGCCTGATTCTTTCTCCTAACTTTTTCTTGTTGCTAAGACACCAAACTTAGAACAAGTTATAGTATTGGGCACAAGAAGAAACTTCTATTCTCATGATTATCAAAAGATGTCAATTGAAGCGAACTATTACAGCTACCAATTGAAAGATACCAATTGCACAGTTCATTTATTATCATGGCTCCATGATATTTAAGAATAAGCATAGAGGTACCCAAGTCCTGATTGCTCCATTTCTTGCTTATCTTCTCTTTTCCACCTAGAGACTATACAAGATTGCTCAAGAAACAGTTAGTCTCAAACGACACAAGTTATGTGTGCTCCCCCTCAAGTTGTGCATCAAGTATTTGAATGACTTGCACTTTGCACATTCTAGCTTTCTTAGAACTAGAGAGGATCACAACATACTTTGGTCAAGGCATACTCTACCACGTTCATCACCCAAAGATGCCAATTTGCATATCAAATGAAAAACCACTTAACACCAATTGAAGGCTAAATGAAAAGTTGACTAAGTATAGCAATGCACACCTCAGTGACACCTAAGCCAAATGAATACTCACGTAAGTCTAACATTTACTCAACCTATACATGCTTCATATTTAACTATCATTGCATATACCAATTCAAGATCAACACAATCATGTATATAAAGCGAAATATCTAAGCATGTCATAATTAAGAAGGTTTCTTAGGTGCACAAAAGAAACAACATTTTAAAGGCATAAATTTCCTAAACCAAGATATTACCAATTGAAAGACAGGAACATAGCTATGATCACAATGAATGGAATTTCAAGAATATTTAATGAAATTGCATCGCTCCATTTTCCATACCTTTGCCTTATGAGGGCCCTTGTTATCACCAATTCAGGGTTCCCTTTTGCTTACGCGCCTCATAGCTCAAAAGGGCACGACATGGATTTGAAATTCACACAGTGCCAAAACAGGGTAATCATGGACTAAACAAAATATCATAATTGCACATAGCATGACTTACAAAAAGTTACAGGTTTATCCATGTACACCAAGAGAGTTAATCGTTGTGGATATAACAAATGAAAGAGTTACCCATGAATGATTCAAAAGATATATATAGCACCAGTCATGATTAAGCAGACTTCATTATGATTCATTTAACACAAGCAATCATAAAGTATAACTACTCCAAAGACAGGTAGCACAACAATCCAACTTAAGAGCAATACTAAATTGCAATTATGTACTTAAAATACACGGGGTACCGTCCTTTGGAGAGCATGTTGTAGATTCTCATCAAAGTCCTTTTACTTGATTCACCAATAGTGATTAAGGACCTATACACCTTATTTTACTTGAGATGAACATGGGATTAGTATCTCACAATAATTCAACCTTGGGACAATAAACACCAAAACAATCAACGGCTTAAGCATAGAGTTTTAGATAACCGTCTTAAACTCTCCCATGGTCTCCAGTCCATCTCAAGGCACCTGCATGGTCTAGTTAGCACAGTTTGGTACCCATCTCGGGATGGGTCCATAATGATCATCTAAATGTGCCTTTGGTACCCAAATTGCCTTTGTGCTAGTTCTAGGTGTTCTCGTTATAGATCTAGCACAAGTGTATGATTTGGGTCTCCTATGCGAATAAGATTGACACAAATTCACTTGTTTAGGAATCTTACCTTTGTAACATACCTTGGATAGATGACCCTGCTCACCACACTTGTAGCAGAAGCGTCGCTCAACTTGACACGACGCTTGCTGTGTGTCATTTTCTTTGGTGAGGGTCACCTTGGAGGATGCACATCCTTGATCCTTCATGACTGGACATGAAGTGATCGTGTGGTCCTTTTTGTTGCATCCAAAACAACTCCTTGTCCCTTCATTCTTGTCTTTGTATGGACAAGATGCGATGAGGTGGCCTATCTTCTTGCACTTGAAACACCTCCTTTTTCCTTTTACCTTTTTGTACTTGATTGACATAGGGAGAAGGTCAGTGCAAATAACATGATTAATTGAATCTTTACCTTTTTCCTTTTTCATGTTGATTTCTTCATTTATAGCTTTGGGAACATTCTTCTTGTTGAGCTTAACACTTGCTACAGTTTTTCCTTTCTCAAGCTTCTTCACCACGCGCCCGTGGATATCTTGAGAGAGTTGAGCAATGTGTCTTCTCCTCAGTTGTCGTTGCTTCTTATTCCCACAGAATTTCTTTTGTGACCCTAAAACTTGTTGCTCAATCAATGATTGGCTTTCTTTTGAGCAACAGGGGTTAGCACATGATGATATACCATTCAAATGCGCACATGTGCGAGAATGAGGTTCACATGAATTTAACTTTACAATTATAACCTCATGAGCAACATTAAGCATGATATGGTCATCAACTAGTTTATTATGAGAATGTGACAACATATCATACTCTTCACCTAGAGCAAGTTTTTCTAAATTTAGAATTTCTACTTGTCTCTTAAGCATAGAATTTTCCGTTTTAAGTTGAGCAATATCAGATAATGCATCATGATTATTTCTTTGCTCAAATAAAATAGATTCATACCGTTGGACCAAATTATCATGAGAGCACTTTAGCTCCTCATGTTCTTTGGTCATCTTCTCTAGGCTGTTGTTTGTTTTGATGAGAGTCTCCTCTAGCCTGAGAAGCGTCTCGCCTTGTTCCTTGTTCCTCCTCAACAATTTAACCAAGAGCATTTTGTCTTCTTTGTCGAGATGGTTGTAGAAACGGCGAATCTCCTCTTCTTCCACATCATCGGTCTCATTTTCCCTGTCATTAATGTCAGTGGAAGCAATATAGGAAAATGTACCTTGTGATGATGAAGACTCATCCTTGCTATCATCCTCATATTCCTCCTCCTCATCGCTTTCGTCTCCACTATCATTGTTAGCAATAAGACATTTATAACTAGTGGAAGACAAACCTGTCGGTGAGGTGGATTCATCGTTTGGTGCCCATCGTTCTTGATCTTCTCCTTTTGAAAGGTTAGTATCACAAGCAATATGGGGAGTAGAAGCAGTACAATTTGCCACACAATATTTTACTTTAATTCTATTCCATAAATCATGAGCATCAACAATTAAATCATTTTCACTACTCATGATGGCAAAATAAGCGCCTCTAGAAAGAGAATCAACTAAGATGCTGTAAGCACGGTGATTGAGAGAAAAACATCTTAGTTCATCATTAGAGGGATTTTTACTAATATCAGATGGAAAAATACTTCTCCTAAAGATCTGTCTCAAATCAGGATCAATACTCATGAAAGCATTATAAATAGAGACAGACCAAGATTTGTAATTAGAGCCATCGCCTAAAAGAAGTTCTACAGTTACCTCTTGTGACGACATCGTTATCTCCAGACGGCTAAGCCCACACTGGAGAGGCCTAGCTCTGATACCAATTGAAAGTTCCCTTTGACCCGGGAACAGGATCTGGATGTCGCCTAGAGGGGGGGGGGTGAATAGGCGAATAAAACTTATTACTTTAAAACTTAAATTCTTACTCTACTCGAAGACTTAGTACGCAGTGGAGTGAGAAGACTCTTCGAGTAGGTTGCAGCGGAATCAGAGATCCTGTCTCAAAAATGTCCTGCACTTCAAATAAAGCTTATACCACAGATAAGTATTGAAGTGCAGATATAAAGACGAGTAAGACAGAGAGTCAGGATACAATACAGAACAGAGCACACAGACGCAAGGATTTATCCCGAGGTTCGGCCAAGCCTGAAATGCTTGCCTAGTCCTCGTTGGAGTTAGCCACACGTGGGCTTGGAGTCTATTTCAACTCCTTCCTCCGTTTGCTCAGATCTGTCAGAATGACAGATAGAGCCTTTCACTATTGAGTGGGGTTACAACAGAACCGCGACTGCTTACAAACTTCTTGGCAGCACCCCGGCAGAGTAACGATACGCTCAAGACCTTGCTCTAGCTCTTAGCAGCACTACTCCTCTCTCTGAAGGTTTATAGCTGTGCCTTCTACACAAACTATAGAGTTACACACAAGAGGGAGAGCGAGAATTGATCCGAGTGATGTCTACACTTGTTGGCTGCACTTATGTATTGCTTGAGGCGCCTAGGGGTCCCTTTTATAGGCACACGGGGCCTAGGAGCCGTTGGAGGCAATTCTGGAAGGCCAATCTTGCCTTCTGTCGTCGGGGGCACCGGACAGTCCGGTGCACACCGGACATGTCCGGTGACCGATTTCTTTCCTTTTCTGGCGCTTCCCGACCGTTGCAAACCGGCGGAGATCTGCGAGCCGTTGGCGCACCGGACAGTCCGGTGCACACCGGACAGTCCGGTGCCGTCTTCCGACCGTTGGCTCGGCCACGTGTCCCGCGCCGATTGCGCGGCCGACCGTTGGCCCTGGCCGACCGTTGGCTCACCGGACAGTCCGGTGCACACCGGACAGTCCGGTGAATTTTAGCCGTACGCCGTCGGCCAATTTCCCGAGAGCGGCCAGTTCGCGCGGAGTCGGCCTGGCGCACCGGACACTGTCCGGTGCACACCGGACAGTCCGGTGCTCCAGACCGAGCTGAGTCTTGGCTGTTCACAGCCAAGTCTTTTTCTCCTCTTTTCTTTTCTTCTTCTTTCTGTTTCTAACACTTAGACAAGTATATTAGTCCACAAAACCAATGTACTAAGTATAGAAACATACCTTTTCTTAATCATTAAATCTATAGCATTCCACATGCTTGAGCTTTGATGTCGGACTCATAAATCATCAAGTCGGCTTGACTTGATCTAGATTGACATTACTTGGCTCCAACATCCTGTAAAGGTCACATAGAACATCTCCAAACATAGGAACAACCCAAACTAAAGATCAAGGTGAACTTAGCTCTTTTGGGCTGCTTCCCGTTCTAGTTTTGACACTTGTTCTCCTTCTAGTGACCTTGATCTCCTTCTTAGAGCTTGATCTTGAGCCTTATGACTTACACCACATAACTGTAGCTGTTACCTCATTGGTTGTAAGTCACGTTCTTATGTAGTGATCCTTGATGTGCCGTAGCTGTTCTCAACTCGATCACCCTTGACTTTGCAAGCCTTCTTCTTCACCCTTGGCTTTGGGTTCCTCAGCCTCCTTGACCTTCTCCCGTGCACTTGGTACCTCGAAGCTCTTCTTGCCTCCGTCCTTGGCTTGATCAGTTGTCTCCTAGCTACGCACCCGAGTCTCACTTTATGCAATGTCCATCCTACTTGTGATGTCCATCATGTATCCATAATTCAGTTCTTGGACCATCACAATTGTTCACTTGTGTTGAATCCTGTAGGCTTTACCTTAAGCACCTGTTCAACACTTAGTACACTTGTTAGTCCTTTAATTGAGTTGTCATCCAAACACCAAAACTCACAAGAGAGCTTTCAGTGCTCTCACGCGTGTGACTGTAGTCGTGTTTCATTTAACCCTCATTTAATCCATTTTAATTTTGTTCAGTCAATGTGCTGCGTCACGCGCTTCACCGTGCGACGGTTCATTCTAATTTCATCTTTATAAATGTGCTACGTCGCGCGCTTCGCCGCGCGACGGTTCATTCTAATTTCATCTTTATAAATGTGCTGCGTCGCGCGCTTCGTCGTGCGACGGTCCTTTTAAATTTATATTTATTGCAGTGCTGCGTCGCGCGCTTCGTCGCGCGACGATTTGTTTAATTTATATTTATTGCAGTGCTGCGTCGCGCGCTTCATTGCGCGACGATTCGTTTTAAATGCAATTCTGTTGGCGTAAGCCATCATGCGTTTCGTCGCGCAACGCTTAACATTTGTCTTTAATTAATGCAAGAATCTTGTTGCGCGCTCTGTCGCGTGGCAAGTCATTTATTTCTTAATTTAATTTAAATGCTGTGTCGTACGTCTCGCCGTATGACCAATCCTTTTTGTTCATCTTTACCTATTTATAGTGACTAAATGTGGAACATGACTTTACTTTATGCTAAATGCAGTGTCTAATTCGATACCCTTCTGTTTAAACGAATGGTTTAATTTATAATTATGTAAAGTGATTGCCTCTCGACCGTAGACCCGACTGTCATTTCCTCTTTCTCTCTTAACCGTAATTGCGAGCCCCTCGTTGAACGTCTGTTTATTTATTGCATTCCATTGTATGGTGTACTGTTCTTTTGGTATTAAATGTGTGGAATGTATGTTTGAACTCGTATAGAGAACGATCTGGTTGAAGAGCTTGAGGAACTCACAGGAGAAGCCCCTGAGCAGCAGCTGGTTGGTGGAGGCAAGTGTCCCTTGACCCATCTATGTCCTACTCATTCTTATAACTCGCTCCCCGCATTTACACACTTTATACCTAAGGATTGACTAGCTTTTGTTTATCTTGTCCTTGTCTACCTATTTTGGTTGGGTTATTATAGTTTAGCTTTATGCTAGTGCTTCACATTAATCAATGAACATGATGAGATTATCTATGATACGTTGTTTTCCCTTTTGATTATGATGATGGTATTGTGACATTTATGGGGGCTTGAGCTGTTTCTCGAGTGCCTCTCCGTAAGGACCTGTTCGTTGGATGACCACCCGGGAAAACAGTGCAACCATGAGGGCGGAGTGGGACGCCCTTAGCTGAATAATTAGAGGAACTGAGGTGTAGTTCGCTTCGCTGTCGTGCCGTCAATGGGGCTCGGTGTATGCGGCTCGCTCTGCCAAGGTTGATTTGCCCCTTAGGGAGGAGTGTGGTACATTTAGGAAACCTAACGGGCGGCTACAGCCTCAGGGAATCTTTGTAAAGGCTACGTAGTGAGACCCTGCCTATTCACCTTGGTGGTGTTTAAGGGTTTGATTGGCCCGAGGCAAGAGGGAATCACGGCTTGTGGGTAAAGTGCGCAACCTCTGCAGAGTGTATGAAAACTGATATATCAGCCGTGCTCGCGGTTATGAGCGGCCAAGGGAGCTCCATTGATTAGTGGTACTTGATCAGAGACGTTTTGGTTTACAGGTGGCATTGAGATTGATGGTTTTGGTTACGACTATGGTACTGGTAAGTGGTATTCTTTCCGTTTGGAAAGGGTACATTGGGTTAATAACTTGGGTTAATGCTAAAACTTGGCTTTCTCTACTAGTAATAATAATCTGACCAACTAAAAGCAACTGCTTGACTTAACTCCACATAAAGCTAGTCCACTACAGCCAAACAGGACACTTGCTGAGTATGTTGATGTGTACTCACCCTTGCTCTACACACCAACCCGCAGGTTGCCCACATTGCAACCACTGCTCAGGAGAAGATGAAGCCGTGGAAGGAGACCACCAGGAGTTCCAAGATTATGATGAGTTCTAGGCGTGGGTTAGCGGCAACCCCAGTCGGCTGCCTATGTAGGCCGCGTGTATCTACGTTTTTTTTCCGCACTTTGATTATTGTAAAGACTATATGGATGTCTTAGACATATGATATAATCGACTATTACTTCCCCATTTATGTTATTATTTGAGCACTGTGTTATGATGTCCTGTTATGTAACTGCTATTTACGTGAATTGCTGATCCTGGCACGTACATGGTTCGCATTCGGTTTGCCTTCTAAAACCGGGTGTGACATCTTTCTTGTTCTCAAGCAACTTGTAATGAACGCAAGAGACGCCAAGTTTTGGTGGTCCTTGTGAGGGGTCTAAGTGACCCATTGATTAAGGAGAAAAGCTCACTCGGTCTAGGTGACCGTTTGAGGGAGGGAAATGGTTGAAAGAGACCCGGTCTTTGTGACCACCTCAACGGGGACTAGGCCTTCGAGGGCCGAACCTCGATAAAACAAATCATCGTGTCATTCGCTCTATTTCTTTGGTTGATTTGTTTTCGCCCTCTCTTTCGGACTCAATTATTTTTCTAATGCTAACCTAGCTTGTAGTTGTGCCTAAAGTTTATAAATTTCAGATTTGCCTATTCACCCCCCTAGGCGACTTTCAATTGGTACCAGAGCTGGTACTTCATTAGAGTCTAACCACTCGAAGTGATGTCGGGAGCATCCGCCAAGAGGGAGATCTGGACCGGCGGTGACATGTCCACAAGCTCGGGGAGAACCCACTCAAGGGAGTCCGGCCACAAGCACAAGGAGGAATCCTCTTCCTCCATCAAGACACAATGGAGAGGTGACAAGAAGAAGAAAATGAAGAAAGTGGTCTACTACGAGACCGATTCTTCGTCACCCTCCACCTCTGGCTCCGAATCGGCATCTGCCATTTCTAAGCGCCATGAGCGCAAGAAGTATAGTAAGATGCCCCTCCGCTATCCTCGCATTTCCAAACGCACTCCATTACTTTCTGTCCCATTAGGCAAACCACCGGTTTTTGACGGTGAAGATTATTCTATGTGGAGTGATAAAATGAGGCATCACCTAACCTCACTCCACAGAAGCATATGGAATATTGTTGAGTATGGAGCGCAGGTACCGAAGGTAGGGGACAAGGACTACGATTCGGAGGAGGTCGACCAAATCTTGCACTTCAATTCCCAAGCCACCACTATACTCCTCGCCTCTCTAAGTCGAGAGGAGTTATAATAAAGTGCAAGGGTTGAAGAGTGCCAAAGAGATTTGGGACATGCTCAAGACCGCGCACAAAGGAGATGAGGTGACCAAAATCACCAAGCGGGAAATGATCGAGGGGGAGCTCGGTCGATTCATGCTCAACCAAGGAGAGGAGCCACAAGCCATGTACAACCAGCTCAAGTCCTTGGTGAATCAAGTGCGCAACCTCAGGAGCACAAAGTGGGATGATCATGAAATGGTCAAGGTTATTCTAAGATCACTCGTTTTTCTTAATCCTACACAAGTTCAATTGATTCGTGGTGATCCTAGATATAAGCTAATGTCTCCCGAGGAGGTTATAGGAAAATTTGTGAGCTTTGAATTGATGATTAAAGGCTCCAAACAAATCATCGAGCGAGGCACCACCTCCACACCCAAGGTGCAACCCATCGCATTCAAAGTGACGGAGGAGAAGAAAGAAGAGTCTACGTCAAGTAGGCTCCCCATCGACGCCTCCAAGCTCGACAATGAGGAGATGGCGCTCATCATCAAGAGCTTCCGCTAAATCCTCAAGCAAAGGAGGGGGAAAGATTACAAGCCCTGCTCCAAGAAAGTTTGCTACGAATGTGGTAAGCCCGGTCATTTTATTGCTAAATGTCCATTGTCTAGTGATAGTGATAGGGGCGACGACAAGAAGGGAAAGAGGAAGGAAAAGAAGAGATACTACAAGAAGAAGGGCGGCGATGCCCATGTATGCCGGGAGTGGGACTCCGATGAGAGCTCCACCGACTCCTCCTCCGACAAGGACGCCGCCAACATCACCGTCAACAAGGGTCTCCTCTTCCCCAATGTCGGCCACAAGTGCCTCATGGCAAAGGATGGCAAAAAGAAGAAGGTAAAATCTAGAGCTTTCACTAAATATGTAACATCTAGTGATGATGAGGATGATTTGCTCACACTTTTTGCTAACCTTAACATGCAACAAAAGAAAAAATTGAATGAATTAATTAGTGCTATTCATGAGAAGGATGAACTCTTGGATAGCCAAGAGGACTTCCTTATTAAGGAAAACAAGAAGCATGTTAAGGTTAAAAATACTTATGCTCAGGAAGTAGAAAAATGTGAAAAATTAACTAGTAAGCTTAGCATTTGCCATGACACTATCTCTAACCTTAAAATAGAAAATGCCAAATTAATTACTAAGGTTGAGAAGTTAAATGATTGTGATGGTTCTCTTGTTAACCTAAAAAATGATAATGCTAGTTTGATTTCTGTCGGCGTTTCGACCCCGGGGGGTCCCTGGACCGACGAGTAAATTGTCGCCGCGTGCCCCAGCCCAGATGGGTCGGCGCGAGACAGAGCGCGAAGGGGGGAAGAAGCCGGAGGGAGACAGGCATAAAAGGGGGAAACTCGCGGCCTTCATGTTTGTCCCGCGCCCAGGTCGGGTGTGCTTGTAGCAGGGGGTTACAAGCGTCCACGCGGGAGGGAGCGAGAGGCTTACGCGAGCGCTGTCCCGTCCTCCCCCGCGCGGCCAACCCTCTGTAAGAGGGCCCTGGACCTTCCTTTTATAGGCGTAAGGAGAGGATCCAGGTGTACAATGGGGGGTGTAGCAGTGTGCTAACGTGTCTAGCGGAGAAGAGCTAGCGCCCTAAGTACATGCCGTCGTGGCAGCCAGAGAGGTTTTGGCACCCGGTTCGTGTGGTGTCGTGGCCGTCGGAGGAGCGCTGGAGCCTGGTGGAAGGACAACTGTTGGGGCTGTCGAGTCCTTGCTGACGTTTCCTTGCTTCCGTAAGGAGGCTGAGAGCCGCCGTCATGGAGCATGCGGGGCGCCATCATTGCTTGTTTATCGAAGCGAGCCAGATGGGACGCCGGTCTTGTTCCCCGTAGCCTGAGTTAGCTTGGGGTAGGGTAATGATGGCGCCTCCTGTGACGTGGTCGGTCCGAGCCCTGGGTTGGGCGAGGCGGAGGCTCCTCCGAGGTCGAGGTCGAGTCTGTCTTCCGAGGCCGAGGTCGAGTCCGAGCCCCTGGGTCGGGCGAGGCGGAGACTGTCGGCTGAGGCCAGGGCTGAGTCCGAGCCCTGGGTCGGGCGAGGCGGAGTTCGTCGTCTTCCAGGGCTGAGCCCGAGTCCGAGCCCTGGGGTCGGGTGAAGCGGAGATCGTCGTCTTCCGGGGCTGAGCCCGAGTCCGAGCCCTGGGGTCGGGCGAAGCGGAGTTCGTCGTCTTCCGGGGCTGAGCCCGAGTCCGAGCCCTGGGGTCAGGCGAAGCGGAGTTCGTCGTCTTTCGGGGCTGAGCCCGAGTCCGAGCCCTGGGGTCGGGCGAAGCGGAGTTCGTCGTCTTCTGGGGCTGAGCCCGAGTCCGAGCCCTAGGGTCGGGCGAAGCAGAGTTCGTCGTCTTCCGGGGCTGAGCCCGAGTCCGAGCCCTGGGGTCGGGCGAAGCGGAGTTTCCTATGGCGCCTGAGGCTGGACTTGGCTGCTGTCAGTCTCACTCTGTCGAGTGGCACAGCAGTCGGAGCGGCGCAGGCGGCGCTGTCCTCTTGTCAGGCCGGTCAGTGGAGCGGCGAAGTGACTGCGGTCACTTCGGCTCTGTCGACTGAAGGGCGCGCGTCAGGATAAGGTGTCAGGCCACCTTTGCATTAAAGGCTTCTGCGATACGGTCGGTCGGCGTGGCGGCTTGGCCAAGGTTGCTTCTTGGTGAAGTCTGGGCCTCAGGCGAGCCGAAGGTGTGTCCGTTGCTGGAGGGGGTCCTCGGGCGAGACGTAAATCCTCCGGGGTCGGCTGCCCTTGCCCGAGGCTAGGCTCGGGCGAGGCGAGATCGTGTCCCTTGAGTGGACCGATCCTTGACTCAATCGCACCCATCAGGCCTTTGCAGCTTTGTGCTGATGGGGGTTACCAGCTGAGATTAGGAGTCTTGAGGGTACCCCTAATTATGGTCCCCGACAGTAGCCCCCGAGCCTCGAAGGGAGTGTTAATACTCGCTTGAAGGCTTTTGTTGCACTTTTTTGCAAGGGGACCGGCCTTTCTCGGTTGCATTTTGTTCCGGTGGGTGCGCGCGAGCGCACTCGCCGGGTGTAGCCCCCGAGGCCTCGGAGGAGTGGTTTGACTCCTTCGAGGTCTTAATGCGTTTCGCAATGCTTCGGCCGGTCTGGTTGTTCCCTCATGCGAGCTGGCCATAGCCCGGATGCACGGTCGGGTCCCAAGTTCTCGGGCTGGTATGTTGACGCTGTCAACAGTTTGGCCGGAGCCAGGTTTGCGAGAGCAGCCCCTGAGCCTCTGCACAGGGCAAGAGGACGGTCAAGGACAGACTCGACTTCTTTACATACGCCCCTGCGTCGCCTTTCCGCAAGGAGGAGGGGGGAAAAGCGCCATGTTGCCCTTGTAGGGCGTCGAACATGGTGTCTCCGGTGAGCTGCTAACGGGTAATTCGAGTGGACGCCCATGCCCCATTTGTTAGGGGTCGGCTAGAGGCCCGGAGGCACGCTCCAAAAGTACCTGCGGGTGATCTGCCGGACCCGGTCCCCTTTTGACGGGGTCCGAGGGCTCGATGCCTCCCTCTGATGGGATTCCGTTACAAGATCGTTCCCGCTGGTCTCGGAAATGTCCTAGGGTACCTCGGGAGCGTAGCCTGAGCCTTGGTTATGTATCGAATGTACCCAGGGTCATCCCTCGCTCTGTGTCTGAGGCGGCTATGAACCCTTCGAGGGCCAGCCTACGAACCCCTGATCAGTAGTGGGCGCGGAGCCCGAGTGGCCTGAGGCGGTCGTTGAACACTTCCGAGGGGCCGGCCTTTGAACCCTTGACCAGTAGTGGGCGGAGCCCGAGCGCTCTGAGGCGGCTGTTGAACCCCTCCGAGGGGCCAGCCTTCGAACCTCTGATCAGTAGGAGGGCTCGGGGCCCGTTTCCTTCACGGAGAAGGATCCCTTTCGGGGTATCCCCTTTCTCGGTCCCTGTTGTAAGAGAGAGAAAGAGGAACAGAAAAAGGATGCGAAATCGAATGACGTGGCGTACCTTTTTTGGACGCGGTCATTATGTCGAAGGTGAAGCGTCACCCGCTTCTCCTGCCAAAGGTGCCGCCTGTCCCGCGGTGGAGTTAATGCGGCGGGACGAGTGGTTCGCGGGGCAGCCGTTGCGCGTGCGCGAGCCGTTCGAGGAACGGGACACGGGCGCGCCGTCTTTGAGAGCACCTAGAGGGGGGGGTGAATAGGTGATCCTGTAAAAACTTCAAACTTAAGCCACAAAAACTTGTTAAGTGTTAGCACGATTATTGCCAAGTGGCTAAGGTGAAGTCTCAACAAAACACAGTACCACAAGAAAATCAAGCACAGAGGTGACACAGTGATTTTATCCCGTGGTTCGGCCAAGACCAACGCTTGCCTACTCCACGTTGTGGCGTCCCAACGGACGAGGGTTGCAATCAACCCCTCTCAAGCGGTCCAAAGACCCACTTGAATACCACGGTGTTTTGTTGTTCCTTTCACTATCCCGTTTGCAAGGAATCTCCACAAATTGGAGTCTCTTGCCCTTACAAGTATATGATCACAAATGAAACACAGAGTAAGGGAGGGAAGCAACACACACAAATCCACACGAAACGCGCACACACACGGCCAAGACTCGAGCTCACAAGAGTATCACAAGGTTCTCACTAGAACGGAGCTCGAATCACTTAGAATCACAAATGAAAGCGCAAAGACTAAGTGTGGATGATCAGGAATGCTCAAAGGTTGCTTGTGTGTCTCCTCCATGCGCCTAGGGGCCCCTTTTATAGCCCCAAGGCAGCTAGGAGCCGTTGAGAGCAAATCCGGAAGGCCATCCTTGCCTTCTGTCTTCGGGGGCACCGGACAGTCCGGTGCACACCGGACAGTGTCCGGTGCCAGATTTGTTTCCATAACAGGCGCTTCCGACCGTTGCCGACCGTTGGAAGATCTGGAGCCGTTGGCGCACCGGACATGTCCGGTGCACACCGGACAGTCCGGTGCCGTCTTCCGACCGTTGGCTCCGCCACGTGTCCCGCGCGGATTGCGCGGCCGACCGTTGGCCCGGCCGACCGTTGGCTCACCGGACAGTCCGGTGCACACCGGACAGTCCGGTGAATTTTAGCCGTACGCCGTCGGCCAATTTCCCGAGAGCGACCAGTTCGCGCCGAGTCGGCCTGGCGCACCGGACACTGTCCGGTGCACACCGGACAGTCCGGTGCTCCAGACCGAGCTGGGTCTTGGCAGCACACAGCCAAGTCTTTTCTCCTCTTTTCTTTTCTTCTTCTTTCTGTTTCTAACACTTAGACAAATATATTAGTACATAAAACCAATGTACTAAGGCTTAGAAACATACCTTTACTTCATGATTTGCACCTTGTTCATCCATGTACATAAATTCACAATTAAGCACATGTGTTGGCACTCAATCACCAAAATACTTAGAAATGGCCCAAGGGCACATTTCCCTTTCAATCTCCCCCTTTTTGGTGATTTATGCCAACACAACATAAAGCAACTAGAACAAGTGCAAACTCACTTCAAATAAAACTTAAATTTATTTTGAATCAATTTTGGCATATATGGATCATCCTTTGCCACCACTTGGTTTGTTTTTGCAAATCAAACTCAAATCTCTATCTCTAAGTTAAACACACATGTTGAAGCATAAAGAGAGTCATTCCAAAAGAGATTGATCAAAGATTTCAAAAACTCCCCCTTTTTCCCAAAATTACTACTTCTCCCAAAAGAAGCCAACTTTGATAGGAGAGACAACAAAAAGAGTTTTGACAAACCAAAAGCTCTACTCTACTATTTTCAAAATCTCTCAAGTGGTAGCTGATCCATTTATTGCTTTTGGCCTTTATTTTCTCCCCCTTTGGCATCAAGCACCAAAACGGGATCAATCTTGGCCCTTTAACCCCATTGCCTCACCAAAAATCTTCAATTAAGAGCAAATGGCGACAAGAGTTCATGAGATGGACTTGGAATTTGTTACCCTCTCATCGGAGTGCAGTGGAAGTCTTGCATGATCCAAGTCCACCTTTTCCCTTTCAATTCTACTTTAAGACTAAATCAACCAAACTCAAGCATATGGTTAGTCAAAAAGGATCAAGTTGTAACACATCTCCCCCTAAATGTGTGCATCACTTTGCAACGGACTTGAGAGGTCCGGGGAGTGTTTGTACAACTTGAGCACCATAATAAGCAACAAAATGCAGAATGAACATGATCAAAGGCATAAATACATGTATGCTATATTTCAATCCAAGTTCCGCGAATCTAAGACATTTAGCTCACTACGCAGCCTGCAAAAGGTCTTCTCATCTAAAGGCTTGGTAAAGATATCGGCTAGCTGGTTTTCGGTGCTAACATAAAACACTTCGATATCTCCCTTTTGCTGGTGGTCTCTCAAAAAGTGATGCCGGATGTCTATGTGCTTTGTGCGGCTGTGCTCAACAGGATTTTCCGCTATTCGGATAGCACTCTCATTATCACATAGGAGTGGGACTTTGCTCAGATTGTAGCCAAAGTCCCTGAGGGTTTGCCTCATCCAAAGTAGTTGCGCGCAACACTGACCTGCGGCAACGTACTCGGCCTCAGCGGTGGATAGGGCAACGGAGGTTTGTTTCTTAGAGTTCCATGACACCAGGGACCTTCCTAAGAATTGGCACGTCCCTGATGTACTCTTCCTATCGACCTTACATCCAGCATAGTCGGAATCTGAGTACCCAATCAAGTCAAAGTTAGACCCCTTTGGATACCAGATCCCGAAGCAAGGCGTAGCGACTAAATATCTAAGAATTCGCTTCACCGCCACCAAGTGACACTCCTTAGGATCGGATTGAAATCTAGCACACATGCATACGCTAAGCATAATATCCGGTCTACTAGCACATAAATAAAGTAAAGACCCTATCATTGACCGGTATGCTTTTTGATCAACGGACTTACCTCCTTTGTTGAGGTCGGTGTGTCCGTCGGTTCCCATCGGAGTCTTTGCGGGCTTGGCGTCCTTCATCCCAAACCTCTTTAGCAGATCTTGCGTGTACTTCGTTTGGGAGATGAAGGTGCCGTCCTTGAGTTGCTTCACTTGGAACCCAAGGAAGTAGTTCAACTCGCCCATCATCGACATCTCGAATTTCTGCGTCATCACCCTGCTAAACTCTTCACAAGACTTTTGATTAGTAGAACCAAATATTATGTCATCGACATAAATTTGGCATACAAACAAATCACCATCACATGTCTTTGTAAAAAGAGTTGGATCGGCTTTCCCAACCTTGAAAGCATTAGCAAGTAAGAAATCTCTAAGGCATTCATACCATGCTCTTGGGGCTTGTTTAAGTCCATAGAGCGCCTTAGAGAGCTTACACACGTGGTCGGGGTACCGCTCATCCTCGAAGCCAGGGGGTTGCTCCACGTACACCTCCTCCTTTATTGGCCCGTTGAGGAAAGCGCTCTTGACATCCATTTGGTACAACCTGAAAGAATGGTGAGCGGCATATGCTAGCAAGATACGAATGGACTCTAGCCTAGCCACAGGAGCAAAAGTCTCCTCAAAGTCCAAACCTGCGACTTGGGCATAACCTTTTGCCACAAGTCGAGCCTTGTTCCTTGTCACCACTCCGTGCTCGTCTTGTTTGTTGCGGAACACCCACTTGGTTCCCACAACATTTTGCTTGGGACGAGGCACCAGCGTCCAAACTTCATTGCGCTTGAAGTTGTTAAGTTCCTCCTGCATGGCCAACACCCAATCCGGATCTAGCAAGGCCTCCTCTACCCTGAAAGGCTCAATAGAGGAGACAAAAGAGTAATGTTCACAAAAATTAACTAGTCGAGACCAAGTAGTTACTCCCTTGCTAATGTCACCCAGAATTTGGTCGACGGGATGATCCCTTTGAATCATCGCTCGAACTTGGGTTGGAGGTGCCGGTTGCGCTTCTTCCTCCATCACATGATCATCTTGTGCTCCCCCTTGATCACACGCCTCCTTTTGATGAACCTGTTTATCGTCTTGAGTTGGGGGTTGCACCGTCGTTGAGGAAGAAGGTTGATCTCGTTCATCTTGTTCCTGTGGCCGAACGTCTCCAATCGCCATGGTTCGTATAGCGGCCGTTGGAACATCTTCTTCATCTACATCATCACAATCAACAACTTGCTCTCTTGGAGAGCCATTAGTCTCATCAAATACAACGTCGCTAGAGACTTCAACCAAACCCGATGATTTGTTGAAGACCCTATACGCCTTTGTATTTGAATCATAACCTAATAAAAACCCTTCTACAGCTTTGGGAGCAAACTTAGAATTTCTACCCTTCTTCACTAGAATGTAGCACTTGCTCCCAAAAACACGAAAGTAAGATACATTGGGTTTGTTACCGGTTAGTAGCTCATACGAAGTCTTCTTGAGGAGTCGATGAAGGTAGACCCTGTTGATGGCGTGGCAAGCCGTGTTCACGGCTTCCGACCAAAAGCACTCGGGGGTCTTGAACTCTCCGAGCATCGTCCTCGCCATATCGATTAGCGTCCTGTTCTTCCTCTCTACCACACCATTTTGCTGTGGTGTGTAGGGAGCGGAGAACTCGTGCTTGATCCCTTCCTCCTCAAGAAACTCCTCCACTTGAAGGTTCTTGAACTCGGACCCGTTGTCGCTCCTTATCTTCTTCACCTTGAGCTCAAACTCATTTTGAGCTCTCCTGAGGAAGCGCTTGAGGGTCCCTTGGGTTTCAGACTTATCCTGCAAAAAGAACACCCAAGTGAAGCGGGAAAAGTCATCAACAATAACTAAACCATACTTACTTCCTCCTATGCTTAGATAGGCGACGGGTCCGAAGAGGTCCATATGCAGCAGCTCCAGAGGTCTTGACGTGGTCATCACATTCTTGCTGTGATGTGCTCCTCCCACTTGTTTACCTGCCTGACAAGCTGCACAAGGTCTATCTTTTTCGAAATAAACATTTGTTAGACCTATCACGTGTTCTCCCTTTAGAAGCTTGTGGAGGTTCTTCATCCCCACATGTGCTAAGCGGCGATGCCACAGCCAGCCCATGCAAGTCTTAGCCATTAAGCATGCATCTAGACCGGCCTCTTCTTTTGCAAAATCTACTAAATAAAGCTTGCCGTCTAGTACACCCTTAAAAGCTAGTGAACCATCACATCTTCTAAAGACAGACACATCTACATTAGTAAAAAGGCAATTATAACCCATGTTGCATAGTTGGCTAACAGATAGCAAATTGTAACCAAGAGACTCAACTAAAAACACATTTGAAATTGAATGCTCATTAGAAATTGCAATTTTACCTAACCCTTTTACCTTGCCTTGATTCCCATCACCGAATATAATTGAATCTTGGGAATCTTTATTTTTGACGTAGGAGATGAACATCTTCTTCTCCCCCGTCATATGGTTTGTGCATCCGCTGTCGATAATCCAGCTTGAACCCCCGGATGCATAAACCTACAAGGCAAATTTAGGCTTGGGTCTTAGGTACCCAACTCATGTTGGGTCCTGCAAGGTTAGCACAAATATCCTTAGGGACCCAAATGCAAGTCTTGTCTCCCTTGCATTTTGCCCCTAACTTCCTAGCAACTATTTTCCTATCCTTTCTACAAATAGCAAAGGAAGTGTTTAAAGCACAATAAATTATAGAAGGTTCATTCACTACTTTCCTAGGAGCATGAATAACATTCTTTCTAGGCACATGAGCAATATTTCTCCTAGGCATATCCCTATCATGCTTATAAGAAGAACTAGAAGCAAACATGGCATGAGAATCATAAACATGTGAATCAAAATCATTATAAGCATTTCTAGCATTTCTCCTATCATTATACAAGAAAGCATGGTTCCTTTTAGCACTACTAGCCATAGGGGCCTTCCCCTTCTCCTTGACGAAAATGGGAGCCTTATGGCTTGTTAAGTTCTTGGCTTCCCTCTTGAAGCCAAGCCCATCCTTAATTGAGGGGTGTCTACCAATCGTGTAGGCATCCCTTGCAAATTTAATTTTATCAACTTCACTCTTGCTGGTCTTAAGTTGGGCATTAAGACTAGCCACTTCATCATTTAGTTTTGAAATTGACACTAAGTGTTCACTACAAGCATTAACATCAAAATCCTTACACCTAGTACAAATTATAACATGTTCTATACAAGAATTAGATTTATTTGCTACTTCTAACTTAGCATTTAAATCATTGTTAACACCTTGTAAAGTAGAAATGGTTTCATGACAGGTAGATAGTTCATAAGAAAGCATTTCATTTCTTTTCACTTCTAAAGCATATGATTTTTGTGCCTCTACAAATTTATCATGTTCATCATACAATAAATCCTCCTGCTTTTCTAAAAGCCTATCCTTTTCATTCAATGCATCAATCAATTCATTGATTTTATCTATCTTAGATCTATCTAAGCCCTTGAACAAGCTTGAATAATCTATGTCATCATCATCACTAGATTCATTATCACTAGAAGAAGCATAAGTGGAGTCTTGAGTACTCACCTTCTTCTCCCTTGCCATAAGGCATGTGAGACGCTCGTTGGGGAAGAGGGAAGACTTGTTGAAGGCAGTAGCAGCGAGTCCTTCATTGTCGGAGTCGGAGGAGGAGCAATCCGAGTCCCACTCCTTTCCTAGATGCGCCTCGCCCTTTGCCTTCTTGTATTGCTTCTTCTTCTCTCTTTTGTTCCCCTTTTCCTGGTCACTTTCATTATCGGGACAGTTAGCGATAAAATGACCAAGCTTACCGCACTTGAAGCATGAGCGCTTCCCCTTTGTCTTGGTCTTGCTTGGCTGCCCCTTGCGACCATTTAGCGCCGTCTTGAATCTCTTGATGATGAGAGCCATCTCTTCATCATTGAGTCCAGCCGCCTCAATCTGTGCCACCTTGCTAGGTAGCGCCTCCTTGCTTCGTGTTGCCTTGAGAGCAAGAGGTTGCGGCTCGTTGATCGGACCATTCAAGGCGTCGTCCACATACCTCGCCTCCTTGATCATCATCCGCCCGCTGACGAATTTCCCAAGAACTTCTTCGGGCGACATCTTGGTGTACCTGGGATTTTCATGTATATTGTTCACCAAATGAGGATCAAGAACGGTAAATGACCTGAGCATTAGGCGGACGACGTCGTGGTCCGTCCATCGTTTGCTTCCGTAGCTCCTTATCTTGTTGATAAGGGTCTTGAGCCGGTTGTAGGTTTGCGTCGGCTCCTCGCCCCTTATCATTGCGAACCGTCCAAGCTCACCCTCCACCAACTCCATTTTGGTGAACAAGGTGACGTCGTTCCCCTCATGAGAAATCTTGAGGGTGTCCCAGATTTGCTTGGCGTTATCCAAGCCGCTCACTTTATGATATTCATCCCTGCACAAAGAAGCTAGAAGAACAGTAGTAGCTTGTGCATTCTTATGAATTTGTTCATTAATGAACATGGGACTATCCGAACTATCAAAGTGCATTCCACTCTCTACAATCTCCCATATACTAGGATGGAGAGAGAATAGGTGACTACGCATTTTGTGGCTCCAAAATCCGTAGTCCTCTCCATCAAAGTGTGGGGGCTTGCCGAGTGGAATGGAGAGCAAATGAGAATGTGAACTTTGCGGAATACGAGAGTAATCAAAAGAAAAGTTCGAATTAACCGGTTTCCTTCTCTCGTAGTCGTTGTGGTCCTCGTCCTTTTGGGAAGAAGTAGACTCGTCGCTGTCGTAGTAGACGATCTCCTTGATGCGCCTTGTCTTCTTCTTCTTCCCTTCCTTCCGTCTTTGGCCCGAGCCGGAGTCGGTAGGCTTATCGTCCTTCGGCTCGTTGACGAAGGATTCCTTCTCTTTGTCATTGATCACAATACCCTTCCCCTTAGGATCCATCTCTTCGGGCGGTTAGTCCCTTTGTGAAGAGAACGGCTCTGATACCAATTGAGAGCACCTAGAGGGGGGGTGAATAGGTGATCCTGTAAAAACTTCAAACTTAAGCCACAAAAACTTGTTAAGTGTTAGCACGATTATTGCCAAGTGGCTAAGGTGAAGTCTCAACAAAACACAGTACCACAAGAAAATCAAGCACAGAGGTGACACAGTGATTTTATCCCGTGGTTCGGCCAAGACCAACGCTTGCCTACTCCACGTTGTGGCGTCCCAACGGACGAGGGTTGCAATCAACCCCTCTCAAGCGGTCCAAAGACCCACTTGAATACCACGGTGTTTTGTTGTTCCTTTCACTATCCCGTTTGCAAGGAATCTCCACAAATTGGAGTCTCTTGCCCTTACAAGTATATGATCACAAATGAAACACAGAGTAAGGGAGGGAAGCAACACACACAAATCCACACGAAACGCGCACACACACGGCCAAGACTCGAGCTCACAAGAGTATCACAAGGTTCTCACTAGAACGGAGCTCGAATCACTTAGAATCACAAATGAAAGCGCAAAGACTAAGTGTGGATGATCAGGAATGCTCAAAGGTTGCTTGTGTGTCTCCTCCATGCGCCTAGGGGCCCCTTTTATAGCCCCAAGGCAGCTAGGAGCCGTTGAGAGCAAATCCGGAAGGCCATCCTTGCCTTCTGTCTTCGGGGGCACCGGACAGTCCGGTGCACACCGGACAGTGTCCGGTGCCAGATTTGTTTCCATAACAGGCGCTTCCGACCGTTGCCGACCGTTGGAAGATCTGGAGCCGTTGGCGCACCGGACATGTCCGGTGCACACCGGACAGTCCGGTGCCGTCTTCCGACCGTTGGCTCCGCCACGTGTCCCGCGCGGATTGCGCGGCCGACCGTTGGCCCGGCCGACCGTTGGCTCACCGGACAGTCCGGTGCACACCGGACAGTCTGGTGAATTTTAGCCGTACGCCGTCGGCCAATTTCCCGAGAGCGACCAGTTCGCGCCGAGTCGGCCTGGCGCACCGGACACTGTCCGGTGCACACCGGACAGTCCGGTGCTCCAGACCGAGCTGGGTCTTGGCAGCACACAGCCAAGTCTTTTCTCCTCTTTTCTTTTCTTCTTCTTTCTGTTTCTAACACTTAGACAAATATATTAGTACATAAAACCAATGTACTAAGGCTTAGAAACATACCTTTACTTCATGATTTGCACCTTGTTCATCCATGTACATAAATTCACAATTAAGCACATGTGTTGGCACTCAATCACCAAAATACTTAGAAATGGCCCAAGGGCACATTTCCCTTTCAGTCTTCACGCCGTGGGAGAGGGCTCTCCTGCTGTCCCAGGAGGGGACGTGAGCTTGGCTGACGACTTGACTGCTGCTTTCGCTCGCCTGCCACCGCCATTACTGTCGGCCCATTTCTGGCCGCATCGACCGTCGCGCCTTCTCCTGTAGCTGACTGGCCCGTGACCGATGTGCCTGGTTGGCACTGTTGGGTCATGCGCAGGGTTGCCTCGAGTCGTGGTACTGGTTCCGCAGTCGAGGAGGCGCGGTAGTGGCGCGAGTGGCGGTGCGGTTTCTTGCACGTAGCGACCGGCGCGCCGGTTGCATGACGCGTGGGCCTAGGCCTCCGTGCTGGACGCGTCGAAGTCGAAAGGGTGCGCCCCTTCGGTGCGGTTGCATGCCGCCTGCATGGCGGTCCACCCTTTCACCCGCTGGTCTGGGCGAAAGTGGGGGAATGCTTGTAACCGCTGGGCAGTTGCGCGCGCCGCGCGCGGTGGTTTGTCTTCTTCTGCCCTGGGCCAGCTTGCATGACGCATGGGACCCAGCCCCCGTGTCGTAGGGGGAGGACCTTGGAGCGTGTTGGAGAAAACTTAGCCCGCGATGGCTGAGGACGCAAGTGGGGAGAGTTGCCTTTAAAAGGAGGGCGACCCCCTTCTAGCCCCCAAGGGAGGGTCAGGCTTTTTGCCGAGGCAAGGCCGACCCTTCCTTGATGGTTAGACTTCATGTGTGAACGAGGCGTATGAACGACTTGAAAGCATCTTAAGGGTAGAAGCGACGTAGCTGTCGGATGTTCCAAGCGTTGTTGTAGACCTCGCCTTGATTGTTGGCCAGCTTGTACGTCCCGGGCTTTAGAACTTTGGCGATGACGAATGGCCCTTCCCAGGGAGGCGTGAGCTTGTTCCGCCCTCGAGCGTCTTGTCGCAGCCGAAGCACCAGGTCGCCCACCTGGAGGTCTTGGGACCGAACCCCTCGGGCGTGGTAGCATCACAGGGACTGCTGATACCACGCCGAGTGTAGCAAGGCCATGTCTCGAGCCTCCTCCAACTGGTCTAGTGAGTCTTCTCGGTTAGCTCGGTTGCTTTGATCGTCGTAGGCCCTCACCCTCGGGGAACCGTATTCTAAGTCTATGGGCAAGATGGCCTCGACCCCGTAGACTAGAAAGAACGGTGTGAAGCCCGTGGCTCGGCTCGGCGTTGTCCTCAGACTCCAGACCACCGAGGGGAGCTCCTTCATCCATCGCTTGCCGAACTTGTTGAGGTCGTTGTAGATCCGCGGCTTGAGTCCTTGCAGGATCATGCCGTTGGCACGCTCTACTTGCCCATTCGTCATGGGGTGAGCCACGGCGGCCCAGTCCACCCGGATGTGGTGATCCTCGCAGAAGTCCAGGAACTTTTTGCCGGTGAACGGGGTGCCGTTGTCGGTGATGATGGAGTTCGGGACCCCAAAGCGATGGATGATGTTGGTGAAGAACGCCACCGCCTGTTCGGACCTGATGCTATTTAGGGGCCGGACCTCGATCCACTTGGAGAATTTGTCGACGGCGACCAGCAGGTGCGTGTAGCCCTCGGGTGCCTTCTGCAAGGGGTCGACGAGGTCCAGACCCACACAGCAAACGGCCAGGTGATGGGTATGGTCTGCAGAGCCTGAGCGGGCAGGTGGGTCTGCCTTGCGTAGAATTGACACCCTTTGCAGGTGCGCACAATTCTAGTGGCGTCGGCCACCGTGGTCGGCCAGTAGAAGCCTTGTCGGAAGGCGTTTCCAACAAGGGCTCGAGGTGCTGCGTGATGACCGCAAGCCCCCGAGTGTATTTCTTGTAAGAGCTCCTGGCCTTCGGCGATGGATATGCATCGCTGGAGGATGCCTGAGGGGCTACGGTGGTAGAGCTCCTTCCCATCCCCCAGCAAGACGAACGACTTGGCGTGCCGCGCCAACCGCCGAGCTTCGGCTCGGTCGAGGGGTAGCTCTCCTCGGTGGAAATATTGCAGGTACGGGGTCTGCCAGTTTCGATTAGGCGTGACCCCGCTTCGCTCTTCCTCGACGCGCAGTGCCTCATCTTCGGGGGCCGAGGTTGCCTCGGGCTGAGCCGAGGGTGTCTCGGGCAGAGCTGAGGGTGCCTCGGGCCGAGCCGAGGATGCCTCGGGCTGGGCCGAGGCCTTCTCGGGCTCGGGCGTGTCGTCGGTCTTGACGGAGGGTTGGTGCAGATCTCAGGAGAAGACGTCTGGGGGAACCGTTGTTCGCCTCGAGGCTATCTTAGCCAGCTCGTCCGCAGTCTCGTTGTAGCGTCGGGTGATGTGGTTGAGCTCGAGCCCGTAGAACTTGTCTTCCAGGCGCCGAACCTCATCGCAGTAGGCTTCCATCTTTGGGACGCGGTAGTGGGAGTTCTTCATGACTTGGTCGATGACGAGCTGCGAGTCACCGCGAGCGTCGAGGCGTCGGACCCCTACCTCGATGGCGATGCGCAACCCATTGACCAGAGCCTCGTACTCAGCCACATCGTTGGACGCTGGGAAGTGGAGGCGTAGCACGTAGCGTAGGTGCTTTCCGAGGGGTGAGATGAAGAGCAGGCCCGCGCCTGCCCCTGTCTTCATCAGCGACCCGTCGAAAAACATGGTCCATAGTTTCGGTTGGATCGGAACTGTCGGGAGCTGGGTGTCGACCCATTCAGCCACAAAGTCCGCCAAGACCTGGGACTTGATGGCCTTCCGAGGGGCGAACGAGATCGTCTCGCCCATGATTTCCACCGCCCACTTTGCAATTCTACCCGAGGCCTCTCGGCACTGGATGATCTCCCCCAGGGGGAAGGATGACACCACAGTCACTGGATGAGACTCGAAGTAGTGTCGCAACTTCTGCCGCGTCAGGATTACCGCGTACAGCAGCTTCTGAGTTTGTGGGTAGCGGATCTTGGTCTCGGACAGTACCTCACTGATGAAGTAGACTGGCCTCTGGACAGGCAATACATGCCCTTCTTCTTGTCTCTCAACCACGATCGCGGCGCTGACCACCTGAGTGGTAGCGGCGACGTTGATCAAGAGGGCTTCTCCGACGGCGGGAGGCACCAAGATGGGCGCGTTCGTGAGGAGCGCCTTTAGGTTCCCGAGGGCTTCCTCGGCCTCAAGGGTCCAAGTGAAGCACTCGGCCTTCCTTAAGAGGCGGTACAGAGGCAGGCCTCTTTCGCCGAGGCGTGAGATGAAACGGCTCAGAGCCGCAAGGCATCCCGTGACCCTCTCTTCGCCTTTCAAGTCCTTGATGGGCCCCATGTTGGTGATGGCCACGATTTTTTCTGGGTTGGCCTCGATGCCCCGCTCGGAGACGATGAACCCCAAGAGCATGCCTCGGGGGACCCCGAAAACGCACTTCTCGGGATTGAGCATTACGCCTTTCGCCTTGAGACACCGGAATGTCACTTCAAGGTCAGAAAGGAGGTCAGAGGCTTTCCTCGTCTTGACTACAATGTCATCGACGTAGGCCTCGACCGTTCGACCAATGTGTTCGCCGAACACGTGGTTCATGCACCTTTGGTATGTCGCACCCGCATTCCTCAAACCGAACAACATGGTAACATAGCAGTACATGCCGAAGGGTGTGATGAAAGAAGTCGCGAGCTGGTCGGACTCTTTCATCCTGATTTGGTGATACCCTGAGTAGGCATCGAGGAAAGACATGGTTTCGCACCCAGCAGTGGAATCCATGATTTGATCGATGCGAGGCAGAGGGTAGGGGACTTTCGGACATGCTTTGTTTAGACCAGTGTAGTCTACACACATCCGCCATTTCCCTCCTTTCTTTCTCACAAGCACAGGGTTGGCAAGCCATTCGGGATGGAATACCTCTTTGATGAACCCTGCTGCCATTAGCTTGTAAATCTCCTCGCCTATGGCTCTGTGCTTTTCTTCGTCGAATCGACGCAGAGGCTGCTTCACGGGTCGGGCTCCAGCTCGGATATCCAGCGAGTGCTCGGCGACATCCCTCGGTACGCCGGGCATGTCCGAGGGACTCCACGCGAAAATGTCGGCGTTTGCGCGGTGAAAGTCGACGAGCACTGCTTCCTATTTGGGGTCGAGCTCGGAGCCGATCCGGATCCGCTTGGAGGCGTCGTCGCTGGGGTCAAGAGGGACGGACTTAACCATCTCCGCCGGCTCAAAGTTGCCGGCATGGCGCTTCACGTCTGGCGCCTCCTTAGAGAGGCTCTCCAGGTCAACGATGAGGGCCTCGGATTCGGCGAGGGCCTCCGCGTACTCCACGCACTCCACGTCGCATTCGTACGCGTGTCGATACGTGGGGCCGACGGTGATGACCCCGTTGGGGCCCCGCATTTTGAGCTTGAGGTAGGTGTAGTTGGGGATGGCCATGAACTTGGCGTAGCATGGCCTCCCCAGCACTGCGTGGTAGGTTCCTCGAAACCCAACCACCTCGAACGTGAGGGTCTCCCTTCAGAAGATGGAGGGTGTCCCAAAGCAGACAGGTAGATCGAGTTGTCCGAGGGGCTGGACGCGTTTCCCGGGGATGATCCCGTGATAAGGCACAGCGCCTGCCCGGATCGAGGACAGGTTGATCCACAGTAGCCCGAGGGTCTCGGCGTAGATGATGTTGAGGCTGCTGCCTCCGTCCATGAGGACCTTGGTGAGCCTGACGTTGCCGATGACGGGGTCGACAACGAGCGAGTATTTCCCCAGGCTCGGCACGCGGTCAGGGTGATCGCCCTGGTCGAAGGTGATGGGCTTGTTGGACCAGTCTAGGTAGACCGGCACCGCCACCTTTACTGAGCAGACCTCCCGACGCTCTTGCTTGCGGTGCCGAGCCGAGGCGTTTGCCACTGGCCCACCATAGATCATGAAGCAGTCACGGACCTCGGGGAACTCTCCTGCCTTGTGATCCTCCTTCTTATCGTCGTCGCGGGCCCTGCCACCTTCCGCAGGTGGTCTGGCCTTGTGAAAATGGCGCCGAAGCATGGCGCACTCCTCAAGGGTGTGCTTGACGGGCCCCTGATGATAGGGGCACGGCTCCTTGAGCATCTTGTCGAAGAAATTGGCACCTCCAGGAGGTTTCCGAGGGTTCTTGTTCTCAGCAGCGGTGATAAGGTCCGCATCGGTGGCGTCGCGTTTCGCTTGCGACTTCTTCCTGCCTTTCTTCTTGGTGCCGCGCTGAGTTGACGCCTCAGGGACATATTCCTGTGGGCGGCCCTAGGGCTGCTTATCCTTCCAGAAGATGGCCTCAACCGCCTCCTGGCCAGAGGCGAACTTGGTGGCGATGTCCATCAGCTCGCTCGCCCTGGTGGGGGTCTTGCGACCCAGCTTGCTCACTAGGTCATGGCAGGTGGTGCTGGCGAGGAACGCGCCGATGACATCCGAGTCGGTGACGTTGGGAAGCTCGGTGCGCTGCTTCGAGAATCGCTGGATGTAGTCCCGGAGGGACTCCCCCGGCTGCTGGCGGCAGCTTCGGAGATCCCAAGAGTTCCTAGGGCGCACGTACGTGCCCTGGAAGTTGTCGGCGAAGGCTTGGACCAGGTCGTCCCAGTTGGAGATCTGCCCCGAAGGCAGATGCTCCAGCCAGGCCCGAGCGGAGTCGGAGAGGAACAGGGGGAGGTTACGGATGACGAGGTTGTCATTGTCCTTTCCACCAGTTGGCAGGCCAGCCGATAGTCCGCGAGCCACAGTTCCGGTCTCGTCTCCCCCGAGTACTTTGTGATAGTAGTCGGGGTTCGGAACCGGGTCGGGAACGGCGCCCGTCGTATGGCTCGGCTGAAAGCCTGCGGACCGGGTGGTTTGGGCAAGGGACTCCGATCCTCCCCGATGTCGTAGCGTCCCCCACGCCTGGGGTGGTAGCCTCGGCGCACCCTCTCGTCGAGGTGGGTTCGACGGTTGCGGTGAGGGTGTCCGTTGCCGAGGCGATCCGGGGCCGCAGGCGCTATGTTGCGCGTGCGCCCGGTGTGGACCGAGGCTTCCCGCATGAATCGAGAAGTCGCGGCGCGATGTTCCGTGGGGTACCCCTGCCTTTGGGAGGCAAAGCTTTCGGCCCGATGTCCCGGTGGAACGGCTCAAGTGTTCCTGCTCCCTCGTCGAGCCTGGCCTGCATCTCGCGGATTTGCTCGAGCTGTGGGTCATGACCCCCCGCCGGGACGGGGACCACAGCTAGCTCCCGAAGGATGTCAACACGAGGCGCAGGCCTAGGGGGATCACCGTTTTCCGGCGTACCAAGATGGTTGCCTTCGCCGGGACCCCCTAGATCGACGTGGAAACATTCACGACTTGGGCCGCGGTCCTCGTCGCCGAGGCTGCGGCTACCGTCGGAACAATCGGAAAGGCAGTAGTCGCATGCGGTCATGAAGTCCTGCATGGCACTGGGGTTACCAAGTCCGGAGAAATCCCAACAAAAGTTGGGCTCGTCATCTTCCTCGGAACCCGAGGGCCCGTAGGTCGAGACGGCCGTCAGCCGGTCCCAGGGTGACCGCATACAATACCCAGAGGGTTTGGACTCGCCTTTATGAGAGCGTCCACCGAAGCGAAGTCGCTTGGTGGGTCGAGGCTGAATCCAAAAGGCACGAGATGGGAGTCGGTCGGTACCTCCTGGTCGACGGGCGGAGACGAAGTCGCGTCAGGGGCAGACTGCACCGTCGTCTCAGGTACGAGGGTGACGCCCAGCAAGTCCTTTGCGAGCGTGCTGGCGTCATCCGTTTGCTTGGAGTTGGCACGTTGCGGGGAGACGGCGCTCATCTTCGTCTCAGACGCGAGGTCGATGCCCGACGTGCCCCCCGTCGGGGCGCCGGCGCCGTCGACTCGCTCGACAGCCGATGAGGTGCCGCCTCCTGCTTGGCCTTGGTTGCCCCGCCTCGTCCTCCGTCGGCGGGGGAAGGGACGGGACAAGCTCGAACGTCGTTCTTCCGCCACGTGGGGAAGACGTCGTCGATTCCGCCGCCGGCGGGCGGATTGTCGGCCGCCATTGTCGCGGTCGCACGGCGGGGGAAGGAGTATCATGTCGTAGCTGCCGTCGAGGGACATGAACTCAAGACTCCCAAAACGGAGCACCGTCCCGGGCTAGAAAGGTTGCTGGAGACTACCCATCTGGAGCTTGACGGGAAGCTGTTCATCAACACGCAGCAGGCCCCTACCCGGCGCGCCAACTGTCAGCGTTTCGACCTCGGGGGGTCCCTGGACCGACGAGTAAATTGTCGCCGCGTGCCCCAGCCCAGATGGGTCAGCGCGAGATGGAGCGCGAAGGGGGGAAGAAGCCGGAGGGAGACAGGCGTAAAAGGGGGAAACCCGCGGCCTTCGTGTTTGTCCCGCGCCCAGGTCGGGTGCGCTTGCAGTAGGGGGTTACAAGCGTCCACGCGGGAGGGAGCGAGAGGCTTACGCGAGCGCCGTCCCGTCCTCCCCCGCGCGGCCAACCCTCTGTAAGAGGGCCCTGGACCTTCCTTTTATAGGCGTAAGGAGAGGATCCAGGTGTACAATGGGGGGTGTAGCAGTGTGCTAACGTGTCTAGCGGAGAAGAGCTAGCGCCCTAAGTACATGCCGTTGTGGCAGCCGGAGAGGTTTTGGCACCCGGTTCGTCTGGTGTCGTGGCCGTCGGAGGAGCGCTGGAGCCTGGTGGAAGGACAGCTGTTGGGGCTTTCGAGTCCTTGCTAACGTTGTCTTGCTTCCGTAAGGGGGCTAAGAGCCGCCGTCGTCATGGAGCATGCGGGGCGCCATCATTGCTTGTTTATCGGGGCGAGCCAGATGGGACGCTGGTCTTGTTCCCTGTAGCCTGAGTTAGCTTGGGGTAGGGTAATGATGGTGCCTCCTGTGACGTGGTCGGTCCGAGCCCTGGGTTGGGCGAGGCGGAGGCTCCTCCGAGGTCGAGGTCGAGTCTGTCTTCCGAGGCCGAGGTCGAGTCCGAGCCCCTGGGTCGGGCGAGGCAGAGACTTTCGGCTGAGGCCAGGGCTGAGTCCGAGCCCTGGGTCGGGCGAGGCGGAGTTTGTCGTCTTCCAGGGCTAAGCCCGAGTCTGAGCCCTAGGGTCGGGCGAAGCGGAGTTCGTCGTCTTCCGAGGCTGAGCCCGAGTCCGAGCCCTGGGGTCGGGCGAAGCGGAGTTCGTCGTCTTTCGGGGCTGAGCCCGAGTCCGAGCCCTGGGGTCGGGCGAAGCGGAGTTCATTGTCTTTCGGGGCTGAGCCCGAGTCCGAGCCCTGGGGTCAGACGAAGCGGAGTTTCCTATGGCGCCTGAGGCCGGACTTGGCTGCTGTCAGCCTCACTCTGTCGAGTGGCACAGCAGTCGGAGCGGCGCAGGCGGCGCTGTCCTCTTGTCAGGCCGGTCAGTGGAGCGGCAAAGTGACTGCGGTCACTTCGGCTCTGTCGACTGAAGGGCGCGCGTCAGGATAAGGTGTCAGGCCACCTTTGCATTAAAGGCTTCTGCGATACGGTCGGTCGGCGTGGCGGCTTGGCCAAGGTTGCTTCTTGGTGAAGTCTGGGCCTCGGGCGAGCCGAAGGTGTGTCCGTTGCTGGAGGGGGTCCTCGGGCGAGACGTAAATCCTCCAGGGTCGGCTGCCCTTGCCCGAGGCTAGGCTCGGGCGAGGCAAGATCGTGTCCCTTGAGTGGATCGATCCTTGACTCAATCGCACCCATCAGGCCTTTGCAGCTTTGTGCTGATGGGGGTTACCAGCTGAGATTAGGAGTCTTGAGGGTACCCCTAATTATGGTCCCCGACAGTTTCTAAAATTGACAAGTTGAATGAATCACTTTCTAGCCTTAGGATTGAGAATGATAATTTAATTGCAAAGGCTAAGGATTTAAATGTTTGCAATGATTCGATTTCCAATCTTAGAAATGAGAATGCCAAGTTACATGCTAAGATTGATGAATTAAATGCTTGCAAACCCTCTACATCTACTGTTAGCCATGTTTCCATTTGTACTAGATGTAGAGACATTAATGTTGATGCTATCCATGATCACCTAGCTTTAATTAAACAACAAAATGATCACATAGCTCAACTTAGTGCTAAAATTAATGAGCATGACTTAGAAAATGAAAAATTTAAATTTGCTAGAAGTATGCTCTATAGTGGGAGACGCCCTGTCATTAAGGATGGCATTGGCTTCCAACAGGGAGACAATGTCAAGCTTAATGCCCCTAAGAAATTATCTAACTTTGTTAAGGGCAAAGCTCCCATGTTCAGGATAACGAGGGCCATATTTTATATCCTGCTGGTTATCCCGAACACAAGATTAGAAGAATTCATTCTAGGAAGTCTCACTCTGGCTCTCATCATGCTTTTATGTATAAGAGTGAGGCATCTAGTTCTAGGCAATCCACTCATGTTAAATTGCCTAAAAATAAACTCCTAATGCATCAAATGAGCCTATTGTTTCATTTAAGACTTTTGATGCTTCATATGTTTTAACTAACAAATCAGGCAAAGTAGTTGCCAAATATGTTGGGGGCAAACACAAGGGCTCCAAGACTTGTGTTTGGGCACCCAAGGTGCTTGTTTCTAATGTCAAAGGACCCAAGACTGTTTGGGTACCTAAGAACAAGGCCTAAACTTGTTTTGTAGGTTTATGCATTCGGGGCCTCAAGTTGGATCATTGATAGCGGGTGCACAAACCACATGACAGGGGAGAAAAGGATGTTCTCCTCCTATGAGAAAAACCAAGATCCCCAAAGAGCTATCACATTCGGGGATGGAAATCAAGGTTTGTTTAAAGGACTTGGTAAAATTGATATATCACCTGACCATTCTATTTCCACTGTTTTTCTTGTAGATTCTTTAGACTACAATTTGCTTTCTGTTTCTCAATTATGCAAAATGGGTTACAACTGTCTTTTTACGGATATAGGTGTTACTATCTTTAGAAGAAGTGATGATTCAGTAGCATTTAAGGGAGTATTAGAGGGTCAGCTATACTTAGTTGGCTCTGGCATCGCCGACTAGCCCATGTTGGGATGAAGAATCTTCACAAGCTTCTAAAGGGAGAACACATTTTGGGACTAACCAATGTTCATTTTGAGAAATACAGGATTTGTAGCGCATGTCAAGCAGGGAAGCAAGTTGGTGTTCATCATCCACACAAGAACATCATGACGACCGACAGGCCGCTTGAGCTACTCCACATGGATTTATTCGGCCCGATAGCTTACATAAGCATCGGCAGGAGTAAGTATTGTCTTGTAATTGTGGATGACTATTCTCGCTTCACTTGGGTGTTCTTTTTGCAGGATAAATCTCAAACCCAAGAGACCTTAAAGGGATTCTTGAGATGGGCTCAAAATGAGTTCGGCTTAAGGATCAAAAAGATTAGAAGTGACAACGGGACAGAGTTCAAGAACTCTCAAATTGAAGGCTTTCTTGAGGAGGAGGGCATCAAGCATGAGTTCTCTTCTCCCTACATGCCACAACAAAATGGTGTAGTGGAGAGGAAGAATAGAATTCTACTTGACATGGCAAGGACTATGCTTGATGAATACAAGACACCGGACCGGTTTTGGGCCGAGGCGATTAACACCGCCTGCTACTCCATCAATCGGTTATATCTTCACCGAATTCTCAAGAAGACATCATATGAACTCCTAACCGGTAAAAAGCCCAATGTTTAATATTTTAGAGTCTTTGGTAGCAAATGTTTTATTCTTGTTAAAAGAGGTAGAAAATCTAAATTTGCTCCTAAGGCTATAGAAAGCTTTTACTAGGATATGATTCAAACACAAGGGCATATAGAGTCCTTAACAAGTCCACTGGACTAGTTGAAGTTTCTTGTGACATTGTGTTTGATGATACTAACATCTCTCAAGTAGAGCAAGTTGATCTTGATGAACTAGATGATGAAGAAGCTCTGTGCGTCGCGCTAAGGAACATGTCCATTAGGGATGTGTGTCCTAAGGAATCCGAAGAGCCTCCACAAGCACAAGATCAACCGTCATCTTCCATGCAAGCATCTCCACCAACCTAAGATAAGGATCAAGCTCAAGATGATGAAAATGAAGATCAAGAAGAGCCACCTCAAGAGGAGGACAATAATCAAGGGGGAGATGCTAATGATCAAGACAAGATGATCAGGGTCTAAGGCCGCCACACCCAAGAGTCCATGAAGCGAAACAACGGGATCACCCCGTGAACTCCATCCTCGGCGACATTCATAAGGGGGTAACCACTCGATCTTGTGTTGCTCATTTCTATGAACATTACTCTTTTGTGTCTTTTATTGAGCCATACAGGGTGGAAGATGCATTAAGAGATTCGGATTGGGTGTTGGCAATGCAAGAGGAACTCAACAACTTCACGAGGAATGAGGTATGGCATCTTGTTCCACGTCCTAACCAAAATGTTGTAGGAACCAAGTGGGTCTTCCGCAACAAGCAAGATGAGCATGGTGTGGTGACAAGGAACAAAGCCCGACTTGTAGCCAAGGGATATTCACAAGTCGAAAGTTTAGATTTCGGTGAAACCTATGCACCCGTAGCTAGGCTTGAGTCAATTCATATATTACTTGCCTATGCTACTTACCATGGCTTTAAGCTTTATCAAATGGACGTGAAAAGTGCATTCCTCAATGGACCAATCAAGGAAGAGGTCTATGTTGAGCAACCTCCAGGCTTTGAAGATAGTGAGTACCATAACCATGTTTATAAACTCTCTAAGGCGCTTTATGGGCTCAAGCAAGCCCCAAGAGCATGGTATGAATGCCTAAGAGATTTTCTTATCACTAATGGCTTCAAAGTCAGCAAAGTCGATCCTACTCTCTTTACTAAAACTATTGCAAATGATTTGTTTGTATGCCAAATTTATGTTGATGATATCATATTTGGGTCTACTAACAAATCTACATGTGAAGAGTTTAGTAGGATTATGATTCAAAAATTTGAGATGTCTATGATGGGGGAGTTGAAGTATTTCTTAGGATTTTAAGTCAAGCAACTCCAAGAGGGCACCTTCATCAGCCAATCGAAGTACATTCAAGACATACTCACTAAGTTTGGAATGAAGGATGCCAAGCCCATCAAGACACCCATGGGAACCAATGGGCATCTCGACCTCGACACAGGAGGTAAATTCGTAGATCAAAAGGTATACCGGTCAATGATAAGATCATTACTCTATTTATGTGCATCTTGACCGGATATTATGCTTTCTGTATGCATGTGTGCAAGATTCCAAGCCGATCCTAAGGAAGTTCACCTTAGGGCCGTGAAAAGAATCTTGAGATATTTAGTTCAAACACCTAAGTTTGGTCTTTGGTACCCCAAGGGATCCTCTTTTGATTTATTAGGATATTCAGATGCTGATTGGGCAGGGAGTAAAATTGATAGAAAGAGCACATCAGGGACTTGTCAGTTTCTAGGGAGATCCCTGGTGTCTTGGGCTTCAAAGAAACCAAACTCAGTATCTCTTTCTACCGCTGAAGCCGAGTATATTGCCGCAGGCCATTGTTGCACGCAATTGCTTTGGATGAGGCAAACCCCTAGGGACTATGGCTACAAATTAACCAAAGTCCCTCTCCTATGTGATAATGAGAGTGCAATCCGCATGGCGGATAATCCTGTTGAACACAGCCGCACTAAGCACATAGCCATTCGGTATCACTTTTTGAGGGATCACCAACAAAGGGGGGATATTGAGATTGCTTATGTTAGCACCAAAGAACAATTAGCCGATATCTTTACCAAACCACTTAGGAATGAGCTAAACATTCTTGATTCTCGGAATTTTGATTGATATTTTGCACACATAGCTCATTTATGTACCTTTGATCATATCTCTTTCATGTGCTATGACTAATGTGTTTTCAAGTAAATTCTTATGCCAAGTCATAGATTGAAAGGGAAATGGAGTATTCGGTGAAGACAAGGCTCCCACTCCACTCTAATCGGTATTATTTACCCTTAGCCGTCGCTTCGCACCGCTCTCCACTTTGGTATAATCTTCACTCATATATTGTTTGCCAAAGGGGGAGAGAATTTAATAAGGGCTCTAAAGACTCCATTTTTGGCGATTAATGCCAAAGGGGGAGAGAGTATTAGCCCAAAGCAAAAGGACCGCACCACCACCTAATTTTTAATTGTGTTTTCAAAATTTTTATTGGTTTTATTGGCATATTTCAAATTAGCATTCCTCTAATGAAAAGTATCTCATTGGTATATCCCAAAACCCTCTTGAAAGCTAATAGGAGAATTTCATCTAGGGGGAGTTTTGTTTGAGTCAAAGGAAAAGCATTTGAAATAGGGGGAGAAAATTTCAAATCTTGAAAATGCTTCTTTAAATCTTATTCATATACCTTTGACTATTTGCAAAAGGACTTTGAAAAGAATTTTCCAAAGAATTTGCAAAAACAAAACTAGTGGTGCAAGCGTGGTCCAAAATGCTAAATAAGAAGAAAACAATCCATGCATATCTATTAAAATAATTATATTGGTTTAATTCCAAGCAACCTTTGCACTTACCTTATGCAAACTAGTTCAATTCTGCACTTAGATATTTGCTTTGGTTTGTGTTGGCATCAATCACCAAAAAGGGGGAGATTGAAAGGGAAATAGGGTCAAACCTTTTCCTAAATGATTTTGGTGGTTGAATTGCCCAACACAAACAATTGGACTAACTAGTTTGCTCTAGATTACATGTTCTATAGGTGCCGAAGGTTCAACACAAACCAATAAAAAGTTAAAGATAGGGTTCAAAAAGAAAGGAGCAAAACCAACCGAAGGCTGCCCTGGTCTGGCGCACCGGACTGTCCGGTGTGCCACCGGACAGTGTCCGATGCACCACCGGACAGTGTCCAGTGCACTAGGGAGATCAACTCTAAACTGCTCAGCTTCGGGTTTTTGGAGAGCCACTCCGCTATAATTCACCGGACTGTCCGGTGTAGCACCGGACTGTCCGGTGTGCCATGCGGAGCAACGACTACTGCACCAACGGTCATCTGCAAAAGTGAACAGTGAACGCTACAGTGCGCGGACAGTTCGCACAGAGTCAGAGCAGGCGCTAGAAGGCGCACCGAACTATCCAGTGGCCCAGGCTGTCAGAGCTCCAACAGTCGAACCCTAACGGTTGGGTGATGTGGCTGGCACACCAGACATTGTCCAGTGGCGCACCGGACTGTCCGGTGCGCCCATCGACAGCAGCCCAACCCCAACGGTTGGTTTGGTGGTTGGGGCTATAAATACCCCCAACCACCACCACTTCAAGGTATCCAAGTTTTCAGCCATTGCATTCAATACAAGAGCTCTAGACTTCACTCCAAGACACAAAACAAAAGATCAAATCCTCTCCAAGTCCCAATCTCATTCCAAAGACTTAGTGGCTTGTGAGAGAGACATTTGTGTTCATTTAAGTTCTTGTCGCTTGGATCGCTTTTCTTCTTCCTCTTTCTTGTTCTCAAGCAACTTGTAATCAACGCAAGAGACACCAAGTTGTGGTGGTCCTTGTGAGGGGTCTAAGTGACCCGTTGATTAAGAAGAAAAGCTCACTCGGTCTAGGTGACCGTTTGAGAGAGGGAAAGGGTTGAAAGAGACCCGGTCTTTGTGACCACCTCAACGGGGACTAGGCCTTCGAGGGCCGAACCTCGGTAAAACAAATCACCGTGTCATCTGCTCTATTTCTTTGGTTGATTTGTTTTCGCCCTCTCTTTCGGACTCAATTATTTTTCTAACGCTAACCCGGCTTGTAGTTGTGCCTAAAGTTTATAAATTTCAGATTTGCCTATTCACCCCCCTCTAGGCGACTTTCAATCTCCATCAGCGACATTTTGTCGAGCAGTCACTCATAATCACGTCCATGCCCACGACGACAGTGGAACGCACGCGCCGGCCAGGTACTGAGATGAAGCACCCAGGGTGGAACCTCCTCTGATACCAAATGTTAGCTCCGATCCATAAGCGGCTAGAGAAGAGGTAGAGGAAGGAGGGAGAGAGACTTTGGGAAGGGGAAGTTGTATTCCTCTGATACGAAATGATACCAAATGTAGCTCCTCCATCGACGCATCTTTCTTGCAGTTGCTGAGAGAGGTCAAGTCCGGCATCGGCTTCATCTTGGTTGTCACTGTTGATGAGAACCAGCATTCAAGTAATGCACTTCAGAGACCTCCATGGCAAAAAAGAGCAGAAATCACAACAATATTCTAACATCAATGCAATGTATTTATCATCGTTTGGCTTAAAAAAAGGAAGAATCCCATAGAGACAAGGAGGTGGAGAATTTGGAAGGAAGCCTTCACATATCTTGACGTTACTAATAATAATGTCCTAGAACCATTCGACAATAATATTTTACATAAATATGAGTTATTGGACGCGTGCCAGAAATAGAAAAAAATAGATAGGGAAAAATGAGTGGAACGGTGGTGGTGAGACTCTATCCAGCCGTGTTTCCTAAATTTTATCCCCTAAAATAATATTCTATGTGTTTTACGTCACGCTTTAAAAGATCTTATTATCTATATATTCTTCATCTTCAGTAGCATCCTCTAAATTTGACTCTATATATATACCGTGCTAATAGATTTGATAAACTAATTTGTTTATTCATCATTTCGCGTAGAGACAAAATTTAAATTTGATTTTTCACGATAAAAACATGGTCAAAATATTTTTGTAATGGAAAAATTACTCATTTTCATATGTAGCAAAAAAATTTGCCGCAACTTTGTATCATATATTTATCCGGTTTTGTACACAAACAAAAAAAATATTTGGAAGTGCGTGTCAAAATTGAGTTATGGAGAACATAAAATAATTACTAGGTAGATGCCTGTCCGTTGCAACGGTATACAAAATATTCAACAAAATATTAGTGCATAAAAAAGAACACCACATATTTCAGTTGCAGCAAAAACGATACATTCCCCACTTGCAGGGTCAGGGCCGCATTTTCTTCATACTTTGCACCTCAGCGAACAACAAAAACCAAAGAACCATACAGTCCATAGACACACTTGCACACTTGAAGAGCAACCAAGTGATGGTAGTCTGCTTACTGTTGCGCGCATTGCACATCTCGTTATCCTCCTCATACACCTCCTAAGCAGTTATGTTTTAATATAAATACAAACGGACTCTAATCATTGTGATTATCAAGGTACTAAATTCATATACCATAGAAAGAAAGAAAACATAGTTTAGTTTTTGCATATAATTGTTGTTTTGTGTGCTTCTCCACCATTTGCAGATACGTCCAGATTTTCCACTAACCCCACCAGTAAAAAAGAAAAACACGATTCACAATAGAAGTAAACCATTTACAACATGGCTGAGTGCTAGGATTGAAGGGAACTACTCTAATGACCTACTACCACAGCTAGAAAAAACAAGTGAAATAGGGCAGTCATCTTAGGTTAACAAGAAACAAGGAAGCTAATATTATTGACAACGCTTAGCTATTTTCATATCTACTGATATGACACATAAGCCAAACGAAATTATAAAGTATCATAGAACCACCCAGAGAAGCCCAAACCGAACATTTGTTGCCAAAGTCCTCTCATAGTCTCATGATCCAGAATTGTCTCTGGTGACTTCCTTTCACCTGCTCCATGAACATGAGGGAATCTGGTCTTCCTTGATATTTCCACTGCATCTGCATTTCGTCTAAGTTGATCTGTTGACCGCTTGAGCTTGCAGAAAGCGAAACAACAGAAAAAGTTAGAAACAAAGAAAGCTCATATGCGTAGAGTAGAGGAGACATAAAGAGAAGGCAACATCTTGCAATGCACGATTTTAAGTTTATGTTTCACTGACCCCGGTAGGTAGCGTCGGAGAGACATGCCGGGCCTAGGAGTGGGAGCGGTCAGGCGCGCCTGGAACCCCGATAACAGTAGCGTCTCATCACTCAGCTCGATATCCCGCGCAAGGGTGCCATTGTACGTCCGCACCTAGAATTGGGTGTCGCTTCATCGTCGCTAACGAGGGTGGACGGATCCTGGTCATACCAGCAGTTGCTGCCGCTACGCCAGCCGTAGCGTGCTGTGCAGCAGTTACAGGCCATGCGAATAAGAATGAGAAGCCTGCAGAAAGCACCAGAGTCGCCGAGGTTAATATACAAGACATTGTTACAATGAAACAATTGCACAACTATTTTGCTACACAAACAAAGGATGTCTGGACTATACGATGAAGTTGTGGGGATGTAATAAAAATGCACAAGTTGGGAAGCATTCTGCAATTTCAACAGCAAATCCATACAAGATAGGTGTGAATGTAGTAGTGACTATTATTAAGTTTCAGATGTTTGTAACATGGTAGAGATCAGACGTACAGGACATATCTAAGAATCTGATAACTCACCTAACCTATAGTTTGTTCAACAGATCACAACAACGGAAACTAATCAACAAATCCAGGTCTAACCAAAGTTTGACTCAGAATCAGGGTATAATATATTTTTAATATGTGAACGCAAATAAAAACCACCAAGTGGATCATAGGCAGAACAACAATGCATTCCAAATTCAAACCGGCCTTGTGTGTGCACATGATTGATGGATCCAATTAACATTCACATTTGAAAATAAAGACAATGCATTTCAGGCAGGTAAAGGCATGCATTTACCTATATGGGCTGAGTACTCCAGCAGGGATGGTGAAAGGGAAATAGGGTTTAACCTTTTCCTATAAATGATTTTGGTGGTTGAATGCCCAACACAAATAATTAGACTAACTAGTTTGTCCTAGATTATATATTCTACAGGTGCTAAAGGTTCAACATAAACCAATAAAAAGATCAAGTTAGGGTTCAAAAAGAAAGGAGCAAAAGAAACCGAAGAGGACCCTGGTCTGGCGCACCGGACTGTCCGGTGTGCCACCGGACTGTCCGGTGTGCCACCGGACAGTGTCTGGTGCCCAGGGTCGTACGACTTCAAACTTGCCACCTTCGGGTTTCTGGAGAGCCACTCCGCTATAATTCACTGCACTGTCCGGTGTGTCATCGGACTGTCCGGTGCACCAGCGAAGCAATGGCTCCAGTGCAACGATCGACTGCAACGGACACCTGCAAAAGTGCTACAGTGCACGGACAGTTCACGCAGAGTCAGAGCAACCGCAGAAGGCGCACCGGACAGTGAACAGTGCCTGTCCGGTGCAGCACCGGACTGTCCGGTGCCCCGAGAAGACAAAGCTCCAATGGTTGAAACCGTCAGAACCCTAACGGTTGGGTGATGTGGCTGGCGCACCGGACACTGTCCGGTGGCACACCGGACTGTCCGGTGCGCCCATCGACAGACATCCCCCCAACGGCTATGTGGTGGTTGAGGGCTATAAATACCCCCAACCACCACCATTCCAAGCATCCAAGTTTTCAGACATATCATTCAATACAAGAGCTAGTGCAATCAATACAAGACACAATTCAAAAGAATTAAAGCCTCTCCAGGTCCCAAACTCACTCCATACAACTAGTGACTAGAGAGAGAGTTTTGTTTGTGTTCTTTGAGTTCTTGTTCTTGGATCGCTTTCTTCTTCCTCATTCTTGTTCTTTAAGTGAATTGTAATCAAAGCAAGAGACACCAATTGTGTGGTGGTCCTTGTGGGGTCTAAGTGACCCGTTTGATTAAGGAGAAAGCTCACTCGGTCTAGGTGACCGTTTGAGAGAGGGAAAGGGTTGAAAGAGACCCGGTCTTTGTGACCACCTCAACTGGGACTAGGTTCATTAGAACCGAACCTCGGTAAAACAAATCACCGTGTCATCCACTTTATTTTCTTGGTTGATTTGTTTTCCCTCTCTCCCGGACTAAATATTCGCTCTAACACTACCCCCGGCTTGTAGCTTGTGTTTAAAGTTGTAAATTTCAGTTTCCGCCTATCTACCCCCCCTCTAGGCGACTTTCAATTGGTATCAGAGGCTGCTAGTTCATTAAGAGTCTAACCACTTGAAGTGATGTCATGGGAAGGCTCCATCAAGGGAGTCCGGCGCCAAAGGAAGGGAGGAATCACCTCCCCGCATCAAGTCGCACCGGAGTGGCGACAAGAAGAAGAAAATGAAGAAAGTGGTCTACTATGAGACCGATTCTTCATCGCCTTCCACCTCCGGCTCCGACGCACCATCCGTCACTTCTAAGTGCCATGAGCGTAAGAAGTTTAGTAAGATCCCCCTACGCTATCCTTTCATTTCTAAACGCACTCCTTTACTTTCTGTCCCATTAGGCAAACCATCGGTTTTTTACGGTGAAGATTATTGTATGTGGAGTGATAAAATGAGGCATCATCTAACTTCACTCCATGCAAACATATGGGATATTGTTGAGTTTGGAGCGCAGGTACCATCCGTAGGGGATAAAGGATATGATTCAGACGAGGTCGCCCAAATCCGACACTTTGACTCCCAAGCAACTACTATACTCCTTGCTTCCTTGTGTCGAGGAATATAATAATGTGCAAGGGCTAAAAAGTGCCAAAGAGATTTGGGATGTACTAAAAACCGCGCACGAAGGGGATGAGGTGACCAAGATCACCAAGCGAGAGATGATCGAGGGGGAGCTCGGTCGATTCGTCCTCAACCAAGGAGAAGAGCCACAAGCTATGTACAACCGGCTCAAGACCTTGGTGAATCAAGTGCGCAACCTCGGGAGCACAAAATGGGATGACCATAAAATGGTCAAGGTTATTCTTAGATCACTCGTATTTCGTAATCCTACTCAAGTTCAATTAATACGTGGTGATCCTAGATATAAGCTAATGTCTCCCGAGGAAGTGATAGGAAAGTTTGTGAGCTTTGAGTTGATGATCAAAGGCTCCAAACAAATCGTCGAGCAAGGTGGCACCTCCACACCCGAGGTGCAACCCATCGCATTCAAGGCGATGGAAGAGAAGAAAGAAGAGTCTATATCAAGTAGGCTCCCCATCGACGCCTCTAAGCTCGACAACGAGGAAATGACGCTCATCATCAAGAGCTTTCGCCAAATCCTCAAGCAAAGGAAGGGGAGATACTACAAACCCCGTTCCAAAAAGGTGTGCTACAAGTGTGGTAAGACCGGTTATTTTATTGCAAAATGTCCTATTTCTAGTGATAGTGACAGGGGCGATGACAAGAGGGGAAAGAGGAAGGAAAAGAAAAAATACTACAAGAAGAAGGGCGGTGATACCCACGTATGTCGGGAATGGGACTCCGACATGAGCTCCACCGACTCCTCCTACGACGAGGATGCCGCCAACATCACCGTCAACAAGGGACTTCTCTTCCCCAACGTCGGCCACAAGTGCCTCATGGCAAAGGACGGCAAGAAAAAGAAGGTACAAGCTAGAACCACTCACAAGTATACTACATCTAGTGATGAGAGTAGTTCTAGCGATGATGAAGATAACTTGCTTAGTCTTTTTGCCAACCTAAACATGCAAAAAAAGGAAAAATTAAATGAATTAATAGGTGCTATTCATGAGAAGGATGAACTCTTGGATAGCCAAGAGGAATTCCTCATTAAGGAAAACAAAAAGCATGTTAAGGTTAAGAATGCTTATGCTCAGGAAGTAGAGAAAAATGAAAACTTAACTAAAGAGCTTAGAATTTGCCATGACAACATTTCTAACCTTAGAAGTGAGAATATTAGTTTAATTGCTATGGTAGAAAAATCAAATGATTGTCATGATTCAATTGCCAATCTTAGAAAAGAAAATGCTAGTTTAATTGCTAAGATTGATAAATTGAATGAATCAATTGCTAGCCTTAAAACTGAGAATGCGAATTTAATTTCCAAGGCTAGAAATTTAAATATTTGCAATAATTCTATTTCCAATCTATACTAATTATTAAGGCTGTAAGGGTAGCCTGCCTTTTTTGCGTTCTGCCTCCCATAGATCTGGATCGTTCGTTAGCCTGTGTGAATCTGCACCGTCCGTTCGTGACTCCCTGTCCACCCACGCCGCCCCTAGCCTTCCGCGCCGCGCGAGCAACCCTCCCTCTCAGTTCTCCCTCTGTTGCGCCGCCTCCCGCACCCCCACTGGCCCCTCACCGCAGTCCTCCCTCCGTCGCCCTGCCTCCCCCGTAGTTCCTTCATCTAGTCCCTCTCACATCTCCTGCGATCCCCACCCACAGGAGCCGAGCTTCCTGCCCGCTTGCTTATCCGTCATAGGCTTCAACACATTTGAATCCACGTCGTGTTGGCGTGTATCGGCGATTCGGCGATGGTGGGTGATGGAGGTGTGTGACCTGCGCAAGGTGCCCGACGCGGCTGCCCCGGGCGACCCTCGACCGTGTCACCAATCAGGTATAGCCCATGAACCCTAACCCTAAACTCCCTTCTCCTCCTCCATGCCCCTTGATCGACAGGTTGATGGACCCCATGCGTGTCGGGGGTGTTATTGACCATGTCATAGAACCCGAGGTTGCTGGGGTTCAATGTCGGCTGGGCAGGGGATGGTGGGGGCGGCCAGGTGATGGAAGCCATACTCGCTTTTGGCCTCCTCCAGCAGCACTGTGAAGACGAGGTGCTCGAGGTGGCCCAGCGGGACCATGAACTGGTGATGGAACCTGCTCAACAACCACGCGCGCTTGACCTAGCCCCCACCGGAGACCCTCGCCGTGGCCTCCTGAGCCAGATCATGCCTCACCTTGAACTGCATCGACGCCTCAACCTGCTGGGGCAAGGTCACGTGCCTTGCGGAGGTTGGTAGTGTGCCTCACCCAGCCAAATCGAGGTTGTTTGTTTCACTAACTCTGATTTTTTGGGCACGGGTTGTGCGTGCAGGCTATAAGAATGCTGGGGGGTTGTACAACTCCATAGCTTGGTGATCACGGCGCACCTATTAGAAATTTATCCTCTCCCAAGTGTTTGCCAGTTCCAAGTTCTATTAAAGATCAACTCCCACGGTATGGAACTAATGTAGGGCTCTCAGCCGGTACTTATGACCTTCATGGAGGGGTTAACAATGCTGTGAATTCACAGAGAAGTTTCTGGGCAAGAACTACCACATCTCAACAGATTGCTCCCTGTAGTGTATGGCCCTCTTCAAATGCTATCAGACTTTCTAATTCATGGAATCACCAGCCACCTCATTTCCAAAGTGCATTTGATGATCCCCAGGAGGTTATTCCTATGGTCAGCAGCCTCAACTTGCAATACCAACATCCAATGAATGTTCCTGGTGTGCCACAGGCTGCTAACCGTTTCACTGACCATGGAGCTTCATCATCGAGAGCTGGGAGTTTGGAGAACAGAATTATTGGTAGTGAAGAGGTTCCTAGGAGGTATGTCGTGCCTACCAACTACTCTGATTTGGTTCCCTCACCTGCAGTAGACCTGAGACGTTTGGTGCTAGAACCATTTAATTGGAGTTCTGATGTCCGAGGCACTGCAATATCAGGAAGTATTCCTCCTGTATCAAGAACTAATAACAGTTCAACAGTTAATCCACCAGTAGGATTCAATCACCAAAACCTCACCAGACGCCATCCTCGAAATTTGTCAGAGGTAATTTTCTCTCTCCATTTTCCGCATTTTGTTTTCTCCATTTTTTGGTTTTCAGTTTGATTGCTCATCTTTTCACCAAAATATCAAGTAGCATCATACTTGAAATTTGATTGATCATCTTCTCGATTTGATCTTTTATTTTCTTATAGGAGATTGGTCGTCTATCTGGAGCACTCCGCGGCCATCAACCCCCACGCTTAAGGTCAGGGTTTCTGTTGGAGCGTCAGGGCGATGGTGTTTGGGGTGTTCCTTTATCAACAAGGGGTAGAGAAGGAAGAAGATTAATGGAGGTACTTTGATCGGTTCTGTTTGTCCTCCTGAAGAACAAAAAACAAAAATGATTTTGTAGCATTCACTTGGAAACATAAAAAAGTGCATCATTATCAGGCGTTTTTTTGTGACAGCAAAGGTTACACTAAATTCACCCCAATTTTACAAATTTTTGCTTGTAAAGGCCCCCCCTTGTTTACAGCTCTGCTTATCATCATTGTGTTTGTCTATCTCAGCAAGCCACCCTATCTTCCAGGCAAAATTGGTAGAAGCTGCTCCACTTGAAATGCCCCTTTTTTCATTTTGTTTGTGCACTTGGTGATCCCTAATTCGGTCTATCATTCTTCTTAATGCCCCTACAACTCTTGAAATGCTGAAATGTTTTTTATCATTTATTTCTACATATTATTGCACTGCTAAATCCTGTGCTATGTTATCCCTTTTCTTCCCTAGCCTTGCTTGTTCTTGCAAGCGTTGACTACTGTGATAATCATGTAAGGTTCGTGGTTCAATGTCTTGTGGCAATCCATAGGGTTCTAACTTGTTTACTTGTCAACAGATTCAAAATATGAGGCCTTAGAATTGAGGAATGGTGGATCTGATTATTTTGGCAAGGGTGTTCTTAAGGTTAGTTAACCAACCAATGTTTATATTTCAGTCTGAGGGTATTATACTAGCTTTATTTGCCATGCACTCGCATTCACCATAGTCATTCATGCATCCAATGGTTATGGTTAACTTTATATAATAGAAACCAACATTTGTATCCTCCACCTTTTATGTGTAATAAAATTTATTTTGAGAACCTTTTGAAGTATATGCTCTAAACTTTAGTTAACTAAGTGTAGTTTTTGGCTTAGATTTTGAATCCATAGCTAACATGTTTTAGTGGTTACAACCATTCTGTTTTTATGGGTTATTTTCTCTTTTCATATTGGACTAATAAGTCATATTGTCCTTTTCTAGGTTGTGAACAATGTAAATAATATTATTGGACCAGCAATTGTGATATATCTCAATTCTAAAGTGCTTTGTCCGTCTAATTATGATTCTGATGATTAGTTTATCTCTATGATGTGCCTTTTAATTGTTTCTCGTTCCTCTAATGGACACACTCCTGATTGTGTCCTGATAGTATTTATTGTTCTGATTAGTACCTGTAATCTCTACTACTTATTAAGGCTACAAGGGGTAGCCTGCCTCTCCTTTGTTCTACCTCCCATTAATCTGCACCGTCCACGCGCGTTAATCTGCATCGTCCGTCATGCGTACGTTTTCGACGTCTATCGCTCACGTGCGTGACCCCCTGCCCCAAGCAACCCTAGCTCTCCCATCCCCTCCGCGTTCGCAGCCGTCGTCGCTCTACCTCCCGCTGTCGTCGCCGCGTCGTAGACGCAGCCAGCCACGATGGCTCCCCACCGAAGAAGAGCGGCCGGCCCACGAAGGCGCGCGCGATGTCAGCGTCATCCGTGCAGATGGACCCGGACGCCTCCTTGATCGACATGAGCGAGGGGCGGTTCAGGATCACGCCGATGGGGCCCAGCGACGACAGCAGCAAGATCACCGTGCGCTCGAAGATGTGCGAGTCGTCCAGCTTCTCCGTGGTGATCAAGAGGCACCCCTTCTCGGGCTCCGTTAGAGGGTGTGCCCCACCTGTCGCCGCCGGTTTGCACTGCCGGCAGCTGCGTCGATGACGCCACGGATGGGTCGCCATGCTGCTCCTTGAAGTAGAGCTGTGCGCGGAACGACGCCAGTCGGGACCGATGGGCGGCGGCGCGGTGCCATCCTCCAGCGCCCCCGCGCGCTGATGCTGCCGCAACCTGCGCATATGCCATGCCACGATCAGTCTGGTTAGTTAGTTAATTAAATGACGTTGTAGTGAGGAGCAGGAGGACATCACACACAGGCACGGCGGCGGCTGCTGCCAAGGGCAAGGAGCAGGTGAGGCTTAGGCTTTGCGAAGCTAGGGGCAGTGGGTGGTAGCACCGCCGTGCTCCTGCTGGCAGACGATGCTTTGGAGGTCAGGAAGCATGACGTCGTTTCCATGACAGCGAGCAAAGGATCCTGCTGGCGGACGATGAACTTACACATATTACAAATAGATGAGAACAACATATCAGGCCTAAAAGGGAATTAGGCTTACACCTATTTCCTAATTAATTTTGGTGGTTGAATTGCCCAACACAAATAATTGGACTAACTAGTTTGCTCTAGTCTATAAGTTCTACAGGTGCCAAAGGTTCACAATAAGTCAATAAAAAGACCAAGAAAAGGGTTCAAACAAGAGAGCAAGGGACAACCGAAGGCCACCCTGGTCTGGCGCACCGGACTGTCCGGTGTGCCACCGGACAGTGTCCGGTGCACCAGGGAACTCGACGCCCAACTCTTCACCTTCGGAAATTTTCAGAGGAGCTCCGCTAGAATTCACCGGACTGTCCGGTACACCACCGGACAGTGTCCGGTGCCCCAAGGGAGAGCAACTCTGAACTCGCCAGCTTCGGGAATCCGCTCCGCTATAATTCACCGGACTGTCCGGTGTGACAGCGGAGCAACGGCTACTTCGCGTGCAACGGTCGACTGCAACACATTAAATGCGCGCCTGCGCGCGCAGAGGAGCAGTGCACGCGCGGGTGGCACACCGGACAGCCTACAGGGCCTGTCCGGTGCACCACCGGACAGCCAGGCGGGCCCACAAGTCAGAGCTCCAACGGTCGAAACCCAGCGGCCAGGTGACGTGGCTGGCGCACCGGACAGTGTCCGGTGGCACACCGGACTGTCCGGTGCGCCATGCGACAGACAGTCTCCCAACGGCCACTTTTCGTGGTTGGGGTTATAAATACCCCCAACCACCCCACATTCAAGTGATCCAAGTTTTCCACCTTCCAACTACTTACAAGAGCTCTAGCATTCAATTCTAGACACACCAAAGAGATCAAATCCTCTCCCAATTCCACTCAAAGCTTTAGTGATTAGAGAGAGTGATTGTTGTGTTCATTTGAGCTCTTGCGCTTGGATTGCTTCTTTTTCTCATTCTTTCTTGCGATCATCTCAATTGTAATCAAGGAAAGAGACACCAATTGTGTGGTGGTCCTTGCGGGGAAGTTTGGTTCCCGTTTGATTGAGAAGAGAAGCTCACTCGGTCGGAGGGACCATTTGAGAGAGGGAAAGGGTTGAAAGAGACCCGGTCTTCGTGACCACCTCAACAGGGAGTAGGTTTGAGAGAACCTAACCTCGGTAAAACAAATCCTTGTGTCTCACTTCTTTATTCGCTTGCGATTTGTTTTTACGCCCTCTCTCGGACTCGTTTATATTTCTAACGCTAACCCGGCTTGTAGTTGTGATTAACCTTGTAAATTTCAGTTTCGCCCTATTCACCCCCCCCCCCCTCTAGGCGACTTTCAATTGGTATCAAAGCCCGGTACTTCATTAGAGCCTAACCGCTCGAAGTGATGTCGGGAGATCATGCCAAGAAAGAGATGGAGACCGGCGACAAGCCCACTACAAGCCACGGGAAGACTTCATCGGAAGAGTCCCGCAACAAGGGGAAGGGGAAGGAAAAGAAATCCTCTTCCCACAAGTCGCATCGGAGTGGTGACAAAAAGAAGAAGATGAGGAAGGTGGTCTACTACGAGACCGACGCTTCATCACCATCGACCTCCGGCTCCGACGCGCCGTCCGTTACTTCTAAGCGCCATGAGCGCAAGAAGTATAGTAAGATTCCCCTACGCTACCCCCGTATTTCAAAGCGTACTCCTTTGCTCTCCGTTCCATTAGGCAAACCACCGGTCTTTGACGGTGAAGATTATAATATGTGGAGTGATAAAATGAGGCATCATCTAACCTCACTCCACACAAGCATTTGGAATGTTGTTGAGTTTGATGTACAGGTACCATCCGTAGGGGATGAAGACTACGACTCGGACGAAGTGGCCCAAATCCACCACTTTAACTCCCAAGCAACCACTATACTCCTCGCCTCTCTAAGTCGAGAGGAGTATAATAAGGTGCGAGGGTTAAAAAGTGCGAAGGAAATTTGGGACGTACTCAAGACCGCGCACGAAGGAGACGAGGTGACCAAAATCACCAAGCGGGAGACGATCGAGGGGAGCTCGGTCGGTTCCGACTCAACCAAGGCGAGGACCCTCAAGCCATGTACAACCGCTTGAAGACCTTGGTGAACCAAGTGCGCAACCTCGGGAGCACAAAATGGGATGACCATGAGATGGTCAAGGTTATTCTAAGATCCCTCGTATTTCTTAATCCTACGCAAGTTCAATTAATTCGAGGCAATCCTAGATATACACAAATGACCCCCGAGGAAGTAATAGGTAATTTTGTGAGCTTTGAGTTGATGATCAAAGGCTCAAAAAAGATCATCGAGCTTGATGGCCCCTCCGCGCCCGAAGCACAACCCATTGCATTCAAGGCGACGGAGGAGAAAAAGGCGGAGTCTACATCAAGTAGACAACCAATCGATGCCTCTAAGCTCGACAATGAGGAGATGGCTCTCATCATCAAGAGCTTCCGCCAAATCCTAAAGCAAAGGAGGGGGAAAGACTACAAGTCTCGCTCCAAGAAAGTTTGCTACAAATGTGGTAAGCCCGGTCATTTCATTGCTAAATGTCCATTATCTAGTGATAGTGACAGGGGCGACGACAAGAAGGGGAGAAGAAAGGAGAAGAAGAGAAATCACAAGAAGAAGGGCGGCGATGCCCATGTGTGCCGCGAGTGGGACTCCGACGAGAGCTCCACCGACTCCTCCTCCGACGAGGACGCCGCCAACATCACCGTCAACAAGGGACTTCTCTTCCCCAATGTCGGCCACAAGTGCCTCATGGCAAAGGACGGCAAAAAGAAGAAGGTTAAATCCAAATCCTCCACTAAATATGAGTCCTCTAGTGATGATAATGCTAGTGATGAGGAGGATAATTTGCGTACTCTTTTTGCTAACCACAACATGCAACAAAAAGAAAAATTAAATGGATTAATTAGTGCCATCCATGAAAAGGATGAACTCTTGGACTCCCAAGAGGACTTCCTAATCAAGGAAAACAAAACGCATGTTAAGGTTAAAAATGCTTACGCTCTAGAAGTTGAAAAATGTGAAAAATTAACTAGTGAGCTAAGCACATGCCATGATTTGATTGCCAACCTTAGAAATGAAAATGCTAGATTAATTGATTCTAATGTTTGTGATGATTCAATTTCCAATCTTAGAGATGATAATGCTAATTTGCTTGCTAAGATTGAAAAATTGAATGATTCTCTTGCTAGCCTTAGAAATGAAAATGAAAAATTAATTGCTAAGGCTAAAGATTTTGATGTTTGCAATGTTACTATTTCTAACCTTAGAAGTGAAAATGATATATTACATGCTAAGGTTGTAGAATTAAAATCTTGCAAACCATCTACATCTACCGTTGAGCATGTTTCTATTTGCACTAGATGTAGAGATGTTGATATTGATGCTATTAATGATCATATGGCTTTAATTAAACAACAAAATGTTCATATAGCAAAATTAGATGCTAAAATTGCCAAGCATGAACTTGAAAATGAAAAATTTAAATTTGCTCGTAGTATGCTTTATAATGGGAGACGCCCTGGCATCAAGGATGGCATTGGCTTCCAAAAGGGAGACAATGTCAAACTTAATGCCCCTCCTAAAAAATAGTCTAACTTTGTTAAGGGCAAGGCTCCCATGCCTCACGATAACGAGGGTTACATTTTGTACCCTGCCGGTTATCCCGAAAGCAAGATTAGGAGAATTCATTCTAGGAAGTCTCACTCTGGCCCTAATCATGCTTTTATGTATAAGGGTGAGACATCTAGCTCTAGGCAATCAACCCGTGCTAAATTGCCTAAGAAGAAAACTCCTAGTGCATCAAATAATCATGACATTTCATTTAAAACTTTTGATGCATCTTATGTTCTAACCAACAAATCAGGCAAGATAGTTGCCAAGTATATTGGGGGCAAACACAAGAGCTCCAAAACTTGTGTTTGGGTACCCAAAGTTCTTGTTTCTAATGCTAAAGGACCCAAAACCGTTTGGGTACCTAAAGTCAAGAACTAAAATTGTTTTGTAGGTTTATGCATCCGAGGGCTCAAGTTGGATAATCGACAGCGGGTGCACAAACCACATGACAGGGGAGAAGAAAATGTTCTCCTCCTACGAGAAAAACCAAGATCCCCAACGAGCTATCACATTCGGGGATGGAAACCAAGGTTTGGTCAAAGGTTTGGGTAAAATAGCTATATCTCCTGACCATTCCATTTCCAATGTTTTTCTTGTTGATTCATTAGATTACAATTTGCTTTCCGTATCTCAATTATGCAAAATGGGCTACAACTGTCTATTTACTGATGTAGGTGTCACTGTCTTTAGAAGGAGTGATGATTCAATAGCATTTAAGGGAGTGTTAGAGGGTCAGCTATACTTGGTAGATTTTGATAGAGCTGAACTCGACACTTGCTTAATTGCTAAGACTAACATGGGTTGGCTCTGGCACCGCCGACTAGCCCATGTTGGAATGAAGAATCTTCATAAACTTCTAAAGGGAGAACACATTTTAGGATTAACAAATGTTCATTTTGAGAAAGACAGGATTTGTAGCGCATGCCAAGCAGGGAAGCAAGTTGGTGTTCATCATTCGCATAAAAACATCATGACGACTGACAGGCCACTGGAGCTCCTACACATGGATCTATTCGGCCGGATTGCTTACATAAGCATCGGCGGGAGTAAGTACTGTCTAGTTATTGTGGATGATTATTCTCGCTTCACTTGGGTATTCTTTTTGCAGGAAAAATCTCGAACCCAAGAGACCTTAAAGGGATTCTTGAGATGGGCTCAAAATGAGTTCGGCTTAAGGATCAAGAAAATGAGAAGCGACAATGAGACGGAGTTCAAGAATTCACAAATTGAAGGCTTCCTTGAGGAGGAGGGCATCAATCATGAGTTCTCTTCTCCCTACACGCCACAACAAAATGGTGTAGTGGAGAGGAAGAATCGAACTCTATTGGACATGGCAAGGACCATGCTTGATGAGTACAAGACTCCGGATCGGTTTTGGGCCGAGGCGGTCAACACCGCGTGCTACGCCATCAACCGGTTGTATCTACACCGAATCCTCAAGAAGACATCATATGAACTCCTTACCGGTAAAAAGCCCAATATTTCATATTTTAGAGTCCTTGGTAGCAAATGCTTTATTCTTGTTAAAAGAGGTAGAAAATCTAAATTTGCTCCTAAGGCCGTAGAAGGCTTTTTACTAGGATATGATTCAAACACAAGGGCATATAGAGTCTTTAACAAGTCCTCAGGACTAGTTGAAGTTTCTTGTGACGTTGTGTTTGATGAAACTAACAGCTCTCAAGTAGAGCAAGTTGATCTTGATGAGATAGGTGATGAAGAGGCTCCGTGCATCGCGCTAAGGAACATGTCCATTGGGGATGTGTGTCCTAATGAATCCGAAGAGCCTCCAAATGCACAAGATCAACCATCTTCCTCCACGCAAGCATCTCCAACAACTCAAAATGAGGATGAGGCTCAAGTTGATGAAAGAGAAGATCAAAAAGATGAGCCACCTCAAGATGACGGCAATGATCAAGGGGGAGATGCAAATGATCAAGACAAGGAGGATGAAGAACCAAGGCCGCCACACCCAAGAGTCCACCAAGCAATCCAACGAGATCACCCCGTCGACACCATCCTTGGCGACATTCATAAGGGGGTAACCACTAGATCTCGTGTTGCACATTTTTGTGAGCATTACTCTTTTGTTTCCTCTATTGAGCCACACAGGGTAGAGGAAGCACTTCAAGATTCGGATTAGGTGATGGCGATGCAAGAGGAGCTCAACAATTTCACTAGGAATGAGGTATGACATTTAGTTCCACGTCCTAACCAAAATGTTGTAGGAACCAAATGGGTCTTCCGCAACAAACAAGATGAGCATGGTGTGGTAACAAGGAACAAAGCCCGACTTGTGGCCAAGGGATATTTACAAGTCGAAGGTTTGGATTTCGGTGAAACCTATGCACCCATAGCTAGGCTTGAGTCAAATCGAATATTATTAGCCTATGCTACTTACCATGGCTTCAAGCTTTATCAAATGGACGTGAAGAGTGCTTTCCTCAACGGACCAATCAAGGAAGAGGTCTATGTTGAGCAACCTCCCGGCTTTGAAGACAGTGAGTACCCTAACTATGTTTATAAGCTCTCTAAGGCGCTTTATGGGCTCAAGCAAGCCCCAAGAGCATGGTATGAATGCCTAAGAGATTTCCTTATAGCTAATGGCTTCAAAGTCGGAAAAGCCGATCCTACTCTATTTACTAAAACTCTTGACAATGATTTGTTTGTATGCCAAATTTATGTTGATGATATTATATTTGGGTCTACTAATGAATCTACATGTGAAGAATTTAGTAGGATCATGACACAGAAATTCGAGATGTCAATGATGGGGGAGTTGAAGTATTTCTTAGGATTTCAAGTGAAGCAACTCCAAGAGGGCACCTTCATTAGCCAAATGAAGTATACTCAAGACATTCTAAACAAGTTTGGGATGAAGGATGCCAAGCCCATCAAGACACCCATGGGAACCAATGGGCATCTCGACCTCGACACGGAAGGTAAATCCATAGATCAAAAGGTATACCGGTCGATGATAGGTTCATTACTCTATTTATGTGCATCTCGACCAGACATTATGCTTTTCGTATGCATGTGTGCAAGATTCCAAGCCGACCCTAAGGAAGCTCACCTTACGGTCGTAAAATGAATCTTGAGATATTTGGCTTATACTCCTAAGTTTGGGCTTTGGTATCCTAGGGGATCCACATTTGATTTAATTGGTTATTCGGATGCCGATTGGGCAGGGTGCAAAATTAATAGAAAGAGCACATCGGGGACTTGCCAGTTCTTGGGAAGATCCTTGGTGTCTTGGGCTTCAAAGAAGCAAAATTCTGTGGCTCTTTCAACCGCCGAAGCCGAGTACATTGCCGCAGGCCGTTGTTGCGCGCAACTACTTTGGATGAGGCAAACCCTTAGGGACTATGGTTACAAATTAACCAAAGTTCCTCTTCTATGTGATAATGAAAGTGCAATCCGCATGGCGGATAATCCCGTTGAGCATAGCCGCACTAAACACATAGCCATTCGGTATCACTTCTTAAGATGTCACCAACAAAAGGGAGATATCGAGATTGCATACATTAATACTAAAGATCAATTAGCCGATATCTTTACCAAGCCATTAGATGAACAAACTTTTACCAGACTTAGGCATGAGCTAAATGTTCTTGATTCTAGGAATTTTTATTGATGTCTTGCATACATAGCTCATATATACCTTTGATCATCTCTTTCATGTGCTATGACTAATGTGTTCTTTCAAGTCCATTTCATGCTAAGTCATAGATTGAAAGGGAAAAAGAGTCTTCGGTGAAGACAAAGGCTTCCACTCCACTCCATCACTCATCCTTCGTCGTCGCTCCGAGCAACTCTCCAACTTTGGTAAAATCTTCACTCATATTATTATTTGCCAAAGGGGGAGAAAGTAGTTCATAAAAGGGCCTATAGTTCACTCTAAGTATCCGTTTTTGGCGATTCATGCCAAAGGGGGAGAAAGTATTGGCCCAAAGCAAAAGGACCGCACCACCACCTAATTTTAAAAACTCATGATTTTCAAATTGGTATCTCATTGTGTTAAAAAGGGGAAGAAAGTAGTATTTTCAAAATTGATGTCTTAAAACCCTCTTCAACACTAAGAGGAGGATTTTATTGAAGGGGAGTTTTGTTTAGTCAAAGGAAAAGCATTTGAAACAGGGGGAGAAAATTTCAAATCTTGAAAATGCTTCTCTAAATCTTATTCATTTACCTTTGAATAGTTGCAAATTGTCTTTGAAAAGATTTTACAAAAGAATTTGCAAAAACAAAACATGTGGTGCAAGCGTGGTCCAAAATGTTAAAATTATAAAGAAACAATCCATGCATATCTTATGAATTTCTATTGGCTCAATTCTAAGTAATCTTTGCACTTACAAATTATGCAAACTAGTTCAAGTATGCACTTCTATACTTGCTTTGGTTTGTGTTGGCATCAATCACCAAAAAGGGGGAGATTGAAAGGGAATTAGGCTTACACCTATTTCCTAATTAATTTTGGTGGTTGAATTGCCCAACACAAATAATTGGTCTATAAGTTCTACAGGTGCCAAAGGTTCACAATAAGTCAATAAAAAGACCAAGAAAAGGGTTCAAACAAGAGAGCAAGGGACAACCGAAGGCCACCCTGGTCTGGCACACCGGACAGTGTCCGGTGCACCAGGGAACTCGACGCCCAACTCTTCACCTTCGGGAATTTTCAGAGGAGCTCCGCTATAATTCATCAGACTGTCCGGTGCACCACCGGACAGTGTCCGGTGCCCCAAGGGAGAGCAACTCTGAACTCGCCAGCTTCGGGAATCCGCTCCGCTATAATTCACCGGACTGTCCGGTGCACACCGGACTGTCCGGTGTGACAGCGGAGCAACGGCTACTTCGCGCGCAACGGTCGACTGCAACGCATTAAATGCGCGCCTGCGCGCGCAGATGAGCAGTGCACGCGCGGGTGGCACACCGGATAGCCTACAGGGCCTGTCCGGTGCACCACCGGACAGCCAGGCGGGCCCACAAGTCAGAGCTCCAACGGTCGGAACCCAGCGGCCAGGTGACGTGGCTGGCGCACCGGACAGTGTCCGGTGGCGCACCAGACAGTGTCTGGTGCGCCATGCGACGGACAGTCTCCCAATGACCACTTTTGGTGGTTGGGGTTATAAATACCCCCAACCACCCCACATTCAAGTGATCCAAGTTTTCCACCTTCCAACTACTTACAAGAGCTCTAGCATTCAATTCTAGACACACTAAAGAGATCAAATCCTCTCCCAATTCCACTCAAAGCTTTAGTGATTAGAGAGAGTGATTGTTGTGTTCATTTGAGCTCTTGCGCTTGGATTGCTTCTTTTTCTCATTCTTTCTTGCGATCATCTCAATTGTAATCAAGGCAAGAGACACCAATTGTGTGGTGGTCCTTGCGGGGAAGTTTGGTTCCCGTTTGATTGAGAAGAGAAGCTCACTCGGTCGGAGGGACCGTTTGAGAGAGGGAAAGGGTTGAAAGAGACCCGGTCTTTGTGACCACCTCAACGGGGAGTAGGTTTGAGAGAACCGAACCTCGGTAAAACAAATCCTTGTGTCTCACTTCTTTATTCGCTTGCGATTTGTTTTTACGCCCTCTCTCGGACTCGTTTATATTTCTAACGCTAACCCGGCTTGTAGTTGTGATTAACCTTGTAAATTTCAGTTTCGTCCTATTCACCCCCCCTCTAGGCGACTTTCAAGGCCCCATACCTAGCTCTTTTGCCAACTTAACAAGCATTAAACATTTGTAAGTGTCAAGTATCTTTATTTTCTGCTCATCCCTGATGCTTCCGATTTGTAAAATTAGTAAATAATTCTGGTTCCAATTTTACCTTTTAGTTACATGAATAATAACTCATTAAGTGGGCAAATCCTATCTGAGTTGTCCAGCATTAAACATTTGCAGCCTTGTTGATAACAATAATTTATCTGGGCCTCTTCCACCAGAATTAGCAGATACACATAGTCTTCTTGCTATCTTGACTGTAAGTACATTTTTCTGCAGCACAATGTTAAGAATTTGTATTTGTTCATGATATCTTGAGGTTCCTCCTTCGGCTCTAGATGTTTTAGAAATTTAAGTAATATACACCAATTTCATGAGTACACTTCACTTGCTTATGTAAATTTAATGGCATGCTAAGGAGATAATGGTCCAGGCCTTTGTCTTTGATTTTTTGTTTATTCTGTATAGATTAGACTTTTTTGTTATCTATGACAAATATTTTTCATATTTATGTATCTGTGAACTTATAATCAGGCTGAACAGAGTGCAACTAATCTAAAGGTCTACTATGCCACACGTTTCACCATCATAGTTGGGATAATGGTGTTCGGTGGTTTTGTTGCACCAACCGTAAGTCATAGTTCTCAATTTTGGTATTCTAAGCAGGTAGTGCTTTTTATGTAGCAATCAACTTACAGAGCAGATGCTCTCTTGTTGACAACTCTCATAAGAGTCGATAAGGTATGTATTTTTTCCTTCATACAAGAAAGAAAAGGATATTTGTAAATCTGGCCTTAGTGTAACATCCATTTGGAGATTAGGATGAGGTAAATAGTTGGGTTTCAAAAAGCTTTTTTTATTAGAAATATATTTTTTTGTGAATATGCATACCAATCCAAAATATGAAAACAGTCCATCTTGACCAAACAATTCAGTCCATCTGATCCGCCTTCTTGGTTAAGGTTTGGGTGGTGGGGTGGTACTCGATCTGGATCGGTTCAGATATGATTTTCTCCTTGCCTTCTTGTGCAGCTCGACGGCTTGCCAGCGATGGTACAGGTCGTCCTCTCCAACGATATGTAGGTATGTAGCTCCATTACAATTTTATTCCATGCTGATACTATTGTTTTTTTACTTCATTTGCTAACTATTGCGGTATGTATGTAAGTTGCAAGACTAAAATCAATGGAAAACTTGTGTCCCCTGCATTCCATTGGTCAGAGAGGATTGGACCTAGCAACGACTCTAGATAAGGAGGACGCAAGCCCCCCTTGGTGCCATATATTCTCATTATTTACAATTGCATACGTGTATTATATATACCACAGGCTGAAAACACTTGACAAGGTTTATCGCAGCGCCGTCCCGTCCTTCCATCATGTGTCATCCTGTTCTCCTATGCAAGAGAGAGAAGATGCTTTGAGGACAAAGATTGCTAACCAACTATTTGAGAAGGTAATTATTCTCTCAATATTATGGCACACACTCTTTCTCTCAAGGCTCAGGAAAATAAAATCATTGTATACTCATTGTTATTTTTCTTCCAATTCTTGCTCACCTACCAATTCTGTTCAGGAGAAAAATCTCGAAGATAAATAGTTTGTTGGTGTATTCTAAAATCAAACATCATTATTGAATCACAATCTCTGAACATTAGTAGCTATGATATATGGACATAGCAATATGGTACAGAAAATGTATTGTATGTCATTCTTTCTAGGCTTTATTGACACTTAATTCTTATCAGGCATAATCGCTGAAGGCCGTCGAAATCTTTATCAAGGACGTTAAGGTATTTGCGTCGTTCAATGGGGAGTTGTTTAATGAGATCACACAACTTCTGACCTTGGAGAACTTTAGGTAAAGAGTTCACTTGTCAGTCTTTATTTTCTTTTGTATGTGTTGATCTTAGTTTCACCCAATGATGTCCCGATCTTTATGTGCAACACTTTTATTGTCTATTTGTTTTGTTTGTTGTTAATAATTAGCTGATTTACATTGTCGAGATCGTACAATATTGAGATTTTGAACATCATGTTCGTAATATATTTTGTTGTCCATACATATATTATCATAGTATTTATTTTTTCCATTGCAACACACAGACATTTACCTATTTCCTAATAAAACATTGTATGAATCCTGTCCAAATTTGATTTCCTACCGGTAAGACTATGTTTCCAATCCGTGTATATACACTTGATTTGCTTATCATAGCTGATGAAGTGTAGTTTTTGGTCTTCAAGGTATTGTACTTAGCAGGGCTGTCCAAACAGGACCTTGTCCAAATCTTGTTGCTATTTTATTTGGAGAGAAGGCATCCATGCACTCCAATGATGCCATGAAATTCAGTTCATTCAATAAGAACTTGGATGATTCATAGGATACTATTTAAATTGGATGATTCATAGGTTACTATTTAAAATGCTTCCTTTGTTGGTTGTATTCAGCTCTTTATTGTGTGATGTTGCATAGTTAAGTACTTAAGTTCTGTTTATCTATATTTTGGTCCACACACGGTATGAGGTAAAGAAAATCCATAAGCTGAAGCATTGGTGATTTCAGTGCTTCCTTTAACTTTCAGCCATTGTTGTCTTAGCTTAGTATAGCATCATAATGATTATCCTTCCGACCATTATGAGCTTCAACTTTGAAAACACATTACTTCCTCCTGAACTGCCTATGAGAACTAAAAAATATTTCTACCAGTTCACCACTAATTCTTGTTAAATATTATGAAATATTTAATTGCTTGATTTAGTGTTTCTTTGATTGCAGGGCACCGGTGCTGTACTACGTGGTCCTGATGTTGTGGAACAACGTGCACAAGGTCTTCTATGCCGTCGTCGAGGCCGCTGCAGTTCGCGCAGACAACAACCATCTTGGAGGTCAGCTGCTTGTTTTTCGTCCCCCGTTTTCGATTGCTCGGTCACAGTAAAACTGCAAACTTGGCTCAATTTCATATTTTTTGCTTTGCTCATGAGTTATGGATATATCCTATTAGAATGATTAGTGTTTAAATTTAAGTAAGGATACTACAAGTGGTTCTTGGTAGGAAGAACCACTAATCAACTAGATTTATGTGTACAGAAAAGGGCAGATATAGTACCATAGGCTCTTACACAGGTGTATAATTACATAAATGTTACTTATGGTCGCCTTTTTGTCACTATTCTGATAATTTTGTCTTCTTTATAGGGTTTGTGAGGTATCCGTATCCGGTCTCTTCAACTCTTCCACAGATTGGATCCAGATTATTCCTTACATGGGGTGTCTTCTGGAGTTTTCCTGAGGTATCGCCGCTAGCAAGTTTTCGTGTTTTCATATATGACACCATTTTTAGGAATACATCTTAATTTGTACATGAACTTTAGAGTTTCCAATTTATAATTTTAAATTTTAGATTAGATACATATCTATGTGTTGTTGTTTGGCGGGACCTCGAATTATGACGCAGTTCTAAGTTTAATAGCATTTGCTAGAACTAGAGAACACATGTGTTAGATGGTTATGGGACTTTTAGGACTAAGGTTAGTCGATTATTTAATTTTTTATTCCAATAATGGAATAAGAAACTATGAGTGGGTATTGTAACAAGTTTCTACAGCAGGCGTATTAGAAATGGATAAATAGCGCTTTTTACCCTATTTCAACTGGGCTATTCTATTATATTTCTGCACCTGCAATTGGATGTTGATGTTATGTTCTTGCCATTAAGTCCAATGTATCGTGCTAGCTGTACACTGATCTGTAACAGGTGATTGACTGACTCGAGAGTTTGCCGACGCTTGAAGAAGGACCTAATGTGAGCTTTTACATACTTGATGAACAGATTGAGCTCTTGAGCAAGGTGGGGGTATTTCCGTACCCACTGGTCGTAGTTTTGTTGGCTATTACTAATCGTGTGCAGATGGACCCATTCACCTCTACCAATAGGTGCTGAATGCAGGGGATGACATGATTGGTGTTGAGTGCTTAGAAGAAGATTCTGATGGCAAGGTTCTATTTGTTTGAGGTTGCTTCACCATTCCCCAAAGCACATTGCAGCTAACCCTTTTTGTATTTTGCAGATTCGATGTTGTGGGCACCCAGATGTCATTGCTTGTTTTTTATTCACGACGAGATGGATGCGGTTTCCTTCAGAGTTCCAACAAGCAGCCTCTTGGTTTGACTCTTTTGGGATCTTCTAGGAATTCCATCTTGTGATATCCTCTAGTTCATCACATGATAATATACGGTTCCACTCACTAGCCCTTGTAGACTAAAAAGCTCTTGAGAAATACTCTGTTGTAACTCTTCATATTTTTCTTTTGTTTATGTAGCCTAGCACCCAGTCTGTACTGTGGCGTCCAGTTCCATTATCTCTGCCTTGCATTTTAGATTTTGGTTGTGATTGGGATACTATCTTAAAGCTGCTTGCTTGTGGTGTCTAATTTTAGAATGTATTGCATTTTGATGCTTTAAAAGAATTGAGGGACACTGTATTGCTTTTCCTTAATTATGTGATGTTTTTTAGGTTCCTAGAGCAAGGTGTCTATATTAGTGTGACCATCCAGTTTGACTGTTGCACTACTTGATTCAAGTTGTGTTTTCCTTATGAAAATTAGATGGATTCTTTAGCTAAGATGAACTGTCGACACCTAAAATGCCACTGGTAGTTTGGAATGTGCATATATTAGTGTGATCATACAGTTTCATTGTTACACAGCCTGATTAAAGCAGCCTTTTCCTTATGTAAAAAGATGGTTTCTTTAGCATGTGTTGAACTGCTAACACTTAAAATGCCACTAGAATTAGATTTGAATGATAGTTTTGTATGAACACATTTCTGGACGAGTTATCTATATGCTTTAGTTGTAGTGGTCATTTTGATAACTAGAAATTCAGATCATGGTTGACTGATGCTCAAGTGAGAAGAACATCGATTAGTGAGCAAAACCAAAAGCTGCAGTTGCTCTGAAGGAACAATCTATGTGGCCTTCGCCTCTTTTGATCGGAAACTTGTTCCTCTAATCACCTAAAGGAACAACTGACAATCTGAAACTTGTTGAGCCTTCACGATATGAAGAAACAATGGTAGGTGTACTATTGATATTATGGTATTGTTACTCTAAAGAAGCAATATGTTCAGTATGTGTTGAGGTGATGCAATTTCTATTTGTTTCAGGTGATATGTGCAACACCTGTTCGCATTGGTCAGCACAACACTTGCTTCAGCTATAGGGTTTTGTATTTTTTGTATAAAGCATACATGTGCATTGGTCAGTATGTGCCATGTATCTTTTCCACTACATAGCATACATGTAATGTGTGTGATCAAAATTTCTAGCCTTCAACTCTAATGTTTTTGGCATTATGGTTACTTTGGAAGAACTTGTTAAGCTATGTGTGGTGTGCACTGTGCCTGCTTCCAACAATTGGGTTATGTTCAGTGCCAAGTATCTAGATTATACTTAAGTAAACGACATGCTCTTCTCATCGCAATATGTTGATTGGATTAGATTTCATTTTGGCATATTTTTATAATATTTGTCTTGCTTGCAATACCATCTGGAGCCCTTTCGTGAACCAGCATGAGTGGACAATACTGGTGGGTAGCCACATGCACAAAAGAGGAAAATTTGGTCTTTTTCCTTCATGATTTAATTATTGTGTCTTCACATATACATGGTTGAAATTGTCCTCCATTAAAACTCTTTTGGTATACATGCATACTGAGAAGTTGTCATATTTTCTATAATTTTATGACTACTAATTATCGAATAATGTCTTAGGGACCGTTTGTTTCCCTTCACTTTGAAAATCGAAATCTAAGTAATGGAATAGGCTATCTTTTTAGAATATGACATTCCATAACTTTTCAAAGTTTATATATAAGTCTATCTCAAATTTATGGGGTAAGAGATGGAAATTGATTATATAGATTTACATGCTACTTTCCTAATGTACAACTTATAACACACTCGTCTATTGCTTCTCTATAGTATAAATATAGCGTATAACTGTCTCTCTTATATGATTTAGAATAATGTAAAAATATATTATATGTACAAATATATTAACTTAATTAGTTTTGTCTAAATTATAATTAGTAGAATGAAATTTAATTCCAACCAAACAAACAGGCCTTAGTGATTTTTTGGATAGTTTTGAGATGTGTTTATGTATGGCTAGGATTACAAATGGATTACGAAATCTTTTCTCATAACAGTATAACATACATTTGTATATAAGTTATCATGATATTATATGTTCCCGTTGCAACGCACGGGCACTCACCTAGTCTTAGAAATGAGAATGCTAGTTTACATGCTAAGATTGATGAATTAAATGCTTGCAAACCCTCTACATCTATTGTTAGTCATGTCTCTATTTGTACTAGATATAGAGATGTAAATGTTGATGCTATTCATGATCACCTAGCTTTGATTAAACAACAAAATGATCATATAGCACAACTAACTACTAAAATCAATGAGCATGAGATAGAAAATGAAAAATTTAAATTTGTTAGAAGCATGCTCTATAGTGGGAGACGCTCTGGCATTAAGGATGGCATTGGTTTCCAACAGGGAAGCAATGTCAAAATTAATGCCCCTAAAAGATTATCTAATTTTGTTAAGGGCAAGGCTCCCATGGCTCAGGATAACGAGGGTTACATTTTATATCCTGCTGGTTATCCTGAGCATAAGATTAGGAGAATTCATGCTAGGAAAACTCATTCTGTTTCTCACCATGCTTTCATGTATAAAAACGAGGCTTCTAGCTCCAGGCAATCAACCTATGTAAAATTGCCTAAAAAGAAAACTCCTAATGCATCAAATGAACCTAATATTTCATTTAAAACTTTTGATGCTTCTTATGTGCTGACTAACAAATCAGGCAAAGTAGTTGCCAAATATGTTGGGGGCAAACACAAGGGATCCAAGACTTGTGTTTGGGTACCCAAGGTGCTTATTTCTAATGTGAAAGGACCCAAGACCGTTTGGGTACCTAAGAACAAGGCCTAAACTTGTTTTGTAGGTTTATGCATCCGGGGGCTCAAGTTGGATAATTGATAGCGGGTGCACAAACCACATGACAGGGGAGAAAAGGATGTTCTCCTCCTACGAGAAAAATGAAGATCCCTAAAGAGCTATCACATTCGGGGATGGAAATCAAGGTTTGGTCAAAGGACTTGGTAAAATTGCTATATCACCTGACCATTCCATTTCCAATGTTTTTCTTGTAGATTCTTTAGATTACAATTTGCTTTCTATATCTCAATTATGCAAAATGGGTTACAATTGTACCTTTACGGATATATGTGTTACTGTCTTTAGAAGAAGTGATGATTCAGTAGCTTTTAAGGGAGTATTAGAGGGTCAGCTATACATAGTTGATTTTAATACAGCTGAACTCGATACTTGCTTAATTGCTAAGACTAATATGGGTTGGCTCTGGCATTGCCGACTAGCCCATGTTGGGATGAAGAATCTTCACAAGCTTCTAAAGGGAGAGCACATTTTGGGACTAACCAATGTTCATTTTGAGAAAGACAGGGTTTGTAGCGCATGTCAAGCAGGGAAGCAAGTTGGTTCCCATCATCCACACAAGAACATCATGACGACCGACAAGCCGCTTGAGCTACTCCACATGGATTTATCCGGCCCGATTGCTTACATAAGCATCGGCGGGAGTAAGTATTGTCTTGTAATTATGGATGATTATTCTCGCTTCACTTGGGTATTCTTTTTGCAGGAAAAATCTCAAACCCAAGAAACTTTAAAGGGATTCTTGAGACGGGCTCAAAATGAGTTCGGATTAAGAATCAAGAAGATAAGAAGCGACAATGGGACGGAGTTCAAGAACTCACAAATAGAAGGCTTTCTTGAGGAGGAGGGCATCAAGCATGAGTTCTCTTCTCCCTACACACCTCAACAAAATGGTGTAGTGGAGAGGAAGAATAGAACTCTACTAGACATGGCAAGGACCATGCTTGATGAGTACAAGACTCTGGACTGGTTTTGGGCTGAGGCAATTAACACCGCCTGCTACTCCATCAACCAGTTATATCTTCACCGAATCCTCAAGAAGACATCTTATGAACTCCTCACCGGTAAAAAGCCCAATGTTTCATATTTTAGAGTCTTTGGTAGCAAATTTTTTATTCTTGTTAAAAAAGGTAGAAAATCCAAATTTGCTCCTAAGGCTGTAGAAGGCTTTTTACTTGGTTATGACTCAAACACAAGGGCATATAGAGTCTTCAACAAATCCACTGGATTAGTTGAGGTTTCTTGTGACATTGTGTTTGATGAGACTAATGGCTCCCAAGTGGAGCAAGTTGATCTTAATGAACTAGATGATGAAGAGGCTCCGTATGTCGTGCTAAGGAACATGTCCATTGGGGATGTGTGTCCTAAGGAATCCGAAGAGCCCACATAAGCACAAGATCAACCATCATCTTCCAATCAAGCATCTTCACCAACTCAAGATAAGGATCATGCTCAAGATGATGAAAATGAAGATCAAGAGGATGGGCCACCTCAAGAGGAGGACAATGATCAAAGGGGAGATGAAGTTGATCAAGACAAGGAAGATGATCAGGGTCAAAGACCGCCACACCCAAGAGTCCACCAAGCAATTCAACGAGATCACCCCATGAACTCCATCCTCGGCAATATTCATAATGGGGTAACCACTCGATCTCATGTTGCTCACTTTTGTGAACATTACTCCTTTGTTTCCTCCATCGAGCCATACAGGGTGGAGGATGCACTAAGAGATTCGGATTGGGTGCTGGCAATGCAAGAGGAGCTCAACAACTTCACGAGGAATGAGGTATGGCATTTAGTTCCACGTCCTAATCAAAATGTTGTAAGTACCAAATGGTTATTCCGCAACAAGCAAGACGAGCATGGTGTGGTGACAAGGAACAAAGCCCGACTTGTAGCCAAGGGTTATTCACAAGTCGAAGGTTTGGATTTCGGTGAAACTTATGCACCCGTAGCTAGGCTTGAGTCAATTTGCATATTACTTGCCTATGCTACTTACCATGGCTTTAAGCTTTATCAAATGGACGTGAAAAGTGCCTTCCTCAATGGACCAATCAAGGAAGAGGTCTATGTTGAGCAACCTCCCGGCTTTGAAGATAGTGAGTACCCTAACCATGTCTATAAACTCTCAAAGGCGCTTTATGGGCTCAAGCAAGCCCCAAGAGCATGGTATGAATGCCTTCGAGATTTTTTATCACTAATGGCTTCAAGGTCGGAAAAGCCGATCCTACACTCTTTACTAAAACCATTGCAAAAGATTTGTTTGTATGCCAAATTTATGTTGATGATATCATATTTGGGTCTACTAACAAATCTACTTGTGAAGAGTTTAGTAGGATCACGATACAAAAATTCGAGATGTCTATGATGGGGGAGTTGAAGTATTTCCTAGGATTTCAAGTCAAGCAACTCCAAGAAGGCACCTTCATCAGCCAAACAAAGTACATTCAAGACATACTTACCAAGTTTGGAATGAAGGATGCCAAGCCCATCAAGACACCCATGGGAACAAATGGGCATCTCGACCTCGACACAGGAGGTAAATCCATAGATGAAAAGGTATATCGGTCGATGATAGGATCTTTACTATATTTATGTGCATCTCGACCGGATATTATGCTTTCCATATGCATGTGTGCAAGGTTCCAAGCCGATCCTAAGGAAGTTCACCTTAGGGCCGTGAAAACAATCATGAGATATTTAGTTTATACTCCTAAGTTTGGTCTTTGGTACCCCAAGGGATCCACTTTTGATTTAATAGGATATTCCGATGCTGATTGGGCAAGGTGTAAAATTGATAGGAAGAGCACATTAGGGACTTGTCAGTTTCTGGGAAGACCCCTGGTGTCTTGGGCTTCAAACAAACAAAACCCAGTAGCTCTTTCTACCACCGAAGCCGAGTATATTGCTGCAGGCCATTGTTGTACGCAATTACTTTGGATGAGGCAAACCCTCAGGGACTATGGCTACAAATTGAGAAAAGTCCCTCTCCTATGTGACAATGAGAGTGCAATCCGCATGGCGGATAATCCCGTTGAACACAGCCGCACTAAGCACATAGACATTCGGTATCACTTTTTGAGGGATCACCAACAAAGGGGGGATATCGAGATAGCTTATGTTAGCACCAAAGAACAATTAGCCGATATCTTTACCAAACCTTTAGATGAGAAAACCTTTACCAAATTGAGGAATGAGCTAAACATTCTTGATTCTCGGAATTTTGATTGAAACATTGCACACATAGCTCATTAATATACATGTGATCATATCTTTTCACTTTGGTACAAATGCATAGCTCTTATTATTTATGTACCAAGGCTATGACTAATGTGTATTCAAGTATATTTCTACTAAGTCATAGATTGAAAGGGAAATGGAGTCTTCGGTGAAAACAAGGCTTCCACTCAACTCTATCGGTATCATTTACCCTTCGCCGTTACTCCACACCACTCTTCGATTGGTACAATCTTCACTCATATCTTATTTACCAATGGAGGAGAAAGTAAAAGGGCTCACAAAGTCTCCGTTTTTGGCGATTAATGCCAAAGGGGGAGAAAATATTAGCCCAAAGCAAAAGGACCGCACCACCACCATTCAAAATTTTTTTAATTAACATATTTCAAAATTGGTATGTTTTTCAATTGGTTAGGATTTTTCAAATTGGTATCTAAAAATACTTGATCTTCTTTCAATTGATATTTACAAAAATTGGTAAAACCCTCTTGAACACTAAGAAGAGATTTTCATCCAGGGGGAGTTTTGTTTAAGTCAAAGAAAAAGCATTTGAAACAGGGGGAGAAAATTTCAAATCTTGAAAATGCTTCTTGCAAATCTTATTCATACACCTTTGACTATTTGCAAAAAGACTTTGAAAAGATTTTCCAAAAGGATTTGCAAAAACAAAACATGTGGTGCAAGCGTGGTCCAAAATGTTAAATAAAAGAAAGCAACCATGCATATCTAGTAAAACTATAAATTGGTTCAATTCCAAGAAATCTTTGCACTTACCTTATGCAAACTAGTTCAATCATTCACTTATATATTTGCTTTGGTTTGTGTTGGCATCAATCACCAAAAAGGGGGAGATTGAAAGGGAAATAGGGTTTAACCTTTTCCTATAAATGATTTTGGTGGTTGAATGCCCAACACAAATAATTGGACTAACTAGTTTGCCCTAGATTATATATTCTACAGGTGCTAAAGGTTCAACACAAACCAATAAAAATATCAAGTTAGGGTTCAAAAAGAAAGGAGCAAAAGAAACCGAAGAGGACCCTAGTCTAGCGCATCGGACTGTCCGGTGTGCCACCGGACAGTGTCCGGTGCCCAGGGCCGTATGACTTCAAACTTGCCATCTTCGGGTTTCTGGAGAGCCGCTTCGCTATAATTCACCGGACTATCCAGTGTGTCACCAGACTGTCCGGTGCACCAGTGAAGCAACGGCTCCAGTGCAACGGTCGACTGCAATGGACACCTGCAAAAGTGCTACAGTGCGCGGACAGTTTGCGCAGAGTCAGAGTAGCCACAGAAGGCGCACCGGATAGTGAACAATGTCTGTCCGGTGCGGCACCGGACTGTCCGGTGTCCCGAGAAGACAAAGCTCCAACGGTTGAAACCGTCAGAACCCTAACAGTTGGGTGACGTGGCTGGCGCACCGGACACTGTCCGGTGGCGCACCGGACTGTCCGGTACGCCCATCGACAGACAGCCCCCCAACGGCTATGTGGTGGTTGAGGGCTATAAATACCCCCCAACCACCACCACTCCACGCATCCAAGTTTTTCAGACATCTCATTCAATACAAGAGCTAGTGCAATCAATACAAGACACAATTCAAAAGGATCAAAGCCTCTCCAAGTCCCAAACTCACTCCATACAACTAGTGACTAGAGAGAGTTTTGTTTGTGTTCTTTGAGCTCTTGTTCTTGGATCACTTTCTTCTTCCTCATTCTTGTTCTTTAAGTGACTTGTAATCAAAGCAAGAGACACCAATTGTGTGGTGGTCCTTGTGGGGTCTAAGTGACCCGTTTGATTAAGGAGAAAGCTCACTCGGTCTAGGTGACCGTTTGAGAGAGGGAAAGGGTTGAAAGAGACCCGGTCTTTGTGACCACCTCAACAGGGACTAGGTTCATATGAACCGAACCTCGGTAAAACAAATCACCGTGTCATCTGCTTTATTTTCTTGGTTGATTTGTTTTCCCTCTCTCTCAGACTAAATATTCGCTCTAACGCTAACCCTGGCTTGTAGCTTGTGTTTAAAGTTGTAAATTTCAGTTTCTGCCTATCCACCCCCCCCTCTAGGCGACTTTCAGATCGAAAGCTTTCGAGTGAGCGACCTCCATGGCTTGGTGGTGAACTCGGCCGGCTGCCCATCAGCCCCACCTCCACCCAAGCCGCCTGCGGCGTCCACCTCATTCTCCTTGGGCCAGATAGCATTGCCATAACCATACGTCCACTTGGTCTTGAAGAGCCAGCGGTTGTGGTCCCAGTCTCCGGTCTGGCTCCTAGTCATGGCCTTCTAGGAGCGCATGATGGAGAGCCTCCTCTCCATCCTGGAAGCGGCGACGCCAGGCGACGGGGACAGCGAGAGCGTAGTTAGCTCTGTGAATAACAGAGTATCTAGATTTCTTCTAAGTTGGTAGCAAAAAAGGAAAATAATAGTCTCTAGTTCTATGTAGAGGACATGAGGCAAACCTTAAAGACATTCAGTGGTCACGCACACCAAAAAGAAGTAACTATATTTATCCAAGTCATAGAAACAAAGAAACACAACAATCTCGAGTAACCATGCACTCTAACGAAGGTTCCTCAAACTGAATTTGTAAATCAATTAGGTTAGCAATATAGCAATAGCTTAACCACCATTTTGTTGACCGGAAAAAGAAGAAGAGGCGGAACAACACAGCCTGTAGCATTTTTGCTTTACATTCTTCATGCAATCGTCTATAATCCTTTTCACTTGTTTCACGTAATCCTTTTCACTTGTTTCACGTAAACGAGAGGTGGAACAACACAGACCTATAACATTTTTTCTTTACATTCTTTATGCAATCCTCTACAATATTTCTCACTTGTTTCAGAGAAACGAGAGGTGGAATAACACAGGCACATGGTCGCAACAGTATTTCCTTTTCATTGGGGAAGACAACAACAATAATAAATAGTGTCAAAAGGGAGGTAATCTAAAATGTAGATATAAAGGTAAGAAATTATGAAAACCTACACTAAAATGTAGCGACTAGTCAAAATCTCAATAGCTTGTAGAACATGAATAATGTGTAAGCAATAAAGGGATCTATGATTATGCTGAGTTTATGACACTAAAGGAGGTAACCATAGTAATGACAACAATTTTTACCTTAATTGTAGACAAGTTATTAGTGTCTAAAAGTCATTCCCTCCTTTAACAAACCGCTCCTACAGGTAGCATCACAGTTTCATGAGGATGAGTAAAGTTCAAACAGCAAGGAAGGGCACTCAATCTCTACAAAACAGGAAGTTGCCATACATGAGAAGGAAGAACAATTGACTTTGCTTTTTGGTACTCTCTGACAGCAAGATCATATTCTCCTTTTCTAATGTTCCCACGGATTGCACTTGGTAGGTTAAATAGTGTTCGGAATCTTTGAAGCATTCCTTGAACAGATCTGATCTTTTCAGCTTGGGCCTGTACCAGAAGTTAAGAATTTAGTGCACTCAATAAGGAAACTTGAAGCAATAGCAATAGTTCTAGAGACAACTTAGTTTATATACCTGCCTCTCAAATAGAGGCTCAAATGCACGATTTGCCACACCACTAATTTTTAGTGTCACTGAATACAAGTGAGCAGTACCTGCACCTTCAGGATCTTCCTCTATCTGTCTCAATTTCGACTCAATGTCTGCAAAAAAATGTGTTACATGGGGATGCAAAACATTGTCCATAAACTCAGGATCATGAACATTTATTTGCAATATGGATGTATCTAACAACTACACAAATACCATCTATTGTAGTTTTGCACGAGACAAAACAATCGAAGTTCTCCTTGACTAACAGTTTTTTCTGTTGTGTTCTCCCTTTGAGATCAGTTTTCAAGGTGAGAGCACCAACCTCTAAGTCAGCAATGCTCGTGTCTTTGTGGACCCACGAAAGGAAAACTTTGGGATCAAAATTTGGAGATGAATAGATAACTTTGTCTGCAAAAGTGCAAATAGACCTCTTAATAAGCATGAATCAAATGCAAGAAGAATTCCTGTAAAATCATCAAACCTACCTCGCATATTGGGGTCCAAACCTTGAGACTTCTCCCTTGAAATTGGAGAACTTACTGAAGCGTCAGTGATCAACCGCAGGGATTTATCATCATATTTTCATACGGTTAGTTGGTAAGTCTTGTTATAAACATTGATATATTAACAGCACAATAACTTAGAATAAAGAAAATAGAATAATACCAACAAAATAGAGGGAAGAGCATTTCGAATTACATACCCAAAACCTGAAGCCTCCTACAGTGAAGGATTGCAGTTGTAGGCTGCTGCAGGTGTTGCCTTGGCCCCTAGAGCGTGGTCTTGGCCCTTGGACTAGAGATTTCTCTTGCTGCTTCTAGCCGGCAAAGGGCAGGGTTGGCCACCATCGATATGCCTTGCGCATTGCACCCTTAGGGCCTGTTCGGTTACATTAGAACGAGGCCAGGAACTGTTCTAGATGATCAATTACTATATAAATTAAACTATCATTCCAAGTGGAATTGTTCCAGAGGTTGAATCTAGGATAACCGAACAGACCCTTACCTAGCCCGCTAGCTGCCTTGAAGCTGTCCAGTCGTCGTTATGTAGGTTGTGCTGACACGACCTTGCGTCATTGCTTGGCCACCTTGGGGCTTGTCAGTTAGGGCCTAGCTGTCTCCCGCTTGAGTGCTAGTCAAAAGCGAACTGATGGATATAGTAGTTTTACATGAGGCCCTTCTTGCGCTGGTCACTTTTGGAGCTGAATGACATGCAACGGATAAACAGATCAGTATACCCACCAACCAGTAGATACCATTTTGTGAGCTTGAAACACGTTATTCTCGCATCTTACCAGGCCTAGCTCTGGGTCCTGAACTACAGTACCATTGCAGCAGAATTCCTTCTTCAGATCAATGAGGTTCTTGTTATAGCTGAATTCTTTGTTTAGACCCTGGACTGTAGTCAGACTCTTTCTATCGTTGCGGTCTTAGATGCGCATATGCACATAATCCTTCGTTCCAAGACCAACACCAGACTCCTCAGCATTAGCCTCAGCAAATGGATCTATCAGAGACAATACCATACCATCAGATGCATAATAATACTAAGCATGTTCAAGATGAACTTTGTGTTATCAATCTATTCAGTAAATCTATAAACGTGCTCGATAGATATACATATTTCCTCAAATCACATCCCAGGTCTTCTAATTTCCATTGATGAATCGAAGCACGAATATTAAAAACATGCATACTTCCCATCCAAAATAGGGAGCACACCTATGAATCAGGTCTCGAGCTCACCAAGCCGATCCTGATCTTGGTCATTCTTGTACTCCGTCGAGAGCTCGTAGCACTCCTGCACCTGCGCACGCAAATAGATGCTATCTGATCAGTAGGAACACACGGATCTGGGGGTGAGAAGGTGGGTGTTGATGTGATCAGGGGTGTACGAATTCGCGCAGGTGGGGGCCGTGAAGGTCCTGGAGGATGTCGAGAACGCGGTCGACGAGGAGGGCGTCATGCTCGAACTTGTTGTCCTCAAAGACCTTTCCGATGGCCAGCACATGTGGATCTGGGGGTGAGGAGAAAGGGGGGCGGCGCTGCGGGGTCAAGCGAGGGAACAGAGTGGTGCGGTGACAAGTCGAGCAGGTCGGATGTGTTCTCAGAGAAGTGCGAGGAGGCGGAAGGAGCAAGTCACAGGTACATCGGAACCACCTTCGCGGGGAGCGGCTATGGCAAGTGGGTCGGTTGTCGACAGTTGGAGAGGTTCACGATGCCATCGTCAACAACCTCTGCCGTGGCTCGGCGCATGACTTCGGGTAGGCTCTGCCTCATGTACTCCATCACGAGGAACGCGCCCGCGGCGACGTGGTGCGCGGTGTGGAGCTCCACGAGGTAGGGGTGGCCGCGGCACGCCTCGAGGCAGCGGACCTCGCGGCGGAACATCTAGTCGAATACGTCGCCCTCGCCGTTGCCGGTGACGGTCTCACCTGTGTGCCGGTCGCGAGCCTTGTAGATGAAGCTTTGTGGGCGATTCGCGGCGGATTTGGGAGATCGAGTAGGTGCTTGGGCAGACCATCGATTCGCGGTGGATTTGGGAGAACTAAGCTGCCATGGATGGAAGCGTGATTTGGGAGGCCGAGTTCCCTGGCGCTGCTGGGGGAGCGGGGCGCGGCTGCTGGATTGGAAGCGTGAGCTTGCGACCTCGCGCGATTTGTGGGCGATTCGCGGCGGATGCATCGCGACTACCATGGATGGAAGCGTGATTTGGGAGATCGAGTTCCCTGGCGCGGCGGTTATTTGGGAAGGACCTACCCTGGCACGGCTGCCATGAAGGGGGAGCGGGGCGCGGCTGCCATGGATTGGCGCGATTTGTGGGCAATCTTGTCGATCCATCTCGTGCCTGGAAAGGGGGAGCGGGGCGCGCGGGCAGCCATGGATGGAAGCCCAGTGCGTGGAGAAGAAAGCGCGGTGTGGAGAAAGGCAGAAAGCGTGGCGTGCGGGCAGGATACGGTTTTGGCAGAACCGTACACCATCCGCCTCTGTGGACACCTACATTAGACACTTAAGTAGTAGTAGAGATGTATCGATGACCTACATTGGTAATCATTTTAAGTACACCATATTCGTTTACGAAAAAAATATTTGGATATACTCATGATATTGATTTTGGTAAGCGTGGCTCAGATAGTAGAAGTGTAAATAAGCATCTCATCATTTCCTGTCTTCTATCATTATATAATTTGTTATAGTACAGGACGGGCCACCTACATAACATTAAGCCTGTTTGAGAGTATTGGTAATGGAGGGGCTAGAATCCCCTACTATTCAATTTTAAATAGCTAGGGATTCTAGTCTCCTCAATCCCCTTTATTCCACTTGCTCTCAGAAAAGCTATAAGAGTGATTTGGTGACAAGGGGATCACGGGAGATTTGAATGGATTGAGGGGAAATAAACTAAAGGCTTTGTGTAAATTAATTTAAGTTACATTCTAATTCACTTTAATATATATGGATTATGGTCAATACTAAAGTAGTCAAACTAAGCCTAAGAGGTTTACTAAGGGTCTGTTTGGTTGAGTTGTGGCTGTGGAAAAAGTTGTTGTAGGCTGTGAGATGTGAAAAAAGGTGTTGTAGACTGTAAGCTGTTAAAAAGCTAAAAACCGTTTGGTGGAAACCACTAAAAGTCGTTAAAAGTTCTTCGATATATGTTTTCACAGTTCCATCCAAAAGCCACTAAAAGCAGGTCCAGAGGTGCTTTCAGTTTTGCACTGCGAGAAAGTCGGCTTTTAGAAAAAGCTGCTTCCTGGATCCAACCCTTTAGTTGGCTTTTGTCTTTTAAGGGGTAAAAGTCAAAGCCAAAAGTCAAACGAAACACATCCTAACACTCACCAGAGATGATGGCGTTCTACTCCTCTCGAGACATCGCTGGTGGTGCTTCCGACCGGGGCAAAGTCGCTCGCTGGAGTCGGCCGACGGAATAAGAGTTCCTATCGTATCGTACGTTTCACCAGATGGCAAGATATTGTGCATCATAAAAGAATGTTCATAACTTTCAGGATGATGAATCATTTGGGTGCCGATAAAAAAAAGTTCTTAACTTTCACCATTGAGCAGTCATGTCCATGGTGGTATACTCAGTTTTTCATGCACAGTTGATGAACAATACCCCTCCGGTGTACTATTAGTTATCGTTTAGTACAGCGACACGGTTTCCAAAATATAAAATTGACAATTTTTTTATTAAAATACAAATAAACTCTTAATACATGTATACTTTTATAAAAGTAATTGTTAAGACAAATCGATACATATAAACATTATATTTTAAACTACATAACAAATTAGTTATTTGTGCTCAAAATTTTATAAGTTTGACTTAAACCTTGTCCAAAACAACAACTAATGACGACAACTAATAGAGGGAGTACTACCCTAAAATATAACTCGGTTCCTTGCATCCTTTGGTACCGATAAGATTGTCTTTTCTGGGATGTGCGGTGGACCTCTCTCTATAACTAAGAATGTTTTGGGTGGACACCTCTATATCAGATTAATTAATTCCAAAAGTTTTTATCATAGAAAAGCTCCATTTTCTGCCATCGAATTGTATTTTTATACAAAAAACCTGTGTAAATCTGAATTAGGTAGCAACTCATCGTGTCTGTTATTTTGCTGTTGGACAGGTCCTATGTATAGGACCATGGTAAAGATTTCTGTCTTGTCTTTGTTTTGGGGATATAATGAGAGCATACCACTTCTATCCCACATATTCAGAGTATGTAATGTTGGTCAAGCCGTTCGCTTGACTTTATTTCAAAACAGCTTCTACTGTGTTTTGTCTATATAGATTGCAGATTGTAGCTGTCCAAATAACTTATTTTTATTTTAATCCGAAGTGAACAACCTAGTAATTCGAAATTATACTGAGATTGACTTAGTGCTACATCTCGGTCCTAGTTCATACATTATGTTATTTTGACCGAACCACCGCAAATGCAGGATGCCACATCATTCCAGGATCACAGAAGCATGTCACAAAAATATAATATGTTGAACGAAGAATCAAGGATTGAGGATGGAAGTTCAAAAACATCGGAACTACAACGTTCAAAAATTTTGGAGTATGGACCAACAAAAAAATTCGAGAGGCTGAGATATGCAAATAACTAAATATCTTCCTCTGCTGACTGTCTCTGCAGATCCAACTAACAGGATAAGGACACTTCATTTTGAATATGACTCCACGATCTAAGGCCAGAAGATGCACTGAACTTGAAACCACCGCATGCAAGTGTTGGTAAACACCAAATCCAAGTGATAAAACCAATGAACTGTCGGATCTGACAGAAGCCTGATCTGATGTCGTGAACTACAAGTCAACTCTCAATCTGGTCGATACAACAACAAAAACTTCCACAGAATGACAGAAAGGCGAGGACACAACTGCCCAAAAATCAGGCTGAGGTTTCAGAATGGCTCCCCACCGTGGCATACACCAGCATCTAGCGTGATGAAACCAGAAGCGCCACAGCGTCCTCCACAGTACTGTCATCTCCCAGAATCCCCCCCAACCAGTGTTGGTAAACACTCTCAAACAGACCACGATTAGAGTACGCAAGCAAGACTGGAAATAGACAAAAGTCCTCTTCCCCAAAGCCCTAGGGCTCTATCACTAGGAGAAGGTGAGGTGTCTGTTTATATATGTTTCCCCCCAATGAGACAAACTATTACAATCGGACTCATTTTGTTATATGCTTCTACGCGGAAAAGAGCACAAACATAAGAAATAAACCCCAAACTATTAGGGCTATCTCCAGCAGCTCCCTTATCTCACATCTTTCAATCTCTATTATCAGATTTTTTTTTTTTTTTGCAAGACCAGATGCGCGATCTGCCTTAGAGTACAGTACAATGACATGGAAGTTTTTGCCAAACCCATTGTTCCAAAGACGACAAATGGTCTGCCTAGAAGCCTATGCCTTTGAAATTTAATTCAAGTTGGAACTTAGCAATTTAGTATGCAAAGATACGCTCATGACATTGATTTTGGTAAGGGTGGCTCAGATAATATAAGAGTAAATAAGCATCACTTCATCATTTCATGTCTTCCATCATTATACAATTTGTTACAGTACAGTATGGGCCACCTACCCATTTTATGAAATAACATTAAGAGGTTTACTAACACTCACCAGGGAGGGGTGGAACCCTGCCTTGTGGATGGAGAACGCGATGCGAGGCCAGGGTCTCTTGAAAACCTTGACTTGGGAGTGCTCGCGGACGGGGTCGAGCCTCTGTAGCTTGCGCGGAGAGATTCGTCAATGGCGCTGGAGGACTTTGCCGACTTGGAGATGGCGTTCCTCACGAATTTTTGCGCTGCCGGGGAAAGGGTTCTAGGGCTCGCGCTGACACCCCTCGCAGGGGAGGGTAGGGGCGGCCTATGGAAGGGCTTAGACCGCTCCTTTATTTTCCGAGCGGCATCCCTCGAAAGCAAGTGCGCCTTGACGTCGCGAGCAGGAGGTGGTGGCATCTTGAAATGCGCTCTCTCGCTACCGCCCGGCGTCTCGTCGGGGTCCAGCCTCAGCGGCGTTCCGTCGATCTCACCCCAAGTCATGAACGGCGACTCGTCCACGCCGGGTGCCGGCGACGGTGTCCTCACAAAACTGTACCCGTTGCCAGCCTTCTTGTCCGACTCGAGGTAGAAAGGGTTCGGGGTCTTCCTCAGGTCCTCCAGATCGTACTTCTTCAACTTGTCAGGGTCGTGGTAGGCCATCCCTCCCGGAGTAGAGCCTGCAACTAGCGCGTAAAGTATGGCGGCCCCCTCCTCCTCCTTGGGCCTCGCGTCATCAGCCGTGGCTCTGCCATGTAGCCTGGTGTTCGACTTGTCTATCTCCTTGGTCATTCCCCTGAGCCGCTCTGCGCGCTCCTCCTCCGTGAGGGGCGCTTCCCCCTGGTCAGCCGGATAGTACATCAGCAAGTTCTTTGCCGTGAACTTGGCGCCCTCGAGCGTGCTCGGTGGCTGCCCCGATGTACCGTACCCGTCCGTGATCCTGTCGCGCTTGGCGCCCTCTGACGCTTTGCTCCCCGCCTCGGCAGGCGGCGGTGGCTCCAGCAGGTGCGCGTAGCGCTCGCGGCGGCGCTGGTTCACCTTGTCTAGGATGCGCGAGAAGGAGTCGTTGTCCTCGCTGGTGAAGCGGCGGAAAAAGCCGTCGAGGGAGAGCGCGGCCGCGACGTCGTCGTCGTGGTCGGCGTCGGGACCTCCCACGCCGCCGGCGACGGATCCGTCGGGGGTGGTGAGAAAGGACGGGGAGCGGAGCGCGGTGGAGGTGGCCGGCGTCGGCGTGGGTACGGGCCCCGCCGCGTGGCGCTGGGCGCGGCGGCGGCGGTCTAGGATCTTGAGCTGCGCGTCGCGTAGGATGAGCGGGTCGTGGGACCGCACGGCCTGCAGCCAGTCGAGGCGGTCCCGGAGGCGGGGCAGGTCGGGGAAGTAGTCGCGCTCGATGATGCGCTCGATGGCGGCGACGTAGGTGTCCTCGTCGAGCACCTCCGATCGGCGGCGCTTCGAGGAGGGGGCGGTGGAGGGGGGGCGGGGAGGCCGGGCGAGGGGTGGAGGGCGCGGGTGTGGGTGACGGTGAGAGGCGGCGGGGCGAATTGCCCGGCGAGCGGAGCATCGCGGCGGCGGTGGCGAGTCTAGGGTTACGGCGATTGGGGGATCGAAGAAGGGGAACTTGACGCGGTTTCGGCGTTTCGCTGTGTGTCAGGCACTAAGGTGGCGGGGGCTGGGGGCTGTTATATGGCCCGTTGGTTTCGGAATTCCGATTATTGGCGAGAAACCGCGCGCCGCATAGGAGCTGCGACAGGCCGCCTGATTGACGACACGTGGCAGGCTATCGCATCTACAACTAACGTTGATGATCTCCTGATCGGCTCAGGGACGTTTTATTTCTTCGGCTCGGCTTTGTTGTTCGGCTCTGTTGTTCCCAAAATGTTACTACATTATTTTGTTGTAAGCAAAATAATACTACATTATTTAATGATACTATAATATTAGAATTCAAAATGTGTTTGGTAAGCAAAACACAGTTTTAAATATCATAGTTTACCAAGAACGTGGTATTTTTGGAGTTTTCGAAATTCCACTAAAAAACCTCAGTTTTCTTCTCTTCTCTCTAAATATACGTTGTTTTTCCAATGGAACCAAACATATCTCGTTTTCGAGTAATACTATGGATTTACTGTGGTAAAGTAATATTGTAGTATTTGTATCATGTACAAGTGTAAACTATAGTATCTCAAAACTACAGTATTTGAAAACTGCATTTCCAAACAAGCCCTTATGGGTGTTTGAGAGTAAATTTTTTTTCATGGTTTTGGAAGAATGTAGTATTCTCAAATATTACAGTATTATATATACAAAAGTGTTTGGCAAGGTAGCTGTTTTTAAAACTGAAGTATTGCAAATGTTGTTAGACCTCAGCTTTCAAAACTGTAATATTTTAAACTGTGTTATTGTCATGACTAGAATATAGTGTCGTATTTTCAAAAAATTGTGGTTTTCAAAAAAAAATGTTATCAAACGGTGTCTTAGTTCTTCTCGGAAACACACATCGGCACCTCCCACTGCCATTGCTTAGTCAGGCGGTCACCGTCACCACCAAAGTTGTCATCATCATCGACATAAAAGGACACCACCGCTGATGTCGTTAAGGGAGGTCGTCGTCAGCACCGTCACCGTGGCACCATTGTCGTGTCCACTTCATGTCCTAGCCTGTGCAGTGTGGTGATACAGGCTTAAAACACTTTGTGCTCCAGCACTTGTGATGTTCGATGAAATGATCAGCAAGATGAAATCATTTAACTCATTGTATATGCCAAAAAAATTAGCTCATGACTTGACGTATATGAAGAAGGTGTTGCGACTTCACATCGTGGAAGAGACAAAGGTAAGGGGGGGAGATGGGCACAACAAAAAAGACCTGGTATTTTTTCGATTAGCTTGGCATTGTATATGAAGATGGTGTTGCACAACAACAAAGACATGATATTGTCTAGTTTTTTTATGTTTTGTTTGGATTAGTTTGATGTGTCTTGCAAGTAGAATGCATCAGTTTCCAGTTATTAGAATGGTTCAACCATATTGCAAATAAGAAAATAGATGCTAGAGTAACATGACGATCAAGAATATCCTAATCTGATAAATTAGTCCAAACGGGTTTACTGTCGCACCCCGGGCTTTAAGCAACAAAGCCGGGTGCAACTCATACATGCGCCAAAGAAGACAACATATATGTGTATAGAGATAAATATCACAATATAATCAGAGTACTTATTACATAGCGGAAGACTTACAAAAATAAAAGATAAATATAACAGGATCTAAAATCCATCCTTGGTGCCAGAAAGCCAACTGGGAGACGCCACCTAGATCGAATCGAACTCCTCGATGTGTGGCTCCACTTGAACCACATGTTCTTCTCCTGTGGGGAGGTGTGAGATAACAAGGGTGAGCTCACACATGTTCATCGCTCAACAAGTTGTGGGAAATAATGTGTATGAACTCACCAAAGGTGAGAGTTCATATGAAGTGTAAGGCTGATCAACAAAATAAAGGTTGAAACTGTGCATTGCTTTTATAAGTTGGTCAAAATTTTATTAGCAGTTTGTTGGGGCTATGCTTCGTCGCGCCGAAGGTCTTGTAGGAAGAAGCAGCTTCGGCTGAAGCTGTCCGCAGGAGATGACCGAAGGTTCCTCTTCATAAAGCTTCGGAATTACAAACCGACTTAAAAGTAGAATGACCTTTCAGTCCATAAATGTTTGGGTCGCTGTTGTAATCCCTTATGAGGGACATAATTGTAATTCCTCACAAGCTATGTCCCGTGCCTATAAATAGTGAACAGTACTCCCTTACTGGGGGGGAGATTTTTCCGGTATTTGCAGTCGCGTCATTTGAGAATCAATCTTTGTCAAGGCAGAGGTATAATTGTACTCAACACTTAAATATATTGAATGGAGATAATATGGTTCGTTTATGATTCATTTACCTTTGATATTCTATATTTTTATGCTATCTTATACAATATGTTGAAATTCAATTACGAAGATTTAACCTTCGTAATTGTATTGACACCAACCTTCGTCCAAGGATCATTATCCTCAAGGGAATAATGTCTCGTTGGACGAAGAACATTAACATTTAACATTCTATGTTGCCTTGTTCTTAATTCATAGCAGTTGAGAATAAGTCCCCAACACAGTTACTAAGTGTAAGTAAATACCAAACCATAATAAATAATAGAACAAAATTAATAAATAATCCCATGCAAATGAGAATGACAAATTGAGTTTTAATTCCACAGATTAATCATGTGAGGGTCCGAGCTGCTCATGACCGTGAGCACGGCTAGTATACCAGTTTTACACGCTGCAGAGGTTGCGCATCTTTACCCACAAGTCATGTTACTCATCTGCCAAGGGGTCATGAATCCCATACACAGCTGCTTTTGGGCCTTCGGAAATTAAAAGCAATGGGAATCAGAAAGGCCATCCTTAAAACTGATTCCCAGGTTGTTTCGGGTCATATCGACAAGAGTTGCAAGGCTAAAGATCCGAAGCTTGAAAAATATCTAGACACGGTCCGAAGAATCGAAGCTTCCTTCGAAGGATTTTCTGTCAAAAATATCCCTCGAGGACAAAATGAGCATGCTGATTTGCTAGCTAAGTCAGCAGCACAGGGGCTGCCCTTACCTTCGGATGTGTTCTTCGAAACAATAAAAGCACCTTCAGTGGAACTTCTTGAAAGAGCAGTCCTCAATATATCTCCTGTTTATAGCGAAGATTGGAGAACTGAGATCATCTCTTACCTTCAGGGTAAATTCCTTTCAGATGACGAAACTTATAACAGGAGGATAGAGGCAAGAGCTCGTCCATATGTCATGATAGAAGGGGAGTTGTACAAGCATGGAGTTTGTGCTCCACTACTCAAGTGTTTATCCAGAGCCGAAGGCATAGAGTTGATGAAAGAAATACATGCAGGCTTGTGTGGATCTCACATTGGATCTAGGCCGTTACTTGGAAAAGTTTTTCGTCAAGAGTTTTATTGGCCGAAGGCAGCTTCGGATGCAGCGGAATTAGTTCAAAAGTGCGAAGGTTGCCAGAAATGTGCAAGAGATCAAAAACAACCTTCGTCTCTATCTCAGCTGATACAACCCATCTGGCCATTGCAAAGGTGGGGTCTTGACTTGTTAGGTCCGTTACCACCGGCCCAAGGAAACTTAAGATATGTTGTAGTGGCTGTGGAATATTTTTCTAAATGGATTGAGGCAAAGCCTTTAGCCACAATAACTTCGGCCACCATTCAAAAGTTTTTCTGCAGAATATTGTTTGTCGTTTCGGAGTACCAAAGGCCATCACTGTAGATAATGGAACACAGTTCGACTCCGAAGCTTTCAGAGAATTCTGTGATCAAATCGGCATGAAGATCCATTTTGCATCAGTCAGGCATCCGGAGTCAAATGGACTCGTTGAAAGAGCCAATGGCATCATAATGACAGGAATAATGAAGTTAATTTTCAACCAACCCAGGGGAAAGTGGCCAGATCAACTAATCAAAGTAGTATGGAGCCACAACACGACAACATCAAGGTCAACAGGCTTTACCCCATTCAAATTATTGTTTGGTGACGAAGCAATAACTCCGGAGGAAGCTAAAACTGGATCAATAAGAGTAGTAGCTTCGGCAGAGTCAGATCCTGAAGTTGATCATTCTGTTGAAAAAGATGCTATAGAAGGGATCAGACTTCAAGCCGTGGAAAACATCAATAAATATCAAGCCGAAATAATCAAGTGGCGTGATAGAAAGGTTCGGCTGAAGAATATTGAGCCAGGACATTTGTGCTTCGGAGAGTCGCTAACCCAGATACAGTGGGCAAGTTGCAGTTGAAATGGGAGGGACCTTTCTTAGTAGCATCTTCGTCAAGACCCGGTTCATATAGATTGAAGGATATGGACGGCAACGACATTCCTAGATCTTGGAATGCGGATGAGCTTCGGCGATATTATGTGTAACTTGATGTAACTTTTTATGTCTTTTCTTTTTCATGGCACCCTTTTCCTTTCTAAAGGGGGAGAAAGGTTTTTAATGGGGCCATCATATGTAATTTCCTTTTTTAGTTCTATAAGAGCAAAATCCCCCAAGGAATGTAAATGTAAAAGCTGAGAACGCACCATTGAGTGCCGAAAAGTAAAAAGCGAAGAAGCTCCAAAGTCGTTCCTAAGGGAATGCAGAGCTTACAGCGAAAAGTCAACGCTGATTCCGCCGAAAGTAAAAGGCGAAGAAGCTCCAAAGTCGTTCCTAAGGGAATGCAGAGCTTACAGCGAAAAGTCAACGCTGATTCCGCCGAAAGTAAAAGGAGAAGAAGCTCCAAAGTCGTTCCTAAGGGAATGCAGAGCTTACAGCGAAAAGTCAACGCTGATTACGCCGAAAGTAAAAGGCGAAGAAGCTCCAAAGTCGTTCCTAAGGGAATGCAGAGCTGATGTGTGATTGTTTCTAAGGAAATAATGGCTGAGGGTATGGCTTCGGATATGTGTTTGGACATTCATTCGCACATCACATTACATCATAGCATTTGCATTCATAAACATTCATCCAGGCATATGTAGGATAATCATCATCATGGCATAAGTGGTTGCTTCGGCATAAGAGAAGAGCTTCTTCGCGTACAAAAAGGAGAGCTTCGGAAGAAAGGGAAATGTTGTTTTCTATGCTTCGCTGTGTACGAAAAGAAGGGAAGGTGTTTTTTCGCCTTCGGCTCAAAAAAAGATAATTTCGTCCACAACAAAGCACTTCACATACATTAATAGAAGGGTAAGAGCATAATACAAGGTATGAACAGAACTCATTAAAGACAAGTTTAGTTACATTTACACAAGTTATCTCAAAAGTTTCCTAAGTCTGTCTACAGTCTACTCCTACTTAATCTTCGAGGGATTTTAGCTTCGGCGTCACTCTTTTTAATCATCGACTTCGGCTTCGTCATCCTACATGAATTAAGTTGTTGTAAGTCAAAATCGAGCTTGAAGGAAGAGGTAAGCACAAGGTATGATTTCTTACTGGTTCAAGATGACTCCGAGCTTCGTCTCCAGCCTTTTCTCGCCCGCCTTTTGTCCATATCATCTTTACAAATCTGTTAGAAATGCTTCGGGCGAGGTCAGGAATATCATCTAAAATTGTTGGTGATAGAGTGAATTGGGCCTATTGACAATTTTTCCATGATCACAGCCAGCTTTTAGGAAAGCAGCAGTAGTGCCCCGAGAAGCTACCCAGGCACAGAAGTCACCGTACCCGGCTATAACTTCGTCAAGCTCATCAATTTCACCTTTAATATGTTCGAAGGTCTTTGGTAAATCTTCAGCTGACGGGGTGAATTTCTCACTGCTAGCTCCAACTGAGTGGAAGATTTTTCTCAGTTGTTGAATACATTTGTTGCTAAATTCCAAACATTTATCTTGAAGGCTTGCCAATAATTTTTTCAAAACTGAATTTTCTTGGACTTCGGCTTCAAGTTTCGCATTTAGTTCTTGTTTTTCTTGTTCAAACTGTTCAGATTGGCAGAGAAGCTTCGTATTCAATTCCGTTATTTTAGCTTCGGCTTCTGCCAATAAGCCTTCAGTTGCCTGAAGCTCAAAGTTCTTCTTTTCAATAGTAGCTAATTGCTCTTTTATTTTGCTCTCTAAATTTTCAATTATAACCTCGTGCTTTTTGTCTTCCAGATCTTGCTGTATTTTCAAAGCCTTGCTCAGCAGCATACTCTGCACGTAAACAACCTTCGTTAAGACAGGTCTACATTATTGAAAACAATAAAAGTCAAGGGAATAGTAGTTCACCTTGAAATTGGAATAAAATAAACTACCAACGATATGTTGTCGTCGGTAGCGGCTAATGTCCATTTCCAGCTTCGGAAAACCGATACTCTTTGATAGAGTACCGATGACCTTAGCTCCAGTTTGATCCCGGATGCAGTCTAACTTTTCATCGTCAATACCCCCGAAGAGGAGTGCTCCTGGTTTATATCCGCAGGATTTGGCATACTCTTTAAGCTCTTCTATTTCGGTTTTTGACAATTCTTCTCCAACCAAATTTTGGAACATGAAGGCTTCGTCCTCTGAAGCTTCGTCAGCAATTTCCTTTTCTTTCCCAGACACTGCGGCCATGGCCTCTTCGGCGGCAGCAGTAGCTTCTTCTGTGGCCATGTCTAGCAGTATTTTGTCGATGTGTTCAATTGTGCTTTCCAAGTTCAAACCTTCAGTTGAGGTAGCTTCGGCAGCCGCGACCTCCGAAGGTGTGATTTCAATATTTGTTATTTCTTCAGCCGCTGGTATCTTTTGAGCTGAAGCTCTCGGTGGTGTCTTGTCAATGACTTCTGTCACTGCGATGATTCTTTGTCTCTTTGTTTTAGTTGTTTTCTTCATTTTTTCGGGCTCCTTTTCCTTCTGAAAAAACTTTGTCAGTTGAGGCCCCAATGGACTTAGCTTCGCAGGCAGGGATTCAGTCATTACCTTTAAAATCTCTTCCACGTCAGTGGCAGAGCGTGATGCGGGAGTCTCCTCTTCGTCGGATACTTTTTGCTTCGGAGATGATATTTTCTTCTTCTTCGGAATATTCTTCTTTTTTGGTGGTTCTTCCTCATCTTCATTTAAAGCTTCGGCTCCCCTTTTCCTTTTCCGACCTTCGGCACCTTTATTCAGATTTTCGTAGTCAGGGTATTCAAAACCCAAGGCGTCTAGCACTCGATTCAGTCTTCGCTTCGGACGGGTACCGAAGGCCGCGGTCATCAACTGATCTTCTTTTTTGGAGTAATTACCGAGTATTTCATTGCACATTATTTCAACTGTGTCCAGCCACTCTTGGCAAGGTTTTTTAAAGTATTTCTTAAACTTGTAATAGTAAGGTAACCGTACAAGTTCCCCTTCTTTCTTCTCCCCCTCTAGCTTCGGCATTTCTCATTCTTTTAAAGTAGGAAAAACCCTGAAGGCCAAGAACTCTTGAACCAGGTCCCTAGTACTGATATGCTCTGAAATAATTTTAAACTCAGCTAGTGCAGCCCAAGTGGAACCTTCTAATGACATTTGGCATCGCGGTCTTGTTTCTCCGAAGATCAATTCAAGAGGGCTTTGTACCAGCTTCTCTTTGTCTTCGTCAACTCTCACATAAAACCATTCTGATTTCTAGCCTGCCGGCCATTTGCTTCGGTAGCTGATTATAGGAAACTTTGTGGTTTTCCGATAGGCAAAATTGTAGCAACCAAAGTTATCATGTAATCCATCCTTTCTAGCCTTCGTCTGGTAATGCAGCTCATGAACTCGACAAAAGCTGTCAGCAAATGGCTCCACCGCCTGGCTTCGGAGGGCCCAGATATAAACACTAAGCCTAACGATAGCGTTAGGAGTCAACTGATGAAAGTAGATACCAAACCTCTTCAATACATCTGCAATAATCCTGTGAAGGGGGAATCTCAACCCAGCCTTTAGAAAGCTCTTGAAAATGACTATTTCATCCTTCTCTGGCTTCGGAGTAGTTTCTTCCCCCCCCCCCCCGAAGCGAAGTAGCTTCTTCTGACTTTCACTGAAATAACCTGACTTTACCATCTTGGAGAGATCAGCCTTCGAAACGGTCGATTTTCCGAAGTCCAAGTGGCTGGGCTTACTTGGCATGGCAATACGATAATCATCTTCGGGATCAGTTTCTTCAACGTTCTCTTCTTCTGCTTCGGCAGTTGCTTGTTCTGCTTCAACAGTGGGGATTTCTTCCGAAGTTACCAGTCCGGATCGTTGCATTGCTTCGGAGATGGGAATAGTCTCCGAGCCTTCAGCTTCGCCTCCTTCACGCTCAACCCTAGCGATAGAACGCACTCTGGCCATTTAATTCTGAATTTGCGGGAATTAAATACTTTTTCTTCCGAAGTTTTTTCTTCTGACGAAGTAGGCTTCAAGCTGGAGCTTCGTTTGATTCCGAGAGTCAAGCTTCGGCTATGGTTAAAAATTTTGGCAGCAAAACAGTGCAAATAGCAATGAATGCTGTGGTAACTTCACACCTACTTGTCTGTTTATATAGTGCTGCAGGTACGAAGGCGAAACGCCAGGATTTTTACACCAGGCGGACAGCCGCTTGCACTCGCTGCGCGGTGGACCGCAGAGACCAAACAGTAACTCTGCAAGGTGGGACCGCTACGCGCTCGGAAACTGAATCGTTTCTCGACAACGAGCTCAGGGAAGGTGTTTTTTAGACCTTCGGCTTCCCGAAGCTTAAGAGACTTTTTTCACGGATCAAGCTCGTTACAAAAAACGATCTAGCGCCGCGAAAGGGGCTACTGTTGGGGCTATGCTTCGTCGTGCCGAAGGTCTTGTAGGAAGAAGCAGCTTCGGCTGAAGCTGTCCGCAGGAGATGACCGAAGGTTCCTCTTCATGAAGCTTCGGAATTACAAACCGACTTAAAAGTAGAATGACCTTTCAGTCCATAAATGTTTGGGTCGCTGTTGTAATCCCTTATGAGGGACATAATTGTAATTCCTCACAAGCTATGTCCCATGCCTATAAATAGTGAACAGTACTCCCTTACTGGGGGGGAGATTTTTCCAGTATTTGCAGTCGCGTCATTTGAGAATCAATCTTTGTCAAGGCAGAGGTATAATTGTACTCAACACTTAAATATATTGAATGGAGATAATATGGTTCATTTATGATTCATTTACCTTTGATATTCTATATTTTTATGCTATCTTATACAATCTGTTGAAATTCAATTACGAAGATTTAACCTTCGTAATTGTATTGACACCAACCTTCGTCCAAGGCTCATTATCCTCAAGGGAATAATGTCTCGTTGGACGAAGAGCATTAACATTTAACATTCTATGTTGCCTTGTTCTTAATTCATAGCAGTTGAGAATAAGTCCCCAACACAGTTACTAAGTGTAAGTAAATACCAAACCATAATAAATAATAGAACAAAATTAATAAATAATCCCATGCAAATGAGAATGACAAATTGAGTTTTAATTCCACAGATTAATCATGTGAGGGTCCGAGCTGCTCATGACCGTGAGCACGGCTAGTATACCAGTTTTACACGCTGCAGAGGTTGTGCATCTTTACCCACAAGTCATGTTACTCATCTGCCAAGGGGTCATGAATCCCATACACCTCTACCGAGGAGGCGAGGCAGGGTAACACTGCGAGGCCTTTACAAAGTTCCACTAGCTTCAGAAAACCCGCTACAGTTTATAGGAAGCTCCAGTGTAGGGATCCCTCGCCTGACCGCCATCGCAGCAAAATCAACTCAAGGACCTCTCTACACTGACCACTCCCCTACTGTCCTTGCCCTTTTCGGGTAAGGTAGTTGAAAGTCGCCTAGAGGGGGGGGTGAATAGGACGAAACTGAAATTCTCAAAAATAATCACAACTACAAGCCGGGTTAGCGTTAGAAATATAATCGAGTCCACGAGAGAGGGCGCAAAACAAATCGCAAGCGAATAATGAAGTGAGACACACGGATTTGTTTTACCGAGGTTCGGTTCTCTCAAACCTACTCCCCGTTGAGGAGGCCACAAAGGCCGGGTCTCTTTCAACCCTTACCCTCTCTCAAACGATCCCTTGGACCGAGTGAGCTTTCTCTTCTCAATCACTTGGAACACAAAGTTCCCGCAAGGACCACCACACGATTGGTGTCTCTTGCCTCAATTACAAGTGAGTGTTTGATCACAAGAAAGAATCAAGAAAGAAGAAAGCAATCCAAGCGCAAGAGCTCGAAAGAACACAAGCAAATCACTCTCTCTAATCACTAGGATGTTGTGTGGAATTTGGAGAGGATTTGATCTCTTTGGTGTGTCTAGAATTGAATGCTAGAGCTCTTGTAAGTAGTTGGGAAGTGGAAAACTTGGATGCCATGAATGGTGGGTGGTTGGGGGTATTTATAGCCCCAACCACCAAACTAGCCGTTTGGTGAGGCTGTCTGTTCGATGGCGCACCGGACAGTCCGGTGCACACCGGACATGTCCGGTGCGACAGCCACGTCACCAAAGAGCCGTTGGGTCGACCGTTGGAGCACTGTCTTCTAGGCCCGCCTGGATGTCCGGTGCACACCGGACATGTATTGTTCAATGTCTGGTGCACCAGAATGGGCGTGCCTGACTTCTGCGCGCTTCTGGCGCGCATTGAATGCGCTGCAGGTAGCCGTTGGCGCCGATATAGCCGTTGCCCCGCTGTTACACCGGACAGTCCGGTGTACACTGGACAGTCCGGTGAATTTTAGCGGAGCAGCCGAAGTGAAAACCCGAGGATGGCGAGTTCCTGAGGCCGCTCTTCCTTGGAGCACCGGACATGTCCGGTGTACACCGGACAGTCCGGTGAATTATAGCGGAGTGGCCTTTGGAAATTCCCAAGAGTTAAGAGTTTGAAGTCGGAGTCCCCTGGTGCACCGGACATGTCCGGTGGCACACCGGACAGTCCGGTGCGCCAGACCAGAGGTGCCTTCAGTTGACCTTTGCTCCTTTATTTGAACCCAATACTTGGTCTTTTTATTGGCTAAGTGTGAACCTTTTGCACCTGTATAACTTACACACTAGAGCAAAATAGTTAGTCCAATATTTGTGTTGGGCAATTCAACCACCAAAATTATTTAGGAACTAGGTGTAAGCCTAATTCCCTTTCAATCTCCCCCTTTTTGGTGATTGATGCCAACACAACCAAAGCAAATGTAAAAGTGCATAATTTGAACTAGTTTGCATAATGTAAGTGCAAAGGTTGCTTGGAATTGACCAATATAAATACTTACATGATGTGCATGGATTGTTTCTTTATTTTTAACATATTGGACCACATTTGCACCACATGTTTTGTTTTTGCAAATCCTTTTGTAAATTCTTTTCAAAGTCCTTTTGCAAGATAGTCAAAGGTAAATGAATAAGAATTTTGAGAAGCATTTTTAAGATTTGAAATTTTCTCCTTTTGTTTGAAATGTTTTTCCTTTGACTAAACAAAACTCCCCCTCAAATAAATTCTCCTCTTAGTGTTCAAGAGGGTTTTAAGACATCAATTTTGAAAATACTACTTGCTCCCCCTTTAGAACACAAAGAGATACCAATTTTGAAATTTACCAATTGAAAATTATCAATTTTAAAATTAGGGTGGTGGTGCGATCCTTTTGCTTTGGGCTCATACTTTCTCCCCCTTTGGCATGAATCGCCAAAAACGGAGTCATTAGAGCCCAACGAAGTACTTTCTCCTCCTTTGGTCATAAAATGAATGAGTGAAGATTATACCAAAGTTGGAGAGTAGAGCGGAGCGACGGCGAAGGATGAGTAGTAGAGTGGAGTGGAAGCCTTGTCTTCGCCGAAGACTCCAATTCCCTTTCAATATACCTATGACTTGGTTTGAAATACACTTGAAAGCACAGTAGTCATAGCATATATAAAAGAGACATGATCAAAGGTATATTTATGAGCTATGTGTGCAAATTAGCAAAAGAAATTCCTAGAATCAAGAATATTGAGCTCATGCCTAAGTTTGGTAAAAGTTTGTTCATCAAGAGGCTTGGTAAAGATATCGGCTAATTGGTCTTTAGTGTTAATGTATGAAATCTCGATATCCCCCTTTTGTTGGTGATCCCTAAGAAAATGATACCGAATGGCTATGTGTTTAGTGCGGCTATGCTCAACGGGATTATCCGCCATGTGGATTGCACTCTCATTATCACATAGAAGAGGAACTTTGGTTAGTTTGTAACCGTAGTCCCGCAGGGTTTGCCTCATCCAAAGCAATTGCGCGCAACAATGGCCTGCGGCAATATACTCTGCTTCGGCGGTAGAAAGAGCAACCGAATTTTGCTTCTTTGAAGCCCAAGACACCAAGGATCTTCCCAAGAACTGGCAAGTCCCCGATGTGCTCTTCCTATTAATCTTACACCCTGCCCAATCGGCATCCGAATAACCAATCAAATCAAATGTGGATCCCCGAGGGTACCAAAGCCCAAACTTAGGAGTATAAGCCAAATATCTCAAGATTCGTTTTACGGCCGTAAGGTGTGATTCCTTAGGGTCGGCTTGGAATCTTGCACACATGCAAACGGAAAGCATAATGTCCGGTCGAGATGCACATAAATAAAGCAATGAACCAATCATCGACCGGTATACCTTTTGATCCACGGACTTACCTCCCGTGTCGAGGTCGAGATGCCCATTTGTTCCCATGGGGGTCTTGATGGGCTTGGCATCCTTCATTCCAAACTTGCTTAGAATGTCTTGAGTATACTTCGTTTGACTAATGAAAGTGCCCTCTTGGAGTTGCTTGACTTGAAATCCTAGAAAATACTTCAACTCCCCCATCATAGACATCTCGAATTTCTGTGTCATGATCCTACTAAATTCTTCACATGTAGATTCGTTAGTAGACCCAAATATGATATCATCAACATAAATTTGGCATACAAACAAATCATTGTCAAGAGTTTTAGTGAATAAAGTAGGATCGGCTTTGCCGACTTTGAAGCCATTAGCAATAAGGAAATCTCTAAGGCATTCATACCATGCTCTTGGGGCTTGCTTGAGCCCATAAAGCGCCTTAGAGAGCCTATAAACATGGTTAGGATACTCACTGTCTTCAAAGCCGGGAGGTTGCTCAACATAGACCTCCTCCTTGATTGGTCCATTGAGGAAGGCACTCTTCACGTCCATTTGATAAAGCTTGAAGCCATGGTAAGTAGCATAGGCTAATAATATGCGAATTGACTCAAGCCTAGCTACGGGTGCATAGGTTTCACCGAAATCCAAACCTTCGACTTGTGAATACCCCTTGGCCACGAGTCGAGCTTTGTTCCTTGTCACCACACCATGCTCGTCTTGTTTGTTGCGGAAGACCCACTTGGTTCCTACAACATTTTGGTTAGGACGTGGAACTAAATGCCATACCTCGTTCCTTGTGAAATTGTTGAGCTCCTCTTGCATCGCCATCACCCAATCTGCATCTTGGAGTGCTTCCTCTACCCTGTGTGGCTCAATAGAGGAAACAAAAGAGTAATGCTCACAAAAATGTGCAACACGAGATCGAGTGGTTACCCCCTTATGAATATCGCCGAGGATGGTGTCGACAGGGTGATCTCGTTGGATTGCTTGGTGGACTCTTGGGTGTGGCGGCCTTGGTTGTTCATCCTCCTTGTCTTCATCATTTGCATCTCCCCCTTGATCGTTGCCGTCATCTTGAGGAGGCTCATCATTTTGTTCTACCTCTTTGTCAACTTGAGCCTCGTCCTCATTTTGGGTTGGTGGAGATGCTTGCGTGGAGGAGGATGGTTGATCTTGTGCATGTGGAGGCTCTTCGGGTTCCTTAGGACACACATCCCCAATGGACATGTTCCTTAGCGCGATGCACGGAGCCTGTTCTTCACCTATCTCATCAAGATCAACTTGCTCTACTTGAGAGCCGTTAGTCTCATCAAACACAACGTCACAAGAAACTTCAACAAGTCCTGAGGACTTGTTAAAGACTCTGCATGCCCTTGTGTTTGAGTCATATCCTAGTAAAAAGCCTTCTACAGTTTTAGGAGCAAATTTAGATTTTCTACCTCTTTTAACAAGAATAAAGCATTTGCTACCAAAAACTCTAAAATATGAAATATTGGGCTTTTTACCGGTTAGGAGTTCATAGGATGTCTTCTTGAGGATTCGGTGAAGATATAACCGGTTGATGGCGTAGCAGGCGGTGTTGACCGCCTCGGCCCAAAACCGATCCGGTGTCTTATACTCATCAAGCATGGTTCTTGCCATGTCCAATAGAGTTCGATTCTTCCTCTCCACTACACCATTTTGTTGTGGGGTGTAGGGAGAAGAGAACTCATGCTTGATGCCCTCCTCCTCAAGGAAGCCTTCAATTTGAGAGTTCTTGAACTCCGTCCCGTTGTCGCTTCTAATTTTCTTGATCCTTAAGCCGAACTCATTTTGAGCCCGTCTCAATAATCCCTTAAAGGTCTCTTGGGTATGAGATTTTTCCTGCAAAAAGAACACCCAAGTGAAGCGAGAATAATCATCCACGATAACTAGACAGTACTTACTCCCGCCGATGCTTATGTAAGCGATCGGGCCGAATAGGTCCATGTGTAGGAGCTCCAGTGGCCTGTCACTTGTCATAATGTTCTTGTGTGGATGATGAGTGCCAACTTGCTTCCCGGCTTGGCATGCGCTACAAATCCTGTCTTTCTCAAAATGAACATTGGTCAGTCCTAAAATGTGTTCCCCCTTTAGAAGCTTATGAAGATTCTTCATTCCAACATGGGCTAGTCGGTGGTGCCAGAGCCAACCCAAGTTAGTCTTAGCAACCAAGCAAGTGTCGAGTTCAGCTCTATCAAAATCTACCAAGTATAGCTGACCCTCTAACACTCCCTTAAATGCTATTGAATCATTACTTCTTCTAAAGACAGTAACACCTACATCAGTAAATAGACAGTTGTAGCCCATTTGACATAATTGGGATACAGAAAGCAAATTGTAATCTAAAGAATCTACAAGAAAAACATTGGAAATAGTATGGTCAGGTGATATAGCAATTTTACCCAATCCTTTGACCAAACCTTGATTTCCATCCCCAAATGTGATAGCTCGTTGGGGATCTTGGTTTTTCTCATATGAGGAGAACATCTTCTTCTCCCCTGTCATGTGGTTTGTGCACCTGCTGTCGAGTATCCAACTTGAGCCCCCGGATGCATAAACCTACAAAACAATTTTAGTTCTTGACTTTAGGTACCCAAACGGTTTTGGGTCCTTTGGCATTAGAAACAAGAACTTTGGGTACCCAAACACAAGTCTTGGAGCCCTTGTGTTTGCCCCCAACAAACTTGGCAACTACCTTGCCGGATTTGTTAGTAAGCACATATGAAGCATCAAAAGTTTTAAATGAAATAGTGTGATCATTTGATGCATTAGGAGTTTTCTTTCTAGGCAACTTGGCACGGGTTGGTTGCCTAGAGCTAGATGTCTCACCCTTATACATAAAAGCATGATTAGGGCCAGAGTGAGACTTCCTAGAATGAATTTTCCTAATTTTGCTCTCAGGATAACCGGCAGGGTATAAAATGTAACCCTCGTTATCTTGAGGCATGAGAGCCTTGCCCTTAACAAAGTTAGATAAATTCTTTGGAGTGGCATTAAGTTTGACATTGCCTCCCCTTTGGAAGCCAATGCCATCCTTGATGTCAGGGCGTCTCCTATTGTAGAGCATACTTCTGGCAAATTTAAACTTTTCATTTTCTAAGTTATGCTCGGCAATCTTAGCATCTAATATTGCTATATGATCATTTTGTTATTTAATTAAAGCCATGTGATCATGAATAGCATTGATATCAACATCTCTACATCTAGTACAAATAGAAACATGCTCAACATTAGATGTAGAGGGTTTGCAAGATTTTAGTTCTACAACCTTAGCATGCAACATATCATTCTTAGTTCTAAGGTCGGAAATAATAGTATTGCAAACATCAAAATCTTTAGCCTTAGCAATCAAATTTTCATTTTCTACTCTAAGGCTAGCAAGAGAATCATTCAATTCCTTAATCTTAGCAAGCAAATCATCATTATCATTTCTAAGATCGGGAATTGAAGTATCACAAACATGAGAATCAACCTTAGCAATTAATTTAGCATTTTCATCCCTAAGGTTGGCAATAGTGTCATGGCATGTGCTTAGCTCACTAGATAATTTCTCACGTTTTTCTACCTCTAGAGCATAAGCATTTTTAACCTTAACATGCTTTTTGTTTTCCTTAATAAGGAAGTCCTCTTGAGAGTCCAAGAGATCATCCTTCTCATGAATAGCACTAATCAATTCATTTAATTTTTCCTTTTGTTGCATGTTAAGATCGGCAAAAAGGGTACGCAAATTATTTTCCTCATCACTAGCATTATCATCACTAGAGGATTCATATTTAGTGGAGGATTTAGATTTAACCTTCTTCCTTTTGCCGTCCTTTGCCATGAGGCACTTGTGGCCGACGTTGGGGAAGAGGAGTCCCTTGGTGACGGCGATGTTGGCGGCGTTCTCGTCGTCGGAGGAGGAGTCGGTGGAGCTCTCGTCGGAGTTCCACTCCCGGCAAACATGGGCATCGCCGCCCTTCTTCTTGTAGTACTTCTTCTTTTCTCTCCTCTTTCCCTTCTTGTCGTCGCCCCTGTCACTGTCACTAGACATAGGACATTTTGCAATAAAATGACCGGGCTTACCACATTTGTAGCACACTTTCTTGGAGCGGGGTTTGTAGTCCTTCCCCCTCTGTTGCTTGAGGATTTGGCGAAAGCTTTTGATGATTAATGCCATCTCCTCATTGTCGAGCTTGGAGGCGTCAATTGGTTGTCTACTCGGTGTAGACTCCTCCTTCTTCTCCTCCGTCGCCTTGAAGGCCACCGGTTGCGCCTCGGACGTGGAGGGTTCGTCAAGCTCGTTGATCTTCTTTGAACCTTTAATCATACATTCAAAGCTCACAAAATTCCCGATAACTTCCTCGGGTGTCATTAGTGGGTATCTAGGATTACCACGAATTAATTGAACTTGAGTGGGGTTAAGGAAAATGAGAGCTCTTAGAATAACCTTAACCACCTCGTGGTCGTCCCACTTTTTGCTTCCGAGGTTGCGCACTTGGTTCACCAAGGTTTTGAGCCGGTTGTACATATCTTGTGGCTCCTCCCCTTGGCGAAGACGGAAGCGACCGAGCTCCCCTCGATCGTTTCCCGCTTGGTGATCTTGGTGAGTTCATCACCCTCGTGCGCGGTCTTGAGTAGGTCCCAAATCTCCTTTGCATTCTTCAACCCTTGCACCTTGTTGTATTCCTCCTTGCTTAGAGAGGCGAGGAGTATGGTCGTAGCTTGGGAGTTGAAGTGCTCGATTTGGGCCACTTCATCCGTATCATAGTCTTCATCCCCTATAGATGGTACCTGTGCTCCAAACTCAACAACATTCCATATACTTTTGTGGAGTGAGGTTAGATGAAATTTCATTAAATCACTCCACCTAGCATAATCTTCGCCATCAAAAGTTGGCGGTTTGCCTAATGGAACGGAAAGTAATGGAGTATGTCTAGATGTACGAGGATAGTGTAAGGGGATCTTACTAAACTTCTTGCGCTCTTGGCGCTTAGAAGTTACGGACGGTGCATCGGAGTCGGAGGTAGATGTTGATGAAGTGTCGGTCTCGTAGTAGACCACCTTCCTCATCCTCTTGTGCTTGTCGCCTTTCCGATGCGACTTGTGGGAAGAAGATTTTTCCTTCTTCTCCTTGTGGTGTGAGGAAGAAGATCTTTTCTCCTTCCATTTGGAGGAGTCCTTCTTCTTCTCCTTCCTCTTGGTGCGGGACTCTTCCGATGAAGTGCTCCCTTGGCTCGTAGTGGGCTTGTCGCCGGTCTCCATCTCCCTCTTGGTGTGATCTCCCGACATTACTTCGAGCGGTTAGGCTCTAATGAAGCACCGGGCTCTGATACCAATTGAAAGTCGCCTAGAGGGGGGGTGAATAGGGCGAAACTGAAATTCTCAAAAATAATCACAACTACAAGCCAGGTTAGCGTTAGAAATATAATCGAGTCCACGAGAGAGGGCGCAAAACAAATCGCAAGTGAATAATGAAGTGAGACACACGGATTTGTTTTACCGAGGTTCGGTTCTCTCAAACCTACTCCCCGTTGAGGAGGCCACAAAGGCCGGGTCTCTTTCAACCCTTACCCTCTCTCAAACGATCCCTCGGACCGAGTGAGCTTTCTCTTCTCAATCACTTGGAACACAAAGTTCCCGCAAGGACCACCACACGATTGGTGTCTCTTGCCTCAATTACAAGTGAGTGTTTGATCACAAGAAAGAATCAAGAAAGAAGAAAGCAATCCAAGCGCAAGAGCTCGAAAGAACACAAGCAAATCACTCTCTCTAATCACTAGGATGTTGTGTGGAATTTGGAGAGGATTTGATCTCTTTGGTGTGTCTAGAATTGAATGCTAGAGCTCTTGTAAGTAGTTGGGAAGTGGAAAACTTGGATGCCATGAATGGTGGGTGGTTGGGGGTATTTATAGCCCCAACCACCAAACTAGCCGTTTGGTGAGGCTGTCTGTTCGATGGCGCACCGGACAGTCCGGTGCACACCGGACATGTCCGGTGCGACAGCCACGTCACCAAAGAGTCGTTGGGTCGACCGTTGGAGCACTGTCTTCTGGGCCCGCCTGGATGTCCGGTGCACACCGGACATGTACTGTTCAATGTCCGGTGCACCAGTATGGGCGTGCCTGACTTCTGCGCGCTTCTGGCGCGCTTCTGGCGCGCATTGAATGCGCTGCAGGTAGCCGTTGGCGCCGATATAGCCGTTGCCCCGCTGTTACACCGGACAGTCTGGTGTACACCGGACAGTCCAGTGAATTTTAGCGGAGCAGCCGAAGTGAAAACCCGAGGATGGCGAGTTCCTGAGGCCGCTCTTCCTTGGAGCACCGGACATGTCCGGTGTACACCGGACAGTCCGGTGAATTATAGCGGAGTGGCCTTTGGAAATTCCCGAGAGTGAAGAGTTTGAATTCGGAGTCCCCTGGTGCACCGGACATGTCCGGTGGCACACCGGACAGTCCGGTGCGCCAGACCAGAGGTGCCTTCGGTTGACCTTTGCTTCTTTATTTGAACCCAATACTTGGTCTTTTTATTGGCTAAGTGTGAACCTTTTGCACCTGTATAACTTACACACTAGATCAAACTAGTTAGTCCAATATTTGTGTTGGGCAATTCAACCACCAAAATTATTTAGGAACTAGGTGTAAGCCTAATTCCCTTTCAGTAGTCATTCACTAGCTTTCCTAGTTAATCAGCCAAGGGCGTCCCATTAAACCCTTGTGGTAGCACTGTTTTCCCGGGTGGTCGCTCCATGTTCCCATTAACATAATGATCTTATCATGAACATAAATAACATAACAGAATAATAGGAACATGAATATAATGAAATATTAACCCGAAACCACATAATGCAATAGCATAACTACCCAAGTGAATCAGGGGTAAACAAGGTAAACAGGATAAACAGACTAGGGTGACCTATTGGGTCCCATCAAAATTAAACTTATGCATTGAATAGTGATAATAAAGGATATTATTGGGTAACAAAAGTGGATCAAGGGCACAACTTGCGTGGCACTTAAGATTCCAGTTACCAGGGTGATTCTTCGGATCCTCCTGACCGCACTGCTAGTCGTAGCAATACAAACAAACATGGTATATACAAAATTAACATCACACCAAACATAAGTAAAAATTGAATAATAATAATCTACGCGTTGCTACGAGATCGTGGGAACGAGAACCACTAAAATCGGAGTTACAGTTAAGAAGTTATGATTTTATAGAGGATTTATGTGATTAAGATGTTAAACTACATTATGAATTGGTTAGTATAAATCATATGAGAGAATATATTATAAATAACTAACTCACTTTGATCTAAGTTATAAATTGACCATAGATCATACTCTAGTAAATTATAATGATAAGCAAATTATCAAGACTAACCAACATAAGTTAAATAAAGATCTAATTATAAAAGAATGAGATATGGTATACTCAATATTGTTACTACGTAGTAAATACTTATACGAAACTAACGCAACTGGAATGAATCAAATCGGAATTCAAACAGAGGAGCTACGAATTTCCTAAGGTTTTATGCACTTGATATAAGATTAATTAGGAAATAAATTTTAAATTGGCTTTCATGTCAAATCAGTGGAACTATTTGATAAACAATAATATTATAAAATTATAGGAACTGGAATGAACTAAAAAGAAGTTAGTATGAATTTTCTATGAATAAAATGAGTTTCTGATATTATTTATATACTAAATATCATTTTCTATAATTATTTATTTACTAGGTGAGTGCCCGTGCGTTGCAACGGAAATATATAATACCACGATAAATTATATACAAATGTGTGCTATATTGTGTCTATGATTTATTGATCTGATGATAAAATTCCAAAACCTACTGATAATAATGATAAAATCACCACGGAGTTTCTATTGGCCATAAGCCTTGCTTCTTGCAGCCTGGCCAGAAATCTGCCCGGAATCTTCAACTGGTCATCGCCCAGTTCCAGTGGCTCACGAGAAAACAAGCAATTCAAGGACAGCCGCAAACATCTAGGCAGCTTTCTCATGCTGTTGGCTGAATCTTTAGACACACCGGCACGAAAACGACCAGATACGAATTCCATTATCATGACAGTCAACCTTGACAAGAGCATCTTTCATTTACCACACGCACAGGACATAGTATGAACCTTCCTTCCAAGATACAAGCAACTCAACGTATGTAAACTGTAGTGTACGCTTCACCGTTGTGAAGTATTCACGAATAAAAATACCTTCAATTCTCACAACAAAGATCAAAATACAAACGCATAATAGGAATCCTCTACAGAGCTGTAGCTGTGCAAGAACTACTTTCAACTGTCGGTGATGCACCGGCGAGTCCGCGACCCAATCCAAGCTAGAAGGGAAATTCTGGTGCAAGGTAGGAAAAATGCTTTGCTGGCATGGCCTCGCCTGCTCAAAGGATTCTATCCAGGTCGCTGATGAAATTGGAGGCGAAAGATGTCAGCTTCTTTCCAGTCTCTCCAGCTATGTCCTTGAGTGAAGACAGATCCTGTGACGCCTACAAAACCATGACAGGAAATGAGACTGTTGACTTTATGCAACTTTCACACGACGTCTCTGCATGGTATTGGTTTTTCCTTAGCACGTTTCCGCTAACTCATAGTTCAATTGTGGCTTAAAACGTATGCAAACTATGGTGCTACACGCTAAAATTCCAAGAAACAACAGGTTATGCCAACAAGTTACCTGGAAAGATATTCTGTTGATGAGATCTGCATCGCTTAGGTCCAGGTTAGAATCGTCCACATTGGTACGGCCAAAAAGATCAGAGCTTGAAATGGATGAAGAACCCTGTTCAAAACAGATGAAATATAAGAAGGAAGCAAACTTCTAAAAATGGATTATTCAAACAGATGAAATGGATGCCCTTCAACAATAGATTCAGTTTGAATATCAATGACATGGTGATTAAAGAGCAAACCCAGTAACCCACCGCGGATTTATGAAGGGATAGCTGAGCCTCTTTCTCCTGTTTTGAGTACCAAAAAACTGAGATGACGAAATTGCCTTAGCATTAGAGAATTTTTTCCTTGCTTCATCAGTTTCCTCAATCTGCAAAGAAAAGAATCTAGAGTCAGAGCACATAACAAAGTAGCTGGAAATCTGTCCGGTGAAAAATATTTCAGCATAATTGACAATCGCTCTATTGTTGAGCACCTTGATTCACAGTCCCTGTTTGGTTCAATGAGAATGTTCCATCAAGAAAGAATGAAGCGCCAGCACTTGTGGTGCCTAGCCTATGTGCAATGACAGATATCCCCCACTCACGGAGGATTGCTAGAACTGATCGCAGCAGGCGCAACTTCAGATTTAGTGAGGGTATGATTGCACCGTCCGATAACAGCTGATCATACACAGTAAGTACACAGGTCCAGGAAGACCTTTACAGGCACCAAGAAGAGCTCTTGCAACATCATCATCACCAACTAATTCTTCTCCTGAACTTAATCTATCCTGTAGATAAGAGCAGGATAATGAGTACCACAGTGGAATGCTCTCACAGGTAGTCTCAAGTATGCATGTACGGAAAGTACAGAAAATACACATTACCATTGCAGCCTTCTCAAGGTGAAGGCATATGATATCTAAAGGTAAACAAGCTCCATCTACAGGATCAAGTTTCGAGCCTACTCTTTTTACAACAGAACAAGCTTCTGCAACACCCCCTTTAGAATGTTAGTCTTGGCAAATAGAATGTTAGTCAATAAACTATTAAATTAAATAACTAAAAGTGTACCCAGAAATAATATTTTTGAATATCAACTTTCAAGTATCTCTACTGAATTGTGGTTGCAGCATCGATGAGATAAGAATTGGAGTCAATGTTGGACCTACCTCGTTAATGCTCATCAGGTATAAATGGAAGACAAATAAACCACCCACAAACCATACACAGAAAACAATAGATAATCAAAATAATTGATGTTGGTGTCTTCAACATGGCCTTCCAAATTGGCAATTGCTCAGCTGCTCTAATCTTGATCACATACACCCAATAGAAGGATAATACATACATGCAGGGCAATGTCGTCGAGGATACAATAATATAGAAGAACCGATAATTAAGCTACACAGACAAATTGATGGTCAGGTGAATTAAATAAGAGATTGTATAGTCCTCTATAATAATGGGTCAAAAAGACAGTCATCGATTTTGAATGGAAGTGCCCCCCAATAATATTGCTTTCTAAATTTAGGATAAAAATACAGAGAGAATTGGGTATACTCTATGGGTTTCTGAACTGAAAAAAATTCAAATAAATAGCAAGGACTGAACCTACTAACTGAAAGTACAACCTTAACTTCTATAGGTTTCTGAACTGAAAAAATAGAGGCATAATAATTAAAATGAAAATTGTGAAGCATGAGCATGGGATTCAAAAGCAAAATTGTGTTTTACCTAGAAAAAGGAAATCAGAGACACGATAATGAAAAGGATCCAGTTAGAAGTTTGGTTACTTATAAATTTTAAACAAAACTTGAAAATCCATCCTTGAATCTGGCACCACCATGAGCAATGTTGTAGTGTTCTGTAATACACTTCCTTTGCAACTGAAAAAGGGTTGTTGTTCTCAAAGTGCACAATCACAGGTACGTAGGAGAACCGTGGAAGATCATGAAATGGTCCATATTTCAGTTCTGAATTTACAAGTTCTGCTTTAGATGCCTTGTGTTTGATTCAACCCTCCCACCAAGTAACCTGATAGCAAGTGTTTATGCCTTAACAGGGTAAAGTGACAGATAATGAGCACTATCGTGATAGGCAGCATCACACCGTGCAGATCGCAAGGGCTCAAGCGTAGGAAATACAAGTGTAGTTGGCTGTCGGACCATTATTAAAAGACAATCATATGCCCTCGTTCCTAAAAAAGGACAAACTGTATTACTCCAACAATAAAAACACTGTGAACATTTACTTCGAAATAGGTATAGTAAGAATACAAACCAGAATGTTTGGAACCAATCTTAGAATTTGATGAGTAACTCGACACCCATTTAGAATACAAACAGTCTGTTCATCAACATTATGCAGTATAGAGTCCTAAGAAAGATCCAGACCATGATATAAAAAATGTACAATAATTACGAGTATATCAGTGCCATAAGGTAACTTAGGCTTCACCTTCAAGTCTCTGTGATACACTCCCCTACTTTGGCAGTAATCAACAACATTAATCAGTTGCTGGAAGTATTTACGTGCTTCGACTTCCTTCAACCTTCCATTAGTAGCCTGGTTGTCATGTTTTTGCATAACAGCAGATTGAATTAATAAAAATAACATCATGAAGTGTGTATAGTTTTTTGGATCTTACCTCAAACAGTCGAACAACATTGGGGTGCCTTACTAATTTCATGTTTACATCATGGTTATGATTTAGAAGTAAAACAGAGGAATAGTGAAGCCAACTACAGTGTAACTGAGGAAACGGATGCCTAACAGAGCACTGATGAAAACATATACTGAAGTGTGCAAACTGAAGCCGACTGAAAACAGTCATCCACACTGAAGTGTTCAATTTGCACAAAGTTTAGACTGCAACTGGAAACAGCACAAGGCACCAGGAGAACGAACATACTGAGTTGGTAGTATGACTTGAACTGGAAGACCACCATGTGGATATATATCTCGATGTCATGCAAATATGCAGGTATAATATCATTTCTTAATTGAAGTTACATCTTCCTATGCTCCCATGCTGTCACGGCAGCATCCAAGGAAGAAAATTCATTCTCCACCTCGTTCCTTTTGATAGAAAGATGTAAGTGACAGCAGTGAATTTTATTTTTTAACGAAAGGAAATCACATGGTCTAGCTACTGACTGTTAGGAACGAGGACATGATTGGCTGCATGGCAAACTGAACTCCTTACCATTTTCGAAATCGAAAGTCACACAAGACGGCTTCGACAGGGGAGCATAAAGGCTTTTAACCTCAAGATTTGTAATTAACTAAAAGTTTGATCCATGCATCATGGTATTGACAGATAATGGATATAACAAGCTAGCCAGTGCGTGGTCTCAGAAAGGAATAATGGATGGATACTGACCTGCTCAACCAATCTGTGCCTCTTAACCTTCTCGCTCACCCCTCAACCCAGATGCCGGAGACGGCAACCCAGGGCCTGGCCCCCAGGGCGAGGCCGCGTGCCCGCGAGCAGGAGGGAGCTTTGGAGCTGGGCGAGGCCGGAGGGGTGGACCACGGACGGATATGGGCGAGGAGGCGGCGTGCCAGACCACTGGAGGCCGGAGGGAACTGCAGCTGCTGTAGGGAGGTGGGCCGGGGCAGGAGCCGTGGCGGCCGAATTCGGGAGGCGAGTGCGGCGGGGGCTAGCAGAGGATGTTGGGTGAGAGGCGGTAATGGAGGGTTTCCTGGTATTGCGTGAGGGGGAGCACGGATGCGGAGCGATATGGAAGGTTGCCGAACGAAGGTGCGCGAGGGGCGATGATGGCGGGGCGGCTTGAGCACGACGCACAGGGCGATGATTCCTGTGATTGCGCCACCGCCGTCCGTCCCCACCGCAGCTGCGGCCGCGCCGAAGTAGTCGTGGCTGTATATGGCCTCGTAGAAGACGTAGGCGCCGACGAGCGAGCGCGGCTCGGCGGCGCGGAGGTAGCGCACGTAGTAGAGCTGGCCGATCCGGGAGGCCACCACGTCGATCTCCCAACGACGGAGGCCGGCGGCGCTCCTGCTGCAGGCGCCAGAGCCGCGTGTAGGCCTTGAACGCGGAGCCCTTGGGGAAGAGGCGGCGCGGAGCCATTGGGAAGAGGCCGCGCGGCGAGCTCGGGCGCGGATCCCTTGGGGAAGAGGCGGCGCGCGACGGCCTCACAGATGAGCGTGGAGTGGTCGTAGGAGGAGTCCAGCGACGGGCACCTCCGTTGAGCCGACACGCGTGGCCCGTTCCGCACGGCTGCGACGCGTACGGTTGCCGAAGCAGACGCGGCCCCGGCCCCGGCTGCACGCCGCGGAGGTTGGCCACGAGGCTGGGTCACTGCGCTGGTGTCGGAGATCCGTGGGCGGCGATTTGGGGTGAGGACTGAGGAGAGAGGAGATTAGGGGGCGGCTGGGACTGTGGCTGCGCGGTTTGCGGGAGGGAGGAGAGCCCGGGCGGCGGGGATTGCGGCCGCGAGCGTTGATGGCGGCCAACCGAGGCAGAACCGTGCACCAAATGACTGTGGACGTCTACAGTAGTGTCTTATGTAGTAGTAGAGATTTTCTCTGCCCCTGGACTTTGCACACAAAAACAGAGAAGCACGGGAGTTCATTTTGTAAAATCCAGGGCTCTTCTGGAATCATTTTACCATTAAGTTGGACGGCAGGTTAATTCATAAGAAGTCAGAGGGCTCTTCAGCAAAATTGACGTGGCCGAACGGGTATCTTGAAACTACAACCATCCGATCTAAAAGGAACATTGCAGATTAGATCGCGGATGGGATGAAGCGGTACTTGTCTGAGGCTGCCAGATTCAAGATCGATGGCCTAAACTTGAAGTGTTGGAGAACGGCTTGGATCCTATCGCCAGTAGACCGACGGTCCGGATCCCACCACTGAACCGGTACAACCCTATCCAATCCAGACCGTGCGATCGAGATCTAGCGGCCACAGCATCGTCTACTTCCCTACGCCGTGCACGCGGCAGCAAAGGACTCTACCGCGGCGGCTCCATCGCTGGCAAGCAGGTCGGTCGGCCTCCATCGCCCCAACCCAAGCGCCATTCGCTGCAAGCAGAAAATAAGAAGATGCAGGACCTAATGGAGATAGTCTTACATGTATTAGTGGTGATGGTGATGCCGCCCCCAATCCAGCGGCACGGCGGCGCTGTGATTTCCTACGGCGGAGGCGCTAGGACCGCGACGCCTAGTTAATAGAGCTCCGACCGCATCCCACCGGTTCGAGAGCGCAACACCCGCGAGTCATGACGGACTCACGGAGCGTACGCCAAGAGCGGTACGACGGCTAGGCCGAGTTCCGCCGCGCCATTTCCCCACATCATGACCACCCGCCTCGCAGCTTCTCTCCCACCACGGTTGCGCTGGCCCGGCAAGGTCATGGCTGGTCGAGCAACAACCCAGGGAAGGACCGGCTGATAAAACCACCAGGTGACGACGTTCATGCGGTTGGTTGGCGTACAGGGCCGAATCTCCCGGAGACGTTCCACCGTTTCTGCTAGCGCTTAATGTGGAGAAGAGATACGGAGGGGAGAGAATAGATCCAACTGGTGGGTTCCAGTTAGAGATGGTAACGGGTATAAACCCGCTGGGTTTTGCCGTACCAAACTCGTATCCATGAAAAATATCTATGTCCATTAAAAAACCTGTACCCATGACGGGTTTGAGATTTTGCCCAACCCCGTGCCCATCGGGTTAGCGGGTACCCATGGGTTACCCGCTGGTTTCATCTCTAATATACTTGTTCTTCTCATAATCGATAAGTATCATAATGATTAATGATATCATGATCCAAAATCTATGTAATGAACAACGAGTTCATGATTTGGTATAAAAATTATTAGTAGAGAGAATGAAATACAAATAATAAGTTATATAATTAAGTGACCTTGCACTAAGTTATTCATCCACCACATATATAACGCTAGTAAAAACTATAATAGCAAGCAAGCAACACTCTCACCGACTACTGATACATTTACCAATTGATAAAAATTATGAAGTAAATAAGGAATAACAAGTTTGTTGTTCGTTTATAAAATAAAATGACAATATGCATTAGGTTTGGTCGGGTTTAAAAAACCCACGGGTTCACGGGTTTGGATACTATAGAAACAAACCCGTACCCATAAACCCACCGGGTATAGATTTATGTCCATTAACAAATCCATGGGTACCAAAATTGACCCAAACCCGTACCCTAATAGGTAAAAATCCATCGGGTTTCGGGTACCCATTGCCATCTCTAGTCCTAGTCTCTAGTGACCATGCGAGAAATAGGGAAGAGCTGACCATGCGAGAAAGACGGGCGTGCTAAGCGAACTCTGGGGTTAGTTGAGGACGTGTCTGGTAGCCTAGGCCCTTGCGTCGGTGATAGGACGAGATTCGTGTGGCGAACTGCTCCTGAGAGCGCCATCCCGTCCGTGGCCCCAAGATCATTGAATCGGGACGCGAAATCGAGCGAGAGTGAATTTCTATTGGATGCCGAGCATGCAGAATCACCTAGATGTGAGAGGATGACGTTATTAGAGTGATTTAGGCTGAGGAAACGTGGTCTGTTAGCAGGTATGGAGTTTTCCTTTTTCTCTTCTTTTGTTTTCTGTTTTCGAATTTAGTTTAAACTTCAAATTTCTTTCATGCATTTGATAGATCAAATGTATCAACTAATAATACCAACATGATGCACATTCGTTTATTTATTTATTTAACTATTAGTTGTCTTCATCAGGCCCCATAATTGTTGATATGCATAAAATAAAGCAAAAGTCACATAATTGAAAATGTATTTTTTTATTTCTTATCTGTTTTAAGTAGAAAATATATTTTTTAATGGAAATCTCTATTATGATATACTTTCACTTTAATATTTTTGAAGGTTTCTCAACACATAATCCAAAAAGAATAGTTTTACCGATTAAATTGAGGTTCTTTCTATTTTATTTTATGTTTTTTTTCTCTTTTAACTCAAAACTTTTGGAGAAACTTTTATAAATTCCAAAATAGAATTTTGGGTGTTACATTTACTAATATGATGCCCCGATACAGTCCAAAATTGAGCTTTTGATAAGGATCCGACAAGGGGAGTTGTAAGGACTGTGGTATCGAATTTTTTCATTCGAGTATCTACTCGTATAGTATTCTCCAACATTTGATTCCTTACTAACAAAGTATTTATTGGTACACTTGAAAGGTACCCTAGAAAATCGAAGCAAGAGTTTGTTAAACATGTAATTATTTTGTTGAGTTAGATATAACTGTGTTTAGAGACCCTATTGCTACCGTGTTAGTTAGGTAGTGAATAATTTGTACATGAAACAAAAAATGTTGTAACGAAGATTGCATGTGATACTTACGACAATGAATTTTTAAATAGGTCTAACAACAGAATGTGCTCTTTGGAAATCTAGTCATCCAAACATCTAGATTCTAACCACTAGCTTCTTCCCACAGTCAGGTTTCCAAACACCTAGATTCTTACCATTCATTTTCTCACCACAGTTAGCTTCTCTACACAACCAGCTTCTCAGAAAAGCTTATGAGAAAAAGCCAATCCAAACAGACCCTGTGACGACTCGTTGACGCGGATTCAGGAAATGCTAATGACAACATTAATTTATTTATTCTACTAGAGCATAATAGCTCTACTTTACCATATCCTTAGGGTAGCTCATATGGTAGAGCACTCGCTTTGCATGCGAGAGGCACGGGGTTTGATTCCCCGCACCTCCACTTTTTTATCCTTTGCTTTTTATGCTCTTGCTACCTTCGTCCCACCTAGTAGTGGACTCTATTTTACACTCTCGCTACCTTGGTCCCACTTGACAGTGGACTTGATTGGTTACGTGGGCCTTGTACCCCGCGATAGGTCGATAGCATGCGACTATGAAAACAATCGAAAAATATCTAAATTGGTTTTGTTTTCATATTTTTTTAACGGGACAAAAAACGAAAAAGGAAAACCAACGGTCGAAATACACGATCAGAATTGTCAATTATTCAAAAACGTTTGAAAACGGTAACTCTAGTCGGAAAGACAAATATTTTGTAGTTTTCACAAATACATAATAAATTGTCATTCTGTCTAATTTTTAAGATATCAAATACATTAACAATTCTTCTTCATCATTCATATTATTTATAGTAATTATAACTTTTGTTTTTCTCTTACTTGTTCACTTGAACACAACAAAAGTATATAGCTTGCATAAGTCATACGCTAAATATATCTAATGTTATATAAAAATGGTAACCAGCTTCTCAGAAAAGCTTATGAGAAAAAAGCCAATCCAAACAGACCTTGTGACGACTCGTTGACACGGATTCGGAAAATGTTGATGACAACATTAGTTTATTTATTCTATTGGAGCATAATAGCTATACTTTACCATATCCTTGGGGGTGTAGCTCATATGGTAGAGCGCTCACTTCACATGCGAGAGACACGGGGTTCAATTCCCCCCGCACCTCCACTTTTTATCATTTGCTTTTTATGCTCTTGCTACTTGGTCCCACCTAGTAGTGGACTCTATTTTATGCTCTCGCTACCTTGGTCCCACTTGGCAGTGGACTCAATTGGTCACCCACTTGGTAGTGGACTCGATTGGTCACGTCGGCCCTATACCCCGCGATAGGTCGATAGCATGCAGTTATGAAAATGATCGAAAAATAGCTAAATTGGTTTTGTTTTCATATTTGTTTATCGGGACAAAAACGAAAAGGGAAAACCAATGGTCGAACTACACGATCGGAATTGTTAATTATTCAAAAACATTCGAAAACGATAAACTCTAGTCGGAAAGACAAATATTTTGTAGTTTTCACAAATACATAATAAATTGACATTTTGTCTAATTTTTAAGATATTAAAATACATTAACAATTCTTCTTCATCATTCATATTATTTATAGTAATTATAGCTTTTGTTTTTCTCTTACTCATTCACTTGAACACAGCAAAAGTATATAGCTTGCATAAATCATACGCTAAATATATCTAATGTTATATAAAAATGGTAACCAGCTTCTCAGAAAAGCTTATGAGAAAAAAGCCGATCCAAATAGACCTTGTGACGACTCATTAACGTGGATTCGGAAAATGTTGATGACAACATTAGTTTATTTATTCTATTGGAGCATAATAGCTCTACTTTACCATATCCTTGGGGGTGTAGCTCATATGGTAGAGTGCCCGCTTCGCATGCGAGAGGCACGGGGTTCAATTCCCCGCACCTCCACTTTTTATCATTTGCTTTTTATGCTCTTGCTACTTGGTCCCGCATAGTAGTGGACTCTATTTTACGCTCTCGCTACCTTGGTCCCACTTGGTAGTGGACTCAACTGGTCACCCACTTGGCAGTGGACTCGATTGGTCACGTCGACCCTATACCCCGCGATAGGACGATAGCATGCAGTTATGAAAACGATCGAAAATAGCTAAATTGGTTTTGTTTTCATATTTGTTTAGCGGGACAAAAAACGAAAAAGGAAAACCAACGGTCGAAATACACGATCGAAATTGTTAATTATTCAAAAACATTCGAAAACGATAAACTCTAATCGGAAGGATAAATATTTTATAGTTTTCACAAATACATAATAAATTTACATTTTGTCTAATTTTTAAGATATTAAAATACATTAACAATTCTTCTTCATCATTCATATTATTTATAGTAATTATAGCTTTTGTTTTTCTCTTACTCATTCACTTGAACACAGCAAAAGTATATAGCTTGCATAAATCATACGCTAAATATATCTAATGTTATATAAAAATGGTAACCAGCTTCTCAGAAAAGCTTATGAGAAAAAAGCCGATCCAAACAGACCTTGTGACGACTCGTTGACGCGGATTTGAAAATGTTGATGACAATATTAGTTTATTTATTCTATTGGAGCATAATAGCTCTACTTTACCATATCCTTGGGGGTGTAACTCATATGGTAGAGTGCTCGCTTCGCATGCGAGAGGCACGTGGTTCAATTCCCCGCACCTCCACTTTTTATGCTCTTGCTACTTGGTCCCACCTAGTAGTGGACTCTATTTTACGCTCTCGCTACCTTGGTCCCACTTGGCAGTGGACTCAATTGGTCACCCACTTGGCAGTGGACTCGATTGGTCACGTCGGCCCTGTACCCCGTGATAGGTCGATAGCATGCAGTTATGAAAACTATCGAAAAGATAGCTAAATTGGTTTTGTTTTCATATTTGTTTAGCAGGACAAAAAATTAAAAAGGAAAACCAACGGTCGAAATACACCATCAGAATTGTTAATTATTCAAAAACATTCGAAAACGATAAACTCTAGTCAGAAAGACAAATATTTTGTAGTTTTCACAAATACATAATAAATTGACATTTTGTCTAATTTTAAGATATCAAAATACATTAACAATTCTTCTTCATCATTCATATTATTTAGAGTAATTATAACTTTTCTTTTTCTCTTACTCATTCACTTGAACACAACAAAAGTATATCGCTTGCCTAAATCATACGCTAAATATATCTAATGTTATATAAAAATGGTAACCAGCTTCTCAGAAAAGCTTATGAGAAAAAAGCCGATCCAAACATACCTTGTGACGACTCGTTGACGCGGATTCGGAAAATGTTGAGGACAACATTAATTTATTTATTCTATTAGAGCATAATAGCTCTACTTTACTATATCCTTATGGGTGTAGCTCATATGGTAGAGCCCTTGCTTTGCATGCGAGAGGCACGGGGTTCAATTCCCCGCACCTCCACTTTTTATTCTCTTGCTTCCTTGGTCCTACCTAGTAGTGGACTCTATTTTACGCTCTCGCTACCTTGGTCCCACTTGACAGTGGACTCTATTGGTCATCCACTTGGCAGTGGACTCGATTGGTCACGTCAGCCCTGCACTGCTGGAAAATGAAAAACATGAAAATGGTCAGAAAACTAGGTAAATCGTTTTCATATTGTTTCTAATCGGTTCCCAAATAATTCAAAAACAGACGAAAAACCGTATTCGAAACAGGGTGGTACCGGATTTTCCCGTCTCATTTTCATGATAAAAACATGTTTAAAATAATTTTTTTGTAATGGATAAATTACTCATTGTTCATATGTAGCAAAAAAATGTCGAAACTTTGTATCATATATTTATCCGGTTTTGTACACAAACAAAAAAAATATATTTAGAAGTGTGTGTCGAAATTGAGTTATGGATAACATAAAATAATTATATACCGTGACCTACATTAGTAATCATTTTAAGGACACCACATTCCTTTACGAGAAATGAAAAATGCAATAGTAATGCACAGTAGTAGTGCAAGTAATATGTCGTTGAAAGGGCGTGAGAGTACGAGCGAGCTATCGAGCCGCCACATTTAGAGATCTCTAAAAGTTTTCTATAAGTCTTTTTTAAATTAAGTTTTTTTCTCAAAACATAAAAACAATTCCCTTGAATTAACCCTATTTTTTCATTCCCCTAAAAGTCACTCATTTATAGTTAGGAACAGGGATTTTTTCTGGGTTCTCCAAAACGAGAGTCGACACCAAGTTGAGTTGGTTTTACCCTTTTTACCGCTTCCCGTGCACATGGTTGCTCCAGCCCACCTCTTCCACTGTCCCAACGTCACCATATGAATTGATCACTATGCCTACAAGTGACGAGACATGTCAATTGAATAGAAAACCATACCTTGATAGTGTTAAGGACCCTTTGCTACCGAGTGTAGTCCAAAGGCTCCTTAACTAAAAGTGGAATCACAAACACAGGAGACAAAAATATAGGAGGAACTGATATTCTTATTTATGTATTTAGCTCTCTTTAGGTTACAACAAATGGTGGTGTGCTCCTCAATATATAGTGGAAAGTTAGTGTTTCGGCTAGATGGGCCACATGGACCTTTAGGGCCCAAACTGGTTTCTTAACACTCCCCCTTGGCCCTCTTGCTACGAGATGCACATGTCCCAAAGCTCCATAAAAGCCATTGGAAAAATTTGGATAAAGAGTACATGGCTCACGCTTGCTGTGTTGCATGATTGCCTCATTAAAAACCTTATGCGAGAAACTTCTATTGAAAACTCACTTAAGAGGAAAAGAGTGCAAATCACCATTTTCTTAATATCAAGGTTATAATTAGGTGCTTGAACTTCATGCTCAATATTAAATTTAGGAGTATGCAAATTTCTCCCCCTGAGAACCACACTTTAAGTCTTCTATAATTGCTTCAAGCCCATCCTTTCGATGATGGATGCAACGCTTAAATGGAGATCTACAAGATCCTCTTGTGACTTATTATGCAAGATTCTAATGTGGTTCATCATATGCCTTTTTGATCATATATTAATGTGGTTTTCATACATAGTACATATCCAAGCATTACTTATGCAACACAAGCTTCTTTATTTCATAAGTTGGTAGTGGGGATTTTCTAATCCACGTTGCTTATATCGTGGAGTGTTTCTTATTCAAAATATACATCTTCACAAAATCTTTATGCTAGACTTTGGTTCCCATATGATTTTGTCATTGTTGATACGATGGTCTACTTTCTGACTTCAATTCAATTCTGATTTGCCACAAAGGGAATTCACATTCACATTCACATTTAGATACATTTCTTGATCTTTATCTTCAAATTTTCTCTACCTTTTGGATATATTGGAGGACATTCATGATCCATATACATGGTATTTTCTTATACTTAGTGCCATTACCAATCAAACACAATGACACATATGGTGTCTACCTTTGGTGTTTCAACATGGTATTTCCTCCCCCTCATCCTCAGGTTCTTATAGGTCTGGGTTCATAAATGACCGACCAATTAATAGTATTTTCATAATGCACTTTTCTATATTGAGAACCTTTTCAATATGATAAGGTATATGTTTCAAATATTCATTCAAGCATGCCTCAAGCTATATGCTTAAGCTATGGCATGCTCATACTTCGAGTATGTTTGCATTCTTTCAATACTAACTTTTCGAAGTTACACTATGTTTAATTTTATTTGCCTTTCTTAGGTTATGGTCAATGACACTTCCATGTGCCTATAAATATATAAAGTCCAAATCACAATCTTTCCTTTATTTAATCATCCTTTTATTCAACTTCAAGTTGATTTCTGCCAATGAGATAAACATACTTACAAAGGAGATAATGCCCATGATTAGGAAAAACATATCCTCAAGACCTTGAGCTGCTAGTGGTCATTGTATCCTTGCTACAGTGATTGCCATCTTTTCAAGATAGTCTGCATTATATGATAGATACATAATGACTATTGCTCTTGTTCAAGTATTACCATTCCTTTTCAGAATTCACGGTCGTTTGTCACGAGAGTGCTTTATGCACTTTATCTTGCTTTACACTAATATTTCTCAATATAGTAGCAAGCTCCTTTATTAATAGCCGATGAGCTCAAATTTGTTTCAACTTTCTCTTCTTTTTTCATTTACCGGTATATTCATATCCTGAAGGCACCTCGCTAGCAGGCTGCTCTCTAGTTACTAGCTCTCAACTAGTTCCCCATTATTTCATTGGGGTGTTTTGTGAATGGACTATGATAAGCTCTCTTATTCATTTTTCTCCAAGCGTCCCCGGGTACTTGAGATTAGAGTAACTAGATTTTCTATCCTTTTATTTGAGGCCTCGAAATAGGATGAGGAATACCATTCATGGTACTAAAATCCTTTCTAGTGCACTAAACAATAGTGCGACATGATCACGCTCTACAAATCATGAAACAAAATGGTAGTTCAATATTTTATTTCAATGTCTTCTTGATATTCCAATTTACTTATTGGTATTGCACGGGAATATTCTATGTGAATTCCCGACTTCTTGATTTTCTAGTTTTCTTATTAGTGCGAGTCTTGCACGGGGATCTCTTTGGCTTTTCGAGTGATTTTCCGGCATTCTTATTTTAAGTATTCTTTTCCTCCCCTAATGCCGTGGAATAGATCATTATGCATTATTGTGATAAGTACATATACCATAAATTTGAAGTTGGGGAGTTGTTCTTATGACCATTTGCATTAATCATATGCAATAGGACTATATGCCCCTTTTCTTTTCTTTTGAAATTATGGACTTCATGTCCTTTTCTTGAAAAAGGGATAATTCTTCTAGTACGACCATATTTTCAAGTGCATCCTTATTCCATTTGGCATCTTCTATCACATTACTAGACTTCATAAAGATGATTACCCAATGTATCCATAATTCTTATGAGTAATGCTATCGGCTTCATTGGTATGTGGTTTTCTAAGGAGTGCACTCACTTCTAATCACTTTGATGAAGTATATTATGGCACATATAATTTCTTAAAATCCCTAATAAGGGTTTTATATGGCCTTGGATATCTCCTAGATGGATTCTAGGTAAGGGGTATTCTTTAAATTGTAGTTTTCATAAGAGAGCATCGCATTATTAGTTTCCCCAATGGATCAAAGCGTACACACATGAACCTTCTTGATTCAGGGGGTACTAATTTGTTATGGTCATGCAAGTTGATTGCTTCTAATTATTTGTGAATATAATTGAGATTTCTATGATGCAAGGGAACATGATTATCTAAGCCGATACTAATTTGTTATGGTCATGCAAGTTGATTGCTTCTAATTATTTGTGAATATAATTGAGATTTCTATGATGCAAGGGAACATGATTATCTAAGCTTCTAAGCTCTTTGACAATTCAAGTGTGCATATCGAGGTTTAAAGGGAAAATTTCATAAATATTTTTCTTAACAAACCTTAATTCATATGGAAAATCATCCATATTCCCTAATAATTCATATGGGAAAATAGTATTATGGTAATTGTTTTTCATGAAACGAATTCTTATGGATTTCTCTTAAATTTGAGAGAGTGTTGCAAGTATGATTCTTTGTATGATCATGCTTTTTCAAGTGCTGATATAACATCACGTTTTTATTTCTATGTGTATAATGTAAAATAAATACTCGAGAAATGATATTATAGTAAGCAACCTTCGTGGTTTGCTTGGATATACTCTCTTAAAATTCTTTTGTGTTGATATCTCCTTTGGTGTTTTATCTCAACCGAATACTTTCACAGTATTTAAGAGATGATGCATATACTTCTACGTTACTTTCATGCTTCATAATAATTGAGTAAATGCAAGATTCTATACAAAGTGGAAACAAATATCGATTCTCCTTCAAAATATATACTAAGTAAAGCTTCATATATACTAATGGAAAAAATGTTACCTTCTCTTCAAGAGTTGGCAATTATTTGCAAAAAAGGTATACTCTTCGTGAGTTTCTGATTCATGCAATATTCACAACCACATTTCTAAAAAGGACACAAGAAATGTTGATCATTCATAAAAAGATCATTCAAAAACAAATATTTATTCAATTTCAATATTATTGTTTGCAGTATTTTCCTCTCCTATCCACTTCATGTGGTTCTAATATGGCTAGGGACAAGGGGTTATCTCTTCATAAGGGTCCATTCATAACGTCAATGACTTTACATGTTTGACAATAAACTTACATTGGCATAGACCAAGTCGGTGTGCCTTCGTTTGGCAATTCATACGATCAAAATAGAATACATGCATGCAATGATATAACTAATGTAAGATGGTGTGCACATTAGAAGCAACAAGATAACCTTCCAGGGTTCGTATGAATGGTTGTTGTTGTTTATATGCTAGTGTTAAACTTCTTGTCAAATTTATTCAACTACCTCAAGAGAATTATCGACCATATGTCCACTTTCACGAGACTTGTGCATATTAATTGATCGACGTAGAAGTCGTTGATTTTAAATCAGCAACAATTATATGCCACACCTCGATCGACTTCTTGTCGGCGACTACCAGTCAGCAACGATGGTGCCTTCATATGTCATGTGGAGACAATACTTAAAATTACCCATATTTCTGTATTTGAAATATATACGAAATACTTGCAATCCTCTAAGTGGTATATAATATGCATCTCATGAAATTCAATAGCCATTGAAAAATATAATTGCATTATTGCATAAAGGTAATAAATAATATCATAAAATTACCTTCATTTTCAAATGAGATCAATAGTGAAATCATGTGATCCTTTTATGTCATCATCAATTCTTGTAATTGTAGTTCAATTACATGCACTTCTTTGCAATTTTTCATAATTTCTTAAAACAATTCTTATTATTTCGGATATTTTGGATGTAAATATCCATATAGTCAGAAAATGCTCCATGTAATTTCAAGAAAAATAAGGTCCAATACTTCATGTAGGACTTCAATAATATGTAATCTGCTTTTCGGTAATATGCACAACATGTAGTGTGCTCCACGTCATATGCACAAGATGCAACATGTAATACTTCATGTGATATCCTTTGTATGCTTTTCCATAATGTGCTTTAGCATTTACTTCTTGTAAATGTTAAAATATTCTAGGCATTCATTCTTTTTTCTTATTTTTTTAGATAAGTATACATCTATAGAACTAGGAAAATTACTTCGTGTAATTTCTTGTTGCACTATAGGGATAAACATAACCACTACAAGAAACCGATAAATGTTCGTGGGGCAAACTAAGAACGTGGGTACCGACGTTCTTATTTGAGTTAAGTTCATGGGTTTGATGAAGAATGTGGGTACCCAGGTTTTTAGTTTAAGTTCGTGTGGCCTGGCTAAAACCGTCGAACTTATGGTATTAGGAACGTGGGTACCCATGTTCTCAACTTAAGTTCATGGGCCAGCAAGAAACCGTCGAACTTAACTAAAAAAACACAAACCCCTAACCTGCGGGACGCGTCTCTCTCACCGTCTCTCACACGCTCTCATCACGCAGCGCCGCCGTCGCCAAACACACACTCGAAGCCGCGCCACCGGACCGCTGGACCTTGGGACTGTCCGCTGTCGCAGCGGAGGGGCTACAGTGGAGGGGGTGTAGGTGCAGCCGCGTCTCTGGCGTCCGGCGGAGGGGTTTTAGCCGTGCAGGAGAGAAGCAAGCAAGGGGAGAGAAGCAAACAAGAGAGGAGAGAAGCAGGGGAGAGAAGCAGGAGCCACCCGCGTACAGGAGAGAAGCAAGCAAGGGTCCGGCGTCCGGCGTACAGGAGAAGCTGTAGCCACCCACGTCTCTGGCGTCCTATTCTCTACCGCGGGCATGCCGCCCTTTTCTCTCCCATGCGCGCGCCACCCTTTTCTCTCCCGTGCGCGCGCCGCCCTTTTCTCTCCTGCGCACTCCCTTTTCTCTCTCGCACGCGCGGCACGCGCCTAGCTCGCCTAAGCGTCGTCTGGGCTCCTGGGCACCGCGGAATCACCGCTCGGTGCCACCTAGGCGCTCCAAACGACTAGGAGCCCACCTACCCCCTAGTCCAGGTGGGAGGCCGTGGTCTAGCGACTAGGCGCGCCTAGGCACGTAGTATGCGTCAATTTTCAAAACCCTGATGACTCCACAATCTAAGGCCAGAAGATGCAACTGAACTTGAAACCACCACATGCAAGTGATAAAACCAATGAACTTGCTAGGTCTGTTAGAAGACTCAACTCTCAATCTGGACCAATAAAAAACTGCCAAGAAATTAGCCTGAGGCATTAGATTGGCTCCCCACCATGGCGAACACCAGCATCTAGCATGATGAAAGCAGAAGCACCACAACGTCCTCCCCCACACTATTGCCCTCTCCCTTTTCTTTTCTTCTCCCAACCAGTGTTGGTAAACACCAAAACCAAGTGATAAAACCAATGAACTGTCGGATCTGACAGAAGCCTGATCTGATGTCGTGAACTACAAGTCAACTCTCAATCTGGTCGATACAACAACAAAAACTTCCACAGAAAGGCGAGCACACAACTACCCAGAAATCAGGCTGAGGTTTCAGAATGGCTCCCCACCGTGGCATACACCAGCATCTAGCATGATGAAACCAGAAGCACCACAGCGTCCTCCACAGTACTGTCATCTCCCAGAATCCCCCACAACCAGTGTTGGTAAACACTCTCAAACAGACCACGATTAGAGAAGGCAAGCAAGACTGGAAATAGACAAAAGTCCTCTCCCCCAAAGCCCTAGGTCTCTATCACAAGGAGAAGGTGAGTTGTCTATTTATATATGTTTCCCCCCAATGAGACAAACTATTACAATCAGACTCATTTTGTTATATACTCCTATGCGGAAAAGAGTACTATCGGAGAGGAAATCTCCGGCCGGGTGGTGGAATGCACCCGCCCTAAATCCTAAGATGAGGAGGGGCCTAAGCGTTTTGCCTGTTACGAGATTAGGGGATGAACACCCAAGAACACAAGGATTTAGAGTGGTTCGGGCCGCCAGAGTGTAATACCCTACTCCACTGTGTGTTGTATTGCTCGTGAGCTTGAGTTGTGTCTAGGATGGTTTGAGTCTGAATGCGTGTGTGAGCCTGAATGAGCATGCCTTGTAACATAGTGTGCCCTCCCTTTTATAGTCCAAGGGGGCACGTACAAGGGTGCTGAGCCCCGACATGTGGGCCTAGGGACATAACAAATGTAATACTTGGAGCGGCTAATGCTCGTCGCCAGTGCAATCTTCCTTGCACCATGATATCCACGATCTGTGTAGTATTGGTGTGCAGGGGAAGCTTTCTTGGCAACGTACAAGTGATGATGGATGGGCACAGTGCACTTCGTAGCACGGGCGTAGTGTTTGGTAATGGAATGGATAGGCACGCCGCCTGTAGGATGGTCTGGACGCCGCCTGCCTGCTGAGTGGACAGGACACATTAAATGTTGAAGGGGCACATCGCCTGTCAGCGGGATAGTCATGCGGCGCGTCTTCTCCATAATAAATGCACAGGCAGCGCGGCCCAGTGGCCTTACGTTAGGCTCCGCTTGCTGGCTTATGTCACGCGCGGTAGGCTACGTGGCAGCATCGGGTCTCTGCCTGAGCGGGGAGTAGTAGCGTTATGCGGACAGGTCCGCACCAGGCTAGGCCTGGACACATGTCGGCACCGGACCCCTTCTTGAGCAAGGCCTGGGTATTCTCTGCCCCAGAGTCCCGGGACCCGGCTGCGGGTAGTCCAGACCCCATGCAGAGGAGTCCGGGACCTAGACCGGAGGTCCGGGTCGCACTCGCGGGGGTCCTGGACCTTGCCCCAGAGGTCCGGTCTATATGTACAGGGGTCCAGCACTTTCCCATGGGGGTCCGGACCCACTGTTGGCATCTTGGGGTGTATCGTCTTCTTTGGCTACATGATGACCCTAGAGCCACCCACGCGGTGGAGTCGGGTGCTGTTTATCACGTGACTAGAGATAGTCGTGTGGGCTCCGCGTCTTCATGCTGTAGTAAGGGTGTCGGTGTTTCGGACCCAGGGGACCCTCAATCGGACCGACTAGTGAATTTTAGTGCTGCGTGCCCCTGTCCAGATGGGTTGATGCAAGATGGAACATGTGGCGGAACTGCCCGAATTATTCCGACTTAAGTGCCTAAGTCCCGCCTTAGAGGCTAGACCACACTTAAATGGGAATAACCTGTCAATCCCTCGGATCTAGTCCGACGAGGCCACTGACAGGATCAAGTACCACAATCTCACTCGATGGTGAGTCACATAGCAAATACAATAAAGCATAAAACCATACATTAAGGAGTATCAAATTATTACATCAACATTTGAGTTTTTTGCAAAAGTGGTCATCATTGTTCGAAGTGCAGCGGAATAAAACTAACGATAAATAAACAGAGAGATGGGGAAGCCTGTCCCATCACTCCTCATGCTCCTCCTCGGCCGAGGCGGGGTCCCACTCGACAGTCCAACCCAGTGGCAAGGTGGACGGCCAAGTCACTCCAGCAACCATGTCCTCCAGAGAACCTGTAAAAAATTATGCCACAAGCAAGGCTGAGTATACTAATACTCAGCTAGACTTACCCGGTGTGAGGAGTCTACTCCTCTACCTCTAGACATGCAGCTGTTTGGCTGTGGGGTTTGGTTGCCAAAAGCACTAGCTGAGTTTCTAAAACAAGTTTTAGCTTTGTCAAGTTTAAGTGTGACTCTCTTAAGGCTAAATGTGTACTATCTACTCATACATAGTAGCAAACATTTTTAGCAAACAACACCTTGTATCAACTCATCATATTTCCACTTGTTACTCAATGCAGTACAATGGATCAAGCAGTCTCATTAGCTGCGAGAAGCAGACGATTCGAATCAAGTTTTTATCCTTGCAAGGTAAACCTAAACACACGACGTGGCGAGGCACTCCGTCCCCACACACATCAACCGTCCCCATCGATTCCCCGTCAGCAGATCAGGGCTCACCGCCTTGGCGTACAATGCCTCACTGACCCCGACTGTCGTCGTGCAATGACCGCACTTGTACCCACCATAACCGGAATGGGAGACCACGTCTCAGGTCGCGTGAGGGGCAAAGTCTACTGCCAGGTTCAATCAGGTACTAGGCTTACCGATTTACCATATTTCTCGGCATGTGCTTAGTACGTTCAAACGCTTGACACAGGTATCCGCACGTTAATCCTTATTCCAATTTCTCATCTCGTAGACAACCAATCCCCATGGATTGTTGTCCACAGACCAGCATCATTGTGATATGAAAGTGGGTACAACCAATTCCTGACCTCGCGCGAGTGCTAGAAATCACTCGACTTCTACCGAGATCCTAATTAAATAAGCAACTACTCGGCCTAGCATACTAGTATTCAGCTCAATAGGATTCCTGAGATCATGCAACTAGGGTTTCAAACAACTCCTACACTTAAGTGCACATTCAATCCTACAATCATTAAGTATAGTAAATAGCATAAATAACAGGTTATGCATAAACCGGGGTTTGCCTTCCAAAGCTGTGGCAGGCAGATCCTCTGGTGCAGGCTCGGGTGCTGGATCTGGGGCTACCTCCTGAGCAGCTCCTTGCTCCGGCACGAGGACGTATTCTCCGTCAGCGAGGTTACAGTCTATCAAAATGCAATGAATATATATGTCATGATTATGCAGGATTTAATAACATTATTCTAAAGGAAGAAAAACTAAGTTAATGAGTAACTTAGGGTTTCTTGGCCATACGTGGCTTTTGGTGGTTTATGCTTATCACTCTAGGTTCAGGTTTTATTAAGGATAAGCATAGTGGATTGGTATCTCCCTTGTATAATTCAGTGGGCAACTTACAAAGGGTTTTAGGATGGCACTAATTTCCATTATTCATTTTCTCCTTTATTTTCTATTTATAAATTCTAGTGTAGGTTTGAACTATAACCATGATTAAACTACTATGACCATGATTAAACTTTCTCCAAAAATTCTGTAAAAATTACAGTGGGTTGTCATTGGTCACTATAGCCTGTTCTAGGAATTTGAGGTTCAAAATAAAAAGGCTATGTCTTAGACAAAAAAACAAAAGTTGGGGCAGAGGGGTTACTTTGCACTACAACCCTTATCTAGGTGTGGGTTCTGTATCAAAGGTTATTTTTGCTAGTATCTAACAGTAATAACATGCTTCTGTGCCAAAAATCACAGAAAGTTAATTGGTGGTTATTTATTTGTGATATTCCAAGGTTTAATGTCAAAAAGGCACTTTCCACTACCTTGTTGTTTGAAAAATGTCAAACAACAGATTTCATATTTTTCCTATGTCCTTAATAACAAAACATTAATCATCCCAAGGTTTGGGGTGTTTTCACCTTGGGGTTATTTTTGTAGGGTTTTTCTAAGTTTTCTTTGTTTTCTTAAAATAAAAGGTATCCTATTTATTTTATACTAAACCAGGGTATAATAAATTTTTCTAGTAAACTACACTGAATAAGTATACTAACAAAAATAGGGGTGCCCCTGGTTCCTAAATTAAATCACCTTTCCTATTTTCTTTAACTTTAAACACAATGTAAAATAAATGGCAAACTCTACCTTAATGGGGTATACAGAGGGGTTTATCATTTTTAAATAGGTCAGTAGGTGGTCATGTACTTCTCCAAATTTTCTTAACCTCAGTTAAATAGTGCAACTATTTTTCTTCCTATTATTTTAGCTTTTGGCCAAAACAATAATTAAATCAGAACCCTAAAGTTTTCTGTAGCACTTAGGGGTTTCATATTTTTCTTAGGTAGTTTACATTATTTAAGACCTGTCAAAATTGGTTTGACTTGATTTGGGTGAATAAAACAGAGGATATGAATTATTCAAGTTCTGTTTGAATTTAAATCAGATTTAATAAAAGGTTTCCTGGAAAAACCATTTTGCACCGAAGTCCTCGGGTTCTTTCCAAACTAACTCTCTCAGTTATACCCCCGCACTACTATTCATCCGAGTCACTGACATTGCGCAAAACCCCCTAGCTTTCTCTTCTTCTCCCCCGCGGTCCCTCCCTAGGTTTAAACAGTACCCGCGAGAAAGAAAAGGGTGGCGCGGCTTACCGGCGGTGAGAGAGGTCCGGCGAGGGGCGGGGTTGGCTCCGGGAGGTTCTGGCGGTCGCAACGATGTACGGCTTGACGACGGGGGTGGCCCGAATCGCCCGGTCCACGCGCGCAGGCGGGTGCTCTCGTCGGCGGCAGGTGCTCCGGCCAAACCACGGCGATCTAGTTCAATCCAATGGCACGGTGAGCTTCACGGGGTGACGTAGAGGCTGTGTGCACAAGGAATCGAGGAATGGAGCAGAGAACTACCCGGTCTACGCTCGCCGGCGGTCGGGTGGAGTCCGGCGACCGTGGACTGGCCTCTCTGGCGAAGCAAACTTTGATTCCTCGCTCGGGGAGCTTCACCGAGGTGTGCACAGTCTTCTCTGAGGGCTAGACGGGGCTAGGAAGGGTTCTGCTGGCCGGTCTACGGTGGCAGGGGGATCGGGCAGTCGCGGACACGCTGTGCACGGGCAAACGCCGGTGGGTTTGGGCTCCGGTGAGGTCGAGCGCGTGCGGAGGGGTACGGTCAAGGTCCCGGGGGGCTTTATAGGCGCGGGCGCATGCCATGGCGCCGGCTGGTCTTTGGCGCGACGCGGGGCACGCGGGGCGCGTGTCGGGCGTGCTCTGGCGAGTCCAGAGCGCGTCGAACACGTGGTCGTTGCCTTCTGCCCTTGTTCTTGCGCCTGCTGAGCAGCCAAGCGTGCGAATCTCGCCCTATGGCTTATGTAAGATTTCTTCCCTACACCTAGGGCTACCTAGTTCATGTAAGTTCCAAGAGAAGATCGGGTCTGGTTTAGAAGATAAGGTGGCGCCAAGTCTTGTCTGTCTGCACTGTTCAACCCGAGACAAAATAGGTGCCAACCTGTGTCAAACGGTCTTGGCTTGGGTTCAAACTCTTCCAGGGGGTTCCTTAGATAATTTGGCTCCTTTTTGTTATTTAGACCCTGGGGTTTTGGTGTCATTAGCTAGGTGAACACCCCTGATATCTAGATTAGGGCTGATTTTGGGACTTAGAGGGAATGGGGTGATTCCATAGTGTTCTCCACTTGGGGCTGATTTAGGGGTCCTTTAGGGGTCTTTTTGTAAAGTTCCTTTGCTGTCTTTTGTAAACATTTTGGTACTCTTAAACTTTGGTTAAGGGTTTAAATCATGGAATGTGCATTTGCCTAATCTTTCTCTCAACTAAAGGCTTCAAGAGAGAGGGCCCAAGGTTCAATCCTCCCTTGCCCTAGGTGATAATTGCCTAAAGGCTTGGGTAATACCTTGGTCCTTGGCATTTCTTAACTCACTCATGCTTCCAAGGTCTTAAGTGCTCCCTCTCCTCCAAGTTTTAACCACATGTGATAATAGGTATATGTGTCATTAGGAAGCCAGCCCTTGGTAACACCTGGGGTGTTACAGCCCTCCCCCCTTAAAGGAATCTCGCCCCGAGATTATAAGGGGTGCTATGAAGGTGTGCTGGTGTGTTACCCTTCCCTTTATCCAAGTTTCTCTTGTTATCTGCTCTTCGAATGTCATTCTCTTTGCAACTTCAGAAGGAAGTCCTTTTTAAGTTAAAACCACAACTTAGACTACCCTTGTTATCTAAGTTTTTCTTATAATTGTATTCAAAGGGCAGGTGGGGGTGGGGTTTTGGGGTTACGTACCGACTCTTTTGGGCAGAAAGTCGGGGAAGCGAGAGCGTAGAAAATCCTCAGTCTCCCATGTAGCTTCTTCTACTGAATGGTGACTCCACTGAACCTTAAACATTCTGATCGACTTTGTCCGTGTTGACCTCTCTTTCTGATCCAATACCTTGACGGGGTACTCTTGATAGGACAAGTCTGGTTCTATCTCAATGTCTGGTTCAGGTAGCACTTCAGTGGGTAGGCGGACACATTTCCGCAGCTGAGATACATGGAACACATCATGAACAGCTGACATGTGTGGTGGCAACTTCAATTGATATGCTACTGGTCCACAAGTTTCCTTGATCTCGTAGGGCCCCATGTAGCGAGGAGCTAACTTGCCCTTGATCCCAAATCTCTGGACACCCTTGGTGGGTGACACCTTAAGGTAAACATGATCCCCCACTTCAAACTGCAGAGGTTTCCGCCTCTTATCATGATAGCTCTTTTGCCTGGCCTGAGCAGCTTCTAAGTTCTTCTTAATGACTCTGACCTTTTCCTCTGCTTCAAGTTCCAAATCTGGCCCAAATATTTCTCTCTCTCCAGCTTGCGACCAATTCAGCGGGGTCCTACATCTCCTCCCATATAAGGCTTCAAAAGGTGCCATCTTCAAACTGGACTGGTAGCTGTTATTATAAGAAAATTCTGCCAAAGGAAGACACTTGTCCCAATCCTTTCCATAGTGTAGCACACATGCCCTCAACATGTCTTCCAAAATCTGATTTACCCTTTCCGTCTGGCCATCTGTTTGAGGATGGTATGCTGAGCTTCGTATTACCTGGGTCCCAAGTGATTCTTGCAGCTGCTCCCAAAAGCGTGCCACAAACAGTGCTCCTCTGTCAGATACAATGGTCCTTGGAATACCATGCAACCGCACTATTTGATCAACATAAATTTCTGCATACTTCTCTATCTTGTGGGTGGTATGCACTGGTAAGAAATGAGCAGTCTTGGTCAATCTGTCCATAATAACCCAAATGGAATCATGGTGCCTAGAGGTATTGGGCAATCCCACGATAAAGTCCATGCAAATGTCCTCCCATTTCCAAGATGGTATGGGAAGGGGTTGCAAAGGGCCTGCTACCTTCAAATGACTGGCTTTGATCCTCTGGCAGGTGTCACACTCGGATATGTACTTGGCAATCTCCCTCTTCATTCTGGTCGACCAGTATAAGGATCTGAGATCATAATACATCTTGTTGCTGCCCGGGTGCATGGAGAATTTTGAAAGGTGAGCTTCATCCAGTATCTTCTTTCTGAGCTCAGGGTCCTTGGGAACAACCAATCAATCTCCAAACCATAAAATTCCCTTGCTGTCCTGACGGAAACACTTGTATTTCTCCGCCTTCTGCTTGATCATTTCTTTGATAACTTGTACACCCTTGTCTTCAATCTATGCTCTGACTATTTGCTCTTGCAGTGTGGGCTCCACCGAGATATAATTTAAATCACCCGAAGAAACCACTTCCAGGTTCAATTTGCACAACTCATCACACAGGGTGGTAACTCTTGCATCCATGCTCATACAATTGCACTGGGCCTTTCTGCTCAAGGCATCTGCCACAACATTGGCTTTGCCCGGATGGTAATGCACCTCCAAATCATAGTCCTTGATTAACTCCAACCATCTCCTCTGCCTCATGTTCAGATCTGCCTAAGTGAAAATGTATTTGAGGCTCTTGTGATCAGTGTAAATGTTACAGTGAGCTCCCATCAAGTAGTGTCTCCATATCTTGAGTGCATGAACCACGGCTGCTAACTCCAGATCATGTGTAGGGTAGTTCTGCTCATGGGGTCTGAGTGCTCGGGAGGCATAAGAAATTACTCTGTTATCTTGCATTAAGACACATCCCAATCCAGTACCAGAAGCATCACAATAAACTTCAAAGGGCTTGGTGTTATCAGGTTGAGCTAGCACTGGGGCCGTTGTCAAGTGCTGCCTTAATGTATGAAAGGCATCCTCACACTTCTGGCTCCAATTATACTTGACTCCCTTCTTCAATAGTTCAGTCATTGGCTTGGCAATTCTGGAGAAATCCGGAATAAATCGTCGATAATACCCTGCCAATCCCAGAAAACTCTGAATCTGCTTCACTGTAGTCGGGGGTTTCCAATCCATTATCTCTTGTACCTTCTCAGGATCAACTGATATCCCATCCTGAGAAATTGTGTGACCCAAGAATTTAATTTCCTTTAGCCAGAACTCACATTTAGACAACTTAGCATAAAGATGATGATCGCGCAGTCGCTGAAGCACGATGTGCAGATGCTCAGTATGTTCGTCTTCATTCTTGGAATAGACCAGAATATCATCAATGAAAACGACCACGAACTTGTCCAACTCTGGCATGAATACTGAGTTCATCAAGTACATGAAATAAGTCGGGGCATTGGTCAGCCCAAAAGACATCACCAAAAACTCGTAAAGCCCATATCTGGTTGAGAAGGCCGTCTTGGGAATATCTCTGGCACGGATTTTGATCTGATGTTAACCCGAGCGAAGATCTATCTTGGAGAACACTTTGGCTCCCACCAACTGATCGAACAAAACATCAATGCGGGGCAGTGGGTATTTGTTCTTGATAGTCACCGCATTGAGAGGGCGGTAATCGACACACATTCTCAAACTCTCGTCCTTTTTCTTCACAAATAAAGCAGGACATCCCCAAGATGAAGTACTTGAGCGAATGAACCCCTTGTCCAACAACTCCTGCAGTTGCTTTTTCAGTTCTGCTAATTCTGCGGGAGGCATCCTATAGGGTCTCTTGGAGATAGGAGCAGTCCCGGGTTGCAATTCAATGGCGAACTCAATGTCTCGGTCAGGTGGCATCCCTGGCAATTCATCTGGAAAAACATTTGGGTAATCACGGACCACTGAGATCCCTTCCACTGGTGACTTTATCATAGTGAATGCACAAGAACGGGTACAACCCTGGTCGGGTAGATACAAGGTGATCTCGCCATCCAAAGGGGAGTGGATTTCTATGGCTCTGGCTGCGACATCAATCACCGCGTGGTGTTGCGATAACCAATCAGTCCCTAGGATGATATCCACACTATCCAATCCCATGATCAAGAGAGTGGTTTTAAAAATGAAACTACCCAGCTTAATTGGTACGTGTCTATTGATCTGATAGGTGGCAATCTTGCCTCCTGGTGTCGAAATTGTAATACCCCCATTGGTGTGGAGGAAAGGTAACTGACACTTGGCACTAAATTTGGTACTAATAAAACTGTGTGATGCACCAGAATCAAAAAGAACAATAGCAGGATAATTCAAAACTGTAAAAATACCAGTCAAGACGGGTGCTCCCTCTGAAATATCAGCCATGGTGGTGAAGTTCAGCCTGCCTTGCCTCACTTGCACCTTCTGCCTCTTGCCTTGGTTCTGATTAACATTCTACCCCTGCCTCTGCTGGTTTCTGGGGCAATTCTTGGCATAATGTCCGGTGTTGCCGCATGTGAAACACCTGTTGTCATTTGTCTAGCGATATTACTGCTGCTGCTGATTGTTCCTCTGAGCTGGAAACTGGGTACGGTTGGGTGTCTGCTGCTGCTGCTGTGGTCGGATCACCCAACGCCCTTGCTGCTGCTGAGGTCCCCTGCTCTGAGTGTCAGACGCAATCCTGAAGCGCTATGGCTGAGCTGAGGGTCCTGCCACAGGGATCTTCCTCTTCTTCTCTGCCTGACGAGCGGTGATATAGTCCTCCTGAGAAATGGCCATGTTGACCAACTCATTGTAGATGTTGGCCCTGACGGTGTTGAGGCGGTCACGGAGCTTAGTGTTGAGCCCCCTCCTGAATCTCTCTCTCTTCTTCTCGTCCGTGTCTGCATGATACCCAGCATACTGGCACAGGTCATTAAAGGCCTGAGCATACTGCAACACTGTCCTGTTTCCCTGAGTGAGTGCTAGAAACTCGTTGAGCTTTCGGTCCATGATACCGGCTGGTATATGGTGCCCCCTGAAAGCTGCCTTGAACTCTCTCCATTCCACCTCTCAGTCATCTGGCTGCATTGCAAGAAAATGGTCCCACCAAGTCCTTGCGGGTCCGCGAAGCTGCTGGGTGGCGAACCTGACTTTTGCGATCTCTGAGCAAACTCCATGGAGTAGCAGGAATTTGGATTCCACTACTCTCAACCATACATCCGCATCCAGTGGGTCCTCTGCCCTAGTGAACAATGGAGGTTGGGTACTGAGGAACTCCTGGTAGGTGGCTGCCGCGGGGTGACGTTGATGATCTCCACCACCATAGTGCTGAGGTGGTGGCTGGTGCTGAGCTAGCTGCCTCAAAATCTCATTCTGCTGAGCCATTAGCTCCTGCAGAGTGGGAGGCGATGGCGGCGGTGGAGGAACGCGCTCATTTTAACCACGACGCGCTCTCCCGGCCATCTGAAAAATCACATATATTCTCAATAACACATCTTCAAGTTTACGGTTTAATCGCGGTGAAAGAGTCAAAAGGCGAAATTGATAGATTCTTGCATAAACATAAAGGATTTCATAAGGCATAAACTTTTCTTCCCAAATTAAGACTAACATCATCCATCAACCATGCTTCCAAAAGAGTTTATCATGATTACATCAATGGCCCAAAAGACTCAACTCTATCTAGCCTAGTACCCCAAGGGTGCAAAAGCTAAGCTAGCTTTGAGGAGTCCCACCATTACCGACTTCTAGCCCTACTCCTGATACCTAGTGAGCGAACGAGGCAACACTCGACTCGGGGGAAGGTGGTCTCCCTGAGCCAGCAGTGTCCAAGCTGGAGGCAGGCTCCTCTCCTCCCTCAATGTCGACGTCCTCGTTGGCTTCCATATCCTGGATCTCCTGGTGATGCATATCCAGGTGCTCATTAGCCTTGGCAAGCTGCTGCTGGGTGTTGATAAGCTGATCCTCGAGAACCTCGATGGTGTTCTCCCTTGTTCCCACTAATTCCTCCAGCTCTTGGATCTCATTTGACAGCTGCTCCACCTGCAAGTCCTTTTCCACCATCTCAGTGGACAAATCAACCACAAGCTCCTCTCTGTTGTCCAGGGTGATCTTTGTTGCTTCCAACAATGCCATCAGATGGGACATTGCCTCACCACGCATCACTTGCAGACAGTATAGGGCATTCATGCACCGTACTTGTCAAGTGAGCAGTCTGACCTGGGTAGATAGCCCAGATGTCCTTGGCATGCTCCACCCGATCCTTCCACATTGAGTCGTCCTCCTTCTCAGCGGGGAACAAGCCAATGGGGTGGGTGGACAGCTCCAAGGGGTGGAATCCGCAGAAAGTGGTCAACCCGTGCAGAGCAATCGCCTCGATCGTATCCTCAGCCCGGTATCCAAAGGACTCAGAGTCCAGCGAACGCTAGCCTGGCTGCAGGGGATGAGGCTCCAGGGTCATCCTCACCCTACAGCGGGGCACTCGGTGCTTCTCGAACTGCTGCACCGCGTACTGAGGAGGCGTCGTGTATCCGGCCCCCTGAAGTACCTCCCACAAAATACGGGGAAAGCCCTCTCGTGCAAGCCCGTCAGTGTGGGACAGTGCATTCCCGTCGTCCGAGGACCCGTGGGAAGTCATCTGTGTACGATTAAGCGTAAGTAAAAGAAAAAGAATTATAAAAAGAAAAAGGAAACGCAACTCAGCCTCTTTCTAATTGTAACAATGGTACTGGGGTACTTAGTTGGTCATCAATTTGTATTAAGTTCTTACCCATTAGTTTAATTAAGAATGCATGCATGCTCGTCCTAAACGACCTCGCATCAACGTAAAGGGAATAGGGAAGGACTCCCATCCCTTATAGTAGCCTGTAGGGCTTAATCACTTAGCCACCTAACTACCCCTCTATCATCCTAAGGCTTCACGTTCTAGGTCTATCCTGATCATCCTACGATCTATCCAACATTTGTTTCTACCCAGTTTTACTTAGAAAAGGATGGTATTTATAGTTTATTGATTCCTCTGTGGTGGTACAAGCTCCGATACCAGCTGTGGCGGAACTGCCCGAATTATTCCCATTTAAGTGTGGTCTAGCCTCTAAGGCGAGACTTAGGCACTTAAGTCGGAATAATTCGGGCAGTTCTGCCACAGAACACAAGCGAAGGGATGAGGCTTATATTATCTTGCGCCGGGGTGCTTGCAGTAGGGGTTACAAGCGTCGCGAGGGAGAGCGAGAGAGAGGATCTAGTCCTAGGGTGAGATGTCTGAGTTAGCCTCCACCGCTTCTCTCCTACTCTGCCTTCCTCTGCTCGCCCCCTCCGTCCCCCTTTTTTTTCTCATGCCTTAGGAAGGCCCTGGACATCCCCTTTTATAGATACAAGGAGATGTCCAGCTGTACAATGGGGGTGTAGCTACGTGCTAACATGGCTGGCGAAGAAGTGACTTGAGCCCTGTACATGTACCAACATGGCAATCAGAGAAGTGCCTTGAGCCCTGTAGAAGCATAGCTGGCGGTGCGGCCTGCTGACGTTTCCTTGCTTCCGTAGGGGGTAGAGAGCAACCGACGCCATGGGCGCACGCGGGGAACCATCATTACCTGTTACTGGAGTAACTTAGATGGGACACCGGTCTTGTTCCGTCGTAGCCTGAAGCAGCTATCTAGGGGTAGGGTAATGATGGATCCCCAGTAGCGTAGTTGATTCGAGGCCGAGGTCGGGCGAGGCGGCGACTCCTCCTGAGGCCGAGGCTGAGGTCGGGCGAGGCAAAGACCTCCTCCCGAGGCCGAGGCTAAGGTCGAGGCCTAGGGTCAGGCGAGGCGGAGCTCCTTGTTGTGCTCGAGGCTGAACTCGGGAGTGGCCGCGACTGTTGTTGGTCTTTCCCTGGTGGTTGGCACAGTAGTCAGAACGGGGTGAACAGTGTTGTTCTCCTGTCAGAATCGGTCAGTAAAGGGGCAACGTGACTGCGGTCACTTCGACCTTGCTGACTGAGGCGCGCGTGTCAGGATAAGGTGTCAAGCGATCCCCGCATTAAATGCGCGTGCGATATGATCGGTTGGTAAGGCGATTTGGCTGAGGTCGCTGTACGACAAAATTCGCTTGAGCTTAGCCTTGGGTGAGAATGAGGAGCGTCAGCTGACTGAGGGGACCCTCGGGTGAGGCGCGAGTCCATCCGGGACTACTATTCCCGCCTGAGGTCGGGCTCGGGGGAGGCGGGGTCGCGTCCCTTGGCAGACGAAGCCCTGACTTGAACCGTGCTTATCAGTCGTTCATGGTTTGTTCTGAAGACGTTTTCTAGCCGTGTTTAGGAGTGTTGGGGGTACCCCTAATTACGGTACCCGACAATAGCCCCCGAGCCTCGAAGGGAGTGTAAGCACTTGCTTGGAGGTTCTGCCGGATTTTTGCAAGGGGACCAGCCTTTCTTGGTTACATTTTGTTTCGATGGGTGCGCGCGAGCGCACTTGTCGGATGTAGCCCCCGAGGCCTTGGAGGAGTGGTTTGACTCCTCTAAGGTCTTAATTCTTTTTGTGATGCCTCGGTCGGCCTTGTTGTTCCCTCATGCGGCCTGGCCGCAGCTCGGGTGCACGGTCAGGCTCCGAGTTTTTAAGCTATTTTGTTGACATGGTTGACGATTTGGCCATAGCCTAGTGCGAGAGCAGCCCCCGAGCCTCTGCACGGAGCGAGAGGATAATCAAGGACCGTCTCGACTTTTGTTGTACGCCCCTTCGTCGCCTTTCCGCAAGGAGGAAGGGGGAAGGCACCGTGTTACCCTCAGAGGGCACCGAACACGGTGTTTCCAGTGAGTTGCTAACGGGTGATCCGAGTGGACGCCCGAGCCCTGTTCGATAAGGGTCGGCTAGTGGCCCAGAGGCACGCTCCAAAAGTACCTGCAGGGGATTTGCTGGACCCGGACCCATTTGATAGGGTCCGAGGGCTCGGTGCCTCCCTCCGGTGGGATTCCATTACAAATCGTTCCCGCTGGTCTCGGAAATGTCCTAGGGTACCTTAGGAGCATAGCCCGAGCCTCGGCCATGTAACGGACGTACCTAGGATCATCTCTGACTTTGCATGCTCTGGGGCGGCTGTTGAACCCTTCCGAGGGGCCAACCTTTGAACCCCTGATCAGTAAAGGGCTCAGAGCCCGAGTGCTCTGGGGCGGTTGCCGAACCCCGGAGGGCGCAACCTTCGAACCCCTGATCAGTAGGAGGGCTCGGGGCCCACTTCCTTCACTGAGAAGGATCCTTTTGGAATATCCCCTTTTCTCGATCCCTGTGGCAAGAGAGAGAGAGGAAAAGGAAAAGGATATGAATTTAAATAATGTGGCGCACCTTTTTTGACGCGATCATCATGATGGAGGTGAAACAGCGCCCGCTACGCCTGCCAGAGGTGTCGCTTGCCCTGCCAGGGAGTTAATGCGACGGGACGGGCGATTCGCGGGGCGTCTGTTGTGCATGCGCGAGTCGTTCGAGGAACGAAACACGGGCATGTCGTCTTTACGCCGTGGGAGAGGGCTCCCCTACTGCTTCAGGAGAGGATGCGAGCCTGTAGGTGATTGGACCGCTGCTTCCGCATGTCTGTTGCTGCAATTGCTGCCGGTCTGCCTTTGGTCATATCAACTGTCACGCCTACCCCCGCGGCTGACTGACCTGTGATCGTCGCACTTAATGGGCACTGTTGGGTCACGCACGGGCCTGCCTCGATTCACTGCACGGGCTCTGTAGTCTCGAGAAGATGCGACATTGGCGCGAATGGCGGTGCGATTTCTTTGCACGCGGTAGCCGGCGCGTCGGTCACATGACATGTGGGCCCGGGCCTCCATGCTGGACCGCCAGTTGCGACGAAGTTGGAAGGGCGTATAACCGTGGTGCGGTTGCACGCTTCTGGCGCGGCGGCCCGCCCTTTCGACCGCTGGATTTGGCGAGAATGAGGGAGTGCTTACCCGCGTGGCGGTTGCATGCCTCGTGTGCAGCAGTTCGCCATCTTCGCGTTGTGAGTCAGTTTGTATGACATGTGGGACCTAGCCCCCGTGTCGCAGGGTGAGAATCCTGGAGCACGTCAGGGGAGACTTTGCCCGCGATGTTTCAGGGCGTAAGTGGGGAGATCTGCCTATAAAAAGAGACCGATCTCTCGGGTACTAACCATGCCTTGCTCCTCTCGTCTTCTTTGCGCCCCTCCGCCTTCCGAGCCTCTAGATGAGGTGTGTCGGTGTTTTCTGGCGACCTCACCGTCGGAGAGCTTGCGCCCGTGGCAATGCCGGTGGTCTTGCCTTCTTCTTGTTGCTTTTGGAGGAGCACGACCTCATGGGGGTTGGCGCTCGTTAGTCATCGCTCGGCTTCAAGGATTTTCATCACGCAGCCCGGCTGCAGTCCCCCGCCGGTGGTCACCCAGGATGATGACTGCCAGCCTTGTGGTGGGGAAGAGCGAGCCGGGCCGTGGCCTCTCCCTTGCCCTTAGCTTCAAGGATGTTCATCATCCGTGCTAGGGAGGAGGGTGCACCGAGCTGGGTCCCGCCTTCGCGTGGGTAGCAGCCCGCTTCTTCCCTCAGTGATCGGGGGAGAAGGGCGTTCGCCGCCTGTGGCGCTGTCAGCTGCCGCGTGTCTGGCTCCCCGGCCTAGGCAGCTCTGGCGCTGCTTCCGGTGCCACCTCCTACCGCTGGGGTGGAGCATGGCTGCCCGTCTGCCGCACGGGTGTCGGTCGCACAACACGTCGTACGCCATGAGGGCGGTGCTCGTGTTCTGGGACAAACTCGCCCTTGCTCCTGTGGCGAGGACGGGAGTGAGGACCTGCCGGTGCACTTTGGGGCGGCCGCCATTTGCCGGTGCGGCGTTGGGGCGCAGGTGGCCGCTGTTGTTGGTGCTGAGGTGGTGGCTGCCATAGGTGAGGCTTCCCACCGCCGAGGTGGTTGCCTCTGCCGACGAGACCATTAGTGCTACCTGCGGGCGGACCTCCAGCTTTTTGGCTTTAATGTCTTGTCCTCACCCCTCGTGTGGTGGGACAGGGACGAGGGCCTTTTCACAGTAGCGTTTGCCCTGAGGCAATCACTGCTGTTGTCTAGCCACCTGAGGCGGAGGTCGTTGTCGCTGCTGGTGCAGTGGTCGCTGGCGAGCCGCTTGGAGCTCATTGTCTTGTAGCCCCTCCGGTGTGGAGGTAGTTCATTCCTACGGGAATGGAGCTGGAGTCCCATTTGTAAGGGAATGTAAGAGCAAAATGTAATTTCTCCAAGTACTGAGATATATGCTGTAGGTCGGGAAAGCCGCCGAGGGTGCTGCCGACATCTACGTAGCATAGTTTTCCCAAGTACGTGTATTTGTTTTCTGTGGCTGCCGAGGCCTGAACATTTGGGTATTTGTGTGTAAAGCCGTGTTTCTTGTAACACCCTAGGTGTTACTCAGGGTGTCCACCCCAGGGTTACCCCCTTTTTACCCATGATTACATAAGGATTTGTGGATAGAGTACCTTAATCTTGGAATTCAGGGTCCTAATCAAGTGCAAACTATCTTGGATACCATGCCCTAGCTTGTAATGCAAACCTAAGTGGGGATCTCCCAAAACCCTAGTGCAAAACCCCCATAGGCAATTATAACCCTAATTGAAGCCATGATCAAAAGATCATGTAAACATCATGATCATGGTTTGGGCCAAATATAAAAGTTGTAATATACTTAATAACCTACAATTAATAGTAAGGAAGTACCCCCAAAAAGTTTTCAGAAAGGTCCTAAAAAGATCACCCAAGGTTGAACACAAGGGAGGAATTCAGATTTTGCCTAAGTCAAAAACCAACCCTTGAGCAAAGATCCCTCATGTTCACCTTGATACCCTTTTCAAAACCAGTCGACCCAATTAACAAAATGGCACCAAATTAACCCTAGAACACCCTGGCAAGAGATGACACCTACCCTAGGGCGCTAGACACGACTTGACACCCCTTTTGTCTCGGGTTGGACCCAGCTGACACAGCAAACTTCTTCCCTCTCTATCTCCCTGCCCTGACCATATCTCGACTTGGAACTCACAGCAAAAGGGTAGGATTTGGAGCAGAGAAGTGACCGTACACAGTGACTTTGCCAAGATACGCACGCCATGGCGCTCAAACCGGCCGTTGAACCTTGGCAGAAGCAACCCTCCACGTGTTCGGCGCGAGCTGGCATCCGGGGGCGCGCTCAGAGCTTGCCCGTGCGCGAACCCCCGCGCGCCCGCGGCCGCCCGTGACCACGCCCGAGCCGCGGCTATAAAACCCGCCCCAGCGCTCGGTTGGCTTCCCCATTGCCTCCTCCGTACCTCGCCTGACTCGCCCGAGCCAGCCTTCGCCTCCGGCGACCTCCCCGCGACCCGCTAGTGCCGCCCGAAAGCCACCACCGTGGCCAACCCCTCTCCCGTCCTCCTCCGTTCGATCCAAGCCCCCAGATAGCTTCCTGGTGAAGCCGTGAGCCTTGCTCAAGCTTAACCCGAGGGCCCGCGTCACCGGAGTAGCCAAATCGCGCTCACCGGAGTTCAAGAACTCGCCGGCGCTCGTGGACCGGGTAAACCCCTTCACCATTTCCCGATTCGTTGCGCGCATGGTCTCTGTGTCATCCCGTGAAGCTCCTCGTGCACCTTAATTGAACTCTACCGTCGTGGTTTGGCCGGAGCAGGCGTCGCCGACGATCCCCGCCGCCTGTGTTCGTGGCCAGGGGAGCTCCGACCACCTCGGACGCCGACCCGCACATCGACGTGACCGTCGCGACCTCCTGAACATCGTTGACCACCTCGCCGGACCTCCCTCGCCACCGGTAAGCCGTGCCACCCTTTCCTTTCCCGCGGCTACTGTTTCAGTGAGGGAAGGACTGCGGGTGAGAGGGAGAGAAAGTCAGGGGGTTAAGTGAAAAGTCAGAGACTCAAGTGAATAGTGGCGTAGGGGTAGATCTGCGAGGTTTGATTCGGTTTAAACCCAGGGGCCTTGGCGCAAACGGCTTTTTCAGAAAAACTTAATTAAAACCTGATTTAAATTCAAACAGAAACTTTAAAAACCCATAACTTCTGTTTGGATTATCCAAATTTGGTCAAACTAATTTTGCCAGACTCTAAATAATGTAACCTGTCTAAGAAAAATATAAAACCCCATATGTACTAAAGAAAAATATAAGGTTCTGATTTAATTTTAGTTTTGACCAAAAGCTTAATAATAGCAAGAAAAATGGTTGTACTATTTAACTAGGGTTAGAAAAATTTGGAGAAGTTTATATCTACCTACTGACCTAGTTAAAAATGTTAAACCTCTCTGTTCACTACATTAAGTTAGTTTTAACCCCTTATTCCATAATATGCTTAAAGTTAAGAAAAATGGAAAAAGTGACATAATTAATGAACCAGAGGGCACCCCTATTTTTGTTGAGATACTTAGTCAAGGTAGTTCACTGGAAAAATGTATCATACCCTGTTGTAGTGTAAGAAAAGCAAGATACCTTTTAAATGAAGAAAATAAGGATAACTTAGAAAAACCCTACAAAAATAACCCTAAGGTGAAACCTCCCCAAACCTTAGGATAACTAATGTGTTGATAATAAGAACTTAAGAAAAATCTGAAATCTGTTGTTTGATATTTTTCAAATGACAAGTTAATTCTAATCACCCTTTTTGCACCAAAGTTTAGAAATCCACCATTAATTAACCATCATGTGGCTCTCTGTCATTTTTGGTACAAGAGCTTATTATCACTGTTAGAGGCCAACAAAAATAACCCTTAGGTCAGAATCCACTTTAATAAAGGACTTGTAGTGCAAAGTGGCTTAATTGCCCCACTTTTTGTTATTTATGTATTCAGCCTAGCCTTTTTATTTTTAAATCCCATATTCCTAAGACAGGCCCTATTGGCCAAGGGCAAGCCACTGTAATTTTTGTGGAATTATTGAAAATAGTTAATTCACCTTGGTAGTTCAAACCCCACTAGAATTCATAAATGAACACTAAGGAGAGGAAATTGAGTAAGGGAAATTAATGTCCTCATAAGACCTTTGTAAATTTGTCCACTAAAATCTATAAAAGCAATGCAAATCCCCTAAGTTGTACCAAAAAAGGAAAACTTAAACCTAAAAGGGAATGAGTCTATATATATACCACTAGGAGACCCACATAGCCAGGGAACCCTAAGTTAATTCTTGACTTAATTTCTGTAGCTTAATGTTCTTAAATCCTACATAATCATGACATACATGTTCATTGCATTTCGATAGACTGTAATCTTGCCGACGGAGAGTACATCCTCGTGCCGGAGCAAGGAGCTGCCCAGGAGGTTGCCCCAGACCCAGCACCAGAGCCTGCACCAGAGGACCTGCCTGCCACTGCTTTGGAAGGCAAGCCCCGGTTTTATGCATAACCTATTATTTATGCTATTTTACTTCATTTAATGATTGTAGGATTGATTGTGCACTTAGGTGTAGGAATTGTTTGAAACCCTAGTTGCATGATCTCAGGAATCCTTTTGAGATGGATACTAGTATGCTAGGTCGAGTAGCTGCTTTATTAATTAGGATCTCGGTAGAAGTCGAGTGATTTTTCTAGCACTCGCGCGAGGTCAGGAATTTGGTTGTATCCACTTTCTTCTCATAATGATGCTGGTTTGTGGGCAACAATCCATGGGGATTGATTGTCCACGGGATAAAAATTTGAATAAGGATTATGGTGTGGTACCGTGAGTCAAGCGTTTGAACGTACTAAGCACATGCCGAGAAATATGGTAAATCGGTAAGCCTAGTACCTGATTGAACCTGCCAGCGGACATATCCCCTCACGCGACCTGAGACGTGGTCTCCCATTCCGGTTATGGTGGGTACAAGTGCGGTCACTGCACGACGGCCAGTCGGGGTCAGTGAGGCATTGTACGCCAAGGCGGTGAGCCCTGATCTGTTGCCAGGGAATCGATGGGGACGGTTGATGTGTGTGGGGACGGAGTGCCCCTACATGTCGTGTGTTTAGGTTTACCTTGCAAGGTTTAAAAACTCAATTCGAATCGTCTGCTTCTCGCAGCTAATGAGACTGCTTGATCCATGCTGCTACATTGAGTAACAAGTGGAACTGTGTTGAGATGATACAAGCTGTTGAATGCTAAAAATGCTTGCTACTATGTATGAATAGATAGTACACTTTTAGCCTTAAGAGAGTCACACTTAATTTTGACAAAGTTAAAATCTTGATTTAGAAACTCAGCTAGTGCTTTTGGCAACCAAACCCCACAGCCAAACAGCTGCATGTCTAGAGGTAGAGGAGTATAGACTCCTCACACCGGGTAAGTCTAGCTGAGTATTAGTATACTCAGCCTTGCTTGTGGCATAATTTTACAGGTTCTCTGGAGGACATGGTTGCTGGAGTGACTTGGCCATCCACCCTGCCACCGGGTTGGACTGTCGAGTGGGACCCTGCCTCGGCTGAGGAGGAGCATGAGGAGTGATGGGACAGGCTTCCCCATCTCTCCGTTTAATTATCGTTAGTTTTATTCCGCTGCACTTCAAACAATGATTACTACTTTTGGCAAAACTCCGATGATGATGATGTAATAATTAACACTCTTCCATGTATGGTTTTATGCTTTATTGTATTTGCTCTGTGACTCACCATCGAGTGAGAATGTGGTACTTGATCCTGTCAGTGGCCGTGTCGGACTAGATCCGAGGGATTGACGGGTTATTCCCATTTAAGTGTGGTCTAGCCTTTAAGGCAGGGCTTAGGCACTTAAGTTGGAATAATTCGGGCAGTTCCGCCACAGCTGGTATCGGAGCTTGTACCACCACAGAGGAATCAATAAACCATAAATGCCATCCCTTTTCTAAAGTAAAATTTGGTAGAAACAATGTTGGATAGATCGTAGGGTGAGCAGGATAGACCTAGGACGTGAAGCCTTAGGATAGTAGAAGGGTAGCTAGGTGGCTAATTAACTAGGCCCTACAGGCCACTTCTAAAGGATGGGAGTTCTTTCCTATTCCTTTTTATCTTCTGGAGAGGTCGTTCAGGACGTGCATGCATGCATTCTTAATTAAGCAAATGGATAACTAAGTAAAAAGGACTTAAAAATGAGATAACAGCCAACTAGGTCCCCAATGCCTTTTTCTTTTAGCTAGAGGCGGGTTGAGTTTTATTTTTCTTGTTCTTTTGTAATTCTTTTTCTTTACTTACGCTTAACCGTGCACAGATGACTTCCCACGGATCCTCCGAGGACGGAAATGCACTGACCCACACTGACGGACTTGCACGAGAGGGTTTTCCCCGCATCTTGTGGGAGGTACTTCAGGGGGCCGGATACTTGACACCCCCTCAGTACGCGGTGCAGCAGTTCGAGAAGCACCGGGTGCCTCGCTGTAGGGTGAGGATGACTTTGGAGCCTCATCCCCTGCAGTCAGGCTGGCGCTCCTTGGACTCTAAGTCTTTCGGATACCGAGCGGAGGACACCATCGAGGCAATCGCTCTGCATGGACTGACTACCTTCTGCGGATTCCATCCCTTGGAGCTGGCTACCCACCCCATGGGGTTGTTCCCCGTGGAAAAGGAGGACGACCCGATGTGGAGGGATCGGGTGGAGCATGCCAAGGACATCTGGGCTCTCTACCCAGGCCACACCGCTCACTTGTTGGTACGATGCATGAACGCTCTGTATCGTCTGCAAGTGATGCGTGGGGAGGCCATGTCTCATTTGATGGCACTACTGGAGGCCACCAAGATCACCCTGGACAACAGGGAGGAGCTCGTGGTGGATTTATCCCAGGAACTGGTGGAAAAAGATTTGCAAGTGAAGCAGCTGACTGACGAGATTCATGAGTTGGAGGAGTTAGTGGGCACCAGGGAGAATACCATCGAGGTTCTCGAGGATCAGCTCCTCAACACCCAGCAGCAGCTAGCAGAGGCTAATGCGCACCTGGACATGCATCACCAAGAGATCCATGATGAGGAGGCTGACGAGGACGTTGACATCGAGGGAGGAGATGAACCTGCCTCCAGTGTAGACACCGCTGGCTCAGGGAGACCACCTTCCCCCGAGTCCAGCGTTGCCTCGTTCGCTCATTAGACGCCAGGCTAATCCTAGAGATTGATGATAGTTGGACTCCTCGCCGCTAGCTTAGCTTTTGCACCCTTAGGGTACTAGGCTAGGTAGAGTTGAGTCTTTTGATCATTGATGTAACCAGTGTTAAAACTCTTTTGGAGGTACAGGGATGATTAATGGCAGTTTAAATTTGGACGGAAGGTTTATGTTTTCGTTTTGTTTGGAATCTATCAAATTGCTGTAACTCCCCTACCATGTTTGAACCTTAAGCTTGGAGATGTGTTATTGAGCAACCATGTGATTTTTCAGATGGCTGGGAGAGCGCGCCGTGGTCAGAATGAGCACGTTCCTCCACCGCCACCGCCACCGCCTCCCACTCTGCAGGAGCTCATGGCCCAGCAGAATGAGATCCTGAGACAGCTAGCTCAGCGTCAGCCACCACCTCAGCATTATGGTGGAGACCATCAGTGTCACCCTGTCGCTGCTACCTACCAGGAGTTCCTTAGTACTCAGCCACCACTGTTTACCAGGGCGGAGGACCCACTTGATGCAGATGTGTGGTTGAGGGTGGTGGAATCCAAATTCCCACTACTCCATGGGGCTTGCTCAGAGGTCGCCAAGGTCAGGTTCGCCACCCAGCAGCTTTGCGGACCCGCAAGGACTTGGTGGGACCATTTTCTTGCCATGCAGCCAGAAGGTAGAGAAGTGGAATGGAGGGAGTTCAAGGCAGCTTTCAGAGGGCACCATATCCCCGCTGGCATCATGGACCAGAAGCTCAATGAGTTTCTGGCACTCACGCAGGGCAGCAGGACGGTATTGCAGTATGCCCAGGCCTTCAATGATTTGTGCCAGTATGCTGGATACCATGCAGATACGGATGAGAAGAAGCGAGACAGGTTCAGAAGGGGGCTCAGCACCAAGCTCTGTGACCGGCTCAACGCCGTCAGGGCCAACAGTTACAATGAGTTGGTCAACACGGCTATCTCCCAGGAGGACTGCATCTTAGCTCGACAGGCGGAGAAGAAGAGGAAGACCCCTGTGGCAGGACCCTCGTCTCAGCCACAGTGCTTCAGGATTGTGTCTGACTCGCAGAACAAGGGACCTCAGCAGCAGCAAGGGAGGTGGGTGATCAGGCCACCGCAACAGCCGCAGCAACAGACCCCCAACCGCGCCCAGTTTCCAGCTCAGAGGAACAATCAGCAGCAGCAGTACCGCCAGGCCAATGATAACAGGTGTTTCACTTGTGGCAGCACTGGGCATTATGCCAAGAATTGCCCCAGAAACCAGCAGAGGCAGGGGCAGAATGTCAATCAGAATCAAGGCAAGAGGCAGAAGGTGCAAGTGAGGCAGGGCAAGCTGAACTTCACTACAATGGCTGACATTCGAGAGGGAGCACCCGTCATGACTGGTACCTTTACAGTTTTAAATTTTCCTGCTATTGTCCTTTTTGATTCTGGTGCTTCGCATAGTTTTGTCAGTGCAAAATTTAGTGTCAAGTGCCAGTTGCCTTTTCACCACACCAATGGGGGAATCACAATTTCAACACCAGGAGGCAGGATTGCCACTAATCAAATTAGCAAGAATGTGCCCATAAAGTTTGGTAGTCTAATAATTAAAACCACCCTCCTCATTTTGGGTTTGGACAGCGTGGACATCATCTTGGGAACTGATTGGTTGACCAAACATCAGGCAATATTGGACATTGCAGCCAGAGCCATTGAAATTCATTCCCCTGCTTATGGCGAGATTGTTTTGTATTTACCCAACCAGGGTTGTACCCGGTCATGTGCCTTTGTTATGACCGAATCCCCAGTAAGGAAGATCCCAGTAGTCTGTGAATATCCCGATGTTTTTCCGGATGAATTGCCAGGAATGCCACCTGACATAGATATTGAGTTTGCCATTGAATTGCAACCCGGGACTGCTCCTATCTCCAAGAGACCTTATAGGATGCCTCCCGCGGAACTGGCAGAATTGAAGAAGCAATTGCAAGAATTGTTGGATAAGGGGTTTATTCGTCCCAGTACTTCACCTTGGGGGTGTCCAGCATTATTTGTGAAGAAAAAGGATGAAAGTTTGAGGATGTGTGTTGACTACCGCCCTCTCAATGCGGTGACTATCAAGAACAAGTACCCGTTACCCCGCCTTGATGTTCTGTTTGATCAGTTGGTAGGAGCCAAGGTATTCTCCAAGATAGACCTTCGCTCAGGCTACCATCAGATCAAGATCCGTGCCAGTGATATTCCCAAGACGGCCTTCTCTACTAGATATGGGCTGTATGAGTTTTTGGTGATGTCTTTTGGGTTGACCAATGCCCCGGCTTATTTCATGTACTTGATGAACTCAGTGTTCATGCCAGAGTTAGACAAGTTCGTGGTCGTTTTCATCGATGACATTCTGGTGTATTCCAAGAATGAAGCTGAGCACACTAAACATCTGCATATTGTGCTTCAGAGACTTCGTGACCATCAGTTGTATGCTAAGTTGTCTAAGTGTGAATTCTGGCTGAAGGAGATAAAATTCTTGGGTCACACGATTTCTCAGGAGGGGATATCAGTTGACCCTGAGAAAGTGCAAGAGGTGATGGACTGGAAGCCCCCGACTACGGTGAAGCAGATTCGGAGTTTTCTGGGTTTGGCAGGGTATTACCGACGATTTATTCCGGATTTCTCCAGAATTGCCAAGCCAATGACTGAACTGTTGAAGAAGGGAGTCAAATTCGAGTGGAGCCAAAAGTGTGAAGAGGCTTTTCATACCTTGAGGCAACAGTTGACAACAGCCCCAGTGCTAGCCCAACCCGACAATACCAAGCCATTTGAAGTTTATTGTGATGCTTCTGGTACAGGATTGGGATGTGTTTTGATGCAAGAGAACAGAGTGATTGCTTATGCTTCCCGAGCACTCAGGCCCCATGAGCAGAACTACCCGACACATGATCTGGAGTTGGCAGCAGTAGTGCATGCCCTCAAGATATGGAGACACTACTTGATGGGAGCTCACTGTAACATTTACACTGATCACAAGAGCCTCAAGTACATTTTCACTCAGGCAGATCTGAACATGAGGCAGAGGAGATGGTTGGAATTAATCAAGGACTATGATTTGGAGGTGCATTACCATCCTGGCAAAGCCAATGTTGTGGCAGATGCTTTAAGCAGAAAGGCCCAGTGCAATTGTATGAACATGGATACAAGAGTCACCACCCTGTGTGATGAGTTGTGCAAGCTGAATCTGGAAGTTGTTCCTTCTGGTGAATTGAGATATATCGCAGTGGAGCCCACATTGCAAGAGCAAATAGCTCAGGCATAGTTTGGGGATAAGGGTGTTCAGGTCATCAAGGATATGATCAAGCAAAAGGCCGAGAAATACAAGTGTTTCCGTCAGGACAGCAAGGGAATTTTATGGTTTGAAGATCGATTGGTTGTTCCCAAGAACCCTGAGCTCAGAAAGAAGATATTGGATGAAGCTCACCTTTCCAAATTCTCCATGCACCCGGGTAGCAACAAGATGTACCATGATCTCAGACCTCTTTATTGGTGGACCAGGATGAAGAGGGAAATTGCCAAGTACGTATCAGAGTGTGACACTTGCCAGAGGGTAAAGGCCAGTCACTTGAAGGCAGCAGGCCCGCTGCAACCCCTTCCCATACCATCTTGGAAATGGGAGGACATTTGCATGGACTTCATAGTGGGATTACCCAATACCTCCAGGCACCATGATTCCATATGGGTTATTGTGGACAGATTGACCAAGACTGCTCATTTCTTGCCAGTGCACTCCACCCACCGGGCGGAGAAGTATGCGGAGATCTACATCGACCAGATAGTTCGTCTGCATGGGATACCAAGGACCATAGTCTCTGACCGAGGAGCACCTTTTGTGGCACGATTTTGGGAGCAATTACAGGAATCACTTGGAACCCATGTAATCCGAAGCTCAGCATATCACCCTCAAACAGATGGTCAGACAGAAAGGGTAAATCAGATTTTGGAAGACATGTTGCGAGCATGTGCACTACACTATGGAAAGGACTGGGACAAGTGTCTTTCCTTGGCCGAGTTTTCTTACAATAATAGCTATTAGTCCAGTCTGAGGATGGCCCCTTTTGAGGCTTTGTATGGGAGAAGATGTAGGACCCCGCTAAATTGGTCTCAAGCAGGAGAAAGGGAAATTTTTGGGCCAGATTTGGTAATTGAAGCAGAGGAAAAGGTCAGAGTCATCAAGAAGAATCTAGAAGCTGCTCAGGCCAGGCAAAAGAGTTATCATGACCAGAGGCGGAAGCCTCTACAGTTTGAGGTAGGAGATCATGTCTATCTTAAGATATCACCAACCAAGGGTATCTAGAGATTCGGAATCAAGGGCAAGTTAGCCCCTCGTTACATTGGACCCTATAAGGTCAAGGAAATTTGTGGACCCGTAGCTTACCAATTGGAATTGCCACCTCATATGTCAGCAGTTCACGATGTGTTCCACGTATCTCAGCTGCGGAAATGTGTTCGTCTACCCACTGAAGTGCTACCGGAACCGGACATTGAGATAAAACCAGACTTGTCCTACCAAGAGTACCCCGTCGAGGTATTGGATCAAAAGGAAAGATCAACTCGGGCAAGATCAATCAGAATGTATAAGGTTCAGTGGAGTCATCATTCCGCAGAAGAAGCTACATGGGAGACGGAGGATTTTCTACGCTCTCGCTTCCCCGACTTTCTGCCCAAAGGAGTCGGTATGTAACCCAAAACCCCACCCCCGCCTTCCCTTTGAAGTAAATTATAAGAAAAACTTAGATAACAAGGATAGTCTAAGTTGTGGAATTGACTTAAGAAGGGCTTCCTTCTGAAGTTGCAAAGAGGATGACATTCGAAGAGCAGTTAGGAAAGTGGAACTTGAGTTTAAGGGGAAGTAGCACCAGCACACCTTCAAAGCATCCCTCCAAGGGACTCTACCTGAAATCTCGGGGCGAGATTCCTTTAAGGGGGGAGGGCTGTAACACCCTAGGTGTTACTCAGGGTGTCCACCCCAGGGTTACCCCCTTTTTACCCATGATTACATAAGGATTTGTGGATAGAGTACCTTAATCTTGGAATTCAGGGTCCTAATCAAGTGCAAACTATCTTGGATACCATGCCCTAGCTTGTAATGCAAACCTAAGTGGGGATCTCCCAAAACCCTAGTGCAAAACCCCCATAGGCAATTATAACCCTAATTGAAGCCATGATCAAAAGATCATGTAAACATCATGATCATGGTTTGGGCCAAATATAAAAGTTGTAATATACTTAATAACCTACAATTAATAGTAAGAAAGTACCCCCAAAAAAGTTTTCAGAAAGGTCCTAAAAAGATCACCCAAGGTTGAACACAAGGGAGGAATTCAGATTTTGCCTAAGTCAAAAACCAACCCTTGAGCAAAGATCCCTCATGTTCACCTTGATACCCTTTTCAAAACCAGTCGACCCAATTAACAAAATGGCGCCAAATTAACCCTAGAACACCCTGGCAAGAGATGACACCTACCCTAGGGCGCTAGACACGACTTGACACCCCTTTTGTCTCGGGTTGGACCCAGCTGACACAGCAAACTTCTTCCCTCTCTATCTCCCTGCCCTGACCATATCTCGACTTGGAACTCACAGCAAAAGGGTAGGATTTGGAGCAGAGAAGTGACCGTACACAGTGACTTTGCCAAGATACGCACGCCATGGCGCTCAAACCGGCCGTTGAACCTTGGCAGAAGCAACCCTCCACGTGTTCGGCGCGAGCTGGCATCCGGGGGCGCGCTCAGAGCTTGCCCGTGCGCGAACCCCCGCGCGCCCGCGGTCGCCCGTGACCACGCCCGAGCCGCGGCTATAAAACCCGCCCCAGCGCTCGGTTGCCTTCCCCATTGCCTCCTCCGTACCTCGCCTGACTCGCCCGAGCCAGCCTTCGCCTCCGGCGACCTCCCCGCGACCCGCCAGTGCCGCCCGAAAGCCACCACCGTGGCCAACCCCTCTCCCGTCCTCCTCCGTTCGATCCAAGCCCCCAGATAGCTTCCTGGTGAAGCCGTGAGCCTTGCTCAAGCTTAACCCGAGGGCCCGCGTCACCGGAGTAGCCAAATCGCGCTCACCGGAGTTTAAGAACTCGCCGGCGCTCGTGGACCGGGTAAACCCCTTCACCATTTCCCGATTCGTTGCGCGCATGGTCTCTGTGTCATCCCGTGAAGCTCCTCGTGCACCTTAATTGAACTCTACCGTCGTGGTTTGGCCGGAGCAGGCGTCGCCGACGATCCCCGCCGCCTGTGTTCGTGGCCAGGGGAGCTCCGACCACCTCGGACGCCGACCCGCACATCGACGTGACCGTCGCGACCTCCTGAACATCGTTGACCACCTCGCCGGACCTCCCTCGCCACCGGTAAGCCGCGCCACCCTTTCCTTTCCCGTGGCTACTGTTTCAGTGAGGGAAGGACTGCGGGTGAGAGGGAGAGAAAGTCAGGGGGTTAAGTGAAAAGTCAGAGACTCAAGTGAATAGTGGCGTAGGGGTAGATCTGCGAGGTTTGATTCGGTTTAAACCCAGGGGCCTTGGCGCAAACGGCTTTTTCAGAAAAACTTAATTAAAACCTGATTTAAATTCAAACAGAAACTTTAAAAACCCATAACTTCTGTTTGGCTTATCCAAATTTGGTCAAACTAATTTTGCCAGACTCTAAATAATGTAACTTGTCTAAGAAAAATATAAAACCCCATATGTACTAAAGAAAAATATAAGGTTCTGATTTAATTTTAGTTTTGACCAAAAGCTTAATAATAGCAAGAAAAATGGTTGTACTATTTAACTAGGGTTAGAAAAATTTGGAGAAGTTTATATCTACCTACTGACCTAGTTAAAAATGTTAAACCTCTCTGTTCACTACATTAAGTTAGTTTTAACCCCTTATTCCATAATATGCTTAAAGTTAAGAAAAATGGAAAAAGTGACATAATTAATGAACCAGAGGGCACCCCTATTTTTGTTGAGATACTTAGTCAAGGTAGTTCACTGGAAAAATGTATCATACCCTGTTGTAGTGTAAGAAAAGCAAGATACCTTTTAAATGAAGAAAATAAGGATAACTTAGAAAAACCCTACAAAAATAACCCTAAGGTGAAACCTCCCCAAACCTTAGGATAACTAATGTGTTGATAATAAGAACTTAAGAAAAATCTGAAATCTGTTGTTTGATATTTTTCAAATGACAAGTTAATTCTAATCACCCTTTTTGCACCAAAGTTTAGAAATCCACCATTAATTAACCATCATGTGGCTCTCTGTCATTTTTGGTACAAGAGCTTATTATCACTGTTAGAGGCCAACAAAAATAACCCTTAGGTCAGAATCCACTTTAATAAAGGACTTGTAGTGCAAAGTGGCTTAATTGCCCCACTTTTTGTTATTTATGTATTCAGCCTAGCCTTTTTATTTTTAAATCCCATATTCCTAAGACAGGCCCTATTGGCCAAGGGCAAGCCACTGTAATTTTTGTGGAATTATTGAAAATAGTTAATTCACCTTGGTAGTTCAAACCCCACTAGAATTCATAAATGAACACTAAGGAGAGGAAATTGAGTAAGGGAAATTAATGTCCTCATAAGACCTTTGTAAATTTGTCCACTAAAATCTATAAAAGCAATGCAAATCCCCTAAGTTGTACCAAAAAAGGAAAACTTAAACCTAAAAGGGAATGAGTCTATATATATACCACTAGGAGACCCACATAGCCAGGGAACCCTAAGTTAATTCTTGACTTAATTTCTGTAGCTTAATGTTCTTAAATCCTACATAATCATGACATACATGTTCATTGCATTTCGATAGACTGTAATCTTGCCGACGGAGAGTACATCCTCGTGCCGGAGCAAGGAGCTGCCCAGGAGGTTGCCCCAGACCCAGCACCAGAGCCTGCACCAGAGGACCTGCCTGCCACTGCTTTGGAAGGCAAGCCCCGGTTTTATGCATAACCTGTTATTTATGCTATTTTACTTCACTTAATGATTGTAGGATTGATTGTGCACTTAGGTGTAGGAATTGTTTGAAACCCTAGTTGCATGATCTCAGGAATCCTTTTGAGATGGATACTAGTATGCTAGGTCGAGTAGCTGCTTTATTAATTAGGATCTCGGTAGAAGTCGAGTGATTTTTCTAGCACTCGCGCGAGGTCAGGAATTTGGTTGTATCCACTTTCTTCTCATAATGATGCTGGTTTGTGGGCAACAATCCATGGGGATTGATTGTCCACGGGATAAAAATTTGAATAAGGATTATGGTGTGGTACCGTGAGTCAAGCGTTTGAACGTACTAAGCACATGCCGAGAAATATGGTAAATCGGTAAGCCTAGTACCTGATTGAACCTGCCAGCGGACATATCCCCTCACGCGACCTGAGACGTGGTCTCCCATTCCGGTTATGGTGGGTACAAGTGCGGTCACTGCACGACGGCCAGTCGGGGTCAGTGAGGCATTGTACGCCAAGGTGGTGAGCCCTGATCTGTTGCCAGGGAATCGATGGGGACGGTTGATGTGTGTGGGGACGGAGTGCCCCTACATGTCGTGTGTTTAGGTTTACCTTGCAAGGTTTAAAAACTCAATTCGAATCGTCTGCTTCTCACAGCTAATGAGACTGCTTGATCCATGCTGCTACATTGAGTAACAAGTGGAACTGTGTTGAGATGATACAAGCTGTTGAATGCTAAAAATGCTTGCTACTATGTATGAATAGATAGTACACTTTTAGCCTTAAGAGAGTCACACTTAATTTTGACAAAGTTAAAATCTTGATTTAGAAACTCAGCTAGTGCTTTTGGCAACCAAACCCCACAGCCAAACAGCTGCATGTCTAGAGGTAGAGGAGTATAGACTCCTCACACCGGGTAAGTCTAGCTGAGTATTAGTATACTCAGCCTTGCTTGTGGCATAATTTTACAGGTTCTCTGGAGGACATGGTTGCTGGAGTGACTTGGCCATCCACCCTGCCACCGGGTTGGACTGTCGAGTGGGACCCTGCCTCGGCTAAGGAGGAGCATGAGGAGTGATGGGACAGGCTTCCCCATCTCTCCGTTTAATTATCGTTAGTTTTATTCCGCTGCACTTCAAACAATGATTACTACTTTTGGCAAAACTCCGATGATGATGATGTAATAATTAACACTCTTCCATGTATGGTTTTATGCTTTATTGTATTTGCTCTGTGACTCACCATCGAGTGAGAATGTGGTACTTGATCCTATCAGTGGCCGTGTCGGACTAGATCCGAGGGATTGACGGGTTATTCCCATTTAAGTGTGGTCTAGCCTTTAAGGCAGGGCTTAGGCACTTAAGTTGGAATAATTCGGGCAGTTCCGCCACATTTCTTTCCTCTTGTTTCGAGCATTGAGACTTGTTCGTCGGTAGCAGAATCACTTATCCGAGCGTGAGTTACCTTTCGCGGAAGGTGACGAGTAAGGTATCTATATCCCAGAGGCGTAGGAGTCCCTTGGCTCGGTCGGCCTCGCCGTTCAAGGTCTCTCTTGTCGTTTTTAGGATTCCGCCATCGATATAGTCGAAAGGCACGAAAGTCGTTTTGGTAGAAAAACTTTTTCGAGGAAAGTTTCGGCGCAGAGGGGGTTCCCCCCTTTCTATACCCTGAGGCGACCGCTCGGGCCGGGACCCTTGCAGAGGGCCTGGCCGTGGCCGTCGGGTCTGCTTGGTCCGCCCAAGCTAAGGCCTCGCAGCAGCGTGTCCAGGCCGAAGGTACATCTTGCCCGCTTTGTGACTTTGTTTCTGTCCCCATTCTTCACCTCGTGTCTGAAGAACGTTGTCCGGCTGTCTGTAGGGTTCGAGACGGCTCTTAACGAGTCCGTCAAGAACTGTAAGGCACTTGCCCAGGTGGCTGAGCAGAAGGAGGCCGACCGCGTGGCCATGTCCGGGGCCATCTCAGCTTTCTGTCGGGTCTTTGGCCTCGATGACGTCCCCTCGGGTAGCTCCCCCCAGAGTCACCAGCGGGCCTTGGGCGGCCATGTGCGCAGCAGACTCCGCGGGGCGCCCTACCATGGCGTTAGGCGAGCCTTCGCCGTACTCACCTCCCACTACGACATGGATCTAGAGCGTGTCAGCGAGGGGTACTGCTTACCCGACGAAGAGGAGGCTGCCTTAGCCGAGGTCCAAAGGCTTGATGCGGCTGTCGAGGGCCCAAGCGCGGTGTTGGCTTCCTCCTTCGAGGTGGAGGTCCTTCCGCCCGTGTCGCCATCTGAGGCTGGGCCAGATTCTGCCGAGGGTGGAAACGACGCCGAGGGTGCTGCTCCTCCCCCTGCCGATGTCTGAGCCTGCAGGGACAGTTTGTTTTAAGTATGCATATGTTTCTTGCGGCCGCTCAGGCCTAAACATTTTCAATGTCGGATTATAAAGCTGCGTTTCCTTTCCTCTTGTTTCGAGCATTAGGAATTGTTCGTTAGCAGAGTCACTTATCCGAGCATGAGCTACCCTTCGTGGAAGGTGACAAGTGAGGTATTCGTATCCCGGAGGCGTAGGAGTCCCTCGGCTCGGTCGGCCTTGCCGTTCAAGGTCTCTCTCGCTCATTTTAAGGGTTCTGTTACCGGTATAGTCGAAATGGTACAAAAGTCGCTTTCTACTCGAGAGTTAGGACTTGTTCGGTAGCATAATCACCTATCCAAGCGTGAGCCGCCTTTTGTGGAAGGTGATGAGTGAGGTATCCGTATCCCAGAGGCATAGGAGTCCCTCGGCTCGGTCGGCCTTGCCGTTCAAGGTCTCAGATGCTCGTTTTTGGGATTCCGCTATCGACATAGTCCGAAGGCATGAAAGACGTTTTGGTAGAAGACTTTTCCGAGGAAAGTTTCGACGCAGAGGGGTTTCCCCCCTTCTAGCCCCGAGGGAGGGTCGATTTTTGCTGAGGCTAGGCCGATCCTCCCTTGACAGCTAGACTTTTCATTTGTACATGTAAAGGGACCGAGGTACATAAACGACTTGAAACATTTTAAGGGTAAAAGCGACGTAGCTGTTCGATGTTCCAAGCGTTGCTGTAGACCTCGCCTTGATCATTGGTCAGCTTGTATGTCCCGGGCTTCAAAATTTTAGCGATGATGAACGACCCTTCCCAGGGAGGGGTAAGCTTGTGGCGCCCTCGGGCGTCTTGTCATAGCCGAAGCACCAAATCTCCCACCTGGAAGCCTCGGGGCCGAATCCTTCGGGCGTGGTAGCGTCGCAAGGACTGCTGATACCGCTCTGAGTGTAGCAAGGCTATGTCCCGAGCTTCTTCTAGCTGGTCCAATGAATCTTCTCGGCTGGCCTGGTTGCTTCGATCGTCGTAAGCCTTTGCCCTCGGGGAACCGTATTCCAAGTCCGTGGGTAAGATGGCCTTGGCCATAGACTAGGAAAAACGGCGAGAAGCCCGTGGCCCGGCTCGGCGTCGTCCTCAGACTCCAAACCACCGAGGGTAGCTCTTTTATCCATCGCTTGCCAAACTTGTTGAGGTCGTTGTAGATCCTCGGCTTTAGTCCCTGCAAAATCATGCCATTGGCGCGCTCCACTTGCCCATTCGTCATTGGGTGAGCTACGGTGGCCCAGTCCACACGGATGTGGTGGTCTCCGCAGAAGTCTAGGAACTTTTCCCAGTGAACTGCGTGCCGTTGTCGGTGATGATAGAGTTTGGGATCCCAAAGCGGTGGATGATATTTGTAAAGAACGCCACCGCCTGCTCGGACCTGATGCTAGTTAAGGGTCGGACTTCGGTCCACTTGAAGAATTTGTCGATGGCGACTAGCAGGTGCGTGAAGCCCTGGGTGCCTTCTGCAAGGGACCGACGAGGTCCAGACCCCACACAGCGAACGGCCAAGTGATAGGTATCGTCTGGAGGGACTGAGCAGGCAGGTGCATCTGTCTTGCGTAGAATTGACATCCTCGGCAGGAGCGTACAATCCTAGTGGCGTCGGCCACTGCGGTCGGCCAATAGAAACCTTGTCGGAAGGCGTTTCCTACGAGGGTCCGAGGCACCGCATGGTGACTGCAAGCCCTCGAGTGTATTTCATGCAACAGCTCCTGTCCTTGGGCGATGGATATGCATCGTTGGAGAATGCCTAAGGGGCTGCGATGGTACAACTCTTTTTCATCACCTAGCAAAACGAGCGACTTGGCGCGCCGAGCCAGTCGCCGGGCTTCGGCCTTGTCGAGGGGCAGTTCTCCTCGGAGGAGATATTCCAAGTATGGGGTCTGCCAGTTCAAGTTTGGTGTAACCCCATCCTGCTCTCCCTCGACGCGTAGGGCCTCACCCTCGGTGGCCAAGGGTACCTCGGGCTGGGCCGAGGTCTCCTTGGGTTCGGGCGCGTCGTCAATTTTGATGGATGGCTGGTATATATCCCTGGAGAAGACATTCGGGGGAACCGTCGTTTGCCTCGAGGCTATTTTCGCCAGCTCATCTGCGGTTTCATTGAACCGTCGAGCAACATGGTTGAGCTCCAGCCCATAGAACTTATCTTCGAAGCGCCGAACTTCGTCGCAGTAGGCCTCCATTTTTTGGTTGCGGCAGTGAGAGTTCTTCATGACTTGGTCAATAACGAGCTGCGAGTCGCCACGAACATCGAGGCACCGAACCCCTAGCTCGATGGCGATGCGCAGTCCATTAACCAAGGCCTCGTACTCGGCCACGTTGTTTGACGCCGGAAAATGGAGGCACAGTACGTAACGCACATGTTTTCCAAGGGATGAGATGAAGAGCAAGCCCGCGCCTGCTCCGGTTTTCATCAACGACCTGTCGAAGTACGTGGTCCAAAGTTCGGCCTGGATTGGGGCCGTTGGCAACTGGGTGTCAGTCCATTCAGCCAGGAAGTCGGCCAAGATTTGGGATTTTATGGCCTTCCGAGGGGCAAATGAAAGCGTTTCGCCCATGAGTTCTACTGCCCATTTTGCTATCCTACCCGAGGCCTCTCGGCTCTGGATGATCTCTCCTAGGGAGAAAGATGACACCACAGTAACCGGATGAGACTCGAAGTAGTGTCGCAGCTTCCGCCGTGTCAGAATCACCGCGTATAACAGCTTCTAGATTTGTGGGTAGCGGGTTTTGGTCTTAGATAACACTTCAGTGATGAAGTAGACTGGCCTCTGGATGAGCAGTGCGTGCCCTTCTTCTCGTCTCTCGACTACGACCGCTGCGCTGACCACCTGATTGGTTGCGGCGACGTAAATCAAGAGGGCTTCTTCCGCGGCGGGGGCACCAAGATGGGTGCATTAGTAAGGAGCGCCTTTAAATTTTCGAGGGCTTCCTCGGCCTCGGGAGTCCAAGTGAAGCGCTCGGCCTTCCTTAAGAGGCGGAACAAGGGCAACCCTTTCTCGCCGAGGCGCAAGATAAAGTGGCTCAGAGCCGGAAGGCATCCCATGACCCTTTGTACTCCTTTTAAATCTTTGATGGGTCCCATGTTGGTGATGGCCGCGATTTTCTCTGGGTTGGCTTCGATGCCTCGTTCGGAGACGATGAACCCTAAGAGCATGCCTCGGGGGACTTCGAAGACACACTTCTCAGGATTGAGTTTTACGCTCTTCGCTTTTAGGCAACTGAATGTTACCTCAAGGTCAGAGAGGAGGTCGGAGGCATTCCTTGTTTTGACAATGATGTCATCGACGTAAGCCTCGACCGTTCTGCCGATGTGCTCTCCGAACACATGATTCATGCACCTCTGGTAGGTTGCACCTGCATTCCTCAAACCAAATGGCATAGTAGTGTAGCAATACATGCCAAAAGGTGTGATAAAAGAAGTCGCGAGCTGGTCAGACTCTTTCATCTTGATTTGGTGATAACCTGAATAGGCGTCGAGGAAAGACAGGGTTTCGCACCCAGCAGTGGAGTCCACAATTTGATCGATGCAGGGCAGAGGGTAGGGAACCTTCGAACATGCTTTGTTTAACCCAGTGTAGTCTACGCACATCCTCCATTTCCCACCTTTTTCTTTACAAGCACACGGTTAGCTAACCATTCGGGATGGAATACCTCTTTGATGAACCCTGCAGCCATTAGCTTGTGGACTTCCTCGCCTATGGCTCTGCGCGTTTCTTTATCAAAATGGCACAGGTGCTGCTTCATGGGTCGGGCTCCAGCTCGGATGTCCAGTGAGTGCTCGGTGACACCCCTCGGTATGCTCGGCATGTCTGAGGGACTCCACGCAAAAACTTCGGCGTTTGCGCGGAGAAAGTCGACGAGCACTACTTCCTATTTGGGGTCGAGCTCGGAGCCGATCCTGACATTCTTGGCGGCGGTGTCGCTGGGGTCGAGAGAGACAGACTTGACCGCCTCGGCCAGCTCGAAGTTGCCGGCGTGCCGCTTCGCGTCGGGCGCCTCTTTGGAGAGGCAATCCAGGTCGGTGATGAGGGCTTTGGACTCAGCGAGGGCTTCGACGTACTCCATGCATTCCACGTCGCACTCGTAAGCGTGGCGGTACGTGGGTCCGACGGTGATGACTCCCTTGTGGCCAGGCATCTTGAGCTTGAGGTAAGTGTAGTTGGGGATGGCCATGAACTTGGCGTAACACGGTCTTCCCAGCACCGCGTGATAGGTCCCTCGGAACCCGAGTACCTCGAAGGTGAGGGTTTCCTTTCGGAAGTTGGTGGGAGTTCTGAAGCAAACGGGTAAGTCAATCTGTCCGAGGGGCAGGATACGCTTCCCGAGTGCAATCCCGTGGAAGGGTGCTGCACCAGCCCGGATCTCGGACCGATCAACCCCTAAGAGCTCCAGGGTCTCGGCATAGACGATGTTGAGGCTGCTGCCTCCATCCATGAGGACCTTGGAGAGCCTAACGTTGCCGATGATTGGGTCGACGACGAGCGGGTACCTCCCTGGGCTCGGCACGTAGTCGGGGTGGTCGCCTTGGTCGAAGGTGATAGGCTTGTCGGACTAGTCTAGGTAGACTAGTGTTGCTACCTTCACCGAGCAGACCTCCCGACGCTCCTGCTTGCGGTGTCGAGCCGAGGCGTTCGCCGCCTGTCCGCCATAGATCATGAAGCAGTTATGGACCTCCGGGAACTCCTCTTCTTTGTCTCCTCCCTTCTTGTTGTTGCCTGGGTCCTTGCTGTCCTCCACCGAGGGTCCAGCCTTATTGAAGTAATGCCAGAGCATGTCGCACTCTTCAAGGGTATGCTTGACGGGACCCCTGTGATAGGGGCACGACTCCTTGAGCATCTTGTCGAACATGTTGGCCTCTCTGGGAGGCTTCTGAGGATTCCTGTGCTCGGCAGCGGCAACGAGGTCCACGTCGACGGCGTTGCGCTTCGCTTGCGCCTTCTTCCTGGTCTTCTTTTTCGTGCCACGCTGGCCGAACGCCTCGGGGTCTTCTTCCTCCTGCCTTCCCTGAGGCTACTTGTCCTTCCAGAAGATGGCTTCGACCGCCTCCTGACCAGAGGCGAACTTGGTGGCTATGTCCACCAATTCGGTCGCCTTGGTGGGAGTCTTGCGCCCCAGTTTGCTCACCAGGTCCCGGCAAGTGGTGCCGGCGAGGAAAGCCCCGATGACATCCGAGTCGGTGATGTTGGGCAACTCGGTGCGCTATTTTGAAAACCGTCGGATTTACTCTCGTAGGGATTCCCCTGGCTGCTAGCGGCAGCTTTGGAGATCCCATGAGTTCCCAGGGTGCATGTATGTACCCTGGAAATTTCCAGCGAAGGCCTTGACTAGGTCGTCCCAGCCGAAGATCTGCGCAGGGGGCAGATGCTCCAGCCAGGCCCGGGCAGCGTCAGAGAGAAAAAGGGGGAGGTTGCGGATGATGAGGTTGTCGTTGTCCGTTCCTCCCAACTAGCACGCCAGCCGGTAATCCGTGGGCCACAACTCTGGCCTCGTCTCCCCCGAGTACTTGGTGATGGTAGTCGGGGCTTGGAACCGAGCCGGGAACGACGCTCGTCGTATGGCTCGGCTGAAGACCTATGGGCCTGGTGGCTCGGGTGAGAGGCTTCGATCCTCCTCACTGTCGTAGCGTCCCCCGCGCCTGGGGTGGTAGCCTCGGCGCACCTTTTCCTCGAGGCGGGCTCGATGGTCGCGGTGGCGCTGATCGTCACCGAGGCGATCCCTAGCTGTAGGTGTCTCGTCTCTTGTAGGCTCGGTGTGGACCGAGGCCTCGCGCGTGTGTCGAGAGGATGCTACGTGATGCACCGAGGGGCACCCTCGCCTTCGGGAGGCGGAGCTCTCGGCTCGTCGGGCTACGGCGTTTTCCAGGAGGTTCTTGAGTTCGCCCTGGATACGTCGCCCTTCGGTGGTGGATGGCTCCGGCATTGTCCGAAGCAACATTGCTGCCGCAGCCAGGTCCTGGTCGGCCCCGTTGATGGCCAGGGCCAGCATTGCCCTAGCATCGTCAACAATGCGGCGCTGGACGTCCCGGGCCTGATGACGTGCTCCTCCGACGAGCGCCCGACCTGTCCATTCTTGCTCGAGGTTTTGCCAGAGCTGCACAAGTCGCCCCACTTCTTCGTCGAGCTTGGACTGCATCTCGTGGAGTTGCTCGAGCTGTGAGCCCTAACCCCCGTGGGGACCTGGGCCACAGCTAGCTCCCGCGGGATCTCAACACGAGACGCAGGTGCAAGGGCACCATCACTTCCTGGCATACCAAGGTGGTTTTCTCCGCCGTGATCCTCCTGATCGATGTGGAAGCACTCGCGAGTTGGGTTGCAACCCTCGTCGTCAAGGCTATGACCATCATCAGAGCAGCCAGAGACGCAGTGTTCACATGCAGACATGAAGTCACGCATGGCACTAGGATCACAGAGTCCGGAGAAATCCCAACTGACGTCGGGGTCGTCCTCTTCCTCGGAACCCGCGAGTCCGAAGGTTGAGACGGCCGTCAGTCGGTCCCAAGTTGACCACATATGGTACCCCGGAAGGTCAAGATATGCCCTCACGAAAGCGCTCACCGAAGCGGGGTCTCTTGGTGGGTCGAAGCTGAATCTAAAGGGAATAGGGTGGAAAACGGATGGTACCTGTTGGTTGGTAGACGGCGGTGAAGTTACATAGGTGGAATGTGCCGTTATCTCAGGTGCGAGACTAATGCTCGACAAGTCCCTCGCAAGGGTGCCAGCGTCATCAGTCTGCCTAGGGCCGGCGTTTTGCTGGGAAGCAACACCCGTTGTTGTCTCAGGTGCGAGGATAACGCCCCTTGCAGGGGTGCCGGCGTCGTCGACTCACCCTGGTCCAACAGCCGTCGAGGTGCTGCCTCCCGCCTGGCCATGGTTGCCCCGTCTCTGTCTCCTCCGGTGAGGAGGGTGGCGGGGTTGACCTAGGTGTTCCTCTTCCGCCACGTGGAGATGTCGTCGTCGTCGAGTCCGTCTCCGTCGGGCGAGCCGACGACCATCGTCGTTGTCGTGCTGCGAGGGGAGCAGTACCATGTCGTAGCCGCCGTTGAGGGACATGAACTCGAGACTTCCGAAGCGGAGCACCGTCCCAGGCTGAAGAGGCTGCTGAAGATTGTCCATCTAGAACTCAAAGGGAAAGTATTGTCAACACGCAGTGTGCCCCTACCTGGCGCGCTAACTATCGGTGTTTCGGACCCAGGGGACCCTCAACCGGACTGACTAGTGAATTTTAGTGCTGTGTGCCCCTGTCTAGATGTGTTGATGCAAGATGGAACACAAGCGAAGGGATGAGGCTTATATTATCTTGCACCGGGGGTGCTTGCAGTAGGGGTTACAAGCGTCGCGAGGGAGAGCAAGAGAGAGAGAGAGGATCCGGTCCTGGGGTGAGATGTCTGAGTTAGCCTCCACCGCGTCTCTCCTACTCTGCCTGCCTCTGCTCGCCCCCTCCGTACCCCTTTTTTCTCGTGCCTTAGGAAGGCCCTGGACATCCCCTTTTATAGATACAAGGAGATGTCCAGCCGTACAATGGGGGTGTAGCTACGTGCTAACGTGGCTGGTGGAGAAGTGACTTGAGCCCTGTACATGTACCAACGTGGCCTTCGAAGAAGTGCCTTGAGCCCTGTAGAAGCATAGCTGGCGGTGCGGCATGGATCCTGCTGACGTTTCCTTGCTTCCATAGGGGGTTGAGAGCAACTGACGTCATGGGCGCACGCGGGGAACCATCATTACCTGTTACCGGAGTAACTTAGATGGGACACCGGTCTTGTTCCTTCGTAGCCTAAAGCGGCTAGCTAGGGGTAGGGTAATGATGGATCCCCAGTAGCGTAGTTGATCTGAGGCCAAGGTCGGGCGAGGCGGTGACTCCTCCCGAGGCTGAGGCTGAGGTCGGGCGAGGCGGAGACCTCCTCCCGAGGCCGAGGCTGAGGTCGAGGCCTGGGGTCAAGCGAGGCAGAGCTTATAAAAAGACTGAGTGACTGCAACATAGCAAGTTGAAGCATTACCAATTCTTGGCATCACGTGCGTTCCTAAGGTAGGCCTCAATGCGCCCCTGCTTATCACGTTTCTTGATCTTCCTCCCATCGATATCATACACAATGTGCTATCCATCCTTGTATTACTCTAGAGGCACGTCTCCCATGGTATTCCTTGGCGCCACCTGCAAACAACATAAAAATTAGCTCACTTGGACCTCAAATATTCAGAAAAGAAAAAACACAACAACAAAAGAGTCTACAAATTAGTAGCTTAAGCAACACAAATGATTCACCTCATCCTCCGAAGAGTCGCTCTCTTTCGCCATCGCAGCCTCGTCGGACTCACCGTTAGAGCTGGAGCCACATTCCTTCTAGAACATTGCAAATATTTGGCCCAGACTTGAGGTTTGAAGTATGGAGAATCTTTTGGGCATATTGTCGATTAATGATAACAAAAGAAACAATTTAATTCAAGGGTTCAAAAACATATTTTTGAACTATCTGCAGTCGAACAGAAAAATGGCTAAGTCTGAGATTGTGAATCTCTGAAAACAGCAGTGATTAGCTGTTTTTGAAGCAGATTTCTGAATAATTTTATATTACCACCTTGGACCATAGTAAAAAAATGGGATGTACAAAACTGTGGACAATATTAGGTGGTACTTTCTGTACAATAAAAAGTGGAACTTCAAATTTAAATGGAGCCCCAAGGATTGCAGTGTATCTGTCAACAACCATTGCATTATCAGGACTGTTGGGGACTTGTTCTCAAATGCTAAGAATTAAGAACAAGGCAACATAGAAAGTGTTAAATGTTAAGCTCCTTCGTCCTTAGAAACATTATATCCCTTCGGATATAATGAATCTTGGACGAAGGTTACAAAGGAAAAGATTTTCATAAGATTGATTAACGGTAAAAAAGAACACATATATAAAATACAAATAATGGTTTGAATATTATCATCAACTCATCTTTATTGCCAAATTCATGAAAACAAATTACAAGTGTACCTTCGAATTGATGGAAAGTAAGGATGCAGACGTAATGTGAAAAAGCGTGTGCCAGGTCAGCGTGAACAGTACGGGAGTGCTGTTCATCTATTTATAGGCACGGGACGCAGCCCGTGTAAAATTACATTGATGCCCTTTACATTTGATAATAACTTTATGGCAATCCTTCGAGGTTTAACTTGACTTTTCATCCTTAAGTCGGTTCCTCTTTTCCTTCATCATGCCGAAGCTTTTCTGCACGTAGCTTCGTAATCGTCCTATCTTTCGTCGTGATCGCTTTCCACCCCAGTCAAGCTTCGTCTTAACCATGCTCTTGTACACCCGCAACCTGACTCCGAAGATACCTGTTCACATGTCTCACTTGGAAAATATTGTCAAATCATGTTTTTGAGGAGCTTCCGAAGCCGAAGGCCCCCAACAGTAGCCCCTCGCAATATTAATTTACTGCAATGATAAATTCATATTGCGACATGGACGAAGGCTTTGAGCCGAAGGTCCGAAAAAACACCTTCCTTCTGCTAGAATAGCAGCAGTCATTGACAGATGGGGCCCTCCAGTTTCCGACACACTGGGTGTATAAATAAGAGCTCACCACAAGTTATTTGGCACACTCTCTTGCCATCCGCTTTTACTCACCCAAAAATCTTTTAGCCTGCACGCAACAGCACTTGCTCGGTTTTAGAATTTTAAGCTTCGGTTTCGAGTGTGTTTTGTCAGCATTTTCGAAGATGCCTAAGGATAAGAAAGCCGTTGGTGGTTCGAAGCTAAGCCTTTCTGAGGAAATGCACCTGGGTTTTCTTGAATCAATGTCGAAGACTAATACGGAGAAGATTACCAGAGAGATTTTGGAGGGTTTATCTGAAGATACTGGCGACAGTGATAGTTACGATGTGGATAGTGGTGGTGAAGATTCCAAAGATCGACCTTGGCGACCAAGCCATGCAGTTTTTGGTAAGTCCAGCATTAAGGAAAACCATCTTATTAATATGAGAGGGAGATACTTTCGGGACTTGTCTGTTGTGAGGGCTGACGAAGGAGAGAAGACTTGTCCAACTCCTGAGGAAAATGAGGTCGTGATATTCCGAAGCTTCTTGAAAGCTGGATTACGATTTCCCTTGAGTAGTTTTGTCGTGGAAGTATTGAAGACATTCGAAATCTACCTTCACCAACTTATCCCCGAAGCAATCATAAGGATGAACATCTTTGTGTGGGCCGCGAGAAGCCAAGGTTTGGAACCTAACGCAAAAAGCTTCTGTAACATACACGAACTATTGTATGAGACAAAACCCTGGGGCAAAGAGCAGTATCACAACAACTTTGGTTGCTACAGCTTCGGTGCTCGGTCCGGGTCAAGCTGTCCTGTGCCAACTTTTCGAAAGAGGTGGCCCGGCGACTGGATGACAGAATGGTTTTACGTGAAAAATGACTTGAAATCACGTGAAGATATCAAAGGTATCATTATGCGCCCTATCTGGCAACGCTTCGGCCTCCGAAAACCGAAGGTGGAAATGGATGAAGCAGCGGAAGAATGCCAGAGAGCCTTCGGCGTAGTCTGCTCTTTTATTGGTACAAGGGATTTGGTCCAAGAGCATATTGCCTTCAGAGTCTGGCCACTTGTAGAAAAGTGGGAAATGCCGAAGGAGACCGTCAAGGAACCTGATGAAGGCGGGCTAGTTAGGCTAAAATACGCATTCAAATATGGAGATAAGTTTGTTGAACCAGATGATGACTGGTTGAAGAGTATTGAGGCCATAAGCGACGAATTGCTTGGGGTATACTCGAAAACCGAAGATACTGCACTATCAGTGGCCTTCGGAGGCCGAAAGAAGAAGAGGCTTAACCGAGTATTTGATGCAATTGGGTTTATCTACCCCGACTACCATTACCTGGTGCGAGGCCAAAAAAGGAAAAATACTTCTCCTGCAAAGGAAATTGCTTCAGCTGCTCCTAGCGAACCGGCGCCGAAGAGGAAAAAGGTAAAGGTACTCACACACCCTCCACGTTATATTGAGCCGGCCACAGTGCCTGAGTTTATTGGTGAGGCCTCTTCGGCCACTGAAGCCAGAGAACCAACTCCGGTGGCAAAAATCGAGGAAATAGCCGAAGTACCAGCAACAGAGAAAACAGAAGAACCAAGGACTGAAAAATCAAAAACATTAGAAATTTTAAGTCCAACAGCAAAAATCCAGAAGGGGCCACCAGCGACCCCGAAAAGAAAGAGGATGGTTAACGTGCTGGATGTTTTGGAAACAATTTAATCTTTGAGCATAACTTCGAAGAAAACTGTTGAAGCTTCTGAAGTGTCTACTAAAGCCTTTGTTGCTGAAGCTTTGAAGCAACAATTTGAAACTGAAGCTGGGCCCTCAGAGCCCATCAAGGTAAAACCTTTGAAAGCTGAAGAAAGAAAATTGACAGAGGCAACTTTGGAAACCGAAAAAATAAAAATGACAGAGCCAATTTTGATTGAAGAAATTGACACTGGCGTCCCCGAAGCATCTTCCAAAATACATGATTATATTGTGCGACATGCTTCAGGGAAGAAACTATCTGAAGAAGAGGTTTTTGAAGCTAATCACTATGCCCGAGAACTGAAGTATCCAAAGGGGGCCGTAGTGTTCAGTGGAACAGACGAAGATGACTTCCTATACTGCCTCCCAGACAATAAAGAATTGTCCGTCTGCCGAGAGATGGCTAGGAGCATGGGGTTCCCGAAGCTTGAAGCTGGCCTTTGCGCCATGACGAAGGAGGATCTTGCAGATAGCCTTGCATATAATAGTCTGAAGGTACAAAGATTATAAATTTGGAAATTTATGAATTTTGAATTAGTCTTTTGCTGTTATGTTAATCCATTCATTCTTTTGAATAGGGCTTAATACTCAGCAATGCCTTAAGGGCACAAAAGAATGCCGAAGACGAGAGCTGCACTATTGCTCTTAACAACCTTCGAACAGAGGTTATCAGGCTAAGAAACGAGGCCGTGGAAAAGGACAAAATTCTGCTTACATTGGTGGATAAAATGAAGGAAGACGAAGCTAGCTCTAAAACTCAAGCCGAAGCTCAGAAGTGCGAAATCGAAGATCTTCGGAAACAATTAGCCCGAGCTAAAGAAGAACGCATTCTTGAAGAAACAAAACGAGAACTAAGTGATCAATGGGCAAATCATTTGGAAATAAATGTTGAAGAGCTTCGTGCTTCGAAGAAAAGATGCTATGATAAATCCATAGAGTGTGTTAAAAAGATAAAATCCAGCTTCGCCAGCGTCGGCGCATTTTCTAGTGAAGAAAATTTCACAAGAGGGAATCCAGAAGGCCCGATTGAATGGATCAGTCACGAAGCTGAGGCCTTCGAGGAAATTTTGAATAGTCGCGGGGACATTTGTGCTTTTTCGGGCGCCAGAGGAATTGTTACTATTTTGGAGAAGAAAGGGTGCGAGCATGTGAAATCTTTGGCACAGTCTGAAGCTGCTTTATCCTCTGAAGATATCAAAGACCCTTCAGCCGAAGCAAGCCAGGTCGGTGGAAAATTTTTCACCGACATTTGGGACAATGGCGGCCAAGAAATGGCTCAAGAAATCATTCAGAGAAGCGAAAAAGGCATCCATGACGCTAGGAAGGTAGCGGAGGCTGCTGAAAAAAGCATAGGGCCCGAAGGGCAAATAGGTATTAATTAGTGGTTTTTTTATTCTGTTGTGATTTTTGATTTTAAACTTTGTTCGCGGTTTTGTAATAGTAATATAGTCGTGTCCTCTCCTCCCTCAGAACCTGTTGAGGCAGCTCCGGACCCCCCCCCCCCCCGAAGGGGGACGACGAAATTAGACAAATGGCCGAAGCCATCATGGACAAAGTTGTCAATCAGCTACTAAACGAAGCTGCAGAAATAGTTCTTAGGGAAGATTAAGTGCTATTGTAAAAATACTTGGAACATGACATGTGTAAAACTTTGTAACTTTGAATGTAATATATAATCTATTTATGGTTCAATTCTTTACGATGCATGAAATTTTGCATACATACCGTTTTTTGAGCCTTCGGCGAAAAAAACACCTTCCCTTCTTTTCATGCTTCGTGAAGAAAATCTTTTATGTATCACAAGAATTTCCATACTTCTTTGATGAAGAATATCCAAGCTTCGTGAAAACATTCTTCGAAGCTATAAAAAAGTTTTATGTTGCCTCTCTGACGAAGCTATACTCCTTCTCAATTTATCTTGTGCTTTAGCACGATTTTCTCTTTTTCCAAAACATTCTTCGAAAATCAATACTGTGTCCCCTTCTTGCTCTACATGCAATATGATGTATGATGCTTATGTTATGCAAAATGATGTGATGATGTTATGCTATGCAAAATGATATTTATGCTGAAAATACACACATCTCTGCAATAGAGCACACAATCTTTTTATCTCAGCGCTGACTTTTCGCTGTAAGCCTCCCTTAGGAGCTTCTTCGCCTTTTACTTTCAGCGGAATCAGCGTTTATTTTTCGCTGTAAGCCTCCCTTAGGAGCTTCTTCGCCTTTTACTTTCAGCAGAATCAGCGTTTATTTTTCGCTGTAAGCTCTGCATTCCCTTCGGAATGACTTTTGAGCAGAAAACTTACACTGCGCTCCTTTAGGAACGACTTTTTACTACTTCGAAGAAGTTACAGTGTGTTGCTTAGAACAAATTTTTGATAATTCGAAGGTTCTCTGTGCCACCATAAATTCTTGTGCTTCAGTAACTCAAGCCTATGGAGAAGATATATTTTCATTATGATGATAAGCTAAACTGTTACAAGAATTTGAAAAAACGATAAAAGACACTTAAACTTCCCACAATTGTTCTTTACTACAAAGAAAGTAAAACTGAATGCGAAAAGCTGCTATCGAGGTAGGATATTTTGTCAGTAAATATGCTTCGACTCTGGCACAGTGCTATTGACTGTGCGAGCTTCGGACTCCTCCCTAAGGTCCCTCTGGGGTTGAGAGTGCTGGCTCCCTTCTGGCTGCGGACCACGTTGTATTGGTGGTGGTGGTGGAAGCTGTTGCCAGGAAGCTTGGGGTTGGCTTGTCGAAGCAACAGAAGCTGCAGGGTGATTGCCTACATATTCTGGAATGTAAGGCGAATGGTACGAAGCAGTATGCATGACCTGCTTTGATTGGTTCTGTTGCGTTGTAGCCTCTGCTAGCTCCTTTTGCTTCTGGATGGTAACATGGCACATCCTGGTGGTATGGCCCTTGCCTTCACCACAGAACAGAAAATAAATTTTTCTTGGTTGATCTCCAAATCTTCCCCCGAAGCCCCTGTTGCCTCTGCCCCTTGGTGCTGGCGGCCGGAAAGAGCTTTGCTGTTGTCCCGAAGCTTGCGAGGAGCATTGTGGCCTTTGTTGTTGACTGCCTTTGTCATCACTTTGGGTAGAATTGTGAATTGATCTGACGTGCCTCGGATAAAATCTTCCTTCGAAGCCCCTGGCCATTTCAGAGAACCTGAAAGCTTCCTCCCTTCTTTGGCGAAAATCATTGTCAGCTCGAATATACTCGTCCATCTTCTGGAGCAGCTTCTCCAAAGTTTGAGGAGGCTTCCTAGCAAAGTACTGAGCTGCAGATCCTGGCCGAAGCCCCTTGATCATGGCCTCAATGACAATTTCATTGGGCACTGTTGGTGCCTGTGCCCTCAGACGTAGGAACCTTCGGACATATGCCTGAAGGTATTCTTTGTGATCCTGGGTGCACTGGAATAAAGCTTGAGCAGTGACTGGCTTCGTCTGAAACCCTTGGAAGCTGGTTATCACCATGTCCTTCAACTTTTGCCATGAGGTGATTGTCCCTGGCCTAAGGGAGGAGTACCAGGTTTGTGCAACGCTTCTGACAGCCATGACGAAGGACTTTGCCATGACCGCCGTGTTGCCACCGTACGAAGATATAGTTGCCTCATAGCTCATCAAAAATTCTTTCGGGTCTGAATGACCGTCGTAGATGGGGAGCTGGGGTGGCTTGTAAGACTGTGGCCAAGGAATAGCCTGCAGTTCTGTTGACAAGGGAGAAGCATCATCAAAAGCAAAATTTTCGTGATGGAAATCTTCATACCAGTCGCCCTCGTTGTAGAAGCCCTCTTGATGAAGCTCTCTGCGCGGGGGCCTTTGGTTCTGGTCATCTTGAGCAAGATGTCGAAGCTCTTTGGAGACTTCATCTATCTGCCTTTGAAGATCAGCTAGACGAGCCATCTTCTCCTTCTTCCGTTGGACCTGTTGATTGATCATCTCTAAATTTTGGATTTCTTGATCCAAGTCGTCCTCCAGAGGCGTTGGACTGGTGACCTTCCTCTTCTGGCTTCGGGCCTCCCTAAGAGAAACGACATCTTGATTGGGGTCCAGCGGCTGCAGAGTGGCAGCCCCTGTCGCTGAAGCTTTTTTAGGCGGCATGACGAAGGTGACGCTTGCCGAAGGTGTTCAAAACTTCAGAAAATGGGCGTGAGTTCACCGGAGGTGGGCGCCAATGTTGGGGACTTGTTCTCAAATGCTAAGAATTAAGAACAAGGCAACATAGAAAGTGTTAAATGTTAAGCTCCTTCGTCCTTAGAAACATTATATCCCTTCGGATATAATGAATCTTGGACGAAGGTTACAAAGGAAAAGATTTTCATAAGATTGATTAACGGTAAAAAAGAACACATATATAAAATACAAATAATGGTTTGAATATTATCATCAACTCATCTTTATTGCCAAATTCATGAAAACAAATTACAAGTGTACCTTCGGATTGATGGAAAGTAAGGATGCAGACGTAATGTGAAAAAGCGTGTGCCAGGTCAGCGTGAACAGTACGGGAGTGCTGTTCATCTATTTATAGGCACGGGACGCAGCCCGTGTAAAATTACATTGATGCCCTTTACATTTGATAATAACTTTATGGCAATCCTTCGAGGTTTAACTTGACTTTTCATCCTTAAGTCGGTTCCTCTTTTCCTTCGTCATGCCGAAGCTTTTCTGCACGTAGCTTCGTGATCGTCCTATCTTTCGTCGTGATCGCTTTCCACCCCAGTCAAGCTTCGTCTTAACCATGCTCTTGTACACCCGCAACCTGACTCCAAAGATACCTGTTCACATGTTTCACTCGGAAAATATTGTCAAATCATGTTTTTGAGGAGCTTCGGAAGCCGAAGGCCCCCAACAAGGACAGAAACCTGCAAATGGTCGGTTAGATGGAGTTTTGGAGACCAGCTAAGTTTCTGGACATAAGACCCATGAGCCTAGACAAGCATCGACAAGAAAGATTGAGTGATCCTCAAATTGGACAATTTGACTTAGAAAGGGAAAATACAGGAAACAACCTACAATTTCCAATTTTCGAATTGTGAACTTGAGAAAGTTCAGATAAGTAATTAGAGTACCTTTGAGCTCAAAAATGAACCTGGTCTTGCATTACAAGCTTAAGTATACTAAGACCTATCAACAATTGGTTTTTTTGCTAAGTATGAAGGCAATGCAAAACAGCTATTCAAACCATTAGTATATGCAGAAATTGTAAGCCAGAGTTGAAGCATGACAAGGAAATTGAGGTTTGGGTACTTTGAAGAGCAAAATATGGAATACCTTTTGTCAGTGTTTTGGGTCCGACTGCACACCCGGGGTTGCCCCTCAAGGTGTTTTTATGAGTAGGACGGTGTCGACGACTGTAGCAAAATGGTTCGTGCCAGTTGCACGAGGGACAGTGGACAATGTTTATAGGTTCGGGCCGCTTAGAGATGCGTAACACCCTACGTCCTGGTGAGTATGCTTGGTGAATGAGGTTACAAGAGAGCTCTCTGAATTGAGAATGCAGAGAGTTGAAGTGGGTGGCTAAGTAATAGGGTCGATCGTTCTGAAGGGGTGCCCCCTGGGCCTTATATATTCGGCCGTGGGGCGATACATGTGAATATGATAACAACGTGCGCCTAAAAGATAGTGAACTGTTCGAGTCTACCTCCCTATAGTTCTGCCGACCTATCCTCGCGTGGCTCCGTTGCATGGGGGCTCCGGCGCGGGAAAGTCGGATCTCTGTTGTGGTCGCTCGCTCGACGTTGTGGGCCGTCCGGGTTTGCACCAATCCGGCCTCGTGTCAACCTGCTTTGCTGATTGTTCCTCCCCAGGCCCACGAAAGAATGGCCTTACGATTTATTGGGCCCTTAGGCCTTTCGTGAGGTCTTTTACTCTTTTAGTGGACCCGGGGGATATCTGTCCCCCATACCTTTTTTCTATCAAAAGCTAAAAAGATCTGAGACTTCCTAGTATGTCCAAACATGTACCACCCCTTTTTCTCAGGTGCCTTCCTAATTTGTAGAAGGAAATTGAGGCGACTAAGATTGCTGTAAGAAGCCCCCTGCCAATTACTGGGACCAGTCTCTCCTTGTTGGTTCAAACAATTAATGATGCTTCTCTTGTTACAAATATAACACACGAGTGGCAGATATAAATAATTCTAAGTGCATAGAAATAGCACCTTGCTTAAAAATTGTGAGTAACATTTAAAAATTAACTATACAAGTACTTTCATCAAATATAATTGTTGGTATTAGACAATTCAACAAGCTCAGACCAAAAAATCAAAGGGACAATTGGTGTGAGTATCTGACGCTCTATCAATACATAGATGTAACGCCCTCAATTTGGGGGTAGAATTTTTTTTTCTTCTTTTCTCTCACCAAATTCAGGCGTTACTCTTTTCTTTTCTCGTTCTCTCGCTAAACCTTGACCTTTTCCAAAGTTTTAGCGGGGTTCGGCTTGGAATTCCCGTGTTAAGCAAAACCTTAAAATACTTTATGTTGTTTGATGCACCATGCCGAACTATGCATTCTTTGATTGCTTAGAAATGTAAGTGCATTCATCTAGGAAGATCGGATTTCGAAAAGGAGAAAAACCTTTTCTTTCTTTTTCTTTTTCTTTCTCTCCCTCCTCCTTTTTCTCTCTCCCGCGCCGTGGGCCGCCCCGGCCGGCCCAGCCGCCCCCCCCCCCCCCCCCCCCCCCGCGCCCCCTTTTGGGCCCAGTTGGCCCAGCCGCCCCTCCCTCTTCCCCCAAATCCCCCTCTCTCCCTCCCTTTCTTCCATTTTCTCTCTAGCCGCCGCCCCTGCTCGTCGCCGGTTCGGCCGCCCGTCCCCGTCCCCGGTGAGGTCCCCCTCCCCCTCTCCTCCCTTCCCTCTCCCCTCCTCTCCCCCTCCCCGGCCCAACCGCCGCCCCTGCGCGCCCTGCCCCGCCCCTGGCCGGCTCAGCCGCCCCTGCGCGCCCAGCTCGGCCGCCCCTGGCCGGCTCGGCTGCCCCTGCGCGCCCTGCCCCGCCCCCTGGCTGGCTCGGCCGCCCCCTGCCCCGCGCCCGCGCCCTGCCCAGCCGCCCCTGCCCCAGGCCGGTTCAACCGCCCCCCCCCCTTTTATTTTTTTTATTTTATTTTATTTTCTTTCATTACTGTTATATATTTTATTTTAGGCAGGTTAATCATTGTTCATGTTATTGAAATAGGAAACTTAATTTAGAATTCTGTTACGCTAGTTGATTCATATAATCAATTGTTTATCCAGTTCAATGTTGATCAACTAAAAATGACTAGGTTTCCATTAGTGCATATAACTAAATTCTTTTGTTAGAACCAATTGTAACTAATCATTAGTGCATAAGGTTTAACCCCCCCCCCCCGCGAGACCCTTTCCCGTTTCTTTCTAACCATAATGAATGCGATATCGAATGTCATACTTGATGCATATTTACTTTATTTGTTCCCTTGTATGATGTATTGTTTGTTTCCCAATTTGAATGGATGAATGTATGTATGCTTGCAATCGCATAGAGAACGATCCGGTCGAAGAGCCCGAAGAACTCGCAGGAGAAGCCCCTGAGCAGCAATCGGTTGGTGGAGGCAAGTGTCCTTTGACCTATCTCTGTCCTAATCATTCTTTAATTCACCTCCCGCATTACACATTTATACCTAAGGATTGACTAGCTTTTGTTATCCATGTCCTTGTTTACCTATTTGGGTCGGATTATTACTGTTTAGCTTCATGCTATTGCTCAACTCTAATCAATGAACATGATGAGATTATATATGATAAGTTGTTTTCCCTTCTCTTATCATGATGTTATACTTGTGGTCTTCAAGGGGGCGCGAGCGGTTTCTCGAGTGCCTCTCCGTAAGTTCCTGTTCTATGGATGACCGCCCGGGAAAACAGTGCAACCATGAGGGTGGAATGGGACGCCCTTAGCTGAATAATTAGAGGAACCGGGGTGTAGTTCGCTTAGCCGTCGTGCCGTCAATGGGGCTCGGTGTATGCGGCTCGCTCTGCCAAGGTTGATTTGTCCCTTGGGGAGGAGTGCGGTACATTTAGGAAACCTAACGGGCGACTACAGTCCTAGGGAATCTTTGTAAAGGCTACGTAGTGATGCCCTGCTGGGTCACCTTGGTAGTGATCAATGGAGAGTCATGATCTCCGGGTAGAAAGGGAATCACGGCTTGTGGGTAAAGTGAACAACCTCTGCAGAGTGTTTGAAAACTGATATATCAGCCGTGCTCACGGTTATGAGCGGCCAAGGGAGCTCCAATGATTAGTGGTACTTGATCAGAGACATTTTGGTTTACAGATGACAATGAGGATGGTTATGATTATGCTTATGGTAATGGTAAGTGGTATTCTTTCCGTTTGGAAAGGGTACTTTGGGTTAATAACTTGGGTTAATGCTAAAACCTGGCTTTCTACTAGTAAATAACAAACTGACCAACTAAAAGCAACTGCTTGACTTATCCCCACATAAAGCTAGTCCACTACAGCCAAACAGGATACTTGCTGAGTATGTTGATGTGTACTCACTCTTGCTCTACACACCAAACCCCCCCCCCCCAGGTTGTCAGCATTGCAACCACTGCTCAGGAGAAGATGGAGCTGTGGAAGGAGACTTCCAGGAGTTCCAAGACTACGACAAGTTCTAGGTGTGGGTTAGCGGCAACCCCCAGTCGGCTGCCTGTGAAGGCCGCGGTTATCTACGTTTCTTTTCCGCACTTTGATTTATTGTAAGGACTATATGGACGTCTCAGACGTATGATGTAATCGACTATTATTTCCCTTTTAATACTATTTGAGCACTGTGTGATGATGTCAATGTTATGTAACTGTTGTGTACGTGAATAACTGATCCTGGCACGTACATGGTTCGCATTCGGTTTACCTTCTAAAAACCGGGTGTGACATAAGTGGTATCAAAGCCGTGCTGACTGTAGGACTGCTAACCTAGAGTAGAATGGTCGTTCTAAGGATTATAGACCTCTGTCACTGCCTTGACTTTGGTATCCCTTCAAAAGTTGGTCATACCGACCAAACCTATGTTCTACTATATATTATACCTTGCTGAAAATTATGTTTTATTCTAATCCTTCATTTATTTATGATTCATTATTTGCTGGTCATATTAATTCTGTTCTCACTCTTTTGCTTGCGGTGTCTTTTGTAGATGGCTCGTCTTAGACACACTGCACGAAAGTCCGTCATCCCCTTCTTACCCTCCCGCCTTGCTGAGCGTCCGCTTTGCCGTCCCGTGGCCGGACAGTCCAGCCACTTGGAGAGACTGCACCACCGCCTGCCTGAGGCGCAGGAACGTCGACGACAGGAGCAGCAGGGCTCTTCCTTCTCGCTCCAGCAGGAGATAGAGTCTGTGAGGAGCTGCTCTCCTGTGCTTCCCCTGGAGGCGCCCCCTGCACCACCACTGGGCGCCCCAGCTTCTGGAGTAGCTGCTGGAGGAGACCCAGACGACGGAGATGGCGACGATAGCCCGAGCCACGACACTGACTTCCCTGCTGACCATGAGCCGGAAGGATGGGTTGCTCGACCCATCACTCGCGACGCTGCTCGCGGGTGTCACTTCCACGACGCGCTCGACACCCTGCTACGTCGGGCACTTGACCGGCGTACTTGGTCCATCGAGTATCGCTGTGTGGTCTACCAGCATAGTCGCGGGGTCTACCCGGACCGCTGGGAGGCGACCTGCTTGGTGCGCCGTCCGGAGAACAGTCTCCAGGGCGCGGAGGCTTGCTCAGAGCACTATTCTATCTCTGAGCGGGACTCAGCTGAGGCAGCCATGCAGGATGCTGCACGGCGTGCGCTTTCGCACTACTGCTCGGTTCTCGGTGGGGTAGCTGACGGTCTCGACCTGAAGTATTACCCCCGCCGTCCATCTAGCAGCACAGGAGGCGTGATTGTTTCACCTGCTGGTGAGGACAATCCTAGGTTGAGCAGCACAGTCAACCTAGCCGCCGTGCTAAACACGGAGCTGGACCATGCATTAGACGAGCTGAGTAGGGCTCGTGCTGAGATCGTCCTGCTGCGGGCTGAGCGCGCGGAACGTCGTCACTTGGATGATGGTTCCCCCGCTCCCGTCGGGACTCAGCACCCGTACCGCTCACCTCGGCGTGGACGCCAGTCTTATGGCAATCCCGACTGCAAGACCAAGATAAATCTAGAACCATAGATTGTTAGAGTTGGATCCTGTAATTAATACAAAATATATACGTAGAAGCTACAGTCTTAGCGTTAGTCCCGCTTTTAGTTAGTCTTAGTTAGACAGGGTAGTTTGCTATATCCTGTGCATTTATGTTTGTCATGATAAACTATGTTTGGTTTGGATCTTTGTAATGACTGTCACCAGAGTGTGGGTATCCCCTGCATTTTGGTTTACCCATTATGTTAATGGAGTTAGTTATATAGTTGGGAAAACCTTTATTCCACTTTCCTCTTTATCTGAGAAGCTGTGTGGTCTGTGTTGGAGATCAGTGAAGATGCTCATCTGTTCAGTGCTGTTGGAGAATTCTATACTCTTTTCTTATGCTGCAAGATTTGCCAGATCAGTTCTGATGTGTGGTTGCATTCTGCAGATGTCAGAGAACAGGCGCAGAGGAGGAAGGCGTGCTCAGCAGGAGCGAGCCGCTCCGCAGGATGAGGTGCCCCAGCAGCAGCACCTGCCACCCCCGCCCCCGATGTCGATCGAGCAGATGTTTCTGATGCAGACTCAAGCAGTTCAGGCCATCAGTCAGACTCTGGCCGCCATTCAGCAGCAGCAGCAACAGCAACAGCAGCAAGCACCACCCCAGCCTCAGATGCCTCAGATGCCCAGAGACAAGCGTGCTGAATTCATGAGAGGTCATCCCCCAACGTTCGCTCACTCTTCTGACCCCATGGATGCTGAAGATTGGCTGCGCACTGTGGAGCGGGAGTTGCATACCGCTCAGTGTGATGACAGGGAGAAAGTCTTGTATGGTCCCCGTCTGTTGAGAGGAGCAGCCCAATCATGGTGGGAGTCTTACCTCGCCACCCATGCCAACCCCGATGCCATCACCTGGGAAGAGTTCAGAGGTAGCTTTCGTCAGTACCATGTGCCTGCAGGTCTGATGACAGTGAAGAAGGAGGAGTTCCTGGCCCTTAAGCAAGGGTCATCATCTGTCAGTGAGTATCGAGACAGGTTTCTACAGTTGTCTCGCTATGCTCCTGAGGATGTCAACACCGACGTCAAGCGACAGTACCGTTTCTTGAGAGGCTTGGTTGACCCTCTTTAGTACCAACTGATGAATCATACCTTCCCGACATTCCAGCACCTGATTGACAGAGCAATCATGACAGAAAGGAAGCGTAAGGAGATGGAGGATCGTAAGCGCAAGATCAGTGGACCCCAGCCTGGAAGCAGCAGTCGTCCTCGTTTCTCAGGCAATCAACCTCAGCAGTTCAGGCAGAACCAGCGTCCACCTCAGCAGCATCAGCAGTTTCAAAGGCAGTATCCTCAGCACCAGTACCAGAACCGTCAGAGCAATCAATCAGGAGGTCAGTTTTAGAGGCAGAATCAGCAGACACCTCGTCTTCCTGCCCCAGCAAGCCAGCAGAACAATCAGGCAGCACCAGCTCAGGTTGGAAACAGAGCATGTTTCCACTGCGGAGAGCAAGGCCACTGGGTGATGCAATGTCCGAAGAAGGCAGCCCAGCAGCAGTCAGGCCCCAATGCCCCAGCAAAGCAGAATGTGTCTCAGCCTGGAGCAGGCAACCGCTCTCAACCACGCTATAATCATGGGAGACTGAAACACTTGGAGGCTGAAGCAGTTCAGGAGACTCCCGGCATGATAGTAGGTATGTTCCCAGTCGACTCCCATATTGCAGAAGTGTTATTTGATACTGGAGCAACACATTCTTTCATTACTGCATCATGGGTAGAAGCACATAATCTTCCAATTACTACCATGTCAACCCCCATTCAAATTGACTCAGCCGGTGGTAGAATTCGAGCTGATAGCATCTGTTTGAATGTATGTGTGGAAATAAGGGGGATAGCGTTTCCCGCCAACCTTATAGTAATGGGTACTCAGGGAATAGATGTCATCCTAGGGATGAATTGGCTAGATAAGTACCAGGCAGTTATCAGTTGTGATAAAAGGACAATCAAGTTGGTGTCCCCACTAGGAGAGGAAGTGGTGACTGAGTTAGTCCCGCCTGAGCCAAATAAAGGAAGTTGTTATCAGATGGCTGTCGATAGCAGTGAAGCAGACCCAATTGAGAGTATCAAGGTGGTGTCCGAGTTCCCAGATGTGTTTCCAAAGGATTTACCGGGTATGCCACCAGAGCGGAAAGTTGAGTTTGCCATAGAGCTTCTTCCTGGAACCGCCCCCATCTTTAAGAGAGCTTACAGAATATCTGGACCAGAGTTGGTTGAGCTTAAGAAGCAGATTGATGAGCTGTCAGAGAAAGGTTACATCCGGCCAAGCACCTCGCCTTGGGCCGCTCCTGTCTTGTTTGTGGAAAAGAAAGATGGCACCAAGAGGATGTGTATCGATTATCGAGCTTTGAATGAAGTCACGATCAAGAACAAGTACCCTTTGCCCAGAATAGAAGATCTGTTCGACCAGTTGAGAGGAGCCAGTGTGTTCTCCAAGATCGATCTGAGGTCAGGTTATCATCAGCTCAGGATCCGACCTTCGGACATTCCGAAGACGGCATTCACTACCAAGTATGGTTTGTATGAGTTCACAGTGATGTCTTTTGGTTTGACCAATGCACCAGCGTTCTTCATGAACTTGATGAACAGTGTATTCATGGATTATCTCGATAAGTTTGTGGTGGTATTCATCGATGACATTCTGGTTTATTCTCAAAGCGAAGAAGAGCATGCAGATCATTTGAGGATGGTATTGCAGAGATTGCGAGAGCACCAGTTGTATGCAAAGTTGAGCAAGTGTGAGTTCTGGATCAGTGAAGTCCTGTTCTTGGGTCACATAATCAACAAAGAAGGATTGGCTGTGGATCCGAAGAAAGTGGCAGACATTCTGAACTGGAAAGCGCCAACGGATGCTCGAGGAATCAAGAGCTTCATTGGAATGGCCGGATATTATCGGCGATTCATTGAAGGGTTTTCGAAGATTGCGAAACCAATGACAGCGTTGCTAGGCAACAAGGTTGAGTTCAAGTGGACCCAGAAATGCCAAGAGGCCTTTGAAGCGCTGAAAGAGAAGTTGACAACAGCGCCTGTCCTAGTCTTGCCTGATGTGCACAAGCCCTTCTCTGTGTACTGTGATGCTTGTTACACAGGTTTGGGATGCGTGTTGATGCAAGAGGGAAGAGTTGTGGCTTACTCGTCCCGACAGCTGAAGGTTCATGAGAAGAATTACCCAATCCATGATCTAGAGTTGGCAGCAGTGGTTCATGCGCTGAAGACATGGAGGCACTATCTGTATGGACAGAAATGCGATGTTTACACAGACCACAAGAGTCTGAAGTACATATTCACTCAGTCAGAATTGAATATGAGGCAGGGAAGATGGTTAGAGTTGATCAAAGACTATGAGTTGGAGATCCATTACCATCCAGGCAAAGCAAACGTAGTGGCAGATGCTTTGAGCAGAAAGAGTCAAGTCAATCTGATGGTCGCTCGTCCGATGCCTTATGAGTTGGCCAAGGAGTTCGACAGGTTGAGTCTCGGATTTCTGAACAATTCGCGAGGAGTCACAGTTGAATTGGAACCTACCTTGGAGCGCGAAATCAAAGAAGCACAGAAGAATGATGAGAAGATTAGTGAGATCCGGCGACTGATTCTAGATGGCAGAGGCAAAGATTTTTGAGAAGATGCAGAAGGCGTGATATGGTTCAAAGACCGCTTGTGTGTTCCCAATGTCCAGTCCATTCGGGAGTTGATTCTCAAGGAAGCTCATGAGACAGCCTATTCGATTCACCCTGGTAGTGAGAAGATGTATCAGGATCTGAAGAAGAAATTCTGGTGGTACGGAATGAAGAGGGAAATCGCAGAGCATGTGGCTATGTGCGATAGTTGCCGAAGAATTAAGGCAGAGCACCAGAAACCAGCTGGATTGTTGCAACCGTTGCAGATCCCTCAGTGGAAATGGGATGAAATCGGTATGGATTTCATAGTTGGATTGCCTCGCACTCGAGCCGGCTACGATTCCATTTGGGTAGTAGTGGACCGCTTGACCAAGTCAGCCCACTTCATACCAGTCAAGACCAACTACAGCAGTGCAGTACTGGCAGAGTTGTATATGTCTCGGATCGTTTGTCTTCATGGTGTGCCAAAGAAGATAGTGTCAGACAGAGGAACGCAGTTCACCTCTCATTTCTGGCAGCAGTTGCATGAAGCCTTGGGCACACATCTGAATTTCAGTTCAGCTTATCATCCGCAGACAGATGGCCAGACTGAAAGGACCAATCAAATTCTCGAAGATATGTTGAGAGCCTGTGCGCTGCAAGATCAGTCCGGATGGGACAAGCGATTGCCTTATGCAGAGTTTTCCTATAACAACAGTTACCAGGCCAGTTTGAAGATGTCACCGTTTCAGGCGCTCTATGGAAGGAGTTGCAGAACTCCGTTGCAATGGGATCAGCCTGGAGAAAAGCAGGTGTTTGGGCCAGACATTCTACTTGAAGCCGAAGAGAACATCAAGATGGTCCGGGAGAATCTGAAGATAGCGCAATCAAGGCAGCGAAGCTAAGCAGACACAAGAAGAAGAGAGCTGAGTTTTGAAGTCGGAGACTATGTCTATCTGAAAGTGTCACCGATCAGGGGAGTCAGAAGGTTCGGAATCAAAGGCAAGCTAGCACCTCGCTACATTGGTCCGTATCAGATTCTTGCAAGACGTGGAGAAGTGGCCTATCAGCTCAGTCTGCCAGAGAATTTGTCCGCTGTGCATGATGTCTTTCATGTGTCTCAGTTGAGGAAGTGCTTGCGTGTGCCAGAAGAGCAGTTGCTAGTGGAAGGTCTTGAGGTCCAGGAGGACTTGACCTACGTTGAGAAGCCAGTGCAGATCCTTGAGGTTGCAGACAGAGTCACCCGAAGGAAGACCATCAGAATGTGCAAAGTCAGATGGAATCACCACTCTGAGGAAGAAGCAACCTGGGAGCGTGAAGATGATCTGATGGCCAAGTACCCAGAGCTCTTTGCTAGCCAGCCCTGAATCTCGAGGGCGAGATTCTTTTAAGAGGGATAGGTTTGTAACGCCCTGAATTTGGGGGTAGACTTTTTTTTCTTCTTTTCTCTCACCAAATTCAGGCGTTACTCTTTTCTTTTCTCGTTCTCTCGCTAAACCTTGACCTTTTCCAAAGTTTTAGCGGGGTTCGGCTTGGAATTCCCGTGTTAAGAAAAACCTTAAAATACTTTATGTTGTTTGATGCACCATGCCGAACTATGCATTCTTTGATTGCTTAGAAATGTAAGTGCATTCATCTAGGAAGATCGAATTTCGAAAAGGAGAAAAACCTTTTCTTTCTTTTTCTTTTTCTTTCTCTCCCTCCTCCTTTTTCTCTCTCCCGCGCCGTGGGCCGCCCCCCCCCCCCCCACGCGCCCCCTTTTGGGCCCAGTTGGCCCAGCCGCCCCTCCCTCTTCCCCCAAATCCCCCTCTCTCCCTCCCTTTCTTCCATTTTCTCTCTAGCCGCCGCCCCCTGCCCTAGCCGCCGCCCCTGCTCGTCGCCGGTTCGGCCGCCCGTCCCCGTCCCCGGTGAGGTCCCCCTCCCCCTCTCCTCCCTTCCCTCTCCCCTCCTCTCCCCCTCCCCGGCCCAACCGCCGCCCGGCTCGGCCGCCCCATGGCCGGCTCGGCCGCCGCCGCCCCTGCGCGCCCTGCCCCGCCCCTGGCCGGCTCGGCCGCCCCTGCGCGCCCAGCTCGGCCGCCCCTGGCCGGCTCGGCTGCCCCTGCGCGCCCTGCCCCGCCCCCTAGCCGGCTCGGCCGCCCCCTGCCCCGCGCCCGCGCCCTGCCCAGCCGCCCCTGCCCCAGGCCGGTTCAACCGCCCCCCCCCTTTTTTATTTTTTTATTTTATTTTATTTTATTTTCTTTCATTACTGTTATATATTTTATTTTAGGCAGGTTAATCATTGTTCATGTTATTGAAATAGGAAACTTAATTTAGAATTCTGTTACGCTAGTTGATTCATATAATCAATTGTTTATCCAGTTCAATGTTGATCAACTAAAAATGACTAGGTTTCCATTAGTGCATATAACTAAATTCTTTTGTTAGAACCAATTGTAACTAATCATTAGTGCATAAGGTTTAACCCCCCCCCCCCCCCGCGAGACCCTTTCCGGTTTCTTTCTAACCATAATGAATGCGATATCGAATGTCATACTTGATGCATATTTACTTTATTTGTTCCCTTGTATGATGTATTGTTTGTTTCCCAATTTGAATGGATGAATGTATGTATGCTTGCAATCGCATAGAGAACGATCCGGTCGAAGAGCCCGAAGAACTCGCAGGAGAAGCCCCTGAGCAGCAGTCGGTTGGTGGAGGCAAGTGTCCTTTGACCTATCTCTGTCCTAATCATTCTTTAATTCACCTCCCGCATTACACATTTATACCTAAGGATTGACTAGCTTTTGTTATCCATGTCCTTGTTTACCTATTTGGGTCGGATTATTACTGTTTAGCTTCATGCTATTGCTCAACTCTAATCAATGAACATGATGAGATTATATATGATAAGCTGTTTTCCCTTCTCTTATCATGATGTTATACTTGTGGTCTTCAAGGGGGCTCGAGCGGTTTCTCGAGTGCCTCTCCGTAAGGACCTGTTCTATGGATGACCGCCCGGGAAAACAGTGCAACCATGAGGGTGGAATGGGACGCCCTTAGCTGAATAATTAGAGGAACCGGGGTGTAGTTCGCTTAGCCGTCGTGCCGTGAATGGGGCTCGGTGTATGCGGCTCGCTCTACCAAGGTTGATTTGTCCCTTGGGGAGGAGTGCGGTACATTTAGGAAACCTAACGGGCGACTGCAGTCCCGGGGAATCTTTGTAAAGGCTACGTAGTGATGCCCTGCTGGGTCACCTTGGTAGTGATCAATGGAGAGTCATGATCTCCGGGTAGAAAGGGAATCACGGCTTGTGGGTAAAGTGCACAACCTCTGCAGAGTGTTTGAAAACTGATATATCAGTCGTGCTCGCGGTTATGAGCGGCCAAGGGAGCTCCAATGATTAGTGGTACTTGATCAGAGACATTTTGGTTTATAGATGACAATGAGGATGGTTATGATTATGCTTATGGTAATGGTAAGTGGTATTCTTTCCGTTTGGAAAGGGTACTTTGGGTTAATAACTTGGGTTAATGCTAAAACCTGGCTTTCTACTAGTAAATAACAAACTGACCAACTAAAAGCAACTGCTTGACTTATCCCCACATAAAGCTAGTCCACTACAGCCAAACAGGATACTTGCTGAGTATGTTGATGTGTACTCACTCTTGCTCTACACACCAAACCCCCCCCCCAGGTTGTCAGCATTGCAACCACTGCTCAGGAGAAGATGAAGCTGTGGAAGGAGACTTCCAGGAGTTCCAAGACTACGACGAGTTCTAGGTGTGGGTTAGCGGCAACCCCCAGTCGGCTGCCTGTGAAGGCCGCTGTTATCTACGTTTCTTTTCCGCACTTTGATTTATTGTAAGGACTATATGGATGTCTCAGACGTATGATGTAATCGACTATTATTTCCCTTTTAATACTATTTGAGCACTGTGTGATGATGTCCATGTTATGTAACTGCTGTGTACGTGAATAACTGATCCTGGCACGTACATGGTTCGCATTCGGTTTACCTTCTAAAAACCGGGTGTGACAATAGAGATGGCTATTATTGGGCATGAAGGTGCTATTCAGCCTCCAAATGAACATGTAAGTGTGTCAAACAGATCGTGGACAGTAACCAGGTCAGATATTGTTGGGCATTAACGTGTTATTCATGGAAAAAATATGGTTGTCAGTAGAGAACTAACTTGAGTAGTCAATCTTATGGAATTTGCAAAAAAAAAATTGACCCCTCATCCGCATCTTCAATCTCAAGGGAATCACACACAACAGAACCCTGACCACCACAAGAGCAAGAGAGAGAAACATAACTTAACAATGCGAAGGCTAAAAAATGAAGGCATGGTCATGACCTTTTTCCTTTCAAATAAAATGGGTTGCTTAAAAAGAACACATCCTTGAAAACTTCTCACATTGTTTCCAAAATTGTATATCAGGGAAGAGGCCCCCTCACTGGTTCGGTCAACCATTGATGGCAAAGAACCTGTTAAGGATGAAAAGGTGAGAAGTGATAACTAAATAAACATTCTGTAACTGATCAGGAGACATGATCTCATAAGATATAGAATAATTCATGTTTCTTCAAGGATCTCCAAAATCACATTTCGGCTTGTTCAGACCATTAAAACCAAATACTACTATTAAATGACTTCAGATTGGGCCACGTCTAGTTATAAATATAGTATAAGGCCACATCTAAACCATGTCTGCTCAAGTTATTTCAACACCTCTTGGCAGTTTCTGACTGGCCAATGCTTGAGTAGACCCCAAATCATAGTATCTTCTAATTTGTAGTCCTTTTCAATGAACTGAATAATACAATAGGATAGCCCTTGATGGTTGATCGCAACAAAATTGGGTTTATGCAGGGGGATGAGAGCACGGGCATGGATTAGCTTGTGCTCCTCCATTCGCAGGGCAAAGCTCCCTTATGCCATTGTGGCGCTGCATCTCAAAGATGAACAGGTCACCTAAAGAAATGCAGACAGACTTATAGTTAGTGCACATAATCATAGAAAGACTTACAGTTAGTGCAAGAAGGTGAACTTTTGGATTCTTGTGGCCAATTCATTTCTTCAGTGCCTTGATGACATCTATTGATTGACAACATCTTTTGAAGGTGAATCAACTTAAATTACCTAGAAATAGTTGAACTGTCACTCTGTCAACAGGTTGGGGATCGCCCATGTAACACCCCAGGTGTTACCATGGCTAGAGCCCACCTTGCTATCAAAGGGTATGAGCCCCTGTGGAAGAACTTAATGAATAGAAGCATAAGGGCCTTGGAAAGCTAGAGGTTAACCAAGGATTTTGAGTGACCAAAAGCATTACTCTGATCCTTGCACACTTACTACCTTGGATGAGAAGGGAGAAGAACCCTAGATCTCTCTTAGACCCTATCTCCCAAAACCCTAGATAAGGGGGGAAAAGAGGGTGAGCAAGTGTGCAAAACATGAGTAACTTTTACCCAAACCTTAAGTGGCTTTGTAACCAGCAATTAGGGGAGGGAAATATTGCAAAAAGGCCCCTGGTGAAACCCCAAATCAAATCACTAAGTGGAGAGAGAGCTAGAGCTCTCTATGCCTCTCTAAGTCCATATTTAACCCTAGTTTAAGGATCAGCCGTGTTCACCTTGAAGATGGCATCAAATCCACTTGTGATCTATACCAAAAATGTGGCATACTACCTAGGGCACCCACTGGAAAAAGTTGAGCCCGAGACTCGGACGTTTGACATGCCATGGCATGGCTTTTGTCGCGAAGTGCCCAGTGTGACACACCTGTTTTGGCATCCAAAGATCTCCCTCCCTAGGCCGTATCTGCCCCGACTTCTCACAGTTGAGTGACAGCCCTAGGTGCCAGGAAGAGGTCTGCGCCGAACCTTTGCAAAGATTCGCACGTTTGCGACCTCTGTCGACGTTTGAACACTGGAAGAAACAAACCGCCACGTGTTCGACGCGTTCTGCCGCGCCAGAGCTCGCCCGCGCGCGCCCCCGCGAGCCCCGCGCCGCGCCCAAGCCAAGCCAGCGCCCTGGTCCGCGTCCGCGCCTATAAAACGCCCAAGAGCCTTGGCCGTACCCCTCCGCACGCACCCAAGTCTCACCGGAGCTCAGTTCGCCGCCGTCTGCCTGTGCGCGACGTGCCCGCGGCCGCTCGAGCCACTGCCGCCGTAGACCGGCCAGCCCAGCCTTCCGCCGTCCCATCCAACCCTCGGACACGAGTATACACCCGCCAGTGAAGCTCCCCGGGCCAGGAATCGGGCTCTGCTTCGCCGGAGGCGCCGGAACATGGTCACCGGACTTCGCCCGCCCGCCGGCAACCGTGGACCAAGGCGCACAGTGAGTCTCTCTCCGATTCCATTGCACGATTAGACTCCTTAGACCTCCATGAATCTCCCCATGCCCCTGGATTGAACTGTACCGCCGTGGATAGGCCGGAGCCCACGCCGCCGACGAGCTCGCCCGTCTGCGCCCGTGGTCCGGGCGATTCCGGCCATCCCCGACGACGAGCCGTACCTCGACGTGATCGCCAGAACCTCCCCGAGCAAACCCTGCCCTTCGCCGGACCTCCCTCGCCTCGCCAGCCGAGCTCCTTCTTGGCCGAGCTCCTCCCTTGCATTGATGTCGGACGTCGCTGCCGCTGCCACTACCTCGCTCACTCGTCGCGCAGTGAGCTCACCGTCGCTCATGGAGCCCCCACTCCCTGCTTGCGTGCTGCTGCGCAGTGCCCATGGTGCTTGCTAGGTGCTCGACGAAATGTGCCGCAACCCCGTTGTCTTCGTGCGCTGCCGGCTCGCTGTTTGGTGGAGCCAATGGACAGCACGCCGTGATGCCGCCGTGTGTTCGCTGTTTTTGTGCAGCCCCGAACATCGACGTCGTTCACCCCGGTGAGACCGCGACGCTCCTTGTTTGGTTCCGCATCGACGTTATTTTCATACGATTAATTGTGTATGTGTGCTGTTTTATTTTTGTGGAGGAGAGAACCCCGTGTTTTGCGTGGAGAAGGCAAGCCGCTCAACGCTCGTCGACGTGCGGAGCTATGCACAAATCGAATCGCCAACGTTCTTACAAACACCGATTGGGTTTGTTTATGGTGAGCCGATGCATATCGCTCTCGATCGACTCGATTAATTATTTTGAATGGATGTGTGTAAAATGTTTCGATTGTGCGCATTGGTAGGATCGCGTTTACGATTGGAGAACAAGAGGTTCAATGCGTGCAATTTGTAGTTGTCTAATTATGTTTTGGTCGATGTGGTGCATGTTTAAAAAAATTGCGTTGGTATGGATTGAATTTTGCGTAGAGAAGAAAACGAAGAAGAAAGGAACTCGGCTGTTTTCATATCTTGGTAGGAAAAGTATGCGATGCGTTGTTTGAGGCGAAAAACTAAGTTACAAAATGCGGCTTTTGTTTTGGGAAATGTATTGATATGTGGTTATGCGAAAAGTGTAATTGCTTTATGCAATGTGATGGAATTCATGATTATATAAGGAGCATATTTATTGATGTGACGAGTAGTTAGAAAATGCTAGTTGCGTGAAGGATGAATTATTAAAACATGAGTATCGGAGTTCATATAATAGTGGTCGCGCCACATTGGTTGAAGTGTCTCGAGTGCACGCCACAACATGGTTGTATGCGAGACAAGGTTGTGTGCCTGATGCGTTTAGTAAAAATCCATTGGTGTCACTAGTGTTAAGTTGAGGTTGATTTGCGCGTGGAAAGTGACAGTGTCTTTAATACTTAGAACTCTTGGTCGATAGTAGAAATTGTTTTGGCTTATGTAGAGAGGTGATGACATGCCGTAAGTAGTCATCACTTCCTCTATAATTATAAGTCGAGTCTTTACACGTTAGGCGTTCCTTAAATTGTGCTTCACAAATGAGTGTATGCTTGTGTTTATGACTTGAATAGATGTTTTCGAGTAAACTAATAAGTTCCTTAAGCAATTAGGTGTAAGGTGTTTATAGTGACACTTTATCCCGAAGGGCGTTAAGTCTGTGCATAAATAAGAGGTAAGTGTACTTGTGTAGTGTGGATTGATTTTGAGTACATATGTCGCAAGAAATGGATTAGTGCGCATATAGGAGATGAATGTGTGTGATGAAATGGTGACATGCCTTCGTATTCATCATGTCGTCTGTTTGGTGACTTAGCCGAGAGTCGTGAAGAAATGTCGCTTACCTATGTGTTAATATTGCCCCTCTGCAACTCTGTATAATTGTCATGTGAAGTATGATTGGATTAGTCTATGGTTGCGACGTGTGGCGAAGTGATGGCATGACTACGTAGCCGTCACGTCACCTATCATGTGACTATGTTAGGTGTGTCTTGATCTAAGTTCGAGTAAGTCAAGTCTCTAGAACGCGGCAATTCTTAAATTGTATAGAAGCTGAAATGTTGATCGCTGTTTTGGACTGCACGCGCTGTTTTAGTTGTGCTGTATGTTTGATAAACTAAATTGTGTCTTCTGTAGATATGTGCTATAGAAAAGTTGTAGATAACATGATTATCTTGCTTGTACAAAAATTTGACAGCCATAAACCTGATCGTTTAGGAGTTGTGTTTTTCGCAAGCCCAGCATCTGAATCTGTCGAATTTCAGAACAGATTTCGGAAATTGCAATGGTTGCTTAAGTTAATGTTGAAATCAGTTATTGGTGTTCACAATAAAGTTGTAGACAACTCTATTATCTTACTTGTGTTAAAATTTGACAGCCATAGGTCTGACAGTTTAGGAGTTGTGCTTTTTACAAATTCAGTAACTGAATCTGTCCAAATTCTGTACAGATTTCAGAAACTGTATTGTTTGTTCAATTTAATGTTGCAATCTGTTCATCGTCATTATAAGAAAGTTGTAGATGCTTTTCTGATCTTGCTTGTGTTAAAATTTCATAACTAAAGGCCTGACGGTTTAAGAGTTATGAATTTTATAAACTGCTTGCTGTGTTCTGTCCTCTGTCAGAACAGATTTCAAAAACTGTAATGTTTGATTCGAATAAACCTGGAATCACTTCTTGGTGATTATAAAAGTTATGTAGTACTTTTCCCAAGCTTTCCAAAAAGTCTTGGATCACTATTTTTGGTGGTCTGAAGCTTAAGTTATGAATGTTACAATTATGAAAACTGAATCTGTCCAGTTCTGGACAGCAAGGTCTTTTAGTGATATTTACACTTAGTTAAATATTGAATCACCCTGTGATGTTTATAAACAATTTGTAGAACATTTAATTAGCTTTTCAGAAAGTCTAGGATCACTTTGTTTGGATGTCTGAATCTTCAGTTGTGAATTTTTGAAGTTGCTAGCCTGAATCTGTCCAAATCTGGATAGCGCTGTGGTATTAGCATGTTTTGACCTTGCTAAGTGCTGAATCATGTTGTGATGACAATACCAAAATTGTAAAGCACTTTTTAAGCTTTTCAGAAAGTCCTAGTTTGCTATGTTTGGGTTAATGGTTGAAAAGTTATGATTAAAACGAGTTACTGCTATGCTGCTGTCCTAAAAATCTGCAAGTGCGCATTTAAGTGTTTAGTTCACCCTTCGGCTAAAAATGCTTAGTTAGCACTTAACGGACCTAGACTTGTAATGTCTAAACTTAAGTTAACATGTGTCCATGATTATTGTGCTTGCTTGCTGAGGTTGGCTATGGATAGGAGTTTCGTAGTTATTGATGCCTAGATGCTCTGTGAAACTTGTGTTGTTTGAGATGATTTTGTATGATCATGAGAACCAATAAAAAGTCGTATCTAAATAAATAAAATGTGCGTGCTTGTGATGTTGTAATTGTGTTGCGTAAATAAATAACATGTTGTCGTCTTTTTAATGGTGTTCAGGTTGAACGTCGATAACGTGTAGATAAGTAAAGCTAACATGTGGTTGTCTGCGGCGTCTTCCACTTTAATGTTTAGTTCGCCACTGTATCTTTTTATATCTTGTGCTGTTTCATTATATTCATACATATGCATCTTGCATCTCATATAGGACCGAGAGATGATGATCGAGCCAGTGATGTGGTGCCAACCACAAGATGCCATGGTGGACGACCTGAAGAATGATGGACATAACCAGGATTTGCTCGCCAAGCGAGTACCTCCCCCAGCAAAACACTATCTAAGTGTTAAAATAAAGGCAAGCCCCGGTTTTATGCATAACCTGTTCTATATGATATTTTACTACACTTATTGTTTGTAGGCTTGTATTGTGCACTTAAGTGTAGGAGTTGATTTAAACCCTAGTTGCATGATCTCAGGAATCCTATTAAGATGAATACTAGTATGCTAGGTCGAGTAGCTGCTTTATTAATTAGGATCTCGATAGAAGTCGAGTGATTTTTCTAGCACTCGCGCGAGGTCAGGATTTGGTTGTATCCACTTTGATAACAGAATGGTGATGGTCTGTGGACACGGTCCATGGGGACGCGTGGTCTACGAGATGAAAATTGGAATAAGGATTAACGTGCGGATACCTGTGTCAAGCGTTTGAATGTACTAAACACATACCGAGAAATATGGTAAATCGGTAAGCCTAGTACCTGAGTGAACCTGCCCGCAGACATACCCCCTCACGCGACCTGAGACGAGGTCTCCCATTCCGGTTATGGTGGGTACAAGTGCGGTCACTGCACGACGGCCAGTCGGGGTCAGTGAGGCATTGTACGCCAAGGCGGTGAGACCTGATCTGTTGCCAGGGAATCGATGGGGACGGTTGATGTGTGTGGGGACGGAGTGCCTCGCCACGTCGTGTGTTTAGGTTTACCTTGCAAGGATAAAAACTCGATTCGAATCGTCTGCTTCTCGCAGCTAATGAGACTGCTTGATCCATTGTACTGCATTGAGTAATAAGTGGAAATGAAGTGACTGGCAAAAGATATTGATTGGTAAAAATGTTTGATACCATGTATGCTTAGCTAGGTACACATTTAGTCTAAAGGATTCTACTAAAACTTGAAATGCTAAAACTTGTTTTTAGAAACTCAGCTAGTGCTTTTGGCAACCAAACCCCACAGCCAAACGGCTGCATGTCTAGAGGTAGAGGAGTATAGACTCCTCACACCGGGTAAGTCTAGCTGAGTATTAGTATACTCAGCCTTGCTTGTGGCACAATTTTTGCAGGTACTCCTTAGGTTGATTTGGTTGATGGTGTGACTTGGCCCCCATCCCTGCCACCGGGATAGACAGTCGAGTGGGTTACTTCTTCCGCAGGAGAGGACCAGGAGGAGTAGCGTGGCCAGGCTTCGCCATGTTGCTCGGTTCTTCTCCGTTAGTTATTTCCGCTGCACTAAAAATTTTGATTATTATTTCTGAAACTCCGATAATGTAATCACTAATGATACTCCTCAAATTTGTGGTATTATGTTTTATTGTATTTCTCTGTGCCTCACCTTCGTGTGAGTTAGTGGTATTCGATCCTGGTAAGTGGCTTTATCGGACTAGATCTGAGGGACTGACGGGTTATTCCTGTTTAAGTGTGTTGCTGCCCTTAAGGGTGCGACTTGGGCACTTAAGCTGGAATAATTCGGGCGGTTCCGCCACAGCCCACAACTATTTCTATTTCCCCTTTGTCAACTTAAGCGCCATATGTGAGTTTGACCCGTGTCTCGCATTTTCCCATCTGTTACAAGTACTCCCACTCCGCACTTCACACACTAATCAAATGAGTCACAATTCTTTAGTAGTTTCCTATCAAACTGGTGCCGCGAAGTTTTTCACTTGGGCCCGTTTCTTTAGTTTCTTGCGTCTGGCGCGACAGTGCTTTCACTTGGCCCCGTTTCTTGAGTCTGTGACAGCTCAACGTTTCTGAGAGCACCTAGAGGGGGGGTGAATAGGTGATCCTATAAAACTTACAAACTTATAGCCACAAAAACTTGATTGGGAGTTAGCACAGTAATGCCAAGTGGCTAGAGAGGAGTCTTAACAAAACACAATAACCACAAGAGATCAACACAGAGATGGCACAGTGGTTTATCCCGTGGTTCGGCCAAGACCAACGCTTGCCTACTCCACGTTGTGGCGTCCCAACGGACGAGGGTTGCAATCAACCCCTCTCAAGCGGTCCAAAGACCCACTTGAATACCATGGTGTTTTGCTTTGCTTTTCTATATCCCGTTTGCGAGGAATCTCCACAACTTGGAGTCTCTCGCCCTTACACTTTGATGATCACAAAGAAGCACGGAGTAAAGGAGGGATGAGCAACTCACACAAGACACAAAGATCACAGCAAATACGCACACACAAGACCCAGACTTGAGCTCAAGAGACTATCATGAGTTCCTCACTAGAACGGAGCTCAAATCACTAAGAATGTCGAACAAGTGCGCAAGAACGAAGTGTGAGTGATCAACTATGCTCAAAGAATGCTTGGATGTCTTCTCCATGCACCAAGGGGTCCCTTTTATAGCCCCAAGGCAGCTAGGAGCCGTTGAGAGCATTGTGGGAAGGCAATTCTTGCCTTCTGTCAACTGGCGCACCGGACAGTCCGGTGCACCACCGGACACTGTCCGGTGCGGATTGCTTTCCTTATTTGGCGAAGCCGACCGTTGCAGATGCAGAGCCATTGGCGCACCGGACACTGTCCAGTGCACACCGGACAGTCCGGTGCTCCAATGTGACCATTGGCTCGGCCACGCGTCACGCGCGGAATCCTCGGCCGACCGTTGGCCCGGCTGAATGTTGGCTCACCGGACAGTCCGGTGCCTCACCGGACAGTCCGGTGAATTATAGCCGTACGCCGTTGATGGCTTCCCGAGACCGACGACTTCGCCTGTGAACGGCACACCGGACAGTCCGGTGCACCACCGGACAGTCCGATGATTTATACCGTACACCACCGTCAAAGTCCCGAGAGCAGCAAGTTCGCCAGAGCCAGCCTGGCGCACCGGACACTGTCTGGTGCACCACCGGACAGTCTGGTGCACCCAGACTGCGCAGACTTTGGCTGAGCAAAGCCATCTCTTTTCCAATTCGATTTCTCCTGTTTCCAGCACTTAGACACAATACATTAGTTCATAAAACAATGTACTAAGTCTAGAAACATACCTTTTGATTTGATTTGCACTTTGTCCACCACTTTGCATAGATTAACACAAAAGCACTTGTGTTGGCACTCAATCACCAAAATACTTAGAAATGGCCCAAGGGCACATTTCCCTTTCAATCTCCCCCTTTTTGTGATTTATGCCAACACAACAAAAAGCAACTAGAACAAGTGCAATATCAATGCAAATGAAAACTCAAAATTGTTTTGATTTAAATTTGGCATATATGGATCACTCTTTGCCACCACTTGGTTTGTTTTTGCAAATAAACCTCAATTTCCTATCTCTAAGTCAAACACACTTGTAGAGACATAAAGAGAGTTGTTCCAATAGAAATTGATCACAGTATCAAAAACTCCCCCTATTTCCCATAATCAACCATTCTCCCAACAAGAGACCAACTTTTGACAAAAAGAACCGATAAGAGTATTTTGACAAAACAAAAGCTCTATTCTATTATTTTCAAAAATTCTCAAGTGGTAGCTGATCCATTTATTGCTTTGGCCTTATTTTCTCCCCCTTTGGCATCAAGCACCAAAACGGGATCAATCTTGGCCCTTAAACCTCATTGCCTCACCAAAATCTTCACATAAGAGTACAAAGGCAATAAGAGTACATGAGATGAACTTGGAATAAGTTACCCTCTCATCGGAGTGCAGTGGAAGTCTTTCATGGTCCAAGTCCACCTTTTCCCTTTCATACCTCCTTTGAGACTAAATTAAGCAAACTCAAGCACACAGTTAGTCTCAAAGGGTCAAGTTGTAGCACAACTCCCCCTAAATATGTGCATCATTTGCAAAAGGACTTGTGAGGTCCGGGGAGTGATTGTACAACTTGAGCACCATAGTAAGCAACAAAATGCATAAGGAATATGATCAAAGGCATAAACACATGTATGCTATAAATCAATCCAAGTTCCGCGAATCTAAGACATTTAGCTCACTATGCAGCCTGCAAAAGGTCTTCTCATCTAGAGGCTTGGTAAAGATATCGGCTAGCTGGTTCTCGGTGCTAATATAGAACACTTCGATATCTCCCTTTTGCTGGTGGTCTCTCAAAAAGTGATGCCGGATGTCAATGTGCTTTGTGCGGCTATGCTCAACAGGATTGTCCGCTATGCGGATAGCACTCTCATTGTCACATAGGAGTGGGACTTTGCTCAGATTGTAGCCAAAGTCCTGGAGGGTTTGCCTCATCCAAAGTAGTTGCGCGCAACACTGTCCTGCGGCAACATACTCGGCCTCAGCGGTGGATAGGGCAACGGAAGTTTGTTTCTTAGAATTCCATGACACCAGGAACCTTCCTAAGAATTGGCACGTCCCCGATGTACTCTTCCTATCGACCTTACATCCAGCATAGTCGGAATCTGAATATCCAATCAAGTCAAAGTTAGACCCCTTTGGATACCAGATCCCGAAGCAAGGCGTAGCGACTAAATATCTAAGAATTTGCTTCACAGCCACTAAGTGACACTTCCTTGGATCGGATTGAAATCTAGCACACATGCATACGCTAAGCATAATATCCGGTCTACTAGCACATAAATAAAGTAAAGACCCTATCATTGACCGGTATGCCTTTTGATCAACGGACTTACCTCCTTTGTTGAGGTCGGTGTGTCCGTCGGTTCCCATCGGAGTTTTTGCGGGCTTGGCGTCCTTCATCCCAAACCGCTTTAGCAAGTCTTGCGTGTACTTCGTTTGGGAGGTGAAGGTGCCATCCTTGAGTTGCTTCACTTGGAACCCAAGGAAGTAGTTCAACTCGCCCATCATCGACATCTCGAATTTCTGCGTCATCACCCTGCTAAACTCTTCACAAGACTTTTGATTAGTAGAACCAAATATTATGTCATCGACATAAATTTGGCACACAAAAAGATCACCATCGCAAATCTTACTGAAAAGAGTTGGATCGGCTTTCCCAACCTTGAAATCATTAGCAATTAAAAAGTCTCTAAGGCATTCATACCATGCTCTTGGGGCTTGCTTAAGTCCATAGAGCGCCTTAGAGAGCTTACACACGTGGTCGGGGTACCGTTCATCCTTGAAGCCAGGGGGTTGCTCCACGTACACCTCCTCCTTGATCGGCCCGTTGAGGAAAGCGCTCTTCACATCCATTTGGAACAACCTGAAAGAATGGTGAGCGGCATATGCTAGCAAAATACGAATTGATTCTAGCCTAGCCACAGGAGCGAAAGTCTCCTCAAAGTCCAAACCTGCGACTTGGGCATAACCTTTTGCCACAAGTCGAGCCTTGTTCCTCGTCACCACCCCGTGCTCGTCCTATTTGTTGCGGAACACCCACTTGGTTCCCACAACGTTTTGCTTGGGACGAGGCACCAGTGTCCAAACTTCATTCCTCTTGAAATTATTGAGCTCTTCCTGCATGGCCAACACCCAGTCCGGATCTAGCAAGGCCTCTTCTACCCTGAAAGGCTCAATAGAAGAGACAAAAGAGTAATGCTCACAAAAATTCACCAATCTAGAGCGAGTAGTTACTCCCTTGCTAATATCACCCAAAATTTGGTCGACGGGATGATTCCTTTGAATCGTCGCTCGAACTTGGGTTGGAGGTGCCTGAGGTGCTTCTTCCTCTTCAATTTGGACATCCTGTGCTCCCCCTTGATCACGCACCTCCACTTGAGGTACCTGTTCATCATCTTGGGTTGGGGGATTCACCATCGTTGAGGAAGAAGGTTGATCTTGCTCTTTTTGTTCCTGAGGCTACACATCTCCAATCGCCATGGTGCGTATCGCGACCGTTGGAACGTCTTCTTCATCTACATCATCAAGATCAACAACTTGCTCTCTTGGAGAGCCATTAGTCTCACAAATACAACGTCGCTAGAGACTTCAACCAAACTCGATGATTTGTTGAAGACTCTATACGCCTTTGTATTTGAGTCATAACCTAACAAAAATCCTTCTACAGCTTTGGGAGCAAATTTAGAAGTTCTACCTTTCTTCACAAGAATATAACACTTGCTCCCAAATACACGAAAGTAAGACACATTGGGTTTGTTACCGGTTAGAAGCTCATACGAAGTCTTCTTGAGGAGGCGGTGAAGGTAGACCTGGTTGATGGCGTGGCAAGCCGTGTTCACGGCTTCCGACCAAAACCGCTCGGGGGTCTTGAACTCTCCAAGCATCGTCCTCGCCATGTCTATGAGCGTCCTGTTCTTCCTCTCTACCACACCATTTTGCTGTGGTGTGTAGGGAGCGGAGAACTCGTGCTTGATCCCCTCCTCTTCAAGGAACTCCTCCACTTGAAGGTTCTTGAACTCGGACCCGTTGTCGCTCCTTATCTTCTTCACCTTGAGCTCAAACTCATTTTGAGCTCTCCTTAGGAAGCGCTTGAGGGTCCCTTGGGTTTCAGATTTATCCTGCAAAAAGAATACCCAAGTGAAGCGGGAAAAATCATCAACTATAACAAGACCATACTTACTTCCTCCTATGCTTAGATAGGCGACGGGTCCGAAGAGGTCCATATGAAGCATCTCCAAAGGTCTTGATGTGGTCGTCACATTTTTGGTGTGATGAGAGCTTCCCACCTGTTTGCTTGCTTGACAAGTTGCACAAGGTCTATCTTTTTCGAAATGCACATTAGTTAGACCTATCACGTGTTCTCCCTTTAGAAGCTTGTGAAGGTTCTTCATCCCCACATGTGCTAAACGGCGATGCCACAGCCAGCCCATGCAAGTCTTAGCAATTAAGCATGCATCTAGACCGGCCTCCTCTTTTGCAAAATCAACTAAATAAAGTTTGTCGTCTAGTACACCCTTAAAAGCTAGTGAACCATCACATCTTCTAAAGACAAACACATCTACATTTGTGAATAAACAATTATATCCCATTTTACAAAGTTGACTAACGGATAACATATTATATCCAAGCGGTGCAGTAATCTCTACTAATTATTAATAGGCTACTGTAGACTGCCCCCGCCCCTACGCCCGCCCGCCGCGATCCGCCCGCCCGCCCACCGCAATCCCCGCTGCAAATGCCGCAATCCCCGCCCGCCCTCCGCAATCCTGCCTGCAGTCGCTGCCTCGATGCTCAGTGACGAGCGCTCCCCTGCCTCGCATCCCCCTGCCTGCAGCCACCGCCAGGGGCCCACCTCGCCTCGCTCCACCCTTGCCCCCCGTTGTGCTTCGCGAGCATGGGGTCCGGGCGGATGCGTATGGCCTACGCCGCAGCGATGCCAATTGACTTGTCCCCCGCTCAAGCACCGACAGATGAGGAGGTGAAGGCGGTTGAAGAGGACAATAAGGTGGTGGTCAAGCACCGTTCACCAGCTTCATCATGGAGTCCTCCACGGGCGTGTGTCGGGCCAGGCGCACATCTGGTGTGGTGGCCTCGGCCTCGGTCGCCAGCCCCACTAGCCACCGCTGCTTCGACGAGGATGTGCTGGAGGGCATCCGCCGCGCCGTTGTCAACAGCGCCTACAAGGTCATCAGCCTCAAGGGCTACACCTCCTGGGCCATCGGCTACTCCGTCGCCAGCCTCGCCATGTCGCTGCTCCGCGACCAGCGCCGCATCCACCCGGTCTCCATCCTCGCCAGGGGGTTCCACGGCATCCCCGACGGGAACGTCATCTTCCTCAGCCTGCCCACCAGGCTCGGCCGCGTCGGCATCCAGGGCATCACCGAGATGGAGCTCACCGAGGAGGAGGCCAAGCGACTACGCTGCTCCGCCAAGACCATCTGGGAGAACTGCCAGCTCCTTGGCCTCTGATGATCATATCATCGTCTCTCTTCATTAATTAAGACCATGATCACGGTACATTCGCTCAATGCAGTTCAGGTTCAACGCTGAAAAACGTTATCAACCAACAGTAACAGTCAAAGTCCATTTAGCTCAGGTATCCTCGAATATTATTAACTTATGCCTGAACAAATACTTACGAGTTAAATGCTCATCCATGCGTATTGGACTCTCAGGTTTGACTAAGTTGTCTTGCATCTTTTCTATCAGCTCTTCAACACGCTTAGTCGTTGCATTAACTGATTCCAACAGCATATCCAACTCAAACCTGAAATTAGGAATAAGTTCCTATTAAATCAACTTAAGCATCACATGCATAGGTCAATCGGCGTGCATAATTCAATCGGCTGCCACGCATTATTGTTGTCTGACCAGCGGCAGTGGGCATAGGGCACGCTGTCGGCATAGATCCCCTTCAACAACCGATCATCTCGGCAGCAAACTTCAGCGTCCACATCGGTATGTCTCTGCTCAACCTTCTGTAAGTTCATTAGGATGCCTATGCGCAACTGGTTCATTCCCTTAGTCACTATACGAGGATTGTGAAATGGCTTTTGTCACACTTACGAATGAAAGGGAGGCTCAACAGACATTTACGGGAGGAGTCTGATGTGAGCTGGGTAGCAGAGTGCTCCCAGCCTGTTGACCCACACTTACGAAATACTGAGAACATTGTAGTTGTATGATTAAATTTTTAAAAAAGTTGTTTCCTCATGTTTTCAGACATTTGGGTTGCCCAGTGATTATAGTGCAGCTTTAGCCCATTCATTTGAGCATGGTGGATCTGTTTTTCTAGCAACATGATAGCATGCAACAACATCCAAAATGTTGATAAAATTCATAAATTTTTGCTTGTTGAAAATATCCATAGAGAGTGTCAGTGATGCTGGGTTCCACGATCAAGAATATGCAAATGTGAGACTTGGACTTGGAGTGCCACTGCACTGCAACATGCAAATATCTTAGCTGAAGATTGCTTGGGCGCTGAAAGGGAAATGTGCCCTTGGGCCATTTCTAAGTATTTTGGTGATTGAGTGCCAACACAAGTGCTTAAATGTGAATTTATGCTCATGGATGGACAAAGTGCAAATCAAGAGTAAAGGTATGTTTCTAGGTCTTAGTACATTGGTTTTGTGTACTAATATACTTGTCTAAGTGTTAGAAACAGAAAGAAGAAGAAAAGAAGAAAGGTGCAAAAGACTTGGCTGTGTACAACCAAGACTCAGCTCGGTCTGGCACACCGGACTGTCCGGTGGTGCACCGGACAGTGTCCGGTGCGCCAGGCTGGCTCGAGCGAAGTGGCTGCTCTCGGGAATTCACCGGCGACGTACGGCTAAAATTCACCGGACTGTCCGGTGAGCCAACGGTCGGCCGGGCCAACGGTCGGCCGCGCAATCTGCGCGGGACACGTGGCCGAGCCAACGGCTAGAAGACGGCACCGGACATGTCCGGTGCGCCAACGGCTCCAGATCTGCAACGGTCGGCAGCGCTGTTTAAGGAAAGAAATCGGGCACCGGACAGTGTCCGGTGTGCACCGGACTGTCCGGTGCACCCGACGACAGAAGGCAAGGATGGCCTTCCAGATTTGCTCTCAACGGCTCCTAGCTGCCTTGGGGCTATAAAAGGGACCCCTAGGCGCATGAAGGAGGACACCAAGCAACCTTAGAGCATTCTTGATCATCCACACTCAGTCTTTGCGCATTCGTTTGTCATTCTCAGTGATTCAAGCTCCGTTCTAGTGAGAACTTTGAGATAGTCTTTTGAGCTCGATTCTTGGCCGTGTGTGTGCGCATTTTGCTGTGGATTTGTGTGTGTTGCTTCCCTCCCTTACTCTGTGTTTCTTTGTGATCATATACTTGTAAGGGCAAGAGACTCCAATTTGTGGAGATTCCTTACAAACGGGATAAAGAAAAGAAAGCAAAACACTGTGGTATTCAAGTGGGTCTTTGGACCGCTTGAGAGGGGTTGATTGCAACCCTCGTCCGTTGGGATGCCACAACGTGGAGTAGGCAAGCGTTGGTCTTGGCCGAACCACGGGATAAACCACTGTGCCATCTCTGTGATTGATCTTCTGTGGTTATTGTGTTTTGTTGGGACTCCTCTCTAGCCACTTGGCATTATCTGTGCTAACACTTAACCAAGTTTTGTGGCTTAAGTTTGAAGTTTTACAGGATCACCTATTCACCCCCCCCCCTCTAGGTGCTCTCAATTGGTATCGGAGCCGTTCTCTTCAAGAGGGGACTAATCGCCCGAAGAGATGGATCCTAAGGGAAAGGGGATGGTGGTCAACAACGAAAAGGAGTCTTTCGTCAACGAGCCAAAGGATGACAAGCCCACTGACTCCGGCTCGGGCTACAAGCGAAAGGAAGGGAAGAAGAAGAAGACAAAGCGCATCAAGGAGATCATATACTACGACGATAGTGATGAGTCTACTTCTTCCCAAAAGGACGACGACAACGACTACAAAAAGACGGTCAATTCGAACTTTTCATTTGATTATTCTCGTATTCAACATAGTTCGAATTCGCATTTGCTTTCCATTCCTCTTGGCAAACCTCCACACTTCGATGGGGAGGACTACGGATTTTGGAGTCACAAAATGCGTAGTCACTTATTCTCTCTCCATCCAAGCATTTGGGAGATTGTAGAGAATGGAATGAAGTTTGATAGCTCGGATAACTCTATGCTCATAAATGAACAAATCCATAGAAATGCACAAGCTACTACTGTTCTCTTAGCGTCCTTGTGCAGGGAAGAGTACAACAAGGTGAGCGGCTTGGACAATGCCAAGCAAATATGGGACACCCTCAAGATCTCTCACGAGGGGAATGACATCACCATGCTCACCAAAATGGAGTTGGTGGAGGGCGAGCTTGGACGATTCGCCATGATAAGGGGAGAGGAGCCAACCCAAACGTACAACCGGCTCAAGACCCTCATCAACAAAATAAGGAACTACGGAAGCACGTGATGGACGGACCACGACGTCGTCCGCCTAATGCTAAGATCCTTTACCGTTCTTGATCCTCATCTTGTGAACAATATTCGTGAGAATCCCAGGTACACGATGATGACGCCCGAGGAGGTACTCGGAAAATTCGTAAGCGGGCGGATGATGATCAAGGAGGCGAGATACGTCGACGACGCGTTGAACGGTCCAATTCACGAGCCTCAACCCATTGCTCTCAAGGCAACAAGGAGCAAGGAGTCGCTACCCAGCAAGGTGGCGCAAGTTGAGGCGGCCGGGCTCAATGATGAAGAGATGGCTCTCATCATCAAGAGATTCAAGACGGCGCTAAATGGTCGCAAGGGGCAACCAAGGAAGACCAAGACAAAGGGGAAGCGCTCATGCTTCAAATGTGGTAAGGTTGGTCATTTTATTGCTAACTGTCCCGAAAATGATAGTGACCAGGAGCAAGGGAAGAATGGGAAGAGGGAGAACAAGAAGGTTTACAAGAAGGCCAAAGGCGAAGCACACCTTGGAAAGGAGTGGGATTCGGATTGCTCTTCGTCCGACTCCGACGACGAAGGACTCGCCGCTACTGCCTTCAACAAATCGGCCCTCTTCCCAAACGAGCATCACACTTGCCTCATGGCAAGGGAGAAGAAGGTAATCACTCGTAATGCTAATACTTATGATTCTTCTAGTGATGATGAGTCTAGTGAGGATGAAATAGATTACTCTAGTTTATTCAAGGGATTGGATAGAACTAAGATAGCTAAGATTAATGAATTGATTGATGCCTTGAATGAAAAGGATAGAATCTTAGAGAAACAAGAAGATCTTTTATATGAAGAGCATGATAAATTTGTTAGTGCACAAAATTCACTTGCTCTAGAAGTTAAAAGAAATGGAATGCTTTCTTGTGAACTTTCTACTTGTAATGAAACCATTTCTTCTTTAAAAGGTGAAATTAATGATTTAAATGCGAAACTAGAAGTAGCAAGTAAATCTAACTCTTGTGTTGAACATGTTGAAATTTGCACTAGGTGTAAGGATGTTGATATTAATACTTGTTGTGAACACTTAGTTTCAATTTCAAAACTAAATGATGAATTGGCTAGTCTTAATGCCCAACTTAAGACTAGCAAGAATGAATTTGATAAGCTGAAATTTGCAAGGGATGCCTACACGATTGGTAGACACCCCTCAATTAAGGATGGACTTGGCTACAAGAGGGAAGCCAAGGACTTGACAAGCCATAAGGCTCCTATCTCCGCCAAGGAGAAAGGGAAGGCTCCTATGGCTAGTAGTACTAAAAGGAACCATGCTTTTATGTATCATGATAGGAGACACACTAGAAATGCTTATAGGAGTTATAAGGCTTATGATGATTTTGACTCTCATACCATGTTTGCTTCTAGTTCTTCCTATATGCATGGTAGAAATATGTCTAGGAGAAATGCTATTCATCATGTGCCTAGAAAGAATATTATTCATGCTCCTAGGAAAGTAGTGAATGAACCTTCTACAATTTATTGTGCTTTAAATGCTTCCTTTGCTATTTGTAGAAAGGATAGGAAAATAGTTGCTAGGAAGTTAGGGGCAAAATGCAAGGGAGACAAAACTTGCATTTGGGTCCCTAAGGATATTTGCACTAACCTTGTAGGACCCAACATGAGTTGGGTACCTAAGACCCAAGCCTAAATTTTCCTTGCAGGTTTATGCATCCGGGGGTTCAAGCTGGATTATCGACAGCGGATGCACAAACCATATGACGGGGGAGAAGAAGATGTTCACCTCCTACGTCAAAAATAAGGATTCCCAAGATTCAATTATATTCGGTGATGGGAATCAAGGCAAGGTAAAAGGGTTAGCTAAAATTGCAATTTCTAATGAGCACTCAATCTCTAACGTGTTTTTAGTTGAGTCTCTTGGTTACAATTTGCTATCTGTTAGTCAACTATGCAATATGGGATATAATTGTCTTTTTACAAATGTAGATGTGTCTGTCATTAGAAGAAGTGATGGTTCACTAGCCTTTAAGGGTGTACTAGACGGCAAGCTTTACTTAGTTGATTTTGCAAAAGAAGAGGCCGGTCTAGATGCATGCTTAATGGCTAAGACTTGCATGGGCTAGCTGTGGCATCGCCGCTTAGCACATGTGGGGATGAAGAACCTCCACAAGCTTCTAAAGGGAGAACACGTGATAGGTCTAACCAATGTTTATTTCGAAAAAGATAGACCGTGTGCAGCTTGTCAAGCAGGTAAACAAGTGGGAGGAGCACATCACAGCAAGAATGTGATGACCACGTCAAGACCTCTGGAGCTGCTGCATATGGACCTCTTCGGACCCGTCGCCTATCTAAGCATAGGAGGAAGTAAGTATGGTCTAGTTATTGTTGATGACTTTTCCCGCTTCACTTGGGTGTTCTTTTTGCAGGATAAGTCTGAAACCCAAGGGACCCTCAAGCGCTTCCTAAGGAGAGCTCAAAATGAGTTTGAGCTCAAGGTGAAAAAGATAAGGAGCGACAACGGGTCCGAATTCAAGAACCTTCAAGTGGAGGAGTTTCTTGAGGAGGAAGGGATCAAGCACGAGTTCTCTGCTCCCTACACACCTCAGCAAAATGGTGTGGTAGAAAGGAAGAACAGGACGCTCATAGATATGGCGAGGACTATGCTTGGAGAATTCAAGACCCCCGAGTGTTTTTGGTCGGAAGCCGTGAACACGGCTTGCCACGCCATCAACAGGGTCTACCTTCACCACCTCCTCAAGAAAACGTCGTATGAGCTACTAACCAGTAACAAACCCAATGTATCGTACTTTCGTGTATTTGGGAGCAAATGCTACATTCTAGTGAAGAAGGGTAGAAATTCTAAGTTTGCTCCCAAAGCTGTAGAAGGGTTTTTATTAGGTTATGATTCAAATACAAAGGCGTATAGGGTCTTCAACAAATCATCGGGTTTGGTTGAAGTCTCTAGCGACGTTGTATTTGATGAGACTAATGGCTCTCCAAGAGAGCAAGTTGTTGATTGTGATGATGTAGATGAAGAAGATGTTCCGACGGCCGCTATACGAACCATGGCGATTAGAGAAGTGCGGCCACAGGAACAAGATGAATGAGATCAACCTTCATCCTCAACAACGGTGCATCCCCCAACTCAAGACGATGAACAGGTTCATCAAAAGGAGGCGTGTGATCAAGGGGGAGCACAAGATGATCACGTGATGGAGGAAGAAGCGCAACCGGCACCTCCAACCCAAGTTCGAGCGGTGATTCAAAGGGATCATCCCGTCGACCAAATTTTGGGTGACATTAGCAAGGGAGTAACTACTCGATCTCGATTAGTTAATTTTTGTGAGCATTACTCCTTTGTCTCTTCTATTGAGCCTTTCAGGGTAGAGGAGGCCTTGCTAGATCCGGATTGGGTATTGGCCATGCAGGAGGAACTCAACAACTTCAAGCGCAATGAAGTTTGGACACTGGTGCCTCGTCCCAAGCAAAATGTTGTGGGAACCAAGTGGGTGTTCCGCAACAAACAGGACGAGCACGGGGTGGTGACGAGGAACAAGGCTCGACTTGTGGCAAAAGGTTATGCCCAAGTCGCAGGTTTGGACTTTGAGGAGACTTTTGCTCCTGTGGCTAGGCTAGAATCAATTCGTATCTTGCTAGCATATGCCGCTCACCATTCTTTCAGGTTGTTCCAAATGGATGTGAAGAGCGCTTTCCTCAACGGGCCAATCAAGGAGGAGGTGTACGTGGAGCAACCCCCTGGCTTCGAGGATGAACGGTACCCCGACCACGTGTGTAAGCTCTCTAAGGCGCTCTATGGACTTAAGCAAGCCCCAAGAGCATGGTATGAATGCCTTAGAGACTTTTTAATTGCTAATGCTTTCAAGGTTGGGAAAGCCGATCCAACTCTTTTTACAAAGACATGTGATGGTGATTTGTTTGTGTGCTAAATTTATGTCGATGACATAATATTTGGTTCTACTAACCAAAAGTCTTGTGAAGAGTTTAGCAGGGTAATGACGCAGAAATTCGAGATGTCGATGATGGGCGAGTTGAACTACTTCCTTGGGTTCCAAGTGAAGCAACTCAAGGACGGCACCTTCATCTCCCAAACGAAGTACACGCAAGATCTGCTAAAGCGGTTTGGGATGAAGGACGCCAAGCCCGCAAAGACTCCGATGGGAACCGACGGACACACCGATCTCAACAAAGGAGGTAAGTCCGTTGATCAAAAAGCATACCGGTCAATGATAGGGTCTTTACTTTATTTATGTGCTAGTAGACCGGATATTATGCTTAGCGTATGCATGTGTGCTAGATTTCAATCCGATCCTAAGGAGTGTCACTTAGTGGCTGTGAAGCGAATTCTTCGATATTTAGTCGCTACACCTTGCTTCGGGATCTGGTATCCAAAGGGGTCTAGCTTTGACTTGATTGGGTACTCAGATTCCGACTATGCTGGATGTAAGGTCGATAGGAAGAGTACATCGGGGACGTGCCAATTCTTAGGAAGGTCCCTGGTGTCATGGAACTCTAAGAAACAAACCTCCGTTGCCCTATCCACCACTGAGGCCGAGTACGTTGCCGCAGGACAGTGTTGTGTGCAACTACTTTGGATGAGGCAAACCCTCAGGGACTTTGGCTACAATCTGAGCAAAGTCCCACTCCTATGTGACAATGAGAGTGCTATCCGTATAGCGGAAAATCCTGTTGAGCACAGCCGCACAAAGCACATTGACATCCGGCATCACTTTTTGAGAGACCACCAGCAAAAGGGGGATATTGAAGCGTTTCATGTTAGCACCGAGAACCAGCTAGCCGATATCTTTACCAAGCCTCTAGATGAGAAGACCTTTTGCAGGCTGCGTAGTGAGCTCAATATCTTAGATTCGCGGAACTTGGATTGAAATGTAGCATACATGTGTTTATGCCTTTGATCATGTCCATTCTGCATTTTGCTGCTTATTATGGTGCTCAAGTTGTACAAACACTCCCTGGACCTCACAAGTCCGTTGCAAAGTGATGCACATGTTTAGGGGGAGATGTGTTACAACTTGACCCTTTGAGACTAACCATATGCTTGAGTTTGCTTGATTTAGTCTCGAAGGAGAATTGAAAGGGAAAAGGTGGACTTGGACCATGAAAGACTTCCACTGCACTCCGATGAGAGGGTAACTTATTCCAAGTCCATCTCATGAACTCTTATTGCCATTTGCTCTAAGTTGAAGATTTTGGTGAGGCAATGGGGTTAAAGGGCCAAGATTGATCCCGTTTTGGTGCTTGATGCCAAAGGGGGAGAAAATAAAGGCCAAAGCAATAAATGGATCAGCTACCACTTGAGAAATTTGAAAATAGTAGAATAGAAAATAGTAGAATAGAGCTTTTGGTTTGTCAAAACTCTTTTGTTGTCTCTCTTATCAAAAGTTGGCTTCTTGTGGGGAGAAGTATTGATTATGGGAAAAAGGGGGAGTTTTTGAAATCTTGGATCAATCTCTTTTGGAATGACTCTCTTTATGTTTCAACATGTGTGTTTGACTTAGAGATAGAGATTTGAGTTTGATTTGCAAAAACAAACCAAGTGGTGGCAAAGGATGATCCATATATGCCAAAATTGAATCAAAATAAATTTGAGTTTTATTTGAAGTGATATTGCACTTGTTCTAGTTGCTTTATGTTGTGTTGGCATAAATCACCAAAAAGGGGGAGATTGAAAGGGAAATGTGCCCTTGGGCCATTTCTAAGTATTTTGGTGATTGAGTGCCAACACAAGTGCTTAAATGTGAATTTATGCTCATGGATGGACAAAGTGCAAATCAAGAGTAAAGGTATGTTTCTAGGTCTTAGTACATTGGTTTTGTGTACTAATATACTTGTCTAAGTGTTAGAAACAGAAAGAAGAAGAAAAGAAGAAAGGTGCAAAAGACTTGGCTGTGTACAGCCAAGACTCAGCTCGGTCTGGCACACCGGACTGTCCGGTGGTGCACCGGACAGTGTCCGGTGCGCCAGGCTGGCTCGAGCGAAGTGGCTGCTCTCGGGAATTCACCGGCGACGTATGGCTAAAATTCACCGGACTGTCCGGTGTGCACCGGACTGTCCGGTGAGCCAACGGTCGGCCGGGCCAACGGTCGGCCGCGCAATCTGCGCGGGACACGTGGCCGAGCCAACGGCTAGAAGACGGCACCGGACTGTCCGGTGCGCCAACGGCTCCAGATCTGCAACGGTCGGCAGCGCTGTTTAAGGAAAGAAATCGGGCACCGGACAGTGTCCGGTGTGCACCGGACTGTCCGGTGCACCCGACGACAGAAGGCAAGGATGGCCTTCCAGATTTGCTCTCAACGGCTCCTAGCTGCCTTGGGGCTATAAAAGGGACCCCTAGGCGCATGAAGGAGGACACCAAGCAACCTTAGAGCATTCTTGATCATCCACACTCAGTCTTTGCGCATTCGTTTGTCATTCTCAGTGATTCGAGCTCCGTTCTAGTGAGAACTTTGAGATAGTCTTTTGAGCTCGATTCTTGGCCGTGTGTGTGCGCATTTTGCTGTGGATTTGTGTGTGTTGCTTCCCTCCCTTACTCTGTGTTTCTTTGTGATCATATACTTGTAAGGGCAAGAGACTCCAATTTGTGGAGATTCCTTGCAAACGGGATAAAGAAAAGAAAGCAAAACACTGTGGTATTCAAGTGGGTCTTTGGACCGCTTGAGAGGGGTTGATTGCAACCCTCGTCCGTTGGGACGCCACAACGTGGAGTAGGCAAGCGTTGGTCTTGGCCGAACCACGGGATAAACCACTGTGCCATCTCTGTGATTGATCTTCTGTGGTTATTGTGTTTTGTTGGGACTCCTCTCTAGCCACTTGGCATTATCTGTGCTAACACTTAACCAAGTTTTGTGGCTTAAGTTTGAAGTTTTACAGGATCACCTATTCACCCCCCCCCTCTAGGTGCTCTCAGGCGCCCACTTCCTTGTGTGGAGTTTCTGTTTTTTAATTACGAAGGATGTGCTTGGATCATTAGCTGTATTTTTGCACTAAACATAACTACTACCCATGTATAGAAGTAATCTACATAATGTGTTAGGTTTCCAATGTTGCATATATAGAGGTGTGATGTGAGCTGGCTGGGCCACTTGCACTTCTATTCAATTAACATGGTAGTTGCCATGTCATTTTTTATCTGTCCGTTTCGCTAAAATACACCATCAAATCATTCTTTTCAATTTGAACCATCTTCTTTTGAAAACAAATTGTCAGTTTAGCTCATGCACCTGCACCTCTTTGGGATGCTTATGTTTGCCATCTGTTTTTGCAGCTAAGGCACAATTGTAAACTACCATTGAAATGGCATTGAATATTGAACAAACAAAACCATTGCCAAATTGCAAGATAATTAATTGTACAATTGTAGAAGGAGACGCTACGTTTAGAGGATGAGAAGAGGCCGCCAAATTTTAAAGGATGTGATAGAAGACTTTGCTGGAGGTGTAGGCGCGAGCTCGGTGAGTTAAATATATCGAACAGGACCTTTTACATGACCTTGCTAGAGAGAGCCTTATTGCTTGAAATGGTGGAGCACCAAGTGATATTTTTTATGCTAGAGTATTTAAGAAGGTTTTGAGCATATTTATTACTGCTGCAATTTTGAAGTTGGATCAAAGTATTTGACACTACCATCATTCCCTCCATCTCCCACTTTACATATAGTTCATAAAGTATTTCAGCTGATGAGACTTTTAGAGTTCTTTTATTATATATATATATATGAACAATTTGAGATTTAAATCCCACCAGCTGCCCACACATACACAAAAACAACCCATGCACACAAAATCCGCTAACTGTCTGATAAACCTTAGAAATATTCTAATCCAGCTATAAAATCACATCAGAACTGAAGAACATACTCATATGAACTGAAGAACATAAGATTTCGATGGTGCAACCTGACCTGCTCAACATTTCCACTTCAACTAAAAACTCCCTGTCTCCTTAATGCCCTCCGCTGGTAAGCTTCTTTATAGCGACAGCAGTGCCATCACTCAGTACCCCCCTTGAAGACACGACCAAAACCACCTTCTCCAAGCACACTTGAAGGCTCAAAGTTATTTGTTGCCACTTTCAGTTCTTCATATAAAATGAACCTTGTGCTGGTGGGGCGAAGAAGAGACTCCACTGCAGAAACTGCATCTGGTGTCCTTTGTTTGTTTGGCTGTATAAAGAATTATGAGGTTAAACGTATGATTAAAGGTGTTTTTAAAAATACCAGGAAAGAACCTAAACAATTTGTTTGTTTGTTTTTTGGTTTCAGGTTGACTACGAACTTGGATACAACGTCCATCTCCACTAACGTCAGTGCTAGGGTGTAGAGGCTGGGGTCTTGAATGGGCTGGGCTACCAGTCCATGTTCCAAGGAAGGCTCGTGCTCTGTTTGATGCTACAGTCGTCACAATTGTGGGGGATGGGACCTCGACAAAATTTTGGGCTGACCGCTGGACCCATGGCAGGACTATAGCTGAATGGGCTCCTGCCCTCTTCAGGGCAATCCCCACAAAGATAGTAAAGCGGCGTTCAGTGAGTCAGGCTCTCAATAACAGGAAATGGGTGGATGATATCAAAGGAGCCCTAAAGGTTAAGGTCATTTCAGACTATTTTCTTATCTGCAATTTGGTAGATAACCAGTGCTGCAGCCTGATATTCCGGACCAACATCGCTAGAAGTTCTCCTCCTCCGGTTCTTATAGCTGCAAATCGACATATAGTTCCATGTTTACAGGGACCATCAGTTTTTTCCATGGAAGCGGATCTGGAGAAGTTGGACGCCTCCTAAAGGCAGGTTCTTTATTTGGTTGGTCGTCAACAACCAGCATGTCCCTTCTATGACTAGGCGGAGGAATCCATCAACCACATTCGTTTGGCATTTGTGCTCTCCAGGGAGGTATGGGTGTGTTTATTTAGGGAAGCACTCCTCGAGCCGCTTTTCTTCTTGGAGGAGGAAGGCAGTGGTTTCTCTTGAAAAAGGTCTACGGAAAGGATTCAATTGTTTGGTCATCTGCGGAAAGGATCCAATTGCTTGGTCATCCTAGGTATGGTGCATAAAAAAAGTAGGAACCACAATTGGATTGCGATGCTGCTCAGGGTGCATGTATCCTGTGTGCTTTGATCTGCTTTGCTCTGAATGTCCATAGCCCTTGTGCTCCTCATTCACCCACCTTGTTGGAATTTAGATAAGATCATCGAACGAGATCAGAATATATACCTCGTGAAAATTATTGGAGAGTGCACACAATTGTATATATGGTTGTTTAGAAGTGGCCAAAATTAGGCTTGTTCAACTAGGGTAGTGATTTATTAAGCCTGTTGAAATGTACTGTAGGTAGCATTTCAGTTTGCTGGTTTTTAGCTCAACCTTCTTTGCAATATTTGCAAGTTGCTTTAAAATTGAGTGGTCATCAGAGATGTATCAAAATATTTCTTATATAGAGCTCGTCTACTATATTTGTTTCATGGGCTTAATTTTGTTGTTGTAGTATGACTACCACAAAGTTCTAGAGATTGCTAAATTTTGATTAACGGCACAACATATGGACATATATATATGTTATCGTGGTATTATATGTTCCTGTTGTAATGCACGGGCACTCACCTAGTGGAGGAAGAAGAGGGGCCGGTCATGCTCCACTACGGAGATCACTGGTGCGAGGCGAGGACACGCAGCAACTTGTAAGTAGCTCAAGCGGCATGGGCAGCGGATACACGGTTGAAGGAGCAGAGGAGACGCTGGAAATTGAAGAAACATACTGCCAAATGGGACCCACCACTATGTGATCAAGAGAGGGAAAAGGAGCGCTCAGGCTGGGCTGGGTGAAGGAACAGGATTGGCTGGGGCTAAGAACGAGCGTTTTGTTCTTTTTTATTTTTTTCAATTTCGAATTTCTTTCTTTTTTCTATTTCCTTTTCTAAATCAAAATATATTTTTAAATAACCCTAAAATTCATAATAATTAAACTAAAATTATTTATAAATAAAATATTTATTTTTGGACTAATAATTATTATATTATTTATTTGGATTTCCATTTAAGAAGAAATGTTATTCAATATTCAAAAATCAATTATGAGCAATCAAAAATCGTTCCAAATGAACATAAATAACAAACACTTAAAGGAAAATTTATTACCATAAATACCATTAATAACTAAATGTATTATTTTTATTTAATGATTTTTATAGTGTTACACTAATCTAGCCCAATCGGCCTAGTCTAAATAGGAAATGGGGACGCGCCCACGCGCGCGTGCGTCCGCGTTGGTAGTTTTGCACCAAGGTCCCTGCTGCTTTGAATATCCGTTAAGAACCCCTAGCTACTATTTAATGTCTCACTGACATTTATAGAAAAGCCCCTGCACTTCTAATTATTCACCGCGCTAGGACCACGATGTCGCACGACGGAGCTTTGAACACCGGCGAGGTTAGACTGGCCGGATGGCACAAAGACTGGTGCTCCCGAGCGGCAGACACCGGATTGAACTCCTCCTGCGCATTTCCCCTCAATCAATTTTACTAACGGGGCTTTAAATCAACCAGTTCATGGCGACAGTGCGGATGGTCGAATGGATCAATGCGTTCCGGATAACCGAAAGCATGGCTGACTAAACTGAAGCTTGGGTAAGCTTCACGGGTTCACCAGAGTTTACGTACACGCTAGAATTTGGGCTGGGCAAGAGTAGAAAAGCGAGTCGACAGAGAGGGCGTCGCGGCGGCGTTCTACGGAGCAGAGGAGTGTTCCGGTGACAAGACTCAGGTAAACTCCAATTGGCTGGCTCCGAGAGCAACAGGGGGCTAAAAACAAGCAAGAACATGAATCAATTGGGTATGCACTAAACCCAGGAGCGCTGGCCACGGAAGAGTTCTTCACGACCGCGAAGTGCTGGGCGGAATGGTTTTGCGGGCGGTGGGAGTTCTTCTGGTGCAATTGAGTCAATTGCTCAAGAGCTTGTGTGCGTGATGCAGTGAAGAAGCAGGATCCGGGCTCAATTTATAGACTGCTGGCCGGAATTGGATGAGAATCACCGAGCTGTGACCATGCTGGCGAGCTCACCCGCACGGCAGAACCACGGTGATGGTCCGGTGGCCACCGACTAACCGCGCAGCGCCACCTCAACGGTTCAACGCCACGCCGCGGAAGATTTTTACCGCGGTAGCAGGCCCATCCCCCGGCCGCGGTGGCGTTCTTATCGCCGGCGAGATCTTTCTGAAGATCGATGAACAGTGCGCCTGATTCAGTTAAAACCTGCCTGACAGCGCATCTTTGGATCAAATTATCTCCAAATTCCTTATGGCACCAAGACTTAATACCTGCAGCAAAGTTGTTCTTCTACAATGGCTCTACAACTTTGTTATAGTGACCCAGGGCAAATTCTTTGAATTTCTCAATCTACTGAGCTCCAAAGTTGAGCCATTTCTCTGAAATTCAGACCTAGCCATATGGTTACAAAAGTGGTGTTTTTGCAAATAGGCCCAAAACCTAGGGTTTAAGTTGCAAATCTTCATAATTGTGAACCATATGACTTAAGACACCTTATACCAGCAAGGGTGGGAAACTGTATGGGTGGGTTTGATAAAAATAATGGTTGTAAACTGAAGCAGAATAAAACCATCACAAAAGTAAATCTGGGGGGTGAATATTTTCCTTATAACTTGATATACATGAGTGTAGGCCAACAGACCGGGTTTATGAGGGCGGACCTCACCGGGTTGACGTACATATACGCGCAACCTAGTTACAAAGGAAGAAAACTGAATTCCCCAGTTTTGCTTTTATGGGTAAAACTTATGGAGATGCTCTATATTCCAGGGATTGGGAAGAGACACTCCTTCAGTTGTGGCAAGGCGGACGCACCTGGGTCGACATATTTCCGTCACCTTGAAAGGTCCCTCCTAGCTAGGGGAGAGTTTGTGGAGCCCTTCTCGGTTCAGTACTCGCCTTAGGACTAGGTCCCCGACCCTGAGCTCCCTACTATGCACGAACCGTTAGTGGTAGCGCCTGAGCGCTTGGTTGTACCGTGCATTTCGGATCGCCGCTCGCCATCTGCGCTCGTCGATGAAGTCCACGTCCTCACGTCGTAGCTGTTCCTGCACAGACTCATCGAAAGCCTGGACCCGTGGGGAGCCCATAATGATTTCCGGGGGAAGGTGTAAGGAAAATGGACCCCGGGCCTTTTGGCTAATTAAGTTTTGGTGTTTGATGAACAACACAATCAGTGAACTAATAAGTTTTCTAGTGTTTGTGTTTATAGTTCACAGGATGCGAAGAGAATTGGATCAAGGCAATGAGGATGCAACACCTCAAAAGAAGACATAAAAAGATGCATAGGAGTCCAATACTCAAGAACAAAGAAGCCCGAAGAAATCAGCGAAGAAATCCAAAGAAAGGGCTGTCAGCCAGCGCCTGGTGGCGCACCGGACATTGGTGTCCGGTGTGCACCGGACTGTCCGGTGAGGAACCAGACAGTCTGCGCAGAGAGGCCGCAGACAGGCGCTCTCTGGCTGTAGCACCGGATTGTCCGGTGTGCACCGGACTGTCCGGTGTGCCAACGGGCAGACGGCAACGGTCGAATCCAACGGTCAGATCCAACGGTCGACTGCTACAGGCGCCAACGGTCGGCTGACGTGGCGGCACCGGACATGCTACAGTGCAGTGTCCGGTGTGCACCAGACTGTCCGGTGCACCAGACGACAGAAAGCTGCTGCTTTCTGTCCAACGGCTAGTTGGGGTGTGGAGGCTATAAATACCACCCCAACCGGCCATTCTCAAGGGGGAGAGCCCAAGCAACATACCAAGACACATAGTGCATATTTCCAAGTGCTCAAACACCCAAGTGCTTAATAGAATCACTCGGTGATTAGCGTAGGTGCTTAGGTTAGTTAGACCGCTTTAGCGCTTGCTCTAGGTGAATCCTAGTTAGTTGAGTGAGTTTTGTAAAACCACACAACCCCTCGGCTCTTGCGTGAGTCGTTGTAATTGTACCGAGTGGGGCGAGAGTCTTGCGAGACCGTGACAACCGCGTTTGTGTCACGGCCGCCACCGTGTACCAGAGGGAACGAGGCCCGCGGCGTTTCGGCCGGAAGCTCGATAGTGGAGACGGCGGGGAGCGTCCGAGAGGAGCCGGAAGCGGAGCACCACTTGCGCGTGGAGAAGGCCCGCGGCTCTCTACGGAGTTACTCGACCGTGGTGCTTGGCCCTCGCGTGGGCTTCCCTTTGCGTAGGGGCACCAACGAGGATTAGTCGGGACCTTGCGTGGTTCCGGATACCTCGGTAAAAATACCGGCGTCATCCACGAGAGTTTGCTTCTCTACTTAGCTCTTTACATTCCGCATTTATATTAAGCATTTAAGTTTCAATCTTGTTGTCATACTTATTTAGTGTAGATTGAAACTTAGTCTTTGCGGTAGAGATAGCAACACTTAGACAAAACCTAGTTTGCACATTCTAGTTTTGATTATTTGCATAGGTTTTGCTCTAGGGATTTAATTGTGGCCTAGTTTAGTAAAAGTTTTAGAAGTCCTAATTCACCCCCCCCCTCTTAGGCGTCACCCGTTTCCTACAAGTGGTATCAGAGCCCGGTTTGGCTCATTTGAAACGCTTTAGCTTCACCGCTAAAAGAGCCGACGCTTTTTGGAGGAAGGGATGGATACCCATAGGCCACCACACTTCGACGGCACTAACTTCCCATATTATAGTGCTAGAATGGCTTGTTACCTAGAGGCCGTTGATCTAGGTGTTTGGAGAGTCACTCGTGACGGGATGAAACCTCTCAAGAATCCCGAGAAACCCACCACGAGTGAGGAAAAAGAAATCCATTTAAATGCTAGAGCCAAAAATTGCTTGTATGAATCTCTTAGCATGGATATTTTCAATCAAGTATTTACCTTGAAAACTGCTAATGAGATTTGGCTAAAATTGCATGAGCTCCATGACGGCACATCCAATGTCCGTGAGCAAAAACATTGCCTAGTCTTAAATGAGTATAATTCTTTTGCCATGAAAGATGATGAGCTTGTTAGAGACATGTTTTCTTGTTTGAATCTAATAATCAATGAGCTCAACTCTATTGGCATTAATAAGCTAGGTGATGCGGACATTGTGAGGAAGATTATCTCCCTGCTACCACAACAAAGATATGGGAGCATCATCACCATCCTTCACAACATGGAGGATTTGAGCAACATGACCCCGACCATTGTGATTGGGAAAATCGCGGCCTTTGAGATGTCGCGAAAAATGAGTCGGGGAGAGGAGCCAACTTCCTCAAGACCATATGCTTTTGCATGTGATGAAAGGAAGGGCAAAAAGAAGGCTCCCACTCCAAGTTCCTCAAGCGAAGAAAAGGAAGAAGAAGAAGAAAGTGATGATGATGAAGATAATCAACCGTGCACATCATCCTCCGAGGACGAAGAAACAATCCGACGCGTCGGAAAGGTAATGAGGATGATCCGCAAGATTAATCTAATGGGTGTGCCCCTGCAGGTCGAGGATCTTCCCTTTAACATTGACAGGAAAAAGCAAAGAAAGAGAGGATGCTTCGCATGTGGGGAGAAGGGCCACTTCAGGGACAACTGTCCAAATATGGCCAAACCCAAAAAGGAGAGGAGCAAAGGCAAGGCGCTCACAAGTGTTAGAACTTGGGATGATTCTTCAAGTGAAGATGAACCTCCAAGGACGCGTAGCCATCGGTCCTCGTCACGATCATCACGGTCATCACACAAATGCCTTATGGCAAGAGGTAACAAAAGCATTCCATCCTCTAGTGATGAAAGTAGTAGTGATGATGAAGGCGAGGGAAAGGCCTCTCTAGAAGAGCTTGCGGAAGCCGTAAAATTTTTCCAGGATGTTTGCACTAAGCAAAAAGCTCAACTTAAAACTTTGAAAAATAAGTTGGTTAGCTCTCAAAATGATTACAAAGGTTTGCTAGAAAAATTTGAAACTTTTGCAAACTTAAATAGTGAGCTATCAACTAAAATTGAGCTATTAGAATCTAGTGCTCCATCCACTGCTACCGATGATAGCCTTATTAAAAAGAATGAAAAACTTAAGGCTAAGTTAGCTAGCTCCCAAGAAGCTATTGAAAATTTGCTAGAGAAAATGGAAATTCTTAGCATACACAATAATGAGCTAACTACTAAGCTAGAAAACATTGGTAGCACCCCAACAGCATCTTTAGTTGAAATACCTGAAATAATTATGAAAGATGCTTCTACTTCCTGCTTTGATTTAATTGACGATTCTAACCCCTGCAACCAAGTCGTTGTTGAGAATATTGTTGTAGAGACATGTTCAGATGAGGTTGCAAAGGAAAATGAACAATTAAAGCAAGAAGTGGCTCGCCTTGGCAAGGCTTTGTATGACAAGAAAGGCAAAGCCAAACAAATCCGACCTCCACAGGATAACACCACTGCGGGAGTGAACAAGCCTGTAGAGGGAGAAACTGTGATTTGTAGGCTATGCCACAAGGAAGGCCACAAGTCTTTCCAATGCAAGGCGATGACCGGGGATAAACAAAGGCAAAAGCTCAAGCAAAAGCCATCAAGCAAAATCTCCAACACCTACATAAAAAAGGTGAACAAAAAGGATGCTACACCATATTTGATCAAGAAGAAAAAGAATGGAAAGGTGATAGCAATCAAGGCAAACAAGCAAGCCAACAAAGGAAAGGAGGCCAAACGCATCTGGGTGCCAAAGGAAATAATTTCAACCATGAAAAGCACCAAGAAGGTTTGGATCCCGAAAGGGAAGTGAGTGGACCGAAGGTCATCGGGAAATTTGGAGACTTGGCAAAGTTGGGATGTATATCATGGGGTACATTATATTGGATCAAGTTTATTGCCAAGTGGGTTAGTGAAAATTTTGGACCCAAATTTCCCACCCATGACTAAGGTAACTAGTTTTATTGTATTCTTCATTTTTAGATATGCGTATCTACTTATCTTTTATCTAGTTTACCTTTCTTGCCTAGTATTACATTTGTTATGTACTTTTGTTCAAAATCATGCATACTAGGTAAATCATATGGTAGGATTGCTTGATTTCAATTCATATACTTAAGCAAACCTACATGGCTTAAAATGTTTATTTAAGCACGGCACATAGCTTCTATATCACTCCATAGTAAATGATGCATAAATTGAAAATTTTGATTTCTACAAAGTGTATCATTTAACTTATATGTGCCAAAGTTTGGATTATGGATAATTTGCCCCTCTTAATATCAAATCAAAGTGCATGTCTCCTACAAGTATTCAAAACTTGTATGCACACCTTCAGGGGGAGGTTACTCTACAATCTAACACTTTGAGACTAACATCTTTTCAAGTCTATTTCATGTGATAGTCTCATTGTAAGGAAAATAAAGTCCCCGGAGAAAGACAACAATCTTCCACTGCAAAATCTCCAAGAACTCTCATGTCTCTCAAGCTCGCCATTGATCTTCAATTGGTATCTTTTGAGACTACATTCAGTATCATTTACATGTCTTCTCCAATATTTGATTAGACTATATTTCATATCATATGCTTCCATGTTGCAAAAATGCATAAGTAGTTAACTCATATTCTGTTACCTATGCATAACGGAAGTTAGTCTTTTCAAATCATGTCTTGCACCTCTAATTTTCACATGCTTTTTCCTAAGTAGAGGATCTCTGTCAGGGGGAGTATTTCTTCATCTCTAAAGGGGGAGAAAAACTCTTTCTAAAGGAGAATACTCATTTAGGGGGAGTAATCTTTTAAGGATTCCTTCATGTGGTATCATTCATGGCTTAACTTATATCCTTTTAGCGATATCATTTGATTCAATTCTTGTTGAGGGCAAGCTTTTATTTACTTCCTACATGCTTTTAATGTCTTCCTTTTCGGTGGTTGATGCCAAAGGGGGAGAAGTTTAGGGACCAAAGCAATGAAATCTATATCAAACACCAAACACCACCAATTTAAAGAAATCTATATCAAACACCAAACACCACCAATTTAAAATTTTATATCTACAAATGGCTTTTCAAGTGGTTTTGGTTATTTGGTCCAAAAATAGGAAGTAAGTGAATTATGGAGTTAGGGGGAGGCTTAAGTCCATAATATCACATTGTGGGAACAATCATGCATCTTAGCAAGTAGATTGCATATTTTCACTCAAATACTTGTATTATTTGCTTGCTTTGGTTGTGTTGTCATCAATCACCAAAAAGGGGGAGATTGTAAGGAAAATGGACCCCGGGCCTTTTGGCTAATTAAGTTTTGGTGTTTGATGAACAACACAATCAGTGAACTAATAAGTTTTCTAGTGTTTGTGTTTATAGTTCACAGGATGCGAAGAGAATTGGATCAAGGCAATGAGGATGCAACACCTCAAAAGAAGACATAAAAAGATGCATAGGAGTCCAATACTCAAGAACAAAGAAGCCCGAAGAAATCAGCGAAGAAATCCAAAGAAAGGGCTGTCAGCCAGCGCCTGGTGGCGCACCGGACATTGGTGTCCGGTGTGCACCGGACTGTCCGGTGAGGAACCAGACAGTCTGCGCAGAGAGGCCGCAGACAGGCGCTCTCTAGCTGTAGCACCGGACTGTCCGGTGTGCACCGGACTGTCCGGTGTGCCAACGGGCAGACGGCAACGGTCGAATCCAATGGTCGGATCCAACGGTCGACTGCTACAGGCGCCAACGGTCGGCTGACGTGGCGGCACCGGACATGCTACAGTGCAGTGTCCGGTGTGCACCGGACTGTCCGGTGCACCAGACAACAGAAAGCTGCTGCTTTCTGTCCAACGGCTAGTTGGGGGTGTGGAGGCTATAAATACCACCCCAACCGGCCATTCTCAAGGGGGAGAGCCCAAGCAACATACCAAGACACATAGTGCATATTTCCAAGTGCTCAAACACCCAAGTGCTTAATAGAATCACTCGGTGATTAGCGTAGGTGCTTTGCGAAGTGCTTAGGTTAGTTAGACCGCTTTAGCGCTTGCTCTAGGTGAATCCTAGTTAGTTGAGTGAGTTTTGTAAAACCACACAACCCCTCGGCTCTTGCGTGAGTCGTTGTAATTGTACCGAGTGGGGCGAGAGTCTTGCGAGACCATGACAACCGCGTTTGTGTCACGGCCGCCACCGTGTACCAGAGGGAACGAGGCCCGCGGCGTTTCGGCCGGAAGCTCGATAGTGGAGACGGCGGGGAGCGTCCGAGAGGAGCCGGAAGCGGAGCACCACTTGCGCGTGGAGAAGGCCCACGGCTCTCTACGGAGTTACTCGACCGTGGTGCTTGGCCCTCGCGTGGGCTTCCCTTTGCGTAGGGGCACCAACGAGGATTAGTCGGGACCTTGCGTGGTTCCGGATACCTCGGTAAAAATACCGGCGTCATCCACGAGAGTTTGCTTCTCTACTTAGCTCTTTACATTCCGCATTTATATTAAGCATTTAAGTTTCAATCTTGTTGTCATACTTATTTAGTGTAGATTGAAACTTAGTCTTTGCGGTAGAGATAGCAACACTTAGACAAAACCTAGTTTGCACATTCTAGTTTTGATTATTTGCATAGGTTTTGCTCTAGGGATTTAATTGTGGCCTAGTTTAGTAAAAGTTTTAGAAGTCCTAATTCACCCCCCCCCCCCCCTCTTAGGCGTCACCCGTTTCCTACAGAAGGCAGGCTTCAGCCCCGTAGACCAGGAAGAACGGGGTCTCCCCGGTAGCTCGGCTGGGTGTGATCTGGTTCCCCCATAGCACGGACGGAAGCTCATTGACCCAATTTGCACCATGCTTTTTCAAGCAGTCATAGGTGCGTGTCTTGAGCCCCCTGAGGATTTCTGCATTTGCCCTCTCCGCCTGGCCGTTGCTCCTAGGATGAGCCACAGACGCAAAGCAGAGCTGGGTGCCGATGCCCTCGCAATACTCTTGGAAGAGCCAACTTGTAAATTGAGTCCCATTGTCCGTAATGATACGGCTTGGGACCCCAAATCTACAGACAATCGACCTGAGGAAAGCAACAGCAGCATCCTAGGTGATATTGACCATAGGGGTGGCCTCTGGCCACTTTGTGAACTTGTCGATGGCGACGAAGAGGAACCGGTATCCACCGACGGCCCTAGGGAATGGTCCCAGGATATCCACCCCCCATACGGCGAATGGATAGGAGGGTGGAATCATCTGCAGAGCTTGAGCTGGTGTGTGTATCTGCTTTGCATGGAATTGACACGCCTTGCAAGACTTTACCATCTCAGCTGCATCCTGGAGGGCGGTTGGCTAGTAGAAGCCGTGCCGGAAGGCCTTACTGACCAGCGTGCGGGATGAGGAATGACTTCTGCACTCACCTTCATGGATCTCCGTGAGTAACTCATGGCCCTCCTCCTGGGAGATGCACCGCATGAGAATGCCGTTGGCGCCATGACGGTAGAGACCCCCTTCCACCACCGCGTATCGCTTAGCCAACCGCACTATGCGCTCTGCGGACACAAGGTCTTCAGGAAGGATATTTTCCTTCAAGTAGTCCCGGATCTCGGAGATCCATGCATTGGGACCACTCTGAGATATTGGCTATGGTGCTAAGAGGTTGGCGGGACCCCCTATAGCACACATGAACCTTGGTGGGTTCTGCTGATGATACGCCATCGGGACCGCTAGCTTCGAGGTGCTAGTCTCACCCCCTTCGCCCGGCTCGGCAGGCTAGGCGGTAGGTCTCAGCAGCCGTCTTTCGAAGACACCCTCGGGCATGGGTGCCCAAGTTGATGCCCTCGTGGAGAGTTCATCTGCTGCTGAGTTGTCAGCCCGAGGAACATATTGTAGTTCTAGGGCCATGAAGTCCTTTTCCAGCTTCCTTACGTGGAGGAGGTAAGCTGTGAGCCTGGGCTCGTTGCAGCTACATTCCCCACGGACCTGTTTAATGATCAGCTGGGAGTCCCCCTTCACGAGGAGCTGGCGGATCCCTAGGGATAGGGTCGCAGACAAGCCGAAGATCAGCGCCTCGTACTCTGCCATGTTGTTGGTGGCCTTGAACTCGAGGTGCACCATGTACTTGACTTGATCTCCGCTCGGGTCGACGAGGACCACCCTAGCACCGCCACCTTGTTGGCGGGTGGACCCGTCGAAGAAGAGCGTCCAGTGGGGCTCAGTGAAGATCGGGACCCTGGGCTCCGCAGGTGTGGGGTCCGAATCGGGATCCGAACCCCATGAGCGCTCGGGGGAGGGGTCCACTCCATGATGAAGTCAGCCAGAACCTGGCTCTTGACAGCGTGGCGAGGCTGGAAGCCCAGTTGGAACTCAGCAAGCTCCGCAGCCCACTTGGCTATGTTGCCTGTGGCGTTAGAGTTGTGGAGGATGGCCCTTAACGGAAAGGAGGTCACCACCACGACCTTGTGTGCCTGGAAATAGTGGCGCAGCTTCCTGGACGCAACAAGCACAGCATAGAGAAGATTGTGCGTCTCAAGGTATCTGGCCTTTGCTTCATGGAGGACCTCGCTGACGTAGTAGACCGGCCTCTGTATGGTCCGAACCCCTATGGTTGGGCCCGAGTTCTCAAGGTCCGTGGTGGTCGGACCACCACCTTCCCCTAGGGGGAACCTCCTGACTCCCCTGTGGATGTTGTGTCGTCCTTTCGACGACCAGCACCATGCTCACCGCCTCTACAGCCGCTGCAATATATAAGTACAACGACTCCCTGGCTCCGGAGCTACTAGTATCGGTAGGGACACAAGGTGTTGTTTCAACTCCTGGAAGGCTCACTCTGCCTCCTCGGTCCAAGTGAATGGGCCGGACTTCCGTAGGAGCTTGAAGAAGGGTAGCGCTCTCTCAGCCAGCCCTGAAAAGAAGCGGCTAAGGGTGGCAAGGGACCCCGTAAGCTTCTATACGTCCTTGATCCGGGCCGGAGGCCTCATCGCCTCAATTGCCCTAATTTTCTCTGGGTTTGCTTCAATGCCCCGGTGCGAAACTAGGAATCCCAGCAACTTCCCAGCGGAGACACCAAAGACACACTTGTCTAGGTTCAGCTTCGTGCGCGTCGCCCACAGCTTGTCAAAGACCAGGGTCAGGTCTTCCACCAGAGTCGACCCCCTCTTAGTCTTGACCATGATGTCATCGACATATATCTCTATCCTGTCCCTAATCAGGTCCTCGAAGGTCTTACTCATCGCCCGTACAAATGTTGGCAAGGCATTTCTCATACCGTAGGGCATTACAACTGTAATACCCAAATTGTAAAAGTATAAGAAAGGAGATGTTTATCCTTTATATGTTTGCCTCTATCCATAACACATGTGAACTACTACATTTCAAGTGACTAATTAACTAGTGACATTCAAGATAATTTGCGCATCATGCTGGGTTATATTGTGTTTGTGCATCTATGGATAATAATAACAATAGAAATAAAATACAATAATATTCAAATACAGATTTAAGGCCCAATGTGCAAATTTAGGAATTTAAATAACAGAGGAAAAGGGGAGAGGGAGAAAATACTATATACAGAAAATAAATACATAAATAAAACTAGATTCTTCCTATGCTTGGACTTGAAGTTGTTCAATTATCCCAAATGAGAAACTAACAACCAAATTAGAACCTAAATTTTGAAATCTAAAATAAAGGGAATTTGAAAGGAAAATTAAAAAAAAGAGAAAAGGCAAACCTGCTGTTGGGCCGAATTCCTGCATCCTCGGCCCATCTTCCGCGCTAGCCGCCCCGTGTGGCTTCATCCGCGCGTGGACTCATTCACTGACCTAGTGGGGCAACCCTGTCAAAAGCATCCTCAACCTCCCGCGAAATCCGTGTGACCTCCGCGGGCGCTAACCCATTCCGGTCCGCAGGGGAGGGAGAAGAACTCACGCGTGTTGTTGTCGTCCCGTCGCCATCGAGGGTGGTTGAACCTTATCCTCTGCGCTGCGAGTCGCCTCCATTGAAACTGCGCTCAACGGCTTCCGCGCATGGCGTGGACTGCTGACCGCCTGGGCTCCGGGTTCATAAGGGGGGGGGCAGGTGGGTTCCCAGACCACGACCTCATCCACTCCGAGCCTCGACCACAATCACCGCCAGGACCGGCCACCGTTGCTTCCTCACCACCATCTTCTAATTGCGTCCGCCATTAACGAAGCACAGAGAGATTTGAGCGATGCCGCCGCATGGATTCACCACGGGTGTTCTCCATCGGGGGCTGGTGCACGGTCAGGAGGCTCCTGTCATGCATCCGGATCGCGTCGGGGGCGGTGGCAGGGAGGAAGGGAGATCCGGTGACCATGATTCTTCGCCGTCACCCAGGCTTCGTCGTGCGCCGTGGGCAGGGCTGCACACCACTGGAAAACTGGTACGAGCCTCACCCAAGCATTCGCAGTTGCGTCCTAGTCGTGTAGACCTTGCCCGATCGAAGTTTGGGCGCGTAGGGGTGAGATTTGGATGGCACCGACGATGGCGCCGCCGTGTCCGTGTTTGCGCCGCCGCGCGCGGCCGTGTGGATGTGACATTAGGGAGTCACCCTGTGACCAACGCATCCGGGCCGTCCGATTGTGAGGGTGCGGCTACGATTAGACGATGCACTCCGTCGACTGATTAGAATCAGGACCGTTGATTTCAGATTCGGTGAACGGGGTAGCGTACCGGTTCGCTTCTGTGGTATTCTAATCATGGCCATAGAATTCTAAACCGACGTCTGCCAGCGCTCGATACCCGTTCGTTCTGGGTAATTGCAAATGAGTCCTCGGGGAGTAAGAAAATAGAATCCGCCGTCCTAGGGGCACTATTCACTGAGTCTGTGGAGTTTTGCGCCAGAGCCCCTGCACTTTCCAGGAAATGAGGCCCAGTCCAGAGAACATATAAAATAGGTAAATAAATACAGAAATTGATTTTTAATATAAAAAGAATTCTTAAAACTTGTTTATTGCATAGAAAATTCATTCTAGCTCCAAATTGAGCCATTCCAATTTTTAAAATACTATAATAATATTCTCCATCATCTAGAGTCTCTGTTTCTACATGAAAACATTAAGAAAATTAATTTCTCATCTAATCCTATTTTAATCACATTAAATCTTAGGAAATTCATAACTTAAAATCCATAACTCCAAATTTAGTGATTCCAGTTCCTATGATCTCATTTTAATGTGTAGATTTTCACTGTATATTTTATTTGCATGTTTGATGTGATGTTAATTTATGCTATCCTATGTATCTATTGTGTTGATGCGAGTAGACGAGCAAGCCACTGTGGATTCTGAGGTTCAGCAAGTAGAAGTAGCTGAGCAGGAGCTCATTGAAGGCAAGTTGTGCCTTTGATCACTTACTTTTCCTAGCTATGTTCTTATTAATTTTAATGATCTGCATAGGTTAATTTTGATGGGAGCCTTTATGTTACCCCAGTTTTGATTAACTATATACCTTGTTCACCCCTGAAATATTTTTGGGTAGTACCTGCTATTGCTTTATGTGGATTGGGTATGGAGATACAACATTCATGATTACTCTGTTATTATCTTGTTATTATTACTATTCATGTTAAGATCATTAAATTAATGGGAACATGGAGCGACCACCCGGGAAAACAGTGCTACCACAAGGGTTTAATGGGGCGCCCTTGGCTGATTAACTAGGAAAGCTAGTGGAGGTCTTCCTTACCCGAAAAGGGCAAGGGCAGTAGGGGAGTGGTCAGTGTGGGGAGGTCCTTGGTTGATTTTGCTGCGATGGCGGTCAGGCAAGAACCCTGCACTGGAGCTTCCTATAAACTGTAGCGGGATTTCTGAAGCTAGTGGAACTTTGTAAAGGCCTCGTAGTGTTACCCTGCCTCGCCTCCTCGGTAGAGGTGTATGGGATTGGCCGTCTCTTGGCAGATGGGTAACATGACTTGTGGGTAAAGATGCGCAACCTCTGCAGAGTGTAAAACTAGTATACTAGTCGTGCTCACGGTCATGAGCGGCTCGGACCCTCACATGATTAATTATGGAACTTAAATTTAATTTGACATTTGCATCGCATTTGGGATTATTTTACTATTACTTTTCTTCATTATTATTAAGGTTTGGTATTTACTTACACTTAGTAACTGCTAATAAAATTTTGACCAACTTATAAAAGCAATGCTCAGCTTCAGCCTTTATTTCATTGATCAGCCTTACACTTCATGAACTCCCACCTTTGGTGAGTTCGTGCCACATTATTCCCCACGACTTGTTGAGCTATGAACGTATGTGAGCTCACCCTTGCTGTCTCACCCCCCCCCCCCCCCCGCACAGGAGAAGAACAGGTGGTCGAAGAGGAGCCGCCTAACACTGAGGCATTCGACTTGATCTAGGTGGCGTTTCTCAGTTGACATTGGCGCCGACGATCCTTAGTTCGCTCTATATTTATTCTTTTACTTTGTAATAAGTCTTCCGCTATGTAATAAATACTCTGATGTTATTGTGACATTTATCTCTTACACTCTGTTATTATATATGTTGTCTTCTTGGCGCATGTATGAGATGTACCTGGCTTTGTTCCTTAAAGTCGGGTGTTACGGAAGTGGTATCAGAGGAAATGTTGACTGTAGGACGAAACCTAGATAGAAATGGACAAACCCTTACCTACTCATCTTACTCTGATTCATTCCATACTTACCTTATCTTGAACCTGTCTCACCTTTTGCTACTCTACTCTGATTATTCTTACCTTTACTACTCTAAGACAAGATGGATTTCACACCCTAGAATCCTGCCACTATGATCTTCTTAAGAGATAGGGAACCTAAGACGAAATTAAAACTATTTTCTCTATTTAAAAATGTTGATTGATTGTTCTGATGTTAAATGCTTGATTTGCTTCTTTGGTTGATTGAAATAGTATAGACGGGCATATTAGCATGTACCACCATAAGGTAATGTATTAGCTTTAGTAGATGACACACTAATCTACTTAGCTAATAAATCCCCCGCAGTAACATGCCTCGTAATTACTCGCCTTGTCTACAATCCTTTCTTTCTTACCCTGTGTTCCTAATCCAGATGGGCTACCCCTATACTGTTAGAAGAGAGCAGTATAGATCTGATTCTTGATATGTCATGGTTAAGAAAGGCAAAGGCCATTATAGCATGTGGTAGAGGTACTATAGAGCTCACTAGTCCTAAAGGAGAAACATTTCAAGTTAATATTGCAGTAACCACCTCATCCAAGCGTGCAATGTTCTTTATACCTGAGGAGTTTGTTGGTGATAACATTCGGGTGGTTAGAGATTTTCCGGATGTCTTTCCAGAGGAGTTACTAGGGATGCCACCGGATAGGGAAGTTGAGTTTGTTATTGATCTTTTACCTGGAACTGCCCCTATTTCTAAACGACCATATAGGATGGCTGTAGAAGAAGTGAAGGAGCTTAAGAAGCAGTTAACTGAGTTACAAGAAGCGGGGTACATTCGTCCGAGTTCCTCACCTTGGGGAGCACCGGTGTTATTTGTGCAGAAGAAAGATGGATCGCAACGGATGTGTGTGGACTATAGATCACTTAATGATATCACTGTGAAGAACAAGTATCCATTACCCCGTATTGAGGATTTGTTTGATCAGATGAGAGGAGCCAGGGTATTCTCGAAGATTGATCTCCGATCGGGATACCATCAGATGAAGATTAGACCATCAGATATTCCTAAGACGGCTTTCTCAACCCGATATGGATTATACGAGTTTACCGTTATGTCATTTGGATTAACCAATGCACCAACTTATTTCATGAATTTGATGAATAAGGTGTTTATGGAGTATTTGGACAGATTTGTCGTGGTGTTCATCGACGATATTCTTATCTATTCTAAGAATGAAAGTGATCATGAACAACATCTAAGGTTGGTGCTACAGAAGCTGCGAGATAATCAACTCTATGCTAAGTTCAGCAAGTGTGAGTTTTGGATTGACAAAGTGCCATTCCTTGGTCATATTATTTCTAATGGAGGAATAGCAGTGGATCCTGCTAAAGTGAAGGAGATAATGGAGTGGAGAGTGCCCACTACAGTTACGGAGATTCGAAGTTTCTTGGACTCGCAGGATATTATCGGAGATTTATTGAAGGGTTCTCTAAGATTGCCAAGCCTATGACCTCGCTTTTGGAGAAAGGAAGAGAATTCAAGTGGGATGAGAAATGCCAAGAGAGCTTTGATCAATTGAAGGAGAGATTGATGTCACCACCAGTATTGATTATGCCAGATCTGCAGAAGGGATTTGACATTTATTGTGATGCATGTGGCCAAGGATTGGGATGTGTGCTCATGCAAGAAGGACATGTGATTGCCTATGCATCTCGTCAGTTGCGGAAGCATGAACTGAACTACCCCACTCATGACTTGGAACTGGCTGTCATTGTGCATGCACTTAAGATTTGGAGACACAACATTATAGGAACTAAGTGTCAAGTATACACGGATCATAAGAGCTTGAAATACATATTCACTCAGAAGGATCTCAACCTTAGGCAACGCCGTTGGTTGGAGCTCATTAAGGATTATGATTTGGAGATTCACTATCACCCAGGCAAGGCGAATTTGGTTGCAGATGCCTTGAGTCGGAAGGAGCATGTTCACTCCGCTTTCGTTGTCCAGCTACCTGATGAATTAGCAAAAGATTTTGAGAGGCTCAACCTGGGAATTGTTACACATACGGAAGGAATTACCATTGAATTGGAACCTACCTTGGAGCAAGAAATTCGTAAAGGTCAGATTGTTGATGCCAAAATCTAGGAGATCAAGGATCTAATAACAGAGGGTAGAGGCCCGGAATTCACAGAAGATGAGCAAGGCATGATATGGTTCAAGAATCGGATCTGTGTTCCCGATATTGATAGTCTTTGGGAAACCATATTGAAGGAGGCACATGATTCAGTTTATTCTATCCATCCTGGGAGTACTAAGATGTATCAGGATTTGAAGCAAAAATATTGGTGGTATGGATTGAAGAGAGATGTGGCTGCACACGTGGCTATGTGCGATGTGTGTCAAAGAGTTAAGGCTGAACACCAGAGGCCAGCCGGACTACTGCATCCACTGAAGATACCTGAGTGGAAATGGGAAGAGATTGGCATGGACTTCATTGTTGGATTACCCCGCACGTCTGCTGGATATGATTCTATATGGGTGATTGTGGACAGGCTAACTAAAGTAGCCCACTTTATTCTAGTGAAGACCACATATTCAGGAGCTAAGTTGGCAGAGTTGTATATGGCACGGATTGTATGCCTACATGGTGTGCCAAAGAAGATTGTGTCAGACCGGGGATCACAGTTTACCTCTCGATATTGGAAGAAGTTGCACGAGTCCTTGGATACCAGATTGAATTTTAGTTCGGCTTACCATCCACAGACTGATGGGCAGACAGAGAGGACTAACCAAGTGCTGGAAGATATGCTAAGAGCTTGTGCTCTTAAACATGGTGGAAGTTGGGATAAGAGTTTGTCGTATGCGGAGTTCTCTTATAATAATAGCTATCAGGCCAGTTTGAAGATGTCACCGTTTGAGGCTTTGTATGGCAGAAAGTGCAGAACTCCACTGTATTGGGATCAAACTGGTGAAAGGCAGTTGTTTGGGCCTGAGATTATACAAGAAGCAGAAGAGCAAGTCCAGCAAATAAGGGAGAATTTGAGAACTGCACAGTCCAGGCAGAAAAGCTATGCTGATACCCGGAGAAGACTGCTTGAGTTTAAGGAGGGTGATTATGTCTATTTGAAGGTGTCACCACTCCGGGGTATGAGAAGGTTCAAAGTCGAAGGAAAGTTGTCCCCTCGTTTTATTGGACCCTTCTTAATCTTAAAGCGAGTGGGAGAGGTTGCATACCAATTGGATTTACCGGATCATCTTGCGGATGTTCATGATGTATTCCATGTATCTCAACTGAAGAAATGTCTCAGGGTGCCTGAAGAACAGTTACCAATGGAGGACCTTAGTGTTCAAGAGGATCTAGCTTATGCGGAGTACCCCATCAAGATTCTTGATACATTGACTCGTGTCACGAGGAATAAGGTTATAAAGATGTGCAAAGTGCAATGGAGCCACCACGGTGAAGATGAAGCAACTTGGGAAAGAGAAGAAAAGCTTCGCATAGATTTTTCCTACCTTTTCCCTAGATCTTCATAAATCTCGAGGACGAGATTCTTTTTAAGGGGGGTAGGATTTGTAATACCCAAATTGTAAAAGTATAAGAAAGGAGATGTTTATCCTTTATATGTTTGCCTCTATCCATAACACATGTGAACTACTACATTTCAAGTGATTAATTAACTAGTGACATTCAAGATAATTTGCGCATCATGCTGGGTTATATTGTGTTTGTGCATCTATGGATAATAATAACAATAGAAATAAAATACAATAATATTCAAATACAGATTTAAGGCCCAATGTGCAAATTTAGGAATTTAAATAACAGAGGAAAAGGGGAGAGGGAGAAAATACTATATACAGAAAATAAATACATAAATAAAACTAGATTCTTCCTATGCTTGGACTTGAAGTTGTTCAATTATCCCAAATGAGAAACTAACAACCAAATTAGAACCTAAATTTTGAAATCTAAAATAAAGGGAATTTGAAAGGAAAATTTAAAAAAAAAAGAGAAAAGGCAAACCTGCTGTTGGGCCGAATTCCTGCATCCTCGGCCCATCTTCCGCGCTAGCCGCCCCGTGTGGCTTCATCCGCGCGTGGACTCGTTCACTGACCTAGTGGGGCAACCCTGTCAGAAGCATCCTCAACCTCCCGCGAAATCCGCGTGACCTCCGCGGGCGCTGACCCATTCCGGTCCACAGGGGAGGGAGAAGAACTCGCGCGTGTTGTTGTCGTCCCGTCGCCATCGGGGGTGGTTGAACCTTATCCTCTGCGCTGCGAGTCGCCTCCATTGAAACTACGCTCAACGGCTTCCACGCATGGCGTGGACTGCTGACCGCCTGGGCTCCGGGTTCATAAGGGGGGCAGGTGGGTTCCCAGACCATGACCTCATCCACTCCGAGCCTCGACCACAATCACCGCTAGGACCGGCCACCGTTGCTTCCTCACCACCATCTTCTAATTGCATCCGCCATTAACGAAGCACAGAGAGATTTGAGTGATGCCGCCGCATGGATTCACCACGGGTGTTCTCCATCGGGGGTTGGTGCGCGGTCAGGAGGCTCCTGTCATGCATCCGGATCGCGTCGGGGGCGGTGGCAGGGAGGAAGGGAGATCCCGGTGACCACAATTTTTCGCCGTCACCCAGGCTTCGTCGTGCGCCGTGGGCAGGGCTGCACACCACTAGAAAACTGGTACGAGCCTCACCCAAGCATTCGCAGTTGCGTCCTAGTCGTGTAGACCTTGCCCGATCGAAGTTTGGGCGCGTAGGGGTGAGATTTGGATGGCACCGACGATGGCGCCGCCGTGTCCGCGTTTGCGTCGCCACGCGCGGCCGTGTGGATGTGACATTAGGGAGTCGCCCTATGACCAACGCATCCGGGCCGTCCGATTGTGAGGGTGCGGCTACGATTAGACAATGCACTCCGTCGACTGATTAGAATCAGGACCGTTGATTTCAGATTCGGTGAACGGGATAGCGTACCGGTTCGCTTCTGTGGTATTCTAATCATGGCCATAAAATTCTAAACCAACGTCTGCCAGCGGTCGATACCCGTTCGTTCTGGGTAATTGCAAATGAGTCCTCGGGGAGTAAGAAAATAGAACCCGCCGTCCTGGGGGCACTATTCACTGTGTCTGTGGAGTTTTGCGCCAGAGCCACTGCACTTTCCAGGAAATGAGGCCCAGTCCAGAGAACATATAAAATAGGTAAATAAATACATAAATTGATTTTTAATATAAAAAGAATTCTTAAAACTTGTTTATTGCATAGAAAATTCATTCTAGCTCCAAATTGAGCCATTCCAATTTCTAAAATTTTGTAATAATATTCTCCATCATCTAGAGTCTCTGTTTCTACATGAAAACATTAAGAAAATTAATTTCTCATCTAATCCTATTTTAATCACATTAAATCTTAGGAAATTCATAACTTAAAATCCATAACTCCAAATTTAGTGATTCCAGTTCCTATGGTCTCATTTTAATGTGTAGATTTTCACTGTATATTTTATTTGCATGTTTGATGTGATGTTAATTTATGCTATACTATGTATGTATTGTGTTGATGCGAGTAGACGAGCAAGCCACTGTGGATTCTGAGGTTCAGCAAGTAGAAGTAGCTGAGCAGGAGCTCATTGAAGGCAAGTTGTGCCTTTGATCACTTACTTTTCCCAGCCATGTTCTTATTAATTTTAATGATCTGCATAGGTTAATTTTGATGGGAGCCTTTATGTTACCCCAGTTTTGATTAACTGTATACCTTGTTCACCCCTGAAATATTTTTGGGTAGTACCTGCTATTGCTTTATGTGGATTGGGTATGGAGATACAACATTCATGATTACTCTGTTATTATCTTGTTATTATTACTATTCATGTTAAGATCATTAAATTAATGGGAACATGGAGCGACCACCCGGGAAAACAGTGCTACCACAAGGGTTTAATGGGACGCCCTTGGCTGATTAACTAGGAAAGCTAGTGGAGGTCTTCCTTACCCGAAAAGGGCAAGGGCAGTAGGGGAGTGGTCAGTGTGGGGAGGTCCTTGGTTGATTTTGCTGCGATGGCGGTCAGGCAAGAACCCTGCACTGGAGCTTCCTATAAACTGTAGCGGGATTTCTGAAGCTAGTGGAACTTTGTAAAGGCCTCGTAGTGTTACCCTGCCTCGCCTCCTCGGTAGAGGTGTATGGGATTGGCCGTCTCTTGGCAGATGGGTAACATGACTTGTGGGTAAAGATGCGCAACCTCTGCAGAGTGTAAAACTAGTATACTAGCCGTGCTCACGGTCATGAGCGGCTCGGACCCTCACATGATTAATTATGGAACTTAAATTTAATTTGACATTTGCATTGCATTTGGGATTATTTTACTATTACTTTTCTTCATTATTATTAAGGTTTGGTATTTACTTACACTTAGTAACTGCTAATAAAATTTTGACCAACTTATAAAAGCAATGCTCAGCTTCAGCCTTTATTTCATTGATCAGCCTTACACTTCATGAACTCCCACCTTTGGTGAGTTCGTGCCACATTATTCCCCATGACTTGTTGAGCTATGAACGTATGTGAGCTCACCCTTGCTGTCTCACCCCCCCCCCCACAGGAGAAGAACAGGTGGTCGAAGAGGAGCCGCCTAACACTGAGGCATTCGACTTGATCTAGGTGGCGTTTCTTAGTTGACATTGGCGTCGACGATCCTTAGTTCGCTCTATATTTATTCTTTTACTTTGTAATAAGTCTTCCGCTATGTAATAAATACTCTGATGTTATTGTGACATTTATCTCTTACACTCTGTTATTATATATGTTGTCTTCTTGGCGCATGTATGAGATGCACCTGGCTTTGTTCCTTAAAGCCGGGTGTTACAACAACATAGCAGTAAAGCCCATCCACTGTTACAAAAGTGGTATGCTTCCTATCTTCCCTAGCCATCTGGATCTGATGGAAACCAGAGTAAGCATCTAGAAAGGACAAGAGGTTGCATCTAGAGGTAGAATCCATGATTTGATCTATGTGTGGGAGTGGATACGGGTCCTTGGGACAAGCCTTATTAAGGCTAGTGTAGTCGATGCACATCTGAATCTTTCCGTTCGCCTTTGGAATGATGACTGGGTTGGCTAGCCATACGGGGTGATGAACCTCTTCGATGAAGCCAGCGTCTAGCAGCTTCCAGACCTCCCAACGGATGAAATCCTGGCGCTCAATGGACTGTCTCCGAGGCTTCTGACTCACCGGTTTAGCGTCACGGTGGAACTTCAGATGGTGCTCAATCACCTCCGTGGGGATCCCAGGCATCTGTGACGGTTCCTATGCAAAAATGTCGACATTTGCCCGGAGGAAGGCGACAAGCGCGAGTTCCTATTTCTCCTCCATATTGCCCGTGATGCGGGTGGTCTGGGAAGAATCCGCGCCGACCTGGATGGTCTTGACAGGACCACCATCTGCTCCAGATGGCTGCACCTTTGGCACCTTGGTAGGTGCCTTGGTACCAGAAGTCGAGGGGTCCTTCCCTCCATCGTCCGGGCGAGTAGCTTCTGCCGCCAGGGCGTGCAGCTTCTTGACAGTCGCGAGTGCAGCTGCGCGGTCGCCCCGCACGGTGAGGACCCCAGCCGGGGACAGCATCTTGAGGACCAAATACCTGTAATGGGCAATGGCCATGAACCGGTATAGGGCCGGCCTACCAATGATGGCATTGAAGGAGAGGTTGACCTCCACGACGTTGAACTGGACGTTCTCTGTGCGGAAGTTTTCCTCGGTCCCGAATGTAACCAGGAGTGCGATGCTCCCAAGGGGATACACCGGTTGTGGGCCCACTCCGGAGAATGGACGAGAGGGTCCTAGTCGGGACCCTGGGATCTGCAGCTGCTTGAATGCAGCATGGCTGATGACGTTGAGCCCAGCCCCATCATCAATCAGAACATGGTGCAGCCGCATACTGGCGATGACAGGGGCGGTGATAAGCGATAATATACCGGCCCCTGCCATGTTGTCGGGGCAATCGGATGCCCTGAAGGAGATAGTGGTGCTCCTCCACCGATGATGTGGAGCAGCCTTCGGGACCCCTGGGACCGCCGAAAGGACCTCTTGGTGCAGGGACTTGACATTCCTATGGGAGGTGAGCTCCCAGCTCCCGCCGTACATTACGTACAGCTTCTTGCAATGGTCATTATCGTCACCGGAGTCGGAGTCTCCAGTGAAAACGTCCTTGAGGACCCCCTCAAGTGACTGATACCTGAGGTCCCGTTCTCCCGCAGCCGCGTCACCTTCGTCGACCTTCCCCTTGCTAGGTCGGCGACGAGGCGGCGAGCCATCCTTGGAAGCCTGCTCGCACCGCTTGCTGACGCGCTTCGCGAGCTTGATGATCTCGCAGCACTCCAAGGTGCTATGGTGACTGTTGGGGTGCATAGGGCACAACCCACTGTTGCCTCCCTGTGGCCATGGGCGCTTGTTGCGCTCGTTCCGGCCCTAGTCGTAGCTACGACGACCGGAGCAGCAAACTGCAGCCTCTCGTGGTCGCGGTTCTTCTTCTTCTTGCTACCGCCCTAGGTAGCGGGACCTGAGCCACCCATCTGGGTAACTCTGGTCTGTGGTGCTGAGTGCCATGCACGGCCCTCGGCAGCTCTAGAACACTTGTCAGCCAGAGCGAAGAGCGTGGTGACGGTTTCCATGTCGTGTGTCGCCAGCTTCTTCAGCATCTTCTCATCACGCACCCCCTGTCGGAAAGCAGTAATGATAGACACATCGGAGACGCGAGGTATGGTCCCGCATACCTTGGTGAAGCGAGCGATGAAGGCCCGGAGAGTCTCCCCGGGTTCTTGCCTTACGGCATGGAGATGAGCCTCCACGCCATGCTGCTGATAAGCACTGGCAAAGTTCGTTGTGAACCTTGCACAGAGCTCCTCCCAGGAGTAGACGGATCCCGGGGTCAGATTCATCAGCCAGGTCCGGGCTGGCCCAGTCAAGGCTACATAGAAACAACTTGCCATCACAGCGGTGTTTCCACCAGCTGCCGTAATGGCGGTGACGTAAACTTGCAAAAATTCCGGTGGGTTTGATGTATCGTCGTACTTCTCTGGCAGGTGTGGCCAAAATTTAGGCGGCCAAGTCGTCGCGCGGAGGTGGTTCGCTATCGCGGCACAGCCCACGCCGACCAATGGGACACCTATGTGGGTTCAGGCACCCCTTGGAGTTTGTGGGTAAAGCAGAGCAAAGTCCTGGTCGAGGTTGCGACCCTCGAAGTTTAGCCGGCGCTCACGCGCCCTCTCCAGAGAGACTCGTGCGTCCTCACCCGCACGCCTATGGTTGAGTTCTGCCCGCAGGTCATTAGGTCTCTCTAGAGAGATTGGGGCATCCTCGCCCGCACGCCAGCGGTTGAGCTCCGCCCGTAGGTCCTCAGTCGGTGCAGCCTTCACCAAGGGTGATCGTACTGACGCCAACGCCTCACGTTGACGCCGAAATGACTGAGGCCTGGGTCTGGCCGAGCCAGAGTGCACAATGCCGAGGAGTCGATCAACATCGTCACGCCACTGCTTCATGGCCCTCGGCGAGGCCGTGGAGCTCGGAGGGTGGCGCAATAACTCCGTGGCTACAGACAGCGCACCGGGAGCAGCCCTTGACGGAGCCCTGGATGACTGTGTGGGAGTGTGCTACCGCACAGCGTGCACAGCAGCAGCACCAGGCGCAGAGCAGTTGGAGGCCCGTGGCATGGACGACGCAACCTCTTCCTCCATTAGAAAGTCCTCAGGAGTCAAGCCGCGGTGCTCAACGATCTGGACCATCGTGTCGAGCAAGGAAACAGGCGAAAAACTCAAAGCCTAAGCCCCTACCTGGCGCGCTAAATGTCGGAGAGAAAATTCTCCAGTCGGGTGGCGGAATGCACCTGCCCTAATCCTAAGATGAGAAGGGGGCTTAAGCGGTTTGCCTGTTATGTGGATTTGGGAAGAACACAGAAGCACACAAGGGATTAGAGTGGTTCAGGCCGCTGGAGCATAAAACCCTACCTCCACTATGTGTATGTTGTATTGAGTATGTAAGCCTAAGCGTGTGAGTCTAGAGCCTATGTAAAAACCTGTCCCTGTAACGTTGTGTGCCTTCTCTTTTATAGTTTAAGGGAGGCACATACAAGGATACTGAGCCCCGACATGCGGGCCCAGGAGCATAATGGAAAGAGTACATTATGTGAGTAATTAATGCTAGTAACGCCTGAGTAATCACTGGGAATCTTGATGACCGCAGTCCATGCAGTATTGATAGCCAAAACGTACGAGTAATGGTGAATAACAGCACGGCCCGCGTATTGTGGACTGTGCACGCCACCTGTCAGTGGGATAGTCAGGCGCACGTGTTATCCGCAATGAATGCAAAGGCGCGCGTAGCCCAGAGGCGTCATGTCAGGTTCCGCCCGTTGGCTTAAGCCGCACGCAGTATGCCACATGGCAACAACGGGTCCCCGCCTGAGCGGGGAGCAAGAGTATATGCGGACAGGTCCAGAACCCACCAGACTAGGTCCGGACACGTGTCGGCACCGGACCCCCGCCTGGGTCCTGTTCAAGGCCCGAGTATGTTCTGTCCTGGGACCTTGGGACCCCATTGTGGGCGGCCCGGACCCCATACGAGGGGGGGGGGGTCCGGCTCCCATTCTAGGGGTCCGGCTGTGGAGGTCCTGGACCAACCTTGGGGGTCCAAACTGTATATCCAGGGGTCCGGCGCTCTCCCATGGGGGTCCGAACTTACTGTTGATGCCTTGGAGTATATCACCTTCTCTGGACACGTGGTGGCTCTGAACCTGCCCATGTGGTGGAGTCGGGCGCTGCTGTGGACCCAAAGTAGTCGCCCGGGACTAGGGGCGAGTCATGGCCTGGTCCCACACACAGCACCTTTACCACGCGACTAAGAGATAGTCGCGTGGGCACTGCGTCTTTATACAGTAGTAAGGGGTACCCTAGTTTCAGGGTACCGACAACTTGCCTATGCTACTTACCATGGCTTCAAGCTTTATCAAATGGACGTGAAGAGTGCCTTCCTCAATGGACCAATCAAGGAAGAGGTCTATGTTGAGCAACCTCCCGACTTTGAAGATAGTGAGTACCCTAACCATGTCTATAAGCTCTCAAAGGTGCTTTATGGGCTCAAGCAAGCCCCAAGAGCATGGTATGAATGCCTGCGAGACTTTCTAATCACTAATGGCTCTAAAGTCGGCAAAGCCGATCCTACTCTCTTTACTAAAACTGTTGCAAATGATTTTTTGTATGCCAAATTTATGTCGATGATATCATATTTGGGTCTACTAACAAATCTACTTGTGAAGAGTTTAGTAGGATCATGGAACAGAAATTCGAGATTTCAATGATGGGGGAGTTGAGATATTTCTTAGGATTTCAAATCAAGCAACTCTAAGAGAGCACCTTCATCAGCCAAACCAAGTACATTCAAGACATTCTTAAGAAGTTTGGAATGAAGGATGCCAAATCCATCAAGACACCCATGGGAACCAATGGGCATCTCGACCTCAACACGGGAGGTAAATTCGTAGATCAAAAGGTATATCGGTCGATGATAGGATCTTTGCTCTATTTATGTGCATCTCGGCCGGATATTATGCTTTTCGTATGCATGTGTGCAAGGTTCCAAGCTGATCCTAAGGAAGTTTACCTTAGAGCCATGAAGAGAATCATGAGATATCTAGTTTACACTCCTAAGTTTGGGCTTTGGTACCCTAGGGGATCCACCTTTGATTTAATAGGATATTCCGATGCCGATTGGGTAGGGTGTAAAATTGATAGGAAGAGCACATCAGGGACTTGTTAGTTTCTAGGGAGATCCCTGGTGTCTTGGGCTTGAAAGAAACAAAACTCAGTAGCTTTTTCTACCGCTCAAGCTGAGTATATTGTCGCAGGCCATTGTTGTGCGCAATTGCTTTGGATGAGGCAAACCCTCAGGGACTATGGCTACAAATTGAGCGAAGTCCCTCTCCTATGTGATAATGAGAGTGCTATCCGCATGGTGGAGAATCCCGTTGAACACAGTCGCACTAAGCACATAGACATTTGGTATCACTTTTTGAGGGATCACCAACAAAAGGGGATATCGAGATAGCTTACATTAACACCAAAGAACAATTAGCCGATATCTTTACCGAGCCTTTAGATGAGAAAACCTTTAGCAAACTTAGGAATGAACTAAATATTCTTGATTCTTGGAATTTTGATTGAAACATTGCACACATAGCTCATTTATATACCTTTGATCATGTCTCTTTCATTTGCTACGACTAATGTGTTTTCAAGTGTATATTTATGCTAAGTCGTAGATTGAAAGCTTCCACTCCACTCTATCGGTATCATTTACACTTCGTCGCTACTCCACATCACTTTCACATTGGTATAATGTTTTCACTCTTACTTACTTGTACCAATGGGAAGAAAGTAAAGGGCTCTCGATATCTCTGTTTTTTGGCGATTAATGCTAAAGGGGGAGAAAGTATTAGCCCAAAGCAAAAGGACTGCACCACCACCAAATTTTAAAAGAAAAATTCAAATTAGTATCTTAATGTTTTTTCAAAAGGGGGCAAAAGTTATTGGTGTTTTCAAAAATTAGAAAAACCCTCTTGAACACTAAGAGGAGAATTTCATTCACGGGGAGTTTTGTTGTAGTCAAAGGAAAAGCATTTTTAAACAGGGGGAGAAATTTCAAAATCTTGAAAATACTTCTTACAATCTTACTCATATGCCTTTGACTATTTGCAAATGTCTTTGAAAAGAATTTCCAAAAGAATTTGCAAAAACAAAACAAGTGGTGCAAACGTGGTCCAAAATGATAAATAAAAGAAAGCAATCCATGCATATCTAGTGAAGTTATAAAATTGGTTTAATTCTAAAGAACCTATGCACTTACATTATACAAACTGGTTCATTTCTACACTTATATATTTGCTTTGGTTTGTGTTGGCATCAATCACCAAAAAGGGAGAGATTGAAAGGGAAATAGGGTCAAACATTTTCCTATAAATAATTTTGGTGGTTGAATGCCCAACACAAATATTGGACTAACTAGTTTGCTCTAGATTATGTATTCTACAGGTGCATAAAGGTTCAACACAAACCAATAAAAAGATCAAGTTAGGGTTCAAAAGAAAGGAGCAAAAGAAACCGAAGAGAACCCTGGTCCGGCGCACCAGACTGTCCGGTGTGCCACCGGACAGTGTCCGATGCGCCAGGGGCCGTACAAGTCTGAACTCTTCACCTTCGAGTTTCTCAGGCGTCGCTCCGCTATAATTCACCGGACTGTCCGGTGTGCCACCGGACTGTCCGATGCACCAAGCGGAGTAACGGCTACCAGTGCAACGGTCGCCTGCAGAAGCGTGAACAGTGCACGCAGAAGTCAGAGCAGGCGTCATAGGCGCACCTGATAGTGAACAGTACATGTCCGGTGCAGCACCGGACTGTCCGGTGCGACATGAAGTCAGCGCTCCAATGGTCAGAATCTTCAGAACCCTAACGATTGGGTGACGTGGCTGGCGCACCAGACTATCCGGTGCGCCCATCGACAGACAGCCTCCCCAACGGCTATGTGGTGGTTGAGGGCTATAAATACCCCCAACCACCACCACTCTAAGCATCCAAGTTTTTCAGACATCTCATTCAATACAAGAGCTAGTGCATTCAATACAAGACACAATTTAAAAGAATCAAAGCCTCTCCAAGTCCCAAACTCACTCCAAACACCTAGTGACTAGAGAGAGTGTTTTGCTCGTGTTCTTTGAGCTCTTGTTCTTGGATCGCTTTCTTCTTCCTCATTCTTGTTCTCTAAGTGACTTGTAATCAAAAGCAAGAGACACTAAGTTTGTAGTGGTCCTTGTGGGGTCTAAGTGACCCGTTTGATTAAGGAGAAAGCTCACTCAGTCTAGGTGACCGTTTGAGAGAGGGAAAGGGTTGAAAGAAACCCGGTCTTTGTGACCACCTCAACGGGGACTAGGTTTTCAAGAACCGAACCTCGGTAAAACAAATCACCGTGTCATTCGCCTTATTTCTTGGTTGATTTGTTTTTGCCCTCTCTCTCGGACTCGGTTTTAATTCTAACGCTAACCCCAGCTTGTAGTTTGTCTTTTAAGTTATAAATTTCAGATTCCGCCTATTCACCCCCCTCTATGCGACTTTCATGAATCCATTTAGCTAGGCCAACATCATACATATCAAAGTAGTTTTCGTAGCGTGTTTTCCACAATTGATGATCATCTCCATCGAACTGTGGGAAATTGACACGCTGTAAATTGCCTTGGCTGGAACGACACTCCTTATGCCCCCATCCCATTCAATAAAACACCACTGATAAGACGTATCATCGAAGCGAACATGGGCTAGCTCGTGGAACGTACCCTTGACCGGGGTCATGAGGCTGGGGAAAATTTCGACCAAACCCATGCTCCTCGTAACGATGATTGAACCGGTGGTTGTTTGGCCTGTTGACGGTGGAATTCCGAGTAGGTGGGGGCCCGTACGTCGATTTGATGTTGGCGATGAGACCAGGCTTGGTGAAGTCTTGTGCCATGGACTCACACTCCATGAACTTGGTTGTCTGCGTCGTTTCCAGAGACATGTTGTCGAGTCGCCTCTCGACGCCAGGACACCATGCTTCAATTTCCCCTAGATTTACCTCGAGGGAGATCAGACGTGCCTCCGTCTTCTCATCAGAATCCTTGGCACGTTGTTGCAGTGCCTATAGCGACCCATCATCGCCTCGGTGATTCGAGTCTCCATCAGCGACATTTCGTCGAGCAGTCACTGCAAAATCACGTCCATGACCACGACAACAGTGGAACACGGGCGCCGACCAAGTACTAAGATGAAGCGTCCAGGGTGGAACCTCCTTTGATACCAAATGTTAGCTCCGATCCATAAGCGGCTAGAGAAGAGGTAGAGGAAGGAGGGAGAGAGACTTGGAGAAGGGGAAGTTGTATTCCTCTGATACCAAATGATACCAAATGTTAGCTCCTCTATCGACACATCTTCCTTGTAGTTGCTGACAGAGATCAAGTCCAGCATTAGCTTCACCTTTGTTGCCTCTGTTGATGAGAATCAACATTCAAGCAATGCACTTGAGAGACCTCCGTGGCAAAAAAAAGAGAGCAGAAATCACAACAATAATCTAACATCAATACAATGTATTTATCATTGTTTAGAGTAAAAAAGAAATAAAGAATTCGATAGAGGCAAGGAGGTGGAGAATGCGGAAGGAAGCCTTCACATATCATGAAGATACTAATAATAATGTTCTAGAACCATTCGACAATAATATTTTACATAAAGCTGAGTTATTGGACGCGTGCTAGAAACTGAAAAAATAAGATAGGAAAAAATGAATGGAATGATGGTGCTGAGACTCTCTCCTGTCGTGTTTCCAAAAATTTTATCCCCTAATAAAATAATACTCTCTATCTTTTTAGAGACACGTTCTAAAAGATCTTATTCTCTATATATTCTTCATCTCCAGTAACATTCTCTAAATTTGATTCTATATATCTACCGTGCTAATAGATTTCATAAAATAATTTGTTTATTCATCATTTCGCGTAGAAACAACATTTAAATTTGATTTTTTTTACGATAAAAACATGTTCAAAATATTTTTGCAATGGAAAAATTACTCATTTTCATGTGTAGCAAACAAAATTTGCCGCAACTTTGTATCATATATTTATCCGGTTTTATACACAAACAGAAAAATATTTGGAAGTGCGTGTCAAAATTGAGTTATAGAGAACATAAAATAATTACATATCGTGACCGACATTGGTAATATTTTAAGTACACCACATTCGTTTATGAAAAAAATATTTGGATATACTCAGTATTACTAGGTATTACTTTAGTAAAATTATTGTATTGCTCAAGATTTATTTGGTTTCATTGGAAAACAAGGTATATTTAGAGAGAAAAGAAGAAAATTGAGGTTTTTTAGTGGAGTTTCGAAAACTCCAAAAATATCACGTTCTTGACAAAAGAAACATATTTTATGTTTCAATATTATAATATCATTAAATAATGTAATATTATTTCGAAACTGTAAAAATACTACACTTCTAGATAGGGCCTAAGTTGCGTGCGTGTTTCAACAAAGCCAAGCCGAAGAAATAAAACGTCCCCGAGCCGATCAGGAGGTCATCAACGTTAGCCGTGGACGCGCTAGCTGCCACGTGTCGTCAATCAGGCGGCCTGTCGCAGCTCCTGCCTTGTGCGGCACAGCCGTTCAATTTTTTTTTCCCCCGTTTGGGTGCGCCGCGCCGCGCGCGGTTTCTGGCCAACAGAACCCGAAATAATGGGAACAGAATTCGGAAACCAACGGGCCATATAATAGCCCCCGCCCCACACCCAGCCCAGCCCCCGCCACCTGAGTACCTGACACACAGCGAGACGCCGAAACCGCGTCAAGTTCCCCATCTCCGATCCACCAATCGCCCTAACCCTAGACTCGCCACCGCCGCCGCGATGCTCCGCTCGCCGGGCAATTCGCCCCGCTGCCTCTCACTTTCGCCCACACCCGCGCCCTCCACCCCTCGCCCGGCCTCCCCGCCCCCCTCCACCGCCCCCTCCTCGAAGCGCCGCCGGTCGGAAGTGCTCGACGAGGACACCTACGTCGCCGCTATCGAGCGCATCATCGAGCGCGACTACTTCCCCGACCTGCCCCGCCTCCGGGACTGCCTCGACTGGCTGCAGGCCGTGCGGTCCCACGACCCGCTCATCCTACGCGACGCGCAGCTCAAGATCCTAGACCGCCGCCGCCGCGCCCAGCGCCACGCGGCGGGGCCCGTCCCCACGCCGACGCCGGCCACCTCCACCGCGCTCCGCTCCCCGTCCTTTCTCACCACCCCCGCCGGATCCGTCTCCGGCGGCGTGGGAGGTCCAGATGCCGACCACGACGACGACGACGTCGCGGCCGCGCTCTCCCTCGACGGCTTCTTCCGCCGCTTCACCAGCGAGGACAACGACTCCTTCTCGCGCATCCTAGACAAGGTGAACCAGCGCCGCCGCCAGCGCTACGCGCACCTGCTGGAGCCGCCGCCGCCTGCCGAGGCGGGGAGCAAAGCGTCAGAGGGCGCCAAGCGCGACAGGATCACGGACGGGTACGGTACATCGGGGCAGCCACCGAGCACGCTCGAGGGCGCCAAGTTCACGGCAAAGAACTTGCTGATGTACTATCCGGCTGACCAGGGGGAAGCGCCCCTCACGGAGGAGGAGCGCGCAGAGCGGCTCAGGGGAATGACCAAGGAGATAGACAAGTCGAACACCAGGCTACATGGCAGAGCCACGGCTGATGACGCGAGGTCCAAGGAGGAGGAGGGGGCCGCCATACTTTACGCGCTAGTTGCAGGCTCTACTCCGGGAGGGATGGCCTACCACGACCCTGACAAGTTGAAGAAGTACGATCTGGAGGACCTGAGGAAGACCCCGAACCCTTTCTACCTCGAGTCGGACAAGAAGGCCGGCAACGGGTACAGTTTTGTGAGGACACCGTCGCCGGCACCCGGCGTGGACGAGTCGCCGTTCATGACGTGGGGTGAGATCGACGGAACGCCGCTGAGGCTGGACCCCGACGAGACGCCGGGCGGTAGCGAGAGAGCGCATTTCAAGATGCCACCACCTCCTGCTCGCGACGTCAAGGCGCACTTGCTTTCGAGGGATGCCGCTCGGAAAATAAAGGAGCGGTCTAAGCCCTTCCATAGGCCGCCCCTACCCTCCCCTGCGAGGGGTGTCAGCGCGAGCCCTAGAACCCTTTCGCCGGCCGCACAAAAATTCGTGAGGAACGCCATCTCCAAGTCGGGAAAGTCCTCCAGCGCCATTGACGAATCTCTCCGTGCAAGCTACAGAGGCTCGACCCCGTCTGCGAGCACTCCCAAGTCAAGGTTTTCAAGAGACCCTGGCCTCGCATCGCGTTCTCCATCCATAAGGCAGGGTTCCACCCCTCCCTGGTGAGTGTTAGTAAACCACAAATGTTATTTCATAAAATGGGTAGGTGGTCCATCCTGTACTGTAACAAATTGTATAATGATGGAAGACATGGAATGATGAAGTGATGCTTATTTACTTTTATATTATGTGAGCCACCCTTACCAAAATCAATGTCATGAGCATATCTTTGCATACTAAATTGCTAAGTTCCAACATGAATTTTCGATTTCAAAGGCATAGGCGTCTGGGCAGACCATTTGTCGTCTTTGGAACAATGGGTTTGGCAAAAACTTTCATGTCATTGTACTGTACTCTAAGGCAGGTCGTGCATCTGGTCTTGCAAAAAAAAATCTGATAGAGTTTGAAAGATGTGAGATAAGGGAACTGCTGGAGATAGCCTAATAGTTTGGGGTTTATTTCTTATGTTTGTACTCTTTTCCGCATAGAAGTATATAACAAAATGAGTCTGATTGTAATAGTTTGTCTCATTGGGGAGAAACATAAATAAACCAACACTGGTTGGGAGAAGAAAAGAAAAGGGAGAGGGCAGTAGTGTGTGTGTGTGTGTTGGGGGGGGGGGGGGTGCGTTGTGGTGCTTCTGCTGCTTTCGTCATGCTAGATGCTGGTGGCCCTGTTCGGCTGGCTGCAAGCCGGCACTGTTGCAGCTGTTTGGACTGCTGCAGCTGCAATCCATAGAGAGAAAAATACTGTAGAAGCCGCAGCCGCAGCCGCAGCAAGCCGCAGCGAACAAGCCGGGTGTTTGCCACGATGGGGAGCCAATCTGAAGCCTCAGGCTGATTTCTGGGCAGTTTTTTTTACATCAGATGAGCCTTCTGACAGACCTGGCAGTTCATTGGTTTTATCACTTGCATGCGGTGGTTTCAAGTTGTGTTGCATCTTCTGGCCTTAGATCGTGGAGTCATATTCAAAATGAAGTGTCCTTATCCTGTTAGCTGGATCTGCAGAGCAAGATATTTAGCGCTTGTTTGTTTCAGCTTTTTGGAGCTTCTGGCCACTAAAAGCTGCTGCGGACTGCCAAACGCTCAACTTTTCAATCAGCTTCTATAAAATTCGTTTGGGTAAAAACCATTTAAAATCAACATAAACACTTAATCGGTTGAGTCGTTGCAATAGTAGGAATCCGTCACTTTCTAGATCTCGAGTCCTATGGAAACTTTTATCTTCTTTCGCACGTAATCCTAATGATACTCAGATTCTCTACACAGCCAGATTCTCCCCACAGCCAGATTCTCAGAAAAGCTGGTCAGAAAAAAGTTGAACCAAACAGGCCAGTTGTTTGCATATCTTAGCCTCTCGATTTTTTTGTTGGTCCATGCTCCAAAATTTTTGAACGTTGTAGTTCCGATGTTTTTGAACTTCCATCCTCAATCCTTGATTCTTTGTTCAACATATTATATTTTTGTGACATGCTTCTGTGATCTTGGAATGATGTGGCATCCTGCATTTGTGGGGGTTAGGTCAAAATAACATCATGTATGAACTAGGACCGAAATGTAGCACTAAGTCAATCTCAGTATAATTTCGAATTACTAGGTTGTTTGCTTCGGATTAAAATAAGTTATTCAGACAGCTACAATCTGCAATCTATATAAACAAAATACAGTAGAAGCTGTTTCGGAATAAAGCCCAGTCGAACGGCTTGAGGCCCCTGTTTGTTTTAGCCTTTTGGAGCTTCTGGCCACCAAAAGCTGCTACGGACTGCCAAACGCTCAGTTTTTCAGTCAGCTTCTATAAAATTCGTTTAAGTAAAAACCATTTAAAATCAACATAAACACATAATCGGTTGAGTCGTTGCAATAGTAGGAATCCCTCACTTTCTAAATCCTGAGTCCTATAGACACCTTTATCTTCCTCCGCACGTGATCCTAATGATACTCAGATTCTCTATACAGCCAGATTCTCCCCACAGCCAGATTCTCAGAAAAGCTGGTCAGAAAAAAGCTGAACCAAACAGGACAACATTACATACTCTGAATATGTGGGATAGAAGTGGTATGCTCTCATTGTATCCCAAAACAAAGACAAGACAGAAATCTTTACCATGGCAGAATAACAGGCACGATGAGTTGCTACCTAATTCAGATTTACACAGGTTTTTTGTATAAAAATACAATTCGATGGCAGAAAATGGAGCTTTTCTATGATAATTAATCTGATATAGAGGTGTCCACCCAAAACATTCTTAGTTATAGAGAGAGGTCCACCGCACATCCCATAAAAGACAATCTTATCGGTACCCAAAGACAATCTTATCGGTACCCAAAGGATGCAAGGAACCGAGTTATATTTTAGGTAGTACTCCATCTATTAGTTGTCGTTTTGGACAAGGTTTAAATCATTAGTTGTCGTTTTGGACAAGGTTTAAATCAAACTTATAAAATTTTGAGGACAAATAACTAATTTATTATATAGTTTTAAAACATACGATTTGTCTTAACAATTACTTTTATAAAAATATAAATATATTAAAAGTTTATTTATATTTTAATAAAAAATTGATCAATTTTATATTTTAGAAACCGTATTGTTGTACTAAACAATAACTAATAGTATACTGGAGTGGCAGTGAGTATACCACCATGGACATGACTGCTCAATGGTGAAAGTTAAGAACATTGTAATCGGCACCCAAATGATTCATCATCCTGAAAGTTAAGAACATTCTTGAAGTTAAGAACATTCTTTTATGATGCACAATATCTTGCCATCTGGTGGCCGACTCCAGCGAGCGACTTCGCCCCGGTCGGAAGCACCACCAGCCACCAGCGATGTCTGGCGAGGAGGAGAATGTCATCCCTCTCCGGTGAATGAGTGTTAGTAAACCTCAAAGGCTTAGTTTGAGTAATTTAGTATTGATTATAATCCATATGTATTGAAGTGAATTAGAATGTAACTTAAATAGTTTACGTCTCAATCTACTTTAGATTGTGGTCAATACTAAAGTACCCACACAAAGCCTTAATAAGTTATTTCATAAAATAGGTAGGTGGTCCGTCCTGTACTGTAACAAATTGTATAATGATGGAAGGCAGGAAATGATGAAGTGATGCTTATTTACTCTTCTACTATCTGAGCCACGCTTATCAAAATCATAAACATGCCCTTAGGGGTGTTTGAGAGTAAAGTTTTTTTCATGGTTTCGAAAGAATGCACTATTCTCAAATATTACAGTATTATATATACAGAGGTGTTTTTAAAAACTAAAGTATTGCAAATGCTATTATACCTTAGTTTTCAAAACTGTAGTATTTTAAACCGTGTTATTGTCATGACTAAAAAATATATTGTAGTATTTCAAAAACTATGGTTTTAAAAATTTTGTTATTATCAAGCAGTGCCTTAGTTCTTCTCGGAAACACACATCGACACCTCCCATTTCCATCGTTTAGTCAGGCGGACGCCGTCACCACCAAGGTTGTCATCACCACCGACATGAAAGGACACACCACCGCTGATGTCGTTAAGGGAGGTCGTCGTCACCACCATCATCGTGGCACCATTGTCGTGTCCGCTTCATATCCTAGCCTTATGATGTAGGCTTTAAACACTTTGTGCTCCAGCACTTGAGATGTTCGATGAAATAATCAGCAAGATGAAATCATTTAACTCATTGTATATGCCAAAAAGTTAGCTCATGACTTGACGTATATGAAGAAGGTGTTGCGACTTCACAACGCTGAAGAGACAAAGGTAAGGGGGGAGATGGGCACAACAACAAAGACCTAATATTGTTTCGATTAGCCTGGCATTTTATATGAAGATGGTGTTGCAAAACAACAAAGACTCTATGACGACACGCGGGTTCGAAAAATGTTGATGACAACATTAATTTATTCTATTAGAGCATAATAGCTCTGCTCTACCATATTCTTGGGGGTGTAGCTCATATGGTAGAGCGCTCGCTTCGCATGCGAGAGGCACAGGGTTCAATTCCCTGCACCTCCATTTTTTATCCTTTGCTTTTTATGCTCCCGCTACCTTGGTGGACTCGATTGGTCTTCCTCTACATTTTATGCTCTCGCTACCTTGGTCTCACTTAGTAGCGGACTCGATTGGTCATGTCGACCTCATAGCACCCTACAATAGGCCAATAGCATGCGACTATGAAAATGATCGAAAAACAACTAAATTGGTTATGTTTTCATATTTTTCTAACGAAACATAAAACGAAAACCAAAAACCAACTAACGGAATACGCGATTGAAATTGTCAATTATTCAAAAACGTTCGAAAATGATAAACTCCAGTCGGAAAGACAAATATTTTGTAGTTTTCACAACTACATAATAAATTGTCATTTTGTCTAATTTTTAAGATATCAAAATACATTAACAATTCTTCTTCATTATTCATATTATTTAGAGTAATTTTAACTTTTGTTTTTCTCTTACTCATTCACTTGAACACAACAAAAGTATATAGCGTGCATAAATTATACGCTAAATATATCTAATATTATATAAAAATGATATCATCACGACTGGGAAACGAAAAACATGAAAATGGTCGAAAAACTAGGTAAATCGTTTTTATACTGTTTCTAATCGGTTTCCAAACAATTCGAAAACCGACAAAAAACGATATTCGAAGCGGGATGGTACCGGATTTTCCGTCTTGTTTTCATGATAAAACATGTTCAAAATAATTTTGTAATGGAAAAATTACTCATTGTTCATATGTAGCAAAAAATTGTCCAAACTTTGTATCATATTGTCGGCGTTCCGAGACCGGGGGGTCCCCGAGCCGACGAGTGAGTGTGCCGCGTGCCCCAGCCCAGATGGGTCGAGCGCGTGGGCGAGCGCGAAGGGGGGAGAGAGAGAGAGAGCGAGAGCGAGGCGGCCGGAGCCGGGTCGTGAGGGAGTCGGAGAATTCCCGCGGCCTTCGTGTTCGTCCCGCGCCCAGGTCGGGTGCGCTTGCAGTAGGGGGTTACAAGCGTCCGCGCGAGGTAAGGGGAGCGAGCGGCCCCGAGAGAGCGCCTGCCCCTGCCCTTCGTCCCCGCGAGGCCAACCTTTTCTAAGAAGGCCCTGGTCCTTCCTTTTATAGTCGTAAGGAGAGGGTCCAGGTGTACAAAATGGGGGTGTAGCAAGGTGCTACGTGTCTAGCGAGGGAGAGCTAGCGCCCTAAGTACATGCCAAGGTGGCAGCCGGAGAGATCTTGGCACCCTGTTGGTGTGGCGTCGTGGCTGTTGGAGGAGTAACGGAGCCGGACGGAGGGACAGCTGTCGGAGTGGCTGGGCCCTTGCTGACGTCCTCCTGCTTTCGTAAGGGAGCTGAGAGCCGCCGTCGTCATGGTCTAGCGGGGCGCCATCATTGCCTATCTGGCGTAGCTGGCCAGATGGGACGCCGGTCTTGTTCTCTGCGACCCAAGTCGGCTCAGGGCAGGGTGATGATGGCGCTTCCTGTTGACGTGGCGGTCTCGCGTCCTAGGTCGGGCGTCGTGGAGGCTCCTCCGAAGTCGAGGCCGAGTCCGTCCTGCATGATAGAGGCCGAGCCCGAACCCCGGGGTCGGGCGAGGCGGAGGTCGTTCGGCAGAGGCCGAGGCGAGGTCCGAGCCCTGGGTCGGGCGAGGCGGAGTTCGTCGTCTTCCGGGGCCTTAGCCCGAGTCCGAGCCCTGGGTCGGGCGGAGCGGAGTTCGTCGTCTTCCGGGGCCTTAGCCCAAGTCCGAGCCCTGGGTCGGGCGGAGCGGAGTTCGCCGTCTTCCGGGGCCTTAGCCCAAGTCCGAGCCCTGGGTCGGGCAGAGCCTCCTATGGCACTTCTGGCGAAGTCTGGTCGCCCGTCGGTCTTACCTTTTGCGTTAAACGCCCCGGTGACTTGGTCGGTTGGCGCGGTGATTTAGTCAGGGTTACTTCTTATCGAAGGCGGGGCCTCGGGCGAGCCGGTGATGCGTCTGCCGTGAAAGAGGAGGCCTCAGGCGAGACGGAGTCATCTTAGGGTCGGCTGCCCTCGCCCGAGGCTAGGCTCGGGCGTGGCGTGATCGAGTCGCTCGTATGGACTGATCCCTGACTTAATCAAACCCATCAGGCCTTTGCAGCTTTATGCTGATGGGGGTTACCAGCTGAGAATTAGGCGTCTTGAGGGTACCCCTAATTATGGTCCCCGACAGTAGCCCCCGAGCCTCGAAGAGAGTGTTAACACTCGCTTGGAGGCTTGCGTCGCACTTTTTTGCAAGGGGACCAGCCTTTCTCGGTGGTACTTTGTTCCGGTGGGTGCGCGCGAGCGCACCCGCCGGGTGTAGCCCCCGAGGCCTCGGAGGAGTGGTTTCACTCCTTCGAGGTCTTAATGCCTTGCGTAATGCCTCGGCTGGTCTGGCGGTTCCCTCATGCGAGCAGGGCGTAGCCCAGGTGCACTGTCGGGGCCCAAGTTCTCGGGCTGGTATGTTGACGCTGTCAACGGTTTGGCCGGAGCCGGGTTTGCGAGAGCAGCCCCTGAGCCTCCGCACGGAGCGAGAGGACGATCAGGGACAGACTCGGCTTTTTTATATACGCCCCTACGTCGCCTTTCCGCAAGGAGGAGGGGGGGAGTGCGCCATGTTACCCTCGATGGGCACCGAACATGGTGTCTCCGGTGAGCTGCAATCGGGTAATCCGAGTGGACGTCCGTGCCCCGTTCGTTGGGGGTCGGCTAGGGGCCCGGAGGCACGCCCAAAAGTACCTGCGGGTGATCTGCCGGACCCGGTCCCCTAGCGACGGGGTCCGAGGGCTCGTTGCCTCCCTCCGATGGGATTCCGTTACAGAGTCGTTCCCGCTGGTCTCGGAAATGTCCTAGGGTACCTCGGGAGCGCAGCCCGAGCCTTGGTTATGTATCGAACGTACCCCTGGTCATCCCTCGCTCGGCGTCTGAGGCGACTGTGAACCCTTCGACAGGCCAGCCTTCGAACCCCTGATCAGTAATGGGCGCGGAGCCCTAGTAGCCTGAGGCGGTCGTGGAACCTTTCGGGAGGCCGACCTTCGAACCCCTGACCAGTAGTGGGTGTCGGGCCCACGCGATCTGAGGCGGCTGTTGAACCCCTCGGGGGGCCAGCCTTCGAACCCCTGATCAGTAGGGAGGCTCGGAGCCTAGTTCCTTCACGGGGAAGGATCCCTTTGGGGTTATCCCCCTTCTCGGTCCCTGTTGCAAGAGATAGAGAAAGAGGAAAAGGGAAAAAGGATGCGAAATTGAACGTCGTGGCGTACCTTTTTTGGTGTGGCCGTTTTGGCGGAGGCGAAGCGTCGCCAGCTGCCCCTGCCAGAAACGTCACCTGTCCAGCCGCGGAGTTAATGCGCCAGGGTAAGCGGTCGGCGAGGCTGCCGTTGCGTGCGCGAGCCGTTCGAGGTACGGGTCACGGGCGCGTCGTCTTCACGCCGTGAGAGGGGGTTCCCTTGCTGCCTCTGGATGGGACATGAGCTGGGCAGATGGCGTGACCGCTGCTCTCGTGCGCCTGCCACCGTTATTACTGCCGGTCCATTTTTGACCGCGTTTGACCGCCGCGCCAGGCTGGCGCTGCTGGGTCGCGGGCTGGGTCGCCTCGAATCGCGGTATCGGTTCCGCAATCGAGGAGGTGCGGTGGTGGAGCGAGTGGCACAGCGGTTCGCATGCAGCATCCGGCGCGCCGGTTGCGCGACGCGTGGGCTTGAGCCTCCGCGCTGGCCTGTCAGGAGTCGAAGAGGCGCGTCCACTTGGCGCGGTTGCATGCCGCCTGCATGCCCGCCTGCCCCCTTTGCCCGCTGGTCTGGGCAAAAGTGGAGGATTACTTGTAACCGCTGGGTGGTTGCGTGCGTCGTGCGCGACGGTTCGGCTTTTTCTGCTTGGAGCCGGTCTGCATGACAGGCGGGCTCCAGCCCCCGCGCCGCAGGGGAGGACTTTGGAGGCGTGTTGGAGAAGACTCAGCCCGTGACGGTTGAGGGTGCAAGGAGGGGGAGTTGCCTTTAAAAGGAGGGCGACCCCCTTCGTAAGGTGACCATGTCTCCTTCCTCCCCTATGCATTGTGTCTCTCCATCTTCCGAGCCCCCGGATGGGGGGAACCGCCGTCTTTTCGCTCCATCGCTGGAGGAACGCAACTCCGTGGGAGTTGGCACCTTTCAGCCATCGTTCGACTTCAAGGATTTTCATCGTGCAGCCCGGTTGCCCCCCTCGGCTGGGGGTCACCCGAGACGGTGACCACCAGCTCCTGGGTGGGGAGGGGCAAACCGGACTGCGGTCCCGGCGCCGCCCTCAGTGTTGAGGGTGTTCGTCATCCTCGCCAGGGCGGGGAGCGAGGCGAGCCGGGGCCCCACCTCCTATGCGGGTCGGCGGGCCACCTCATTTTCCAGCTTCTGGTGGTGGCAATCGCCTTTTAGCCCCACGGCGGAGACATCCTCCAGTCATGCCGGGGAAGGAGAATTGTTGCTGCCCAGCTAGGATGCAACATTCCGTCTTCCTCCTCGCATTCGTGGCGAGGACGGCTGCGAGGATCTGCCGGGGTGCTTAGGGGCGTCCCGCGTTTGCTGGTGATTCGCCCAGAGCTTGTCGCTCCACGGGCTTCCCTGGCGGGGAGGTTGTCCGTACCCGCGGGGACGGAACCGGAGTTCCGTTTGTAATGGCACTTCGAGTGCCGGGTTTTTTGTTCATTTCGGCTTTCGGGGCCTGAACATGTATGTAACTCCGGCGCAGAGCCGTGTTTTTTCCTCATTTCTGAGCACTAAGACTCGCCTGTTGTTTGCCTGAACCGCTTCACCAAGCGTGAGTCGCCCCGTGTCAAGGTGACGAGTGGGGTATCCGTATCCCGGAGGCGTAGGAATCCCTCGGCTCGGTCGGACCTGTTGTCCGAGGCTCCTCTAGCTTAGTTAAAGAGACCCCTCGGCCGCTCTTCGACGAGCCGAGGCCAGGGGCAGCGATATCAGCACGAGCAGAGGCGGAGTTGGCTCGGAAATGAAACCTGGTTGGCCGGAGCCTAGCCGAGTTGTCTGTCGGCAGGATTGTCGTCGGAGTTGCTCAGCCGAGGCTTCGGACCGAGCTGGCGCCCCCGGAAAGCGGTCGGCCGAGGCCCCGGAGGTGGCCGGCCGAGCCGTCCGCTCGGGCCGAGTTCTCGGAGAAGTCCCTGGCAGAGATTGCTCGAGCGTGGTGATGACGTCGTCCTTCGGAGCGGAGGCCCTCGGACCGCGTCGCCGTCCGAGGCTAGGTCGGGCCTTGCCGAAGGTGCTGTCGATGCCGAGGGTGTCATCGCCCTCTTCCAGCGTCAAGACCCGAGCCTGCAGGGTCAAATCGCCTTGTAGTGTGTGCTTTGTGCGGCCGTCGAGGCCAGAACACACACCCTTGCTGCGTTATAAAGCTGCGTCTCTTTTCCTCTTGTTTCGAGTGTCTGGACCTTTTGTCTGTAGCAGGGATGTTAGTGCGAGCGAGAGTTGCTTCTCGCGGAAGGTGATGAGTGAGGTATCCGTATCCCGGAGGCGTGGGAGTCCCTCGGCTCGGTCGGCCTTGCCGCTTACGCGCACTTTTACCCGTCCATGAGGCCCTGTCACCGACTCGGTCGAGAAGGCTCGAAGAATCGCTTCGACAGAAGAGCTTCCGTACGTAAAGACTCGTTCGATCCGCGGATTCACCTTATCCGAGCGCGAGTTACTTATCGCAGAAGGTGATGAGTGAGGTATCCGTATCCCGGAGGCGTAGGAGTCCCTCGGCTCGGTCAGCCTTGACTGCTTACGTGTACCCCGTCGTTTCCAGGATCCACTTTTCGAAGTAGCCAAAAAGCACGAAAGATATTCTGGTAAAAGAGATTTTTTGTTCGAGGAAAATTTTGACGCAGAGGGGGTTCCCCCCTTTTAGCCCCCGAGGGAGGGTCGGGCTCTGCCGAGGCGAGGCCGACCCTTCCTTGTTGACTAAACTTTGCGTGGGTGCGGGGTATATGAACAACTTGGAACGTCTTAAGGGTAGAAGCGACGTAGCTGTTGGATGTTCCAAGCGTTGCCGTAGACCTCGCCTTGACTGTTGGCCAGCTTGTACGTTCCGGGCTTCAGAACTTTGGCGATGATGAACGGCCCCTCCCAGGGGGCGTGAGCTTGTTCCTCCCTCGGGCGTCTTGCCGCAGCCGAAGCACCAGGTCGCCCACCTGGAGATCTCGGGGTCGGACCCCTCGGGCGTGGTAGCGTCGCAGGGACTGTTGGTACCGCGCCGAGTGTAGTAAGGCCCTGTCCCGAGCCTCGTCCAGCTGGTCCAGCGAGTCTTCTCGGCTAGCTTGGTTGCTTTCTTCGTTGTAGGCCCTCGTCCTCGGGGAGCCGTATTCCAGGTCCGTGGGCAAGACGGCCTCGGCCCCGTAGACCAGGAAGAACGGCGTGAAACCCGTGGCTCGGCTTGGCGTCGTCCTCAGGCTCCAGACCACCGAGGGGAGTTCCTTCATCCATCGCTTGCCGAACTTGTTGAGATCATTGTAAATTCGAGGCTTGAGCCCCTGTAGAATCATGCCATTGGCACGTTCTACTTGCCCATTCGACATGGGGTGAGCTACGGCGGCCCAGTCTACCCGGATGTTGTGATCCTCGCAAAAATCCAAGAATTTTTTGCCGGTGAACTGGGTGCCGTTGTCGGTGATGATGGAGTTCGGGATCCCGAAGCGATGGATGATGTTGGTGAGGAACGCCACCGCCTGCTCGGACCTGATGCTGTTCAGGGGTCGGACCTCGGTCCACTTGGAGAATTTGTCGATGGCGACCAGCAGGTGCGTGTAGCCCCCGGGCGCCTTCTGCAGAGGGCCGACGAGGTCCAGACCCCACACAGCGAAGGGCCAGGTGATGGGTATCGTCTGCAGAGCCTGAGCGGGCAGGTGGGTCTGCTTCGCATAGAATTGGCACCCTTCGCAGGCGCGGACAATTCTAGTGGCGTCAGCCACCGCCGTTGGCCAGTAGAAGCCTTGGCGGAAAGCGTTCCCGACGAGGGTTCGAGGTGCTGCATGATGACCGCAAGCCCCCGAGTGTATTTCCCGCAGGAGTTCCTGACCTTCGGCGATGGAGATGCATCGCTGGAGGATGCCCGAGGGGCTACGGTGGTAGAGCTCCTTCTCATCGCCCAGCAAGACGAACGATTTGGCGCGTCGCGCTACCCGTCGAGCCATGGCTCGGTCGAGGGGCAGTTCTCCTTGGTGGAGATATTGCAGGTACGGGGTTTGCCAATCTTGATCTGGCACGACCCCGTTCTGCTCCTCCTCGATGCGCAGCGCTTCGCCCTCGGGCTCCGAGGGTTCCTCGGGTTGAGCCGAGGATGGCTCGGGCTGGGCCGAGGTCACCTCGGACGAGGCCGAGGGTGCCTCAGGCTCGGGCGCGTCGCCTATCTTGACGGAGGGTTAGTGCAGATCCCGGGAGAAGACGTCCGGGGGAACCGTCGTTCGCCCCGAGGCTATCTTCGCCAGCTCGTCCGCAGTCTCGTTGCAGCGCCGGGCGATGTGGTTAAGCTCGAGCCCGTAGAACTTGTCTTCCAGGCGTCGAACCTCCTCACAGTAGGCCTCCATCTTTGGGTCGCGGCAGAGGGAGTTCTTCATAACTTGGTCGATGACGAGCTGCGAGTTGACGCGTGCATCGAGGCGTCGGACCCCTAGCTCGATGGCGATTCGCAATCCGTTGATCAGAGCCTCGTACTCAGCCACATTGTTGGACGCCGGGAAATGGAGGCGGAGCACGTAGCGCAGGTGTTTCCCGAGGGGTGAGACGAAGAGCAGGCCCGCGCCAGCTCCCGTCTTCATCAGCGACCCGTCGAAAAACATGGTCCAGAGCTCTGGTTGGATCGGAGCCGTTGGCAACTGGGTATCGACCCATTCGGCTACGAAATCCGCCAGTACCTGAGACTTGATGGCCTTCCGAGGGGCGAAGGAGATTGCCTCGCCCATGATTTCCACCGCCCACTTTGCGATCCGTCCTGAGGCTTCTCGGCACTGGATGATCTCCCCCAGGGGGAAGGATGACACCACAGTCACCGGATGGGACTCGAAGTAATGTCGCAGCTTTCGCCTTGTCAGGATCACTGCATATAGCAGCTTCTGGACCTGCGGGTAGCGGATCTTGGTCTCGGACAGCACTTCGCTGACGAAGTAAACTGGCCTCTGAATGGGCAAAGCATGCCCCTCTTCCTGCCTTTCGACCACGATCGCGGCGCTGACCACCTGAGTGGTTGCGGCGACGTAGACCAGGAGGGCTTCTCCATCAGCTGGGGGTACCAAGATGGGCGCCTGGGTGAGGAGCGCCTTCAGGTTCCCGAGGGCTTCCTCGGCCTCGGGAGTCCAAGTGAAGCACTCGGCCTTCCTTAAGAGACGGTACAGGGGCAGGCCTCTTTCGCCGAGGCGCGAGATGAAACGGCTCAAGGCCGCGAGGCATCCCATGACCCTCTGTACGCCTTTTAAGTCCTTGATGGGCCCCATGTTTGTGATCGCTGCGATCTTCTCCGGGTTGGCTTCGATGCCCCGCTCGGAGACGATGAATCCCAAGAGCATGCCTCGGGGCACCCCGAATACACACTTCTCGAGATTGAGCTTGACGCCCTTCGCCTTGAGACATCGGAATGTCAGTTCGAGGTCGGAGAGAAGGTCGGAGGCTTTCCTCGTCTTGACCACGATGTCATCGACGTAGGCCTCGACCGTGCGACCGATGTGCTCGCCGAACACATGGTTCATGCACCGCTGGTACGTTGCACCCGCGTTCCTCAAACCGAACGACATTGTGACATAACAGTACATGCTGAAGGGCGTGATGAAAGAAGTCGCGAGCTGGTCGGACTCTTTCATCTTGATTTGATGATACCCTGAGTAGGCATCGAGGAAAGACAGGGTTTCGCACCCTGCAGTGGAGTCCACGATTTGATCGATGCGAGGTAGAGGGTAGGGGACCTTCGGACATGCTTTGTTGAGACCAGTGTAGTCTACACACATCCGCCATTTCCCCCCTTTTTTCCTCACAAGTACAGGGTTGGCAAGCCATTCGGGATGGAATACCTCTTTAATGAACCCTGCTGCCATCAGCTTGTGGATCTCCTCGCTTATCACCCTGCGCCTTTCCTCGTCGAATCGGCGCAGAGGCTGTCTGACCGGTCGGGCTCCGGCCCGAATATCCAGCGAGTGCTCGGCGACATCCCTCGGTATGCCGGGCATGTCCGAGGGACTCCACGCAAAGACGTCGGCGTTTGCGCGGAGAAAGTCGACGAGCACTGCTTCCTATTTGGGGTCGAGCCCGGAACCGATCCGAATCTGCTTGGAGGTGTCGCCACTGGGGTCGAGAGGGACGGCCTTAACCGTCTCCGCTGGCTCGAAGTTGCCGGCATGTCGCTTCACGTCCGGCACCTCTCGGGAGAGGCTTTCCAGGTCGGCAATGAGGGCCTCGGACTCGGCGAGGGCCTCGGCGTACTCCACGCACTCCACATCGCATTCGAATGCGTGTTTATACGTGGGGCCGACGGTGATGACCCCGTTGGGGCCCGGCATCTTGAGCTTCAGGTAGGTGTAGTTGGGGATGGCCATGAACTTCGCGTAGCATGGCCTTCCCAACACTGCGTGGGAGGTTCCTCGGAACCCGACCACCTCGAACGTCAAAGTCTCCCTTCGGAAGTTGGAGGGGGTTTCGAAGCAGACTGGGAGGTCGAGCTGTCCGAGGGGCTGGACGCGCTTCCCGGGAATGATCCCGTGGAAGGGCGCAGCGCCTGCCCGGACAGATGACAGATCGACGCGCAGGAGCCTGAGGGTCTCGGCGTAGATGATGTTGAGGCAGCTGCCCCCATCCATCAAGACCTTGGTGAGCCTGACGTCGCCGATGACGGGGTCGACGACGAGCGGGTACTTCCCTGGGCTCGGCACGTGGTCGGGGTGGTCATCCCGGTCGAAGGTGATGGGCTTGTCGGACCAGTCTAGGTAGACTGGCGCCGCCACCTTCACCGAGCAGACCTCCCGACGCTCCTGCTTACGATGCCGAGCCGAGGCGTTTGCCGCATGCCCTCCGTAGATCATGAAGCAGTCGCGGACCTCTGGGAACTCTCCTGCTTGGCGATCCTCCCCTTTGTCGGCGTCGTGAGCCCTGCCACCCTCTGCGGGTGGCCCGGCCCTGTGGAAGTGGCGCCAAAGCATGACGCACTCTTCGAGGGTGTGCTTGACGGGCCCCTGATGGTAGGGGCACGTCTCCTTGAGTGCCTTGTTGAAGAGGTTAGCACCTCCGGGGGGCTTCCGAGGGTTCTTGTGCTCGGCGGCGGCGACAAGGTCTGCATCGGGAACGTCGCGTTTCGCTTGCGACTTCCTCCTGCCTTTCTTCTTGGCGCCGCGCGGAGCAGACGCCTCGGGAGCATCTTCCGACGGGCGGCCCTGGGGCTGCTTGTCCTTTCGGAAGATGGCCTCTACCGCCTCCTGGCCGGAGGCGAACTTGGTGGCGATGTCCATCAGCTCGCTCGCCCTGGTGGGGGTCTTGCGACCTAACTTGCTCACCAGGTCACGGCAGGTGGTGCCGGCGAGGAACGCGCCGATGACATCGGAGTCGGTGATGTTGGGCAGCTCGGTACGCTGCTTCGAGAACCGCCGGATGTAGTCCCGGAGAGACTCTCCCGGCTGTTGCCGACAGCTTCGGAGGTCCCAGGAATTCCCGGGGCGCACGTACGTGCCCTGGAAGTTGCCGGCGAAAGCCTGGACCAGATCTTCCCAGTTGGAAATCTGCCCCGGAGGCAAGTGCTCCAACCAGGCACGAGCAGTGTCGGAGAGGAACAGGGGGAGGTTGCGGATGATGAAGTTGTCATCGTCCGTCCCACCCAGTTGACAGGCCAGGCGGTAGTCCGCAAGCCACAATTCCGGTCTCGTTTCCCCCGAGTACTTTGTGATAGTAGTCGGGGGTCGGAATCGGGGCGGAAACGGCGCCCGCCGAATGGCTCGGCTAAAGACCTGCGGACCGGGTGGTTCGGGCGAGGGACTCCGATCCTCCCCGCTGTCGTAGCGTCCCCCACGCCTGGGGTGGTAGCCTCGGCGCACCCTCTCGTCGAGGCGGGCTCGACGGTCGCGATGAGGGTGCTCGTTGCCGAGGTGGCCCGGGGCTGCAGGCGCGATGTTGCGCGTGCGCCCGGTGAAGACCGAGGCTTCCCGCGTGAGTCGGGAAGTCGCGGCACGAGGTTCCGAGGGGTACCCCTGCCTTCGGGAGGCAGAGCTCTCGGCCCGCCGGGCCGCAGCGCCTTCCAGGAGATGCTTGAGTTCTCCCTGGATTCGCCGACCCTTGGTGGTTGATGACTCCGGCATCGCGCGGAGGAGCATCGCTGCGGCGGCCAGGTCCTGACCGGTTCCGCCGGATGCGGGTGGCGGTCTGTCCCTGGCATCGTTGGCGATGCGGTGCTGGAGACCTTGGGGCAGGTGACGTATTCCTCCGGCTAGAGGCTGGCTCGCCCATACCTGCCCGATGTTCTGGCGGATTGCCTCGAGTGCTCCTGCTCCCTCATCGAGCCCGGCCTGCGCCCCGCGGACTTGCTCGAGCTGTGGGTCGTGACCCCCCGCCGGAACGGGGACCACAGCTAGCTCCCGCGGGATGTCGGCGCGAGGCGCTAGCCTTGGGGGATCGCCATCCTCCAGCATGCCGAGACAGTCGCCTCCGGAGGGATCCCCTAGCTCGATGTGGAAACATTCGCGGCTCGGGCCGCAGTCCTTGTCGTCAAGGCTGCGGCTGCCGTCGGAACAGTCGGAGAGGCAGTAGTCACATGCGGTCATGAAGTCCCGCATGGCACTAGGGTTGCCAAATCCGGAGAAATCCCAGCAGATGCTGGGGTCGTCATCTTCCTCGGACCCAGAGGGTCCGTAGGTCGAGACACCCGTCAATCGGTCCCAAGGCGACCGCACACGAAACCCCAGAGAGGTTGCACTCGCCTCAACGTGAGCGCCCGCCAAAGCGAGGTCGCCAGGCGGGCTGAGGCCGAGTCGAAATGACGAAAGATGGGTAGCAGTCGGTACCTTTTTGTCGACGAGGAGCGATGAAGTCACGTCGGGGGCTGACCGCGCCGTCGTCTTGGGTACGAGGGCGACGTCCTGCAGGCCCTCCGTGAGCGTGCTGGCGTCGTCCACCTGCTCGGAGTCGACGTGCTGCGGGGGGATGGCGCTCGCCTTTGCCTCGAACGCGAGGGTGACGCCTAGCGTGTCCTCCGTTGAGGCACTGGGGATGTCGATTTGCTCGACAGCTATCGGAGCGCAGCCTCCCGCTCGGCCCTAGTTGCCCCGCCTCCTCCTCCTCCGATGGCGAGGGAGAGGATGGGGCGAGCTCGAAAGCTGTCCTTCCCCCACGCGGGAAAGACGTCGTCGATTCCGCCGCCGGCGGGCGGGCTGTCCGCCACCATTGTCGCTGTCGCGCGGCGGTGGAAGGAGTACCATGTCGTAGCCGCTGTCGAGAGACATGAACTCGAGGCTCCCGAAACGGAGCACCGTCCCGGGTTGAAGAGGTCGTTGGAGACTGCCCATCTGGAGCTTGACGGGAATCTACTCGTCAACACGCAGCAGGCCCCTACCTGGCGCGCCAACTGTCGGTGTTCCGAGACCGGGGGGTCCCCGAGCCGACGAGTGAGTGTGCCGCGTGCCCCAGCCCAGATGGGTCGAGCGCGTGGGCGAGCGCGAAGGGGGGAGAGAGAGAGAGCGAGAGCGAGGCGGCCGGAGCCGGGTCGTGAGGGAGTCGGAGAATTCCCGTGGCCTTCGTGTTCGTCCCGCGCCCAGGTCGGGTGCGCTTGCAGTAGGGGGTTACAAGCGTCCGCGTGAGGTGAGGGGAGCGAGCGGCCCCGAGAGAGCGCCTGCCCCTGCCCTTCGTCCCCGCGAGGCCAACCTTTTCTAAGAAGGCCCTGGTCCTTCCTTTTATAGTCGTAAGGAGAGGGTCCAGGTGTACAAAATGGGGGTGTAGCAAGGTGCTACGTGTCTAGCGAGGGAGAGCTAGCGCCCTAAGTACATGCCAAGGTGACAGCCGGAGAGATCTTGGCACCCTGTTGGTGTGGCGTCGTGGCTGTTGGAGGAGTAACGGAGCCGGACGGAGGGACAGCTGTCGGAGTGGCTGGGCCCTTGCTGACGTCCTCCTGCTTTCGTAAGGGAGCTGAGAGCCGCCGTCGTCATGGTCTAGCGGGGCGCCATCATTGCCTATCTGGCGTAGCTGGCCAGATGGGACGCCGGTCTTGTTCTCTGCGACCCAAGTCGGCTCAGGGCAGGGTGATGATGGCGCTTCCTGTTGACGTGGCGGTCTCGCGTCCTAGGTCGGGCGTCGTGGAGGCTCCTCCGAAGTCGAGGCCGAGTCCGTCCTGCATGATAGAGGCCGAGCCCGAACCCCGGGGTCGGGCGAGGCGGAGGTCGTTCGGCAGAGGCCGAGGCGGGGTCCGAGCCCTGGGTCGGGCGAGGCGGAGTTCGTCGTCTTCCGGGGCCTTAGCCCGAGTCCGAGCCCTAGGTCGGGCGGAGCGGAGTTCGCCGTCTTCCGGGGCCTTAGCCCAAGTCCGAGCCCTGGGTCGGGCGGAGCGGAGTTCGCCGTCTTCCGGGGCCTTAGCCCGAGTCCGAGCCCTGGGTCGGGCGGAGCGGAGTTCGCCGTCTTCCGGGGCCTTAGCCCAAGTCCGAGCCCTGGGTCGGGCAGAGCCTCCTATGGCACTTCTGGCGAAGTCTGGTCGCCCGTCGGTCTTACCTTTTGCGTTAAACGCCCCGGTGACTTGGTCGGTTGGCGCGGTGATTTAGTCAGGGTTACTTCTTATCGAAGGCGGGGCCTCGGGCGAGCCGGTGATGCGTCTGCCGTGAAAGAGGAGGCCTCAGGCGAGACGGAGTCATCTTAGGGTCGGCTGCCCTCGCCCGAGGCTAGGCTCGGGCGTGGCGTGATCGAGTCGCTCGTATGGACTGATCCCTGACTTAATCAAACCCATCAGGCCTTTGCAGCTTTATGCTGATGGGGGTTACCAGCTGAGAATTAGGCGTCTTGAGGGTACCCCTAATTATGGTCCCCGACACATATATTTATCCGGTTTTGTACACAAACAAAAAAAGTATATTTAGAAGTGAAAGGGAATTAGGCTTACACCTATTTCCTAAACTAATTTTGGTGATTGAATTGCCCAACACAAATATTTGGACTAACTAGTTTGCCCAAGTTTATAAGTTCTACAGGTACCAAAGGTTCACCATAAGCCAATAAAAAGATCAAGAGAAAGGGTTCAAACAAGGAGCAAAGGGACAACCGAAGGCACCCTGGTCTGGCGCACCGGACTGTCCGGTGCACCACCGGACAGTCCGGTGCGCCAGGGTTCTCCACGCGTTGAACTCCTCACCTTCGGGAAAACGCAGAGTCGCTCCGCTATAATTCACCGGACTGTCCGGTGTACACCGGACAGTGTCCGGTGCTCCAGGAATGAAGCGCCTCTGAACTCGCCAGCTTCGGGAATTCACAATGGCTAGTCCGCTATAATTCACCGGACATGTCCGGTGTACATCGGACTGTCCGGTGTGACAGCTGAACAACGGCTACTTCGGCGCCAACGGTCACCTGCAGCGCATTAAATGCATGCCAGAGCGCGCAGAAGTCAGGCACGCGCGAAGCGGCGCACCGGACACTCTACAGTGCATGTCCGGTGCGCCACCAAACATCCAGACGGGCCCAACAGTCAGAGCTCCAACGGTCGGAACCCTAACGTTCGGGTGACGTGGCTGGCGCACCGGACATGCCGGTGTGCACCGGACTGTCCGGTGCACCATGCGACAGACAGCCTCCACCCAAACGGCTAGTTTGGTGGTTGGGGCTATAAATACCCCCAACCACCCCACATTCAAGTTATCCAAGTTTTCCACCTCTCAACCACTTACAAGAGCTAGGCATTCAATACAAGACACACTCAAGTGATCAAATCATCTCCAATTCCACACAAGGCTTTAGTGATTAGCGAGAGAGATTTGTCGTGTGAAAGGGAATTAGGCTTACACCTAGTTCCTAAATAATTTTGGTGGTTGAATTGACCAACACAAATATTGGACTAACTAGTTTGCTCTAGTGTATAAGCTATACAGGTGCAAAAGGTTCACACTTAGCCAATATAAAGACCAAGTATTGGGTTCAAATAAAGGAGCAAAGGTCAATCGAAGGCACCTCTGGTCTGGCGCACCGGACTGTCCGGTGTGCCACCGGACATGTCCGGTGCACCAGAGGACTCCATCCCCGAACTGCTCACCTTCGGGAATTTCCAGAGGCGACTCCGCTATAATTCACCGGACTGTCCGGTGTACACCGGACATGTCCAGTGCTCCAAGGAAGAGCGGCCTCCGGAACTCGCCAGCCTCGGGAAGTCACTTCGGTTGCTCCGCTATAATTCACCGGACTGTCCGGTGTACACCGGACTGTCCGGTGCAACAGCGGGGCAACGGCTATTTCGGCGCCAACGGCTACCTGCGACGCATTTAATGCGCGCCAGAAGCACGCAGTCGTCAGGCACGCGGGAGCAGGCGCACCGGACAATCTACAGTACATGTCTGGTGCGCCACCGGACATCCAGGCGGGGCCAGAAGACAGAGCTCCAATGGTCGGAACCCAACGGCTTTGGTGACGTGGCTGTCGCACCGGACATGTCCGGTGTGCACCGGACTGTCCGGTGCGCCATCGAACAGACAGCCTCACCAAACGGCTAGTTTGGTGGTTGGGGCTATAAATACCCCCAACCACCCACCATTCATTGCATCCAAGTTTTCCACTTCCCAACTACTTACAAGAGCTCTAGCATTCAATTCTAGACACACCAAGAGATCAAATCCTCTCCAAATTCCACACAACGCCCTAGCGATTAGAGAGAGTGATTTGCTTGTGTTCTTTCGAGCTCTTGCGCTTGGATTGCTTTCTTCTTTCTTGTGATCAAACACTCACTTGTAATTGAGGCAAGAAACACCAATCGTGTGGTGGTCCTTGCGGGAACTTTGTGTTCCAAGTGATTGAGAAGAGAAAGTTCACTCGGTCCGAGGGACCGTTTGAGAGAGGGTAAGGGTTGAAAGAGACCTGGCCTTTGTGGCCTCCTCAACGGGGAGTAGGTTTGAGAGAACCGAACCTCGGTAAAACAAATCCGCGTGTCTCACTTCATTATTCGCTTGCGATTTGTTTTGCGCCCTCTCTCGCGGACTCTGTTATATTTCTAACGCTAACCCGGCTTGTAGTTGTGTTTATTTTTGAGAATTTCAGTTTCACCCTATTCACCCCCCCCCTCTAGGCGACTTTCAATTGGTATCAGAGCCCGGTGCTTCATTAGAGCCTAACCGCTCGAAGTGATGTCGGGAGATCACACCAAGAGGGAGATGGAGACCGGCGACAAGCCCACTACGAGCCAAGGGAGCACTTCATCGGAAGAGTCCCGCACCAAGAGGAAGGAGAAGAAGAAGGACTCCTCCAAACGGAAGGAGAAAAGATCTTCCTCTTCTCACCACAAAGAGAAGAAGGAAAAATCTTCTTCTCACAAGTCGCATCGGAAAGGCGACAAGCACAAGAGGATGAGGAAAGTGGTCTACTACGAGACCGACACTTCATCAACATCGACCTCCGACTCCGATGCGCCGTCCGTAACTTCTAAGCGCCAAGAGCGCAAGAAGTTTAGTAAGATCCCCTTACACTATCCTCGTACATCTAGACCTACTCCATTGCTTTCCGTTCCATTAGGCAAACCGCCAACCTTTGATGGCGAAGATTATGCTAGGTGGAGTGATTTAATGAAATTTCATCTAACCTCACTCCACAAAAGTATATGGAATGTTGTTGAGTTTAGAGCACAGGTACCATCCGTAGGGGATGAAGACTACGATACGGACGAAGTGGCCCAAATCGAGCACTTCAACTCTCAAGCTACAACCATACTCCTCGCCTCTCTAAGCAAGGAGGAATACAACAAGGTGCAAGGGTTGAAGAATGCAAAGGAGATTTGGGACCTACTCAAGACCGCACACGAAGGTGATGAACTCACCAAGATCACCAAGCGGGAAACGATCGAGGGGGAGCTCGGTCGCTTCCGTCTTCGCCAAGGGGAGGAGCCACAAGATATGTACAACCGGCTCAAAACCTTGGTGAACCAAGTGCGCAACCTCGGGAGCAAGAAATGGGATGACCACGAGGTGGTTAAGGTTATTTTGAGATCACTTATTTTCCTTAACCCCACTCAAGTTCAATTAATTCGTGGTAATCCTAGATACACACTAATGACTCCCGAGGAAGTAATCGGGAATTTTGTGAGCTTTGAATGTATGATTAAAGGCTCAAAGAAGATCAACGAGCTTGAGGAGCCCTCCACGTCCGAAGCTCAACCAGTGGCATTTAAGGCGACGGAGGAGAAGAAGGAGGAGTCTACACCGAGTAGACAACCAATTGACGCCTCCAAGCTCGACAATGAGGAGATGGCTTTAATCATCAAAAGCTTTCGCCAAATCCTCAAGCAACGGAAGGGGAAGGATTACAAATCCCGTTCCAAGAAGGTTTGCTACAAGTGTGGTAAGCCCGGTCACTTTATTGCTAAATGTCCTTTATCAAGTGACAGTGACAGGGATAACGACAAGAAGGGCAAGAGGAGAGAAAAGAAGAGGTACCACAAGAAGAAGGGCGGCGATGCCCATGTTTGCCGGGAGTGGGACTCGGACGAGAGCTCCACCGACTCCTCCTCCAACGAGGACGCCGCCAACATCGCCGTCACCAAGGGACTCCTCTTCCCCAACGTCGGCCACAAGTGCCTCATGGCAAAGGACGGCAAAAGGAAGAAGGTTAAATCTAAATCCTCCACTAAATATGAATCCTCTAGTGATGATAATGCTAGTGATGAGGAGAATAATTTGCGTACCCTTTTTGCCGATCTTAACATGCAACAAAAGGAAAAATTAAATGAATTGATTAGTGCTATTCATGAGAAGGATGATCTTTTGGACTCTCAAGAGGACTTCCTTATTAAGGAAAACAAAAAGCATGTTAAGGTTAAGAATGCTTATGCTCTTGAGGTAGAAAAATGTGAGAAATTATCTAGTGAGCTAAGCACATGCCATGAGACCATTAACAACCTTAGAAATGAAAATGCTAAATTAATTGCTAAGGTTGATTCTCATGTTTGTATTGATTCAATTTCCAATCCTAGAAATGATGATGTTGATTTACTTGCTAGGGTTGATGAATTGAATATTTCTCTTGCTAGTCTTAGAAATGAGAATGAGAAATTGATTGCTAAGGCTAAAGAATTAGATGTTTGCAATGTTACAATTTCCAATCTTAGAGATAATAATGATATTTTGCGTGCTAAGATTGTTGAACTTAATTCTTGCAAATCCTCTACATCTACTATTGAGCATGTGACAATGTACTAGATGTAGAGATGTTGATATCAATGCTATTCATGATCACATGTCTTTAATTAAACAACAAAATGATCATATAGCATTATTAGATGCTAAAATTGCCGAGCATAACTTAGAAAATGAAAAGTTTAAATTTGCTAGGAGTATGCTCTATAATGGGAGACGCCCTGGCATCAAGGATGGCATTGGCTTCCAAAGGGGAGACAATGTCAAACTTAATGCCCCTCCTAAAAATTTGTCTAACTTTTTAAGGGCAAGGCTCCCATGCCTCAGGATAACGAGGGTTACATTTTGTACCCTGCCGGTTATCCCGAGAGCAAAATTAGGAGAACTCATTCTAGGAAGTCTCACTCTGGCCCTAACCATGCTTTTATGTATAAGGGTGAGACATCTAGCTCTAGGCAACCAACCCGTGCCAAATTGCCTAGAAAGAAAACTCCTAATGCATCAAATGATCATAGCATTTCATTATAAACTTTTGATGCATCTTATGTTTTGACTAACAAATCCGGCAAGGTAGTTGCCAAGTTTGTTGGGGGCAAACACAAGGGCTCCAAGACTTGTGTTTGGGTACCCAAAGTTCTTGTTTCTAATGCCAAAGGACCCAAAACCGTTTGGGTACCTAAAGTCAAGAACTAAAATTGTTTTGTAGGTTTATGCGTCCGGGGGCTCAAGTTGGATACTCGATAGCGGGTGCACTAACCACATGACAGGGGAGAAGAAGATGTTCTCCTCCTACGAGAAAAACCAAGATCCCCAACGAGCTATCACATTCGGGGATGGAAATCAAAGTTTGGTCAAAGGTTTGGGTAAAATTGCTATATCACCTGACCATACTATTTCCAATGTTTTTCTTGTAGACTCTTTAGATTACAATTTGCTTTCTGTATCCCAATTATGTCAAATGGGCTACAACTGTCTATTCACTGATGTAGGTGTCACTGTGTTTAGAAGAAGTGATGATTCAATAGCATTTAAGGGTGTGTTAGAGGGTCAGCTATACTTGGTAGATTTTGATAGAGCTGAACTCGACACATGCTTAATTGCTAAGACTAACATGGGTTGTCTCTGGCATCGCCGACTAGCTCACGTTGGGATGAAGAATCTTCATAAGCTTCTAAAGGGAGAACACATTTTGGGACTAACAAATGTTCATTTTGAGAAAGACAGGATTTGTAGCACATGCCAAGCAGGAAAGCAAGTTGGGTCTCATCATCCACACAAGAACATTATGACTAGTGACAGGCCACTGGAGCTCCTACACATGGACCTATTCGGCCCGATCGCTTACATAAGCATCGGCGGGAGTAAGTACTGTCTAGTTATTGTGGATGATTATTCTCGCTTCACTTGGGTGTTCTTTTTGCAGGAAAAATCCCATACCCAAGAGACCTTAAAGGGATTTTTGAGATGGGCTCAAAATGAGTTCGGCTTAAGGATCAAGAAAATTAGAAGCGACAACGGGACGGAGTTCAAGAACTCTCAAATTGAAGGCTTTCTTGAGGAAGAGGGCATCAAGCATGAGTTTTCTTCTCCCTACACTCCACAACAAAATGGTGTAGTGGAGAGGAAGAATCGAACTCTATTGGACATGGCAAGAACCATGCTTGATGAGTACAAGACACCGGATCGATTTTGGGCCGAGGCGGTCAACACCGCCTGCTACGCCATCAACCGGTTATATCTACACCGAATCCTCAAGAAAACATCCTATGAACTCCTAACCGGTAAAAAGCCCAATATTTCATATTTTAGAGTTTTTGGTAGCAAATGCTTTATTCTTGTTAAAAGAGGTAGAAAATCAAAATTTGCTCCTAAAACTGTAGAAGGCTTTTTACTAGGATATGACTCAAACACAAGGGCATATAGAGTCTTTAACAAGTCCTTAGGACTTGTTGAAGTTTCTTGTGACGTTGTGTTTGATGAGACTAACGGCTCTCAAGTAGAGCAAGTTGATCTTGATGAGATAGGTGAAGAACAGGCTCCGTGCATAGCGCTAAGGAACATGTCCATTGGGGATGTGTGCCCTAAGGAATCCGAAGAGCCTCTAAATGCACAAGATCAACCATCCTCCTCTATGCAAGCATCTCCACCAACCCAAAATGAGGACGAGGCTCAAGTTGATAAAGATGAAGAACACAATGATGAGCCACCTCAAGACGACGGCAATGATCAAGGGGGAGACGCAAATGATGAAGACAAGGAGGATGAACAACCAAGGCCGCCACACCCAAGAGTCCACCAAGCAATCCAACGAGATCACCCCGTCGACACCATCCTCGGCGACATTCATAAGGGGGTAACCACTCGATCTCGTGTTGCACATTTTTGTGAGCATTACTCTTTTGTTTCCTCTATTGAGCCACACAGGGTAGAGGAAGCACTCCAAGATTCGGATTGGGTGATGGCGATGCAAGAGGAGCTCAACAACTTCACGAGGAACGAGGTATGACATTTAGTTCCACGTCCTAACCAAAATGTTGTAGGAACCAAGTGGGTCTTCCGCAACAAGCAAGATGAGCATGGTGTGGTGACAAGGAATAAAGCTCGACTTGTGGCCAAGGGATACTCCCAAGTCGAAGGTTTGGATTTCGGTGAAACCTATGCACCCGTAGCTAGGCTTGAGTCCATTCGTATATTATTGGCCTATGCTACTTACCATGGCTTCAAGCTTTACCAAATGGACGTGAAGAGTGCTTTCCTCAACGGACCAATCAAGGAAGAGGTCTATGTTGAGCAACCTCCCGGCTTTGAAGATAGTGAGTACCCTAACCATGTTTATAAGCTCTCTAAGGCGCTTTATGGGCTCAAGCAAGCCCCAAGAGCATGGTATGAATGCCTTAGAGATTTCCTTATTGCTAATGGCTTCAAAGTCGGCAAGGCCGATCCTACTTTGTTCACTAAAACTCTTGACAATGATTTGTTCGTATGCCAAATTTATGTTGATGATATTATATTTGGGTCTACTAACGAATCTACATGTGAAGAATTTAGTAGGATCATGACACAAAAATTCGAGATGTCTATGATGGGGGAGTTGAAGTATTTTCTAGGATTTCAAGTCAAGCAACTCCAAGAAGGCACCTTCATTTGCCAAACGAAGTACACATAAGACATTCTAACCAAGTTTGGAATGAAGGATGTCAAGCCCATCAAGACACCCATGGGAACCAATGGGCATCTCGACCTCGACACGGGAGGTAAGTCCGTGGATCAAAAGGTATACCGGTCGATGATTGGTTCATTACTTTATTTATGTGCATCTCGACCGGACATTATGCTTTCCGTTTGCATGTGTGCAAGATTCCAAGCCGACCCTAAGGAATCACACCTTACGGCCGTAAAACGAATCTTGAGATATTTGGCTTATACTCCTAAGTTTGGGCTTTGGTACCCTCGGGGATCCACATTTGATTTGATTGGTTATTCGGATGCCGATTGGGCGGGGTGTAAGATTAATAGAAAGAGCACATCGGGGACTTGCCAGTTCTTGGGAAGATCCTTGGTGTCTTGGGCTTCAAAGAAGCAAAATTCGGTCGCTCTTTCTACCGCCGAAGCCGAGTACATTGCCGCAGGACATTGTTGCGCGCAATTGCTTTGGATGAGGCAAACCCTGCGGGACTATGGTTACAAACTAACTAAAGTTCCCCTTCTATGTGATAATGAGAGTGCAATCCGCATGGCGGATAATCCCGTTGAGCATAGCCGCACTAAACACATAGCCATTCGGTATCACTTTCTTAGGGATCACCAACAAAAGGGGGATATCGAGATTTCATACATTAACACTAAAGATCAATTAGCCGATATCTTTACCAAGCCTCTTGATGAACAAACTTTTACCAAACTTAGGCATGAGCTCAATATTCTTGATTCTAGGAATTTCTTTTGCTAATTTGCACACATGGCACACAAGTATACCTTTGATCATGTCTCTTTTATATATGCTATGACTAATGTGTTTTCAAAGTGTATTTCAAACCAAGTCATAGGTATATTGAAAGGGAATTGGAGTCTTCGGCGAAGACAAAGGCTTCCACTCCACTCTACTAACTCATCCTTCGTCGTCGCTCCGCATCGCTCTCCGTCTTTGGTATAATCTTCACTCACATGTTTTATTTGCCAAAGGGGAGAACATAGTTAGGAAAAGGCTTATATCTCACTCAAAGTATCCGTTTTTGGCGATTCATGCCAAAGGGGGAGAAAGTATGAGCCCAAAGCAAAAGGACCGCACCACCACCCTAATTTTAAAATTAATGGTTTTCAATTGGAAAATTTCAAATTGATATCTCTTTGTGTTCTAAAGGGGGAGCAAGTATTATTTTCAAAACTTGATATCTTAAAACCCTCTTGAACACTAAGAGGAGAATTTATTTGAGGGGGAGTTTTGTTTAGTCAAAGGAAAAGCATTTGGAACAAGGAGAGAGAATTTCAAATCTTGAAAATGCTTCTCAAATCTTATTCATTTACCTTTGACTATCTTGCAAAAAACTTTGAAAAGAATTTACAAAAGAGTTTGCAAAAACAAAACTTGTGGTGCAAGCGTGGTCCAATATGTTAAAAACAAAGAAACAATCCATGCACATCATGTAAGTATTTATATTGGCTCAAATTCCAAGCAACCTTTGCACTTACATTATGCAAACTAGTTCAAATTATGCACTTCTACATTTGCTTTGGTTTGTGTTGGCATCAATCACCAAAAAGGGGGAGATTGAAAGGGAATTAGGCTTACACCTAGTTCCTAAATAATTTTGGTGGTTGAATTGACCAACACAAATATTGGACTAACTAGTTTGCTCTAGTGTATAAGCTATACAGGTGCAAAAGGTTCACACTTATCCAATATAAAGACCAAGTATTGGGTTCAAATAAAGGAGCAAAGGTCAATCGAAGGCACCTCTGGTCTGGCGCACCGGACTATCCGGTGTGCCACCGGACATGTCCGGTGCACCAGAGGACTCCATCCCCGAACTGCTCACCTTCGGGAATTTCCAGAGGCGACTCCGCTATAATTCACCGGACTGTCCGGTGTACACCGGACATGTCCGGTGCTCCAAGGAAGAGCGGCCTCCGGAACTCGCCAGCCTCGGGAAGTCACTTCGGTTGCTCCGCTATAATTCACCGGACTGTCCGGTGTACACCGGACTGTCCGGTGCAACAGCGGGGCAACGGCTATTTCGGCGCCAACGGCTACCTGCGACGCATTTAATGCGCGCCAGAAGCACGCAGTCGTCAGGCACGCGGGAGCAGGCGCACCAGACAATCTACAGTACATGTCCGGTGCGTCACCGGACATCCAGGCGGGGCCAGAAGACAGAGCTCCAACGGTCGGAACCCAATGGCTTTGGTGACGTGGCTGTCGTACCAGACATGTCCGGTGTGCACCGGACTGTCCGGTGCGCCATCGAACAGACAGCCTCACCAAACGGCTAGTTTGGTGGTTGGGGCTATAAATACCCCCAACCACCCACCATTCATTGCATCCAAGTTTTCCACTTTCCAACTACTTACAAGAGCTCTAGCATTCAATTCTAGACACACCAAGAGATCAAATCCTCTCCAAATTCCACACAACGCCCTAGCGATTAGAGAGAGTGATTTGCTTGTGTTCTTTCGAGCTCTTGCGCTTGGATTGCTTTCTTCTTTCTTGATTCTTTCTTGTGATCAAACACTCACTTGTAATTGAGGCAAGAGACACCAATCGTGTGGTGGTCCTTGCGGGAACTTTGTGTTCCAAGTGATTGAGAAGAGAAAGCTCACTCGGTCCGAGGGACTGTTTGAGAGAGGGTAAGGGTTGAAAGAGACCCGGCCTTTGTGGCCTCCTCAACAGGGAGTAGGTTTGAGAGAACCGAACCTCGGTAAAACAAATCCGCGTGTCTCACTTCATTATTCGCTTGCGATTTGTTTTGCGCCCTCTCTCGCGGACTCTATTATATTTCTAACGCTAACCCGGCTTGTAGTTGTGTTTATTTTTGAGAATTTCAGTTTCACCCTATTCACCCCCCTCTAGGCGACTTTCATCGTGTTCTTTTGAGCTCTTGCGCTTGGATTGCTTCTTTTCTTTCTCACTTGTTCTTGTGATCAAAACTCCATTGTAACCGAGACAAGAGACACCAAATGTGTGGTGGTCCTTGCGGAGGAAGTTTTGTTCCCGGTTTGATTTGATAAGAAAAGCTCACTCGGTCCGAGGGATGGTTTGAGAGAGGGAAAGGGTTGAAAAAGACCCGACCTTTGTGGCCTCCTCAACGGGGAGTAGGTTTGCGAGAACCGAACCTCGGTAAAACAAATCTGCATGTCACACTCTTCATTCGCTTGCGATTTGTTTTGCGCCCTCTCTCTCGGACTTATTATTTCTAACGCTAACCCGGCTTGTAGTTGTGATTAATTTTGTAAATTTCAGTTTCGCCATATTCACCCCCCTCTAGGCGACTTTCAATTGGTATCAAAGCCCGGTGCTTCATTAGAGCCTAACCGCTCGAAGTGATGTCGGAAGATCACACCAAGAAGGAGATGGAGACCGGTGACAAGCCCACTACAAGCCACGGGTCGACTTCTTCGGAGGAGTCCCGCAACAAAAGGAAGGAAAAGAAAGACTCCTCCAAAGGGAAGAGGAAGGAGAAGAAATCCTCTTCTCACAAGTCGCATCGGAGAGGCGACAAGCACAAAAGGATGAGGAAAGTGGTCTACTACGAGACCGACACTTCATCAACGTCGACCTCCGGCTCCGACGCGCCGTCCATCACTTCTAAGCGCCAAGAGCGCAAGAAGTATAGTAAGATCCCCCTACGCTACCCTCGCACTCCTAAACATACACCTTTACTTTCCGTCCCATTAGGCAAACCACCAACATTTGATGGTGAAGATTATGCTAGGTGGAGTGATATGATGCGACATCACCTAACCTCACTCCACAAAAGTATATGGGATGTTGTTGAGTTTGGTGTACAGGTACCATCCGTAGGGGATGAAGATTATGATAAGGACGAAGTGGCCCAAATCGAGCACTTCAACTCCCAAGCCACCACTATACTCCTCACCTCTCTAAGTCGAGAGGAGTATAACAAGGTGCAAGGGTTGAAGAGCGCCAAGGAGATTTGGGACGTGCTAAAAACCGCGCACGAAGGAGATGAGGTGACCAAGATCACCAAACGGGAAACGATCGAGGGGGAGCTCGGTCGCTTCCGTCTTCGCCAAGGGGAGGAGCCACAAGACATGTACAACCGGCTCAAAACCTTGGTGAACCAAGTGCGCAACCTCGGGAGCAAAAAATGGGATGACCACGAAGTGGTTAAGGTAATTCTAAGATCACTTGTTTTCCTTAACCCTACTCAAGTTCAATTAATTCGTGGCAATCCTAGATATACTCAAATGACCCCCGAGGAAGTTATAGGTAATTTTGTGAGCTTTGAGTTAATGATCAAAGGCTCAAAGAAGATCAACGAGCTTGATGGCCCCTCTACGTCCGAAGCACAACCGGTCGCATTCAAGGCGACGGAAGAAAACAAGGAGGAAGCTACTCTAAGTCGAACACCCATCGACGCCTCCAAGCTCGACAACGAGGAGATGACGCTCATCATCAAGAGCTTCCGTCAAATCCTCAAGCAAAGGAGGGGGAAAGATTACAAGCCCCGTTCCAAGAGAGTTTGCTACAAGTGTGGTAAGCCCTAGCACTGTACACGCGTAGAGGCCCTCTACGCGCGCAATGATGGCCTTCAAATGGCCCCTACGCGCTACAGCGCTAGGGGAGGCCGCACAGGTCCCCTAGATCAAAGGGAGCACTGTAGCGCCCCTTTGCATAGTGCTCCCCTATTTGATAGTTGAAAAAATAGTAATAAAATATGAATATGGTTAAATAATAATATTTTATAGTTGTAGTGGGGTATAGAGGATAATATAGGAGAACCGCTGCGGGAGATGAAAATTTAGAGAGTGAAATATTGATGATATGACGCAAAAAGTGATATAAGAGAAAAAAATTTAGGAGAAACCGCTGCGGATAGCGTTACCGCTTCGCGTGCATATAATTGCTGCCACCCACCTCTTCCTCTGTCCCAACGTCACCATATGAATTGATCACCATGCCTATAAGTGACGAGACATGTCAATTGAATAGAAAACCGTACCTTGATAGCTGGTAGATGAATGAAGCGGCTGACTGACTACAGAAGATAACAATACTATGTTTGGTAAACATAGGTCCAATGTTGATTTAACCTAGTTTAAAATATCTATATATATTTTTAAGGGGACTCTTGGAGAACATATTAAAATCTATTCCTTATAGATTATGGGATACTACTTAAAACAGGCTTGTAGTTATTTTTAGGAAGCTTTTAGAGATGTTACTAGAACAACTCCAACAAAAGATATAAATCAACCCTAAAATAGATATTAGGGAAGAAAAATGATTTTCTTTGCTCCAACAACTCTCTCATTCTTTATCCAAAAAATCCGCGTTCCTCATTCGCTTGCTCTCATCCCTCATATATTTTCGCGTGATTTATATCTTCCCAATCCATGTGCATGCTGGCTCCCATATTTTTTTTATTCTACCGCATGCATCCATGCAGAGCTAGATGAAGAATTTTTTTAATTTTTAAGCTTTTTAGACTTTATTTAAGGAAAATGTTGGAGTATATACTATAATTCGCTGCTAAAATTTTTTAGAGTACCCTTAATAATTAATTTTTAAGGAAATATTTTTATTATTCTTTTGGAGTTGCTATAAAATGTCAGTGGGTGGAACGCTAAATTTTAGAGGCCACAATTCCGAATATTTGCAGGAGGTTGTCAACCTCTAAATTTAGAGGCTCTTGTTGTCTTTTTGAAGACAGTCTGACGAGAGACTTGCCGCAGTTCCGGAAACTTCTATGGGCATGTTTGGTTCAGCTTTTTTCTGACCAGCTTTTCTGAAAATCTGGCTGTGGGGAGAATCTGAGTATAATTACGATTACGTGTGGAGGAAGATAAAGTTGTTCATAGGGCTCAGGATCTAAAAAGTGACGGATTCATACTATTACAACGACTCAACCGATTATGTGTTTATGTTGATTTTCGATGGTTTTTGCCCCAACGAATTTTATAGAAGCTGGCTGAAAAGCTGATCGTTTGGCAGTCCGCAGCAGCTTTTGGTGGCCAGAAGCTGACAGAAGCTGAAACAAACAGGGCCATAGCAGCTGAAATAGTACGGACGTGTTTGAACATGTACAGGATCTCGAGGCCACATCTGTAAAACGACCACCCCTCACGCCCCTCACGCGGAACCGGAGACTGGAAATCGGGAGGGAGACCGGAGACGAGACCGCCGGAGATGGAGCCGAGATCTGCAGTCTACAGATCCGCCGCCCTCCTTCTCCTCGCCGCCATCCTTGCGGAGGTCGTCATCCCCGCATCCGCCATCGGAGACAAGTGCGCCGCCTGCAAGGCCGTTGCTGTGAGTTCCCTCTTCCGCTTCCCTATATATGTACCTCGAGTTCGTGCACGGTACAACTCCCATTCTCGGCGCACCCTATGAAGTGTCTTGGAAACGTTTCACGTCAGCGAAGCGAGGAAATTATCTTCGATCTTCTCCGCTCCTCGTGAAGCTCTGGATCTTAGCGTTCTCTATGTAATTTCGATGCTGCTGGAGTCAAACCTGGCAAGCACCATCGTGTTGGTAACTTGAAATCGCTGGATAGATTCGCGCGATGCTGCACTGAGTAGTGGGAAATACGCCATTCTGTATGAAAGACTCAATTTGGGTTCAAGTGGCATTTCCGCATATGGAAGTGCCTACCTACTGCCAGCAAATGAGATCCGTGTTTCATATGTTTCAATTTTGTTCCAGCAATTTGCGATGCACGCTTTCTGACGTGCCTCTTCATCTTCTTTCCAGGCGGAGCTAGAGACTGGAATTTCGAGTGTAAGTGAATCAATAACTTCTCTTTTCAGTTGCCTTTAATTTAGGCTTTGTTTGGTTCCATCCATATAGTCGGTACTCTCTCCGTTCTTTTTTATTTATCACGGTTTAGTTCAAAAATGGACTAGCGGGCGACAAATATTCGAGAACGGAGGCAATATATGTTAAACTTTAGCTACCTTGAAGCCAAAAGTCTAACTAATGAACTGATAAACTTTAGCTAGACTCCAGATTTCTTTAACTTATTATCTTTTTTAACCCCAGCTAATGACAGCTAATATTGGGTAATTGACCCGTATAACCATGATTTTCACTGGTGGCGCCAAATAAAAAGGGTACTCATGTCCTTTTGTTTGTATTAGCTAGTTCATTATCTAGAGAACCAAACACCCCAATGCTACCTATACCTAATACTTTCAGCTAACTGGGGCGGAACCAAACACGGCATTAGTGATTCTTAGTTTCCAACCATTTTTTTTGCAATGCTGATTACGGTTTTATTTCTATTAAATAGTACCTTTATTATACTTCTCAAGTATGGAACTTTTTTTTACAATTGACAAAGCAATCATTCCACAATCTTAGCAGCATATTATCATATTAGTTTCTTGGTGTTGGCACCATTTGATCATATTTTTTTGTTCCTGAATCCTCTAATGCAGGAGAAGCCGAGAAATCACTTGGACTTGCGCAACCGCTTAAATTCTAAAGGCCAGAGGGAGGGGAAGGTCATTGATTATAGGTAAAAAAACAGCATGATCACATACTTATTTTTAGTGACAAAAGCGATGCATATTGGGAAAATATTTAGTGGAACAATTCTTGATTTAACATTCCACATGGAGACCCTTTGATCTTGACACGCATCGTTTGGCCTCACATACTTATAGCAATTTATCGACATATTTTGTTGCTTACTTTTGTCATGTTATGTACTTTGTTCTGTATACATGGTGCAGGGTCAGTGAGCTTCGGGTTGTGGAACTTCTGGATGGCCTATGCGATAAGATGCAAGATTATACCTTAAAGAAGGTAGGGATTAAAGATTTATAATTGTTTTATAATTTGCACTTGACACTATCTTATTGGTGCTGCATCCCTTTTCTATGTATCAAGTGTTATAAACATGCCATAAATATGAACTGGGTTTTCACTTTTTAGTGCACTTTGAATATGCTAAGCATTTAGCTACCTAACATGTTTTTTTGCATGCAGTTGGAATCAGGCGAAAAGGGATGGGTTAAAGTAACAGACTGGAATAGCTTTCAAACTGGTAATTTTTACCAGTTTTATGGCTCTTGTTTACTCTTCAAATGACCTGTTACTATATTGAAACTGAGAGCCCGAAGTGCAATGTTAATCCATAGTTTCGTAATTATGCTAATGCATTCTGTATTTCTGCCTGTTTAATCGTTATCTCACATGTATCATCACAGAAAATGCAGGCACCAGGGTTATAACTGTGTTTGTTATAGTTACTAAATGTAGTTACACAATAGAATTTTACAGTCGATTCAGATTCAATGATGTAAATATATAATCTTGGAGAATATGACAGAAAGAAATGGTTTTATAAATCGATCCCAGACAAGGAAATGAACACACACAACGCTGAATGCTTAACAAGCAAAGAATGCGAAAGGATCTCTAGCGTAATGGTTAAGGCTTCAGAGTAGCACCTCTAGGTCCTTGGTTCAATCCTCCTTGGGGGCGAATTTGGGTTTGGTTAAAAAAATCCCTTCGTTTTGCCTCGTCCGCTCCCGGGTTACGTTCTGCGCGTCACCCTCCTGTTGGGCCGTTGCAAAGTGGACGGTGACGCCCCGCTAGTGATGGGAGGCTAGGGTTCGGGGATTTTTCTCAGCTGGGACCATGTTTCGGTCTCCTCTTAATATAATACCGAGAGGACGGTCTTTCCCTCCCCGGTCGAGTTTTTTTTAACAAGCACGACCTTTGCGTTTGATTTGCTTCACTGTAATAAAACATTTATCTGCCTACAAGGGATGTTTCTAATACCTGACACTTTATTGTTTATCTCGTTCTTTTGGCAGAGAATAAGGCAGCAGCAAGAGCGCACTCCAAAAAATTGTCCACCTTCTGTGGAAGGTACATGATTTTCCAGTAATTTTAAAATTTGACTTAGAATAGGCATCATATATTGTTCCGAATTTTCAGTTTTTTTTAATATTTTAGCTGGGAGAACATAGACTATACACATAATCTTGTTCTCATTTGCGTGGATGCAAAATTTGTATGTGTCTTGGGCAGTTACATCGCCTCCCCTTCATTACATGTTTGTTCATACAATCATGCATGCCTTTTCCTAGTTGCTGATTATTATTTTTTCACCTTTTATTTTTCGCTCTTGTTTACTGGACTTGAAGGCATGGCTAAACAAACTCTTCAGGCACCGTGTGCTTTAAAGCATAACTTTATTGGTTGTGTAAAGATAACACTACTTTCTGTGATTTATGTAAGAATTATACCAACTGTTTGATTGAATGAGCTAACCAGCTTCACTTACTACACAGGCTACTGGAGGAAACGGAGGATGAGGTAGGCTTGTTGGGTGGAATTGACTGCACTTTTGTTTTAGCAAATACGGAGTAACACCTAATCTTTAGCATGCTTAATAACCGTGTTCTATTTTTTTGAATTATATGGTTTTCATGTCACTTAGTCAGAACATGATCTTATATGAATTTTGTTTCGTTTTTCTGGTTCATCCGCAGCTCTCTGAGTGGATCAAAACAACCTCCACAGAATCAGAAAATGTAAGCAAGGCCCTTTGTGAAGATATTAGCAAACACTGCCGATCCACAAGGTATCTCATACCTGATAATGGCCTTTTGTGCCTGCATATAAAGATTTTCAGTGAGCATGCGTGTCATTGTGGCATTTCAAACAAAATAATCCTTTCCTTCCAGCCTAATTTTCGAAACAACATTTTGTCACAATGCCATGTCATATGTTAGATTCTTTAACACACTCGTAAAACAACAGTGCAGCATGTTTTTACATTGCCATATCAAAAACAACAGTGCAGCATTTTGTCACAATGCCATATCACGCACACTTTTCTCCTAATGTAGCTGCTCTAAAATATGCTCTCTGTTTCCTTTTCATTCCAGTGCTACCATCCAGATTGATGATGAGCTATGACATGCCGGGGGCAGATCGTTGTTTCGCAAAAAGCAAAACAGGCGGCAGGTTGGAAAATGTTAAAGAACACCAGCTCTAGTAGTCCCTGACACCATTTAGAGAGACACTCAGCTGCCAATTCTGATTGTTTGTGTTGCACTCGTATTTCCTGTAAACGGGACATGCCATTCGTGGCAATGTGTCCATATGATATTCTTGGTCAAAAGCTTAGACTGATCTGTAGAGAAAACTGGACATCAATTTTTGCATACTGATGAACTACAGTTTAAAACGGCCGGTTGAATTATCCTGTCAGGGGCTATCGGAAATTTGAATGCTTCTATTCTAAGGTCTTGTTGTTGAGTACTGAGTACAGTTTGATGACTGCATGTTGGTCAATGACAGCACCAAATATTACATGCATTTTTTGGGAAAAGATGATGTGCATTTTAGATAGAAGATCACAAAAGATCATATGCATTTCGATCAAAGTTTAGGTCAAAGATCACAGAAGATCATATGTATTTAGATAGAATATCATCACCATCAAAAGATCATGTGCGTTTGATAGAAGATCATCAAAGACTGCATCTTTGATTGAAGACGCAATTTGCTAATACAGTTGGACTGCCATGCTAAGCTAGAAATTTTGAATAATTCGAGTCGGTCAAACTTAGTAGAAAAAGTTAAATGAATTATAAATTAAGATAAAATGAAGTATATAAACAATTGTATGTGCAATAGTCTGTAGAACTCAGTTATTGCTAAAAAAGTAAAAGAATTAATTATACAGATGCTACTTAATTTTTACAAAAATTAGATAGGTAGTTTATTTTGATGCGATAAAGTGGTATGAAAATTAATTAGTTTTAAATTTTTTAAAAACTTATAAGTGGCATGTTACCAACTGACCCAAGATAAAAAGCACACGCCAATTGTCACATTTTACTTTGAACGATTTGGAAGCGTATATTTAAACCACTAATTTATTCAATACAATTCTTCACATAGTATACCCTTTCAACTGTTCGTCACAAGTGCTGTGTGACTGAGCCGCAAGGAAAACGCAGACAGACGCAGCCCCAGATTTCTTTTCCATCAAAACGCAGACAGACGCAGCCCCTCCTCCCATTCCGCCCCGGATTTCGGTTTCGTCCTCCCTTCGCCGCCCGCGCCGAGACTTTCCTCTGCCGGGGCTGCACCGGCGGCGCGGGGTCAACAGCAGCTCGAGATCCGGTGACTGATCTCCTTTGTTTCTCGGTGAGTAATCCCTAGTCGCTCTATGTTCTGCGGGTTCGTTTCGTGCGGCGAGATCTCCCCATTTTTTCTCTGCCGTGGCTGCGGGTTTTGATTCATAATCTTACTCTCTGCGTCAGTCCGGTTATTGTTCGGTAATGCGTTTGTTTTGCTGCGGCCGGCGGATTGTTGTGATCACTGCTCGATTATCCTCTTGTATCGAACCCAGTTGCTCGACCCTTCCCCCCTAATATCTTGAAAAATCTCGGTTGACCCCGTAGGACTGGGTAATCCCAGCTGATGAGATTACGCCTCTGGGTTTTGCGGACCAGTTATTCATATATGTGTTGAAAATAAAATGAAATTATGCTTCTGGGTTTTGCAAAGGAGATCTTTGGGAGTTGCTTATCCTAAGTTGGTTTTCAGGCGGAATCGATTATGTTAGCCATGTGGAAAAAAAATTGGGAATTGAGTTATGAGATGGAAGACATGAGAACCATGACAACTTGCTGCTGCATTACTGTATGATTTTACTTGGGAACTTGGAATCCTCAATGCTGTCCTAGCTCCCAAGTTTTGCTTGCTGGACTTGTGGGTTAAAGTGTGAATAGCTGAAGCATTCTTTGGCCTTACAGTACTGCTGAACAAAACACTCAGCTTCTGGATTGTGGTCTGTGTACGGAAAACAACTTGGATAAATTTACATGTGTGCTACCGTTAGATGTTTCCTCCACCGTCACCCTTAGGGCTAGTTTGGTGACCAGAGAAATGGAGGGGCTATTCCTCCCCCATGGATCCCCTCCATTTCCTTGGTCACCAAACTAGCCCTTAATGATTATTTGATCAAAAACTCAACACTAGCTGCTTCAGATGAGAAATGTCACCGGTGATAACACCTCTTTATCATCATCTTGGCAGGGCATCTTGCTAGTCTTCTTCCAGATTGCTTCCTAATAATGATGACACATGAATGGGCTGCCAATTTGGCTCTTGCTGGTACGTTAATTATGTAGTTGACTAGTTGAGCCATCACTGCCTTTACAGCGCTCCTTACCTTCTTCCTTTCCCTTTGATATAATGATCCCGTGCTGACCTCAGCAGCATATGTATTTTATAATATGCAGGTCTGAGCTTGGCGCCGCTTGTGGTTAATGTAAACCCAAATGTGAATGTGGTACTGACAGCATGCCTTACTGTCTATGTGGGTTGCTACCGTTCTGTTAAACCAACTCCACCCTCTGTAAGTAATATGTGTCAGTGTATCTGCTTGCTATTCTTGTGACTTGTAACTCATGTGACCAACTGATTTGTTTCTGCAATTGTATTATGCAGGAGACCATGTCCAAAGAGCATGCGATGCGGTTCCCCTTAGTTGGAAGTGCTATGCTTTTATCACTGTTTCTTCTATTCAAGTTTCTCTCAAAAGACTTGGTCAACGCTGTGCTCACTGCCTACTTTTTCATTCTAGGCATTGTTGCTCTCTCGTAGGTTCATTTTTTTTTCTTGTAACAGCTTTTTCAGACATGTTAAGCTGTTTATTTGCTCTACTTATGAGTACCGTCTTATGCAGTGCAACACTGCTTCCTTCTATAAAACGTTTTCTTCCAAAAGAGTGGAATGATAATCTCATTGTCTGGCGTGCTCCACTTTTCCACTGTATGATCCCAACTCCCTTTTTTTGGTGCTTAGTCTTGTTGATTCAGTTATGCAGATCTTGAAATATTACTACACATGTTTTTAAGTACTGTTGTACATTCAAAAAACATGTGGTGACTGGTGACTAAGAGTCGATAACTCAATATATTATTTTGTGTACTGAACGAACTCGAGTTTTTCCACCATTGATTCTTTCAATGCTACTGACAAAGTGATATTTCCCCATGTGGATATGGAAGCTTCCATTTTTGTGAAATTAGAAAATCTAAATACTGCATGAAAGTATATTCTTTGTTTACAGCATATATATGGACATGGAAGCTTCCATTTCTCCTCGTGAAATAGATGTATTGCAACATTTCGAGTACAATGGCTGTCATCGTGTTAACTGTTCATACGACCTTTGCATTTGACATTGACTTCTTATGAGTCTTAGACTCTTAATTTAGAACAAGTACAAGGAGTATTGGATTTAACTATCCCAGTAGCTACCCTTTACAATCTTTATTCTTGAAGATGGTTTAAGTCCATGGGTTTCTTATTTCAGCACTCTCGGTGGAGTTCACAAAGTCCCAGATTGTTGCTTCAATACCTGGATTTTTCTTCTGCTTGTGGTATGCGTCAAAGAAGCATTGGCTTGCAAATAATGTTCTGGGTTTGGCTTTCTGTATTCAGGTTTGTTTGCATGGTTTAACATTAATATGCATTACTAAAGATTACGGAATGAAACCTAAAATCATTTGAATTGTTTTACGCTCCAGTTTTTAGTTTACTAGAACCTTAACACTTGACTTTCTCAGGGGATTGAGATGCTGTCATTGGGATCATTTAAAACCGGAGCCATTCTATTGGTAAGTGTTTTCTCAATGATTGCTTGATTTGGCATGGACACTATATACTTCTATTTTCTGCTATAACTTCTAAGAACACATCATCACTATTTCAATCACAAACCTGTCCTTATTTTATTATCTCTGTACTATCATAATCACCACTGAAACATTATAATATTATATCTATGGTTTATTACGGATCATCTGGTCTTAGTATATCTTTACTTCATTTGTCTATGAAAGGAGCTATCTCTTATGCACTATAGGAAGCTAAAAGTATTGCTTGTTGTTTGTATGTGGATTTAAATGTGTACAATTTCATATTCTTGTCAGATTGTATTGGGCAACAAGTATTGCTTGATGTGGGTTTTTTTAGCATGCACTTTGTCATATACTTCCTTGGCGAGCTTTGAATTGTGATCGTATTATATCATGGATATTATAATATGGAACCTGTGTCTCATGTATAATTGATTAATACTCCCTCCGTCCCAAAATAGTAGTCGTTTAGCTCTAGATTTTTATGTCCATATTCATATGGATGATTATGAACCTAGACATATATATAGAACACATACATTAATTATTGTATGAATGAAGTAAAAAGGTAAAACGAATTTTAATTTGGGACGGATGGAGTAGTTCTGAAGTAATTGGGGCTGGGTCCTTGCACTTTGACTGCAGTATTTGACTATTTCTGAAAATAATTGTTACAACCATTTCATCAGTTATGGCTGAGTTGATTTCTTCTACTTGTTTCAACATTGTGCCAGTGAAACATTCTCTGTTCATTATTACATGCATATGTAAATGCTATTGTCCTTTTCCATTTCCAGGGTGGACTTTTTGTGTATGACATTTTCTGGGTGTTCTTCACTCCAGTTATGGTCAGTGTGGCTAAATCTTTTGATGCTCCGATAAAGGTCAGCACTCTTTCATACTGAACCTTTTTTTGGTTAATACCATTGTCAGTTACTCAGTTAGTTGGTTCCATTTTTCTCATCTTGATGATTCAGCTGATCTGGCTTTGTTTGGTTATGTACAGCTTCTGTTTCCTACTGCGGATGATGCACGGCCATTCTCCATGCTTGGCCTTGGTGACATTGTAATACCTGGTTAGTAATAAAAAATTCTTTCCTTGTGCTATGTTACATTCTGCTTTGCAGTGATGTAGATTTTGCCCCCCTTATTGAACGTTAATATCAGCCCCTGTAGGATTGTCAAGTGCCAACTTTGTTCTGCATGATTAGATTATCTGTACCAAGCTGCTATATATTGCAACATTATTAGAATGTCTATAAGGAGCATTTGCTGATATGCTGTATCAGTGGAGTTCTTGCTTTTGTTGATTTATGGGGATTGAACAGAATTTATGGTATGGTTACTTTTGGTGTCTATGTATTCTCTGTAGCACTTTGACAGAGAGTCAATGTTGTAACTAGAACTGGTCTTACTGGTTTGAGATCATGCTCTGGACCATATTGTTAGGTCCATGCTCAGCTATACTTTCAGTCCATTTCGTTGCATGCAGTCTTAAGTTATTGTCAATACAACCAATATTTGCGTCCATTCCTGGCCCCTGGAGGACCACACAATATGCATCAACAAAAACCAATTATGATTTCAATCGATTCGAGCTGCATACAGAAATGTGATATTTGAATCTGAATGTAGGCAGTTTCCAAGCCATCCAGCACATAATATGTATCTGTACTTCTGCTTGCAGGCATTTTTGTTGCACTTGCCTTGCGCTTTGATGTCTCAAGAGGTATCAAGAAGCGTTACTTCAACAGCGCATTTTTGGGATACGCCGTGGGTATGATGGTGACCATCATTGTAATGAACTGGTTTCAAGCTGCACAGGTGAGTTCTGTTACTCAGGTTTATATGGTCCTGTTTCCCCTTGTTTCTGTCACCTCTGTGATATTAATACTATGGTTATTTTGGGGGGGCTTATTGCAGCCGGCTCTACTGTACCTCGTTCCAGGTGTGATCGGATTTGTCGCCGTACACTGTCTCTGGTACGGAGAAGTGAAACAGGTCAGATTCTGAATACTTACTGCAGCTACCGTTCCAGAGAAAAAGATTTGTCTTTATGCACCTGTTTGATGATTGAACTCAAGATCGTTGATGGCGATCTGTAGTTCCATCTCCTGGTCATCTGTTTCATTTTTTTTTTTTTGTGCGGGCGAGGTGTGCTTTGCAAAGTTTTATGATCCTTTCTCCTTCCCCCCCTCCTCCCCCCGCGCGCGCAAAAAAAGGTAACCATGCTATGAGGAATGCAGGACTTTCTGAGTTGTGAGCACGTTTCTTACAAATGCAGCTGCTGGAGTTCGACGAGTCAAAAGCTGAGGCGGAGGAAGGCGGTGCAGAAGGAGAGCAAGATGGTGATAGTTCCAAAGGCAGCAAAAAGGTGGACTAACATTCTAGTGATTTAGTTCCGGGAGGTAAAAAAGAGGACAGGAAGACATTTTTTCGTGTAAGGTCGTCTTGCAGCTAGCTAGCTAAACGGGCTTGTTGCCCTCTCTAATACTTACTCCCTCCGTTTCTTTTTATATGTCGCTGGATAGTGCAAAATTACACTATCCAGCGACATATAAAAAGAAACGGAGGGAGTACTTGATAACTTAGAAAATGGTTCAACATGATACAAGTTTTTTGTTTGTTTGTTTGTTTCCCTTTGCGGATCATTTGGTTCGTTAAGGAGTTCTCACCAGTCGCCAGAACCCTGAATGGACCCGCCGCGATGCATTCATGCCATGCATCATGCTTACTTTGCTTCTTTGCAGGCAAGAATTTCATTCTGGATTTTATTTTTTACCGCCGTGCTTAATCATGTAGTCACGACACATAATTGTTAGGGCTTGTTCGGTTAGCTCTCAATCCGTCTGGATTGAGTGAGATTGGATGGGTTTAAATTTCAAGTAATCTAAAGTTCTTCTAAATTTTTTCCAATCTCATCCAATCCATATATAATGGGAATAACCGAACAAGATCTTAATTAGGGCTAATTGTTTCCCAGTTTTACGAAGGTCGGTGGCGAACCCAGATCGGGCTGATGGCTTAGGCTACTTTAGGACAATTGTCTTTTTTTTTTTCCTTCTCCTGAACAGATGAGAAGAATATGTTCTTGGCAACGATGCACGTTAGTTATTATAGTTCTTGGCAACGAAGCAAGAATCTACATGTGTATATCAAAATGCATGCAAGCATATATGATATAATTTCCGGCTTAATTAACTGGGTGAGTGAGTGGCTTCATATATATTCTCCTCAGTCACAAGCACGCATGCAAGAGAATTCTCGGGCGGGCAGGCAGCATCAGATTCAGATGCATATTCGTGTCTGGTTTCACATGCACCGCCGCGTCTTTATTTGCTCTTTTCCTGTTCCTTAAGCAATATAAATGCTCTTTTCCCTGTTCCTTAAGTAATAAAAAAAAGAGGCATGCATATTCGTCTCTGATCTCGACAGCTGCTCACAGATTGCTACTAAGGGTCAGTTTTATTTCTTCAGCGGCCTTCCTTTATTTGCTCTCTATTCTACATTTCCTACGTGTAAAAGCGTCTTGTTTAATAAGTTTATAGAAAACATTGTCGATGTCGTCGTTTATGGCTTCGAATTGGAATCTATTTCTTCAGGAGAGCAAATACCGAGATCCAATTGTCTGTCTTGCCCTTGTGCAGTTTTTCTACTCTCCAGAGGAGTTATTTCCATCTTCAATAAATTATTATTTTTTTTTGTCTCCAATTACAAGTTTAAATTTTGTGTATTAAGTTTGACCGGGTCGTCTTATTTATTTTTTGCGATAAAATGAATAATTCAAAGCTATATCTAAAATATATTATATGTTAAACAATATCATAGTACAAATTGATTAAAATTATGATTTTTTTGAATATGATGAGCTGGTTAAATCTTATATAAAAAAGTCAAATGGATTATAAATTACTGTCAACCTGTTCGTTTGGCTTTAATTCACAACAACTTCTACTATTTTTGTAGTATTTTGTCTCTATAGATTACAACTGCAACAGTCCGATCTATAGGTGTACATTTGGATCGGACTGATGGGCCGGCCCAAAGCACGAAAAAAGCACGGTCCAGGCACGATACGACCCGAAATATTTTAGTGTCGGGCCGGTACGGCCCGATATATCAGGCCGAGGTTGTGGCACATGAGCGGGCATGAGCGCGGCCCGTTTAAGACAGACACGAAATGACTCATATAGAGGCACGAAAAGGCCCATATATTTATTAAAACCACACTTCATTTCACACTTTCTTGTACTTGATAAAGAACACAAATCTAGAGATAATGCTAGTTAGATGTTTCTTTGTAGCTTTGAATTAGAGTATGTGATGTACTTTTACTTTTATTATGAATATTAGATAATAAACTGAACTTACGAACTTTGTATAGAACTGATTATACTCCTTTTTCTTCTAACAAAATGATTTGTAAACGAGGTAGTCATTACATAGTTCTAGTAACTTTAATATAAATGTTAAGTTTGCTTTTGTTCAAATTTATTTGTCTTATCTTTTATTTGTTTTATTAAATTTGTTTTGAATTTAGGGCTCTCATGTGAATTCCGGACCCTAATGTGAATTCCAGACCAAAAACTGAATTTCGAGCCAAAAATTGAATTTTAGGCCCTAATGTGAATTTCGGGCCAGAAATTGAATTTCAGGCTTTTATAATTTTGGGCCGTCCGAAATGAGCCCGGTACGTTTAAGCAATTACGTGCCGGATCGTGGGCCGAGGGCTAGGCCCGTAGGCCTATCCAGCATGACTCGAAATTCAAACAGGCCGGACCAGCTCGAAATTCAAACAATACGGATCTTTTCGGGCTTAGATCGGACCGAGCAGCCCGAATGTACACCTATAGTTCGATCCGAAGCGAGGTTTGATATAGCAAGATGTATATATGAACAACACACGATGGTATGTAACTTATGATAATCTTGATGCAATAATTTTTTTCTTGTATGAAAAAAATAGATCTATAATAATGACTAATATTCTTGCTGTCGATCCGTTGATATTACTATGGTGTACATTAAGAATATTAGTCATTACTATATAGAGAAGAGAAAGAAGGATGGAATGGAAACCGGAGAGAACGTACAATGTCGTCGTGACATGCATGGAAGACAGAGAAGAAAGGTGAACGCGGACATCTCGAGGTAGACCTGAGTGACAATGATGTGTATCATACTACTACTCGTAGTCGTGGTCTCGTGGAACACGTTTATTTGCATGTGTATATGTACGTATAGTATATTCCGAAAATGATGATTATTTTTTTTTAAAAAAAGAATAAAAATCAAATATGGGCTAGCTGTTATATTAGTCATATTTTGTTAACCCTGACTAGTATTGGCATTGCATGCATGTATTCCTTTCTTCGCCCAGTCATGCACTCCGAGATAAGGAGCAGGCTACTGTGTGCGTGTTGCAGCATCTGAAGAAGAAGATGCCTTGCTTGCCCCGGCCCCCTGTCTGGAACCAACCAAGATCAGGAAGAGTTTGAGACTGAATTACACTCGTTGTCTAGAAGCGAGTTTTATATAATACTACCTCCATTTTTATTTATTTATCGCTAGATAGTTGAATTTTACACTAACAAATGACAAATAAAAAAAAGATAGGAGGATGTAGTATATTTTTTGAGACAGAGAGACTGAGTGTGTGTATAATTTAGATTATAATAATTAAGTCCTCACTATTGACCCAAGTCAACATAGAGGGTAGAACTTGTGGTAGATAAATTAGGCTCCTTCTCATCATGGAATCACACCTAATCCTGCTTGTTCTTGACTAATGAACGATCGATGGGCTCACGTCTGACGTGGTACACCACGTATGGGCATCGTTAATCGTGTGGGGCCCACCTGCCTCCATGTATACAGTCCCCCCCATCCATCTCATCTCCCTCCTCTGTCTTTTCCTATGTATACTATCATTAATACAACAATAATAGTATAATATAATACAGGCAGCCCACCTCCAAGATAAAAATGGCCTGACGAAATGAGCTTCAGGGAAGGCCGCCGCCGCCTTTTCTCCTCCTCCTCCTGGGGTGTCGACAAGCCGCGGCACGCTCCCACGGTCGGAGTCGGAGACGACCAAGATTTCCTCTTTTCCGACGGGAGCACGAGCACGAACGCCGACCCCCGACCTGACGTAAGTCCCCTTCTCTCCTCCTCATGCTGTTTCTCAAGTAGCACACCCTCCTCCTCCTCCTCTCCACCATTCCGCTCCTGGAGCCAGCCGAGCGAATCCCCGCGTCCCCAGCTGCCAATGGCTGCAGCCAAAGTCGCCTTCTTGGACTACCTACTAGCTAGTTCCTGCGCTGCGCATCCCTGTTCATCCTCTGCCTCCCGGCAGCAGCTGCTGCTTCCCCGTCTCCTAGTCCTGGCGGTAGAAACATTTGCCAGCACCCGGCGATGCTGGGGGTTCACTGCAGCGACGGATTTCGCCAGAAGATCTGCGATTCAGGCCCGTCCTGCTCACCCTCACTCGCTAAAACAGTAAAACGAGCACCAACCGCATGGACGGGGCTGCTTGTTTGACAGGCTAGGCATCGCTGCACTTCTTTCGCCAAGCCCCCTCCCTCCCTCCCTCCCTCCCTGAGAGTTCGCTGGAGCGTACAGCTAGTGTGTGTATGGAATTGGAAGCGTACCTCCTCGTGGGTCGTGGCAACCGCGCTCGGCAAATCCCGGCCAACCTCATCATCATAGTAGCGTGGACCCTGGATTCTTTTCTTTTTGTCTGATCGACACAAGGAATGGAATCGATACATAGATTGCTTCTTATGCCTTGCAGAGTGCCATGGTCTGAATGTCCAGCTTCAATCTGGACCACACGTTGCATTGCATCTTGGTTGTGGGATAGGGCCATACGAGCAAAGTTAGGTTCTGGATGTTGACTGCCAGAAGAATCCATGATCCATCTTCAAGCTTCAATTGCTGGGGGCTCGATCGGTGCTGGGATAACGCTTTGCGCCTTCTCTTTCTCTTCCTTCTGGAAATAGGAGAAGTGGATGTCATGGTTGGTGTCTATCAAAACATTTTGTACCATATTAGATGTGAGTCCTTTCTTTTCCCGTTCATGATATATCTGGTGTAATCACCAAGTTGCTTTTCTTTAAAACGTTTGGTTCATTATGTTCATGTTATTCCTATATTTGCTTCTTACTGTCTATGCTTGTTCATCTCCTCCTCTCTTATTGTGTTCCTTTCGATTTACAAGTAACCACCCTATGTATTCGTTCTCTTGCACATGTTCGCCCTGATAAGAAGGTGGCTCTATGTTTTTCTCTTTTGATAGGGTTCGCACACACATCGATAATTTGCCAACTTCTGCATAAGTTCGTAGCAGCCTCTGAGACATTTCGGCCAAAATGAGGATAGCTTTTCTCGTGCTGTTGGTTCTCTCCCTGTTTCTCCTCCCTAATGGGATCGGCAAAAGCTTAGCCGCAAGGCCTTCGGTCGTGAATATTGGGTCGATTCTTCGGTTGAACTCCACCACTGGAGGTGTTTCAGATGTTGCCATCCGTGCAGCAGTGGAGGATATCAACTCAGACCCCACAGTTCTAAATGGAACAACGTTACATGTTCAGACGAGGGATACAAACTGCGACGACGGTTTTCTTGGCATGGTTCAAGGTATACCATCTTTAACACCCCCCTTTTCCTAGTGTTCAATACTCTGTGCTTCCATTTTATTATACTTGTGATGACGATACAATATTTCTTTCTTCAGCTTTGCAGTTCATGGAGACTGATGTTATTGCGATCATTGGGCCACAATGCTCTCCTATTGCACATATCATTTCGTATGTCGCAAATGAGCTCCAAGTTCCTTTGATGTCCTTTGCATCGGATGCAACTCTGTCATCAATCCAGTTCCCGTTCTTCGTGCGGACTATGCCCAGCGATCTCTACCAAATGGCAGCTGTGGCGGCAGTTATTGATTACTACCAATGGAAGATAGTCACTGCCATATACGTTGATGATGATTATGGCCGAAACGGCATTGCTGCTTTGGATGATGAACTTACTGCAAGACGCTGCAAAATTTCATTCAAGATTGGGTTCCGTTCCAATGCTAAAAAAAGTGATCTTCTGAATCTGTTGGTTACTGTTAGTAATATGGAGTCTCGTGTTATTATTCTCCATACTGGTTCGGAACCTGGACTCAAGCTTCTGTCACTTGCTAATGGACTAAACATGATGGGCAACGGCTATGTATGGATTGCTACTGATTGGCTTTCTGCTTATCTTGATGCTAATTCATCGGTATCTGCTGAAACTATAAATGGCATGCAAGGTGTTCTGACTGTACGTCCACACACCCCTAAATCAAAGGTGAAGAGTAATCTGGTGTCCAAGTGGAGCAGCTTAAGCAAGAAATACAACCACAGCGATCTCCGCACCAGTGCTTATGGTTTTTATGTTTATGATAGTGTGTGGACTGTAGCTCGGGCCCTGGATGCCTTCTTTGATGATGGTGGGAGGATTTCCTTTACAAATGACTCAAGGCTGCGTGATGAAACCGGGGGAACTCTTCACCTTGAAGCCATGAGTGTTTTTGACATGGGAAACAAATTACTGAATAAGATTAGAAATGTGAACTTCACTGGGGTGTCTGGCCAAGTGCAATTTAATGCTCAGTTTGAACTCATTCATCCTGCCTATGATATCATAAGCATAATTGGCAACGGCATGCGGATCATTGGTTTTTGGTCAAACTATACAAGATTGCTATCAACCGTCCTTCCCGAAGACCTATATTCGAAGCCTCCTAATACTTCGCTTGCCAATCAACAACTCTATGATGTCATTTGGCCTGGTGAGACTGCGCAGAGGCCTCGAGGTTGGGCTTTTCCTTCCAATGCCAAGGAGTTGAAAATTGGTGTCCCTAACAGATTTAGCTTTAAAGACTTTGTTAGCAAAGATAATGCTACTGGGTCAATGAAGGGCTATTGCATCGATGTCTTCACTCAAGCATTGGCATTGCTTCCTTATCCAGTTACATACAGGTTTATACCTTTTGGCAATGGTACTGAAAACCCTCATTATAGCCAACTTGTGCAGATGGTTGCTGACAATGTAAGTGTGGACATGCATTTTTTTCCCTCCACATTTCATCATGTATAGTAGTGATAAGCGTTAACTTATTCTGCAGGACTTTGATGCAGCAATAGGGGATATCGTAATTACAATGAGCCGAACTAAAGCTGTTGATTTCACCCAGCCCTTCATTGAGTCAGGCCTGGTTATCTTGTCTCCAATAAAAAAGCATATAACAAATTCTTGGGCATTCTTGCAGCCATTTACATTGGGGATGTGGTGTGTTACAGGGTTGTCTTTTCTTGTTGTGGGTGTGGTTATTTGGATTCTTGAGCATCGAATAAATAATGATTTCCGTGGCTCGCCGCGACAACAAATAATAACTATTGTTTGGTAAGGATCTGAATCGCATCTTTTGCACTCACTATACACACATCTTATTTTCACTTTCAAATGTTATTGTTTCCATGCAACATGTTACACTTTATTGGTAGCCTTAAATTGTGTTTTTCAACATTGACATTTTGTCCAAATGGAACATCTAGCAATGAACAAGGAACTTAAATCTTGTAATTTAGATTGGTTGAAGAAAATATGTCTGCACTATCATAATGTATTTCATGTGATATTATGGTATATTAACTTCTATTTTTTAAGTTTTGCCTGTCAAAGTACTTCTTCACACATATTCTTAAATGCTTGTCTGATTGCTTGATTCTTTCCTCTGAAAGTAATTCTTAAGATGTGATTTATTTTCTGCAGGTTCAGTTTTTCGACCCTGTTTTTTGCACATAGTGAGTAAACTAGCCTTTCCTGTTCTGTCCTTCAGTATAACTGAGTAACTGACCCTCTGTTCTCACGTGGCACCTCTACTCTTATTTTTTTATTACCAGGAGAAAACACTATGAGTACCTTAGGACGTGGTGTTTTGCTCATATGGCTATTTGTTGTATTGATCATTCAATCGAGCTATACTGCAAGTCTTACTTCCATCCTAACCGTGCAACAGCTTGATACTTCTATAAGAGGACTTGATGACCTGAAAAATAGTGATTATCCTATTGGTTTCCAAGTTGGTTCTTTTGTCGAAGAATACATGATCAAGGAACTGAACATCTCACAGTCGAGGCTAAAAGCTCTTGGTTCTCCTGAAGAGTATGCTGAAAACCTCAAGCTAGGTCCCAAGAAAGGAGGTGTTATGGCTATTGTTGATGAGCGCCCCTATGTTGAGCTGTTTTTGTCAACTTACTGCAAGATTGCTGTTGCTGGCTCAGATTTCACCAGCGGTGGATGGGGCTTTGTAAGTGCATTGAACTTTAAGTTGTCCTGAAATACATTCTATTCTAGTAGAAATATATATAGAAACACATCTTATAAGCCATTCAATATTATCAGAGTAGTGTCACAGCATTAACTACGAGCAACCCGTCTACTGTTCACATAGCTTATGGTACACTCCAAGGTTAGTTTTTCTTAAGAGAAAGGGCTAGGGATGGCAGCAGGTCGGGTATGGTGATTTTACCAGCCTGAAAGCGTACCCGTGGGTAAGCTTTCATGCTTGTGCCCACATACATCGGATACGAAACACGCGTGTACCCGCGGGTCATCCCTAGAAAGGGTCACATTCTCTAAGATTATGGAGCCTTCCTTGCACTTATTTGCAGTAGAAGTCTAATATCCAGAATTCAGCAACTTTGTTTCATTATTAATTTAAACATAGCTCTTACAAAACTCACTCTGTCAGGCATTTCCAAGGGACTCCCCTCTGCAAATAGACCTGTCCACCGCAATCCTGACACTGTCGGAGAACGGGGAGCTGCAGCGGATCCATGACAAGTGGCTCAAGACAGGCGACTGCTCAACGGACAATGCTGAGTTCGTGGACTCGAACCAGCTCCGCCTCGAGAGCTTCATGGGCCTGTTCCTCATCTGCGGCGTGGCATGCGTCCTCGCCCTGCTCATCTACCTCGGCATCACGATACGCCAGTACCTGAGACACGAACAGCCGGGACCAGCGATCTCCGTGGACGCAGGGTCGTCGACGTCGAAGCGCAGTCTCCGAAAATTCATCTCTTTCGCCGATGAAAGGCAGCCGCCACCGAAGAAAAAGCGGGCCATGAGCCTCTCGAGAAGTTCAATGCCAACGATGCCGATGAGTAACCGTCCTGGGGCTGATATTGATGTAGAAAGCTAGTGCTTGTGTATACGTTTTTTTTTACCTGGGATACATCATCTTTGGGCCAATCTATGCGTCCTTTATATATATTATTATGTATAGGAAATTAGAGCCAAAGGCTGTGTAGTGGATTGTATTTGTTGGTTTTTAGCACCCCAACCGCCCACGGTTAACAAGTCGTCCGAGTTTGGCAGAACTGTCAAATTGTATAGAGTGAGTCAACCCTTGTTCACGAACCATTATGAATGGAATATATGTTTGTTTCAGTTGATTTGTTCTTTCAGATTTCTCTCGTCATTGGATTATATGTTTGTATAGAGACAACACTCAGAATATGACAGATGACCAGTTACCAATTCTCTAAACACCAGGCATTGTAATTTTGGGGGCAACTCCAGCTATCCAGCACGCCCTGGAAAATGAAAACTCAGAATTGATGGAATATGGAAAATAGGGGTTTGAAATGGGATATTCCATTCCTGGTACCCTTCCAGGCTTCCACCTGTGCTTTCTTTATGGATAACGATGATGATGACGATGAGGCGGCCGTTGTGGGCGCGCCATTCCGGACCCTCCACTCCAGCTCCACTCTCCCATGGCTTCCTCCGCCCTGCCTTCCAGAACCTTGCACCGCCGCGCGCTCCCCTCGTCTACCCCGTGCCACCCTGCGACGGAGACCTTCGCCCCCGGCGCCGTCTCCCGGCGGCGAGCAGCCGTGCGGCTCCTCTCCGCCGGGTTCCTGACCGCCGTCGCGCCGCCGCCGTCGCTCGCCGCGAGGAGGGGACGCGTTGTCGTGCCACCGGAGGACTACGCCACTGCACGTACGTCGGCGTGCCTCGTTTTTTTCCCCTTCTTTTGGTCTAAAGTTGGCACCTTTATTTCTTTGCGAGCGACTGACTGAATTTCAGCTAATCACAACCTTTTTCCTGGTTAAGACCAGGATCCTTTTCTTTTACTGCAAATGCCGTTGCTTCTAACTCGTATGCGTTTGCAACGCCATACCCTAGCTACCTGAGTATTCACTGTGTTAACTGACCGATTGAAATTCCATTTCGAGTTCCCGCGAGTGATCTGACGTGATGACGTTCTGAAAGCAGCCGATGGTCTCAAGTACTACGATCTTGTCGAAGGGAAGGGGCCAACTGCTGAGAAGGGCTCAACCGTGCTGGTAACTAACTCATCACTCGCCCACGCTTCAGTTCAGTGTCCGTCGCACGCACTCCCTTCTCAACCCTTGTATATAAAGGTCCACTTCGACTGCATTTACCGTGGCATCACCGCGGTGTCGAGCCGTGAGTCGAAGCTCCTGGCGGGGAACCGGAGCATCGCCCAGGTGAGTAGGTGACGCGGCAAATACTGCACCTGATCCTCGTGTGTCGATTCCGGTGGTGTTTCCTGCCTGCTCTAGAAAGAACAAGGAGGGTTAAGATGCTCGTGTGTCTTCTTCTTCTTCTTCTTCTTCTAGTAGCCTTACGAGTTCATCGTTGGGTCGCTGCCTGGGAAAGAACGCAAGCGGGATTTCGCGGACAACGCCAACGGGCTGTACTCGGCGCAGGCGGCTCCGAAGCCTCCGGCCGCCATGTACACCATAACCGAGGGGATGAAGGTGGGGGGAAAGGTAGGTCAGTAATTCAGCCTCTCTGCCTCTAGTGTATTACTACTAACTCCCATCTTTGTTGTGCTGTTGGTCATGCAGAGGAGAGTGATTGTCCCTCCAGAGCTGGGGTATGGGAAGAGAGGAATGAGCGAGATACCGGTACCATGTTTTGATTTACCAAAATTCCATTGGTCGATCAGATTGGTTACATGTTCTGAAGCTGTTTTTGTGTGGTTCCATGCTTGGTTGCAGCCTGACGCTCCTTTTGAACTGGATATAGAGCTACTGGAAGCCGTTTCTCCTGCCAAAGAATGAGCTTTTCTGTTTCCAGCAGACAGGGGGGCACTTATGGAGTGTGCCAGATTTCAGAGGAATGGATTACATAATCTACTGACATTTTGAGGTCCATGCTGGCTAGATATGCAATTGAAATAACCTATGATTAGATGCATGCTGAGATGGTGGTTGCTGAGACAACAATAAATTTTTTTTTTTGGGTTCAAGGCACAGCAATTTCTTTTTGGACAATAAGCAGAAATGTGGTGTGTAAGTAAAATACGTGTAAATTTCCTTCATTATTTTCAAACAAAACTGGACAATATGTTCCACCGCTTACTGAAGCGAGCCTCCTTGCTGATTGGCTGATTCTCATCTGAAGGTCCTCGGGGCCATTGACATCCTGAGTAAAAGAACAAATAACCCTGTTGTTCGAAACATCAGTGGTGCCATCAGAATGCTTTGTCATCAAGTTATTATGCGACCCTTAGATTGTCTAGGAGTTGTAACTAGTGTGACCATGCACTAGCATCGATCTCCAGTATTGTTGTTCTCTTTCCTTCTTCAAAACTGGCCTCACATTCCTTTTCCTGTCCACAAGAGGAATGCTAAGATTAACACCAAACGACGGAACGGAACTAAGGGTATCTGTTTCCTTTGGAACTGCAAAATTCGATCTTGAGGCATCAACAGTAGCGCCTTTTGAGAAAACATAGCTTAGAAGAAAACACCGTCCTTCAGGTAGCTGCATGCAGCTTTCCATGGCTCAAGAAAGTCTGGCCGTCCGCTTCTTCTGAACTAGTAACTGGCGCGCGTCGAGAATATTTTTATTACTATTAAAGATGTTATGTTGTATGTAATCAAAGTATTTATATTTGTTGTAAATAATATATTTTCAGAAAACACAGAACCGTTGAGTAGATTCCGGAACGGATAGGCTTATCTAAAATAGAGTTAAATGAGTTATGGCAAAAGTTAATATGTTTCTTGCAATATCTAGAGTTAGATTTATATATTTACACAAACAATTTCTAAAGAGATGAACAACCAGACATATACTCCCTCCATCCCAAAATAAAATTTATTTTACCCTTTTAGTTGATTCATACAATAATTAATGTATTTGTATTATATATGTGTCTATATTAATCATCATCCATTTAAACATAAACATAAAAATCAAGAGCTAAAATCACTAATATGTTGGTATGGAGGGAGTATATAATTATATAGATGATGTAATAAACATTCCACAACTCCAAAGATTGGTGATGATATGAGGGAATTTTTCAGTTTTTGGAAAATTTGTTCATTTCTTCTCTGATGGGCAGGGGCTGTTGCTTGAACTTGTAGACAAATTATAAAACCTATTAATCAGATGTTTTATGCACAGATGAAGTATTATAGAAAGATATATGAAGAAATTTTGAGATATCGTAAATAGAAATTCTCACCCTTCCAAACTGATTCTATTCATCATGGGCCATTTGCATTTGAGAATATCAATGGCTTGAAAAGGACAGTTTCAGCTGTAAAGGAATTCCACTTATTACGAACATCAAGCTAGTTTGTGTCATTCTTGAAATATCAATATGTCGTGATTGCTTTTCCAATTCGTCTCTATATATATGAAGAAATTTTTGAGAGATCTTAATTAGAAGTTTTCACCCTTCCAAACAGATTCTATTCAACATGGGTCACTTGTATTTGAGAATGTCAATGGCTTGAAAAGGACAGTTTCAGTTGTAAAGGAATTCCACTTATTACAAACATCAAGCTAGTTCCGGCCATTCTTGAAATATCAATATGCCATGATTGCCTTTTCATTTCGTGTGTAAGTTATCATCTGTATACTAAAGTAAAAAAAGAAAGGCATTTTTTTGTAATTCGGCGTTGATGTTTTTGTGTGGATATATAATTATATAAGTATATATCATTATTTGAGTTATTGATGATTATTCTTGCTTAATACTACATCCGTTCTCGAATATTTGTCGTCTGCTAGTTTATTTTTAAACTAAACCGTGACAAATAAAAAAGAACAAAGTACGTATTTTCTATTTGCACCGGTAAGGAATGACGTTGTCTCTCATGTGCTCTTGTCAATGTTGACCATATCTTTCTTTTATGGTAACACTTTAATGTACGAAATAATATAAAGATCGACTCATGCATATATAATCTAGAAGGCATAATTATTTTTCGAAACTTAATTGTATAATTGCCAAGAAAATCAAAAGGAGTGCAATAATAATAAAAAATCTATTTTTTATCTTAGGGCACGACTTTAACAAAGTTCAACTTCTTAGGTTAGTAATGTCTGCAACTCATCTTGTTGGTTAGATACCGATATCAATGGGATGATAACCTTTCTCAAATACATTTTCTAAAAACTTTTACATCATTTTTCATTTATGAAAGTGATGCCCAAGATAAGGTGAAAGATCCATATTTTGTTACCTCCTGAGATTCTAGCTAGTAGAAGAGGGAGAAATGTCCACCTCGAAGGTGAGGTGAGGTTAGGCATGAGCGACGTGCTGACGCCAGAGCCGAGGTTGTGGATGGTGTTGTAGTCTTAGGCAAGGTCCGTGCCGACGCCGACCTCCCAGTCCTCCCCGGCCGATGGCCACCCGGTCTCTGAAGCCCATACGTCTGGCCGCTCGCTGAGTCTACGATACTGAGCTGCGCGTCAAGCATGTTGTCATACAGCGACCTAGTGCCTTGGTCCATGACACCGTTGTTCACCCGGAACAGAGCACGATGTCAAGGCTGTTATTGGCGAGGTAGTAGAACGGGTTCGCGCTCACCATGAACATGAACGGCGCACTGGTAACGCGAAGGAAACTGAGCAACGACCTCACGATGGTCGTGAAGTAGCCGTCGTGGAACCGCGCCGTCGGCTGCTACTCCGTGGTGCTGAGCACCCCGAGCGAGTACGCCGTGGAGACCCTGACTCGACCGTGCAGGGACACAGCAAGTAGCGTGGTGCAAGGAGGAAGGAAGAGAGAGGCGGGGCTGCAGGTGGGCGACACGAACGACGGTGGGCATGGGCGGGTGAAGCTAGGCGGCGGCGAGAGATAAGGATTTCAGTAGGAGAGAGAGGCGGCTGCCGAACCGTGCAGTGGGAGGAAGAAAAACCTGGAAGCATCGCGACGTTGCAGTGAAAAGGAAAAACCTGGAACATTGCAGTGAAAAGGTTGGACCGGCTACCGTTGGTTGATGATCCAACGGTTGTTAACAAAAGCGACGACTCCTTCCGCGTTTAGAATATAGAAAAAATATCTTCGTCGCTCTCTCCGACTCTCCCTCGGAGCTAGCTAGCTAGCTAACTTCACCGGCATGCATGGCGGTATATAGCGCATGAAACCTAACTAACTGCCCTACCTTGCCGATCTCCCAGCCACCGTCCCAAATCCGTTCGATCGCGAATAAAGCGCAAGTGCTTCAGTTCAGATTTCAGAAACAGCAAAAGTGAAGAAGAAGAAAAAAAAAGGGGGAAGCTGGCATTTTCCTCCCGGCCGGCCGGTTGTGTTAGTGAGTGCTCAATCTGCTGACGCAGTAGAGTAGTGGCGTTGGGGTCAATCATATCTTCACATCTGTTTCTGGTCTGCTCTGCTCTCTTCCTCTCTCTTTCAGTTGCCTTTTGTCAAGTCAACCCAACCATCAGTTGCGCCTACTTGCCAAGGCACATGCTGTTAGGCAGTCACCTTTCCCCCGCATACTATTGTCTTCCTTACGCCCCGTTTGGTTATTTTAGTCCAGTGGCTACTAAAGTTTAATCCCTACCCTGTTTGGTTTTAGAGCCTAAAATTATTCAAAACACATTAAATGAATCATAAGAGTACTAAAATAGCCCTTAGCATTCTCCCGCAATTAGTACAACTGAAACAAAGTAGGGACAAAAGGTAGAATTTATATGGTTTAGTTTCTTTTAGTCACCCCTTGAGGGACTAGATGCTAAAATAGTTTAGCCCTTAGCGGTGCCTTAGAATCCCGCTTACCATGGATAAGTATACCAAGCACCATGCTGATATAACCTTTAGGTTTGATATATATACGCGTGTGCATTAATGATTCTGCGGCCCCAAAAGGTTTTGTTCAGATACTCTAGTATTCACCTAAAGTATCCAAACAAAACCTAAATCGCAAGAGCGCAACTTGTGTTCGAAAAGAGCAAAAGAGAAAACAAAAAGGGCAAAAGTTAGCATTTCCAATGGGTAATGTAAAGCATCAACATCAGAAGATAAGATATGCAACCCAACTGGTTGTGTTGTTTTTTTAACGCTTTCTGATAGTGGAGTTTAATCAGCCCAAATTATATATAGATATCTTCACATCTCCTCGTCTGACCTATTTGCGCCAAGTCAAATCGTTAGCTAGCATGCGGTTTCTGCATACAGGCTTCAACTACGTGCTGTTAGGCAGTCACAGCTCGCTCTCCTACCGATCATGGATCAGTATAAGAAGCGCTAAACATGCTAGCTGGAGCTTTTAGGTTTGTCCTTTTGCTAACACATGTATGAAATGATCGATGTGTAGTGTGATGCCAAGACAGAATGTCAACCACTGGGTTGCAATTGCAAGAGTGACGATGCATGGAGCTAGCACTGTTGTTCTTGTTCCCAGCGGTTGGATGGATAGGTACAGGTGGGGTGCAGTGCAGTTCTCAGGCAGCAGATAAAGGCGATGCTCGCTTGCTTGCATCATGCTGCTTGTGATTGCTTGGCTGCTTCTGTTTTGTCTTTGCACACACTCAACTTCTACTAACTTAGCAGCTTTTTTTTTAGACTACCAACCCAAACACTCTAGTAGTGATTAATTCTAAGACTAGATCGCCACCTATGAGTCTAGAAAAAAAAAACTCTTTGACCAGTCGCTCCAAACGTTGATAGGTAGTTAAAACCAACTCCTGAAAGAATATGGGCTTTTGTAGCACAGGCCAGGAATGGAGCCAGTAGATAGCCAGATGAAGAACCTACAAAGAATTTGTCACATGTTTACATTTACACACAATGTCATTTCTATGTCACCAAATAGCCGAACAAACTGCTGCTGCCGCTGATAGCGCTAACAATTTTATATCTTTAATAATCCCCTCTAGCCATGACTCAAACATATTCACGACCCTACAGAGAGGGTAAATATTTGTAGCTATTTGGACTATATACCAGATTGCCCGTGACACCTGGTACTCTCTCGAAGAAAAAAATGCTTAATTGCAACACTTTCCGCTGTCATTACAATTTCGTTTAGCTAGACTATCTTAGGTTAATATTACGTCTTTTTGTAAAAACTAAAGTAATTTTTTTATAGGGAAGGGGGGCTTCAGTTTTTTTTTTTAAAAAAAAGCAAATGGGTTACGAGTGTGTGCATGTTTCATTGATGTAGAAGAGATGAGCAGACATCCTGTTTTAACGGGGAAAGAAAATAAAACAAATAAAGAATCGCTACTTCTTTCTTTCTCCTGCTATAGATCGGCTTTTATTTGTGCAACCAAAAAAAAAAACAGGCAGACAGACAGACAGAGAGCTTGTTCCGCACTTTCTGAAAATTTCTTGCATTCCCTTTCTTCCAGATCTCCAAGATGGTAAAAGGGGTGAACCTATTTAAACTCCCTTGACAGTTCTATTCCATATTTACCGCCAACATTCGCCTCGAACAGAGAAGAGAATGGTAGAGATAAGATCAAGTCAAATGTTGTACGCACAGCCCAGGTCTATAGCGACGCATCCTTTTTTTTTTCCTCACCTTGAAGAAAAAAGATACGGCATAGACTGAACATCTGGTTTTAGATTTAAACGTGGTTTTAGATTTGTCTACACTCACACTCAAGGACCAATCACAATGCACTGTTCCACACTCTGATACTCGAGAGAATTTTTTTTTTAAAAAAAAAACATGAGTACAGGTGTTGTGTTTGACACAGTCTAGCACCTGCACATACCACAGCCAATATTGTCAAGCCTCTGAAGATCTCATGACTCGGTGCATGCCCTGCCCTCAAGTTTGCATCCTTTGTCAATCTGCTTTTGGATCGAATTGCAAAGCATTTGCTACTTTTTAGTCCTTGATTGAATTTTCTTAGATCTAAAGCTCTAAACAAACGTTTCAAATTAGGTTGTAGTTTGTGACGAAGGAGAAGAAGAAAAAAAAATGACAGCTGAAACTGGGTTCAGTTCAGGACTTCCGGTCCAGGGTAGGCCAGCCACATGCGGCAGGGCAGGGCAGGGCAGGGCAGTGCAGGCAGGCAACTGAAACGGGGCGGAGACTTCGCCGAGGCCGAGCGGCGAGCGCTCGGTTTCTTGTCGGTCAGCTGCACTCTCTTCGTCAGTCACTCTCCCTGCATATACTTATATCCCCCTCCTTGACTTCGCCATCCCCCTCTCCTACGCTTTGTTCTGGGCTCTTCCTGGCTGCCTCCTCTTCCTCCTCCCCTGTACAGAGAGAGAACCCAGAGAGAGGGAGCGGGCTCTGAGAGAACCGGAGATGGGGAACATCTGCGGTGGCTCCGGGAAGGATCGGGTGGCCGAGGATTTCAGGCCGTCTAGCCCAGGTGAGGGCCTGCATCAATCAAGCACCCGGCCGCTTTGTTTTGTTTTTCCCTTCTTCGTCGTCTTCTTTCTCCTCTAGCTTTTCATCCGATCCTTCCAATTCATGGATCCTGAGGCTGGGGCGGCCTGTCCTGGTCGAGGAAACTTTCCTGCCTTCTGCTAAATTTTGTTTCTTGCAAGTTTCATTCTGAAGTTCCACTAGCTGAAGATGCATGCCTTGTTTAGATCCTAGACTAGATTAAGATTTCTTGTCCCTTGAATGTATCATGGCTTGTTTAGAGGCGGGGGCAGCACTTCTCCGATCTCAATTTCTGTTCTTCACTTCTATTTATTTCATCAGAGATTCGCAGTTTTTATCCGCTGGGAATGGTGGTAAAAGGCTAAGCTTTTTTGTGAATTCTCTGCGTTCTTCACTAATCCCCACCCTAATCAGTAACCACATTTACGAATCGTTGCCTAATCGTGTGACAGGGACAACAATGACCTCCAAGACGAGCGGCAGCATAACCACCAGCCTGAGCACCACGGGGAAGCTCTCCTCCATGGGCAGCAGCTTCATGGCGTCCGCCGGCAGCCGCAGCACCAGCGGCGGGTTCGACGAGGGGGCCAAGTACTCCGACGGCCAGATCCTCGAGGCGCCCAACCTCCGCACCTTCACATTCATAGAGCTCAAGACGGCCACCAAGAGCTTCCGGCCGGACAGCGTCCTCGGCGAAGGAGGGTTCGGGAGAGTCTACAAAGGGTGGGTGGATGAGAAGACCATGGCGCCGACCAGGAACGGCACCGGCATGGTTGTTGCAGTCAAGAAGCTCAACTCGGAGAGCATGCAGGGGTTTGAGGAATGGCAGGTAAACAAAATCCTGCTCCTTTTTTCGCTTCTATATAATGTAGTAATTAAATAACCATGACAATGATCTTGCAATAGAGGGTGCCTAGCAGCCTAGGTTATAAACAATTAGTATAAGATCGTGACAATTGGACCTTGACTTGGTTTTGTTTGCTCTTGATGATGGTACATGGTAGTACAAGCAAAACAATTGCTTTGTTGTTAGCTACAGATGCAGTTCAATTTCTGCTCATACAGCACTAATGCTGAGAGCTTAAAAGGAGCACAAAGATTTTGAAGGTTCTCCTGACCACTGCACCCTTTATGGTTCTTTATGCTTTGTTTTAATGCTGATGACCTGTCTGTCAGTTTGGTACATGTGTGATGGCTGATTGTTTAATTCGGCTGCGATTACTCGGTAGTGCCGATGGTCCAATGCTGACCAGGAACATAGTGTTGGAAGTGTTTTACAATATTACAACTAGCCACATGTCTATCACAATGCAGTTACTTTTTGTTTGTTGTCATGCCTTTGAGAAGGGAAAAAAAATTGTTTTGTGAGCTGTGTCGTCTTCAGCAAACGCAACAAGTTCAGCAACGTGCCACACATTCTTGCAAATTATTGTGGCCACAGTTGACTCACTTAAGTTCTCTTAGTTTAGTCTACTAAATATCTTTGTTTTGCTAAATGTTAGTAAGCATATCTAATGGAGACTTCTCGATGCCTACCTGCAGTCGGAGATAAATTTTCTAGGAAGGCTCTCCCATCCGAACCTAGTGAAGCTCTTGGGCTACTGCTGGGAGGACAAGGAACTTCTTCTCGTGTACGAATTCATGGCCAAAGGGAGCTTGGAAAACCACCTATTCAGGAGTGAGTTCTTACGGATAAAGCTCCGTGCACGTTTCACTTAACAAGTTTTGGAAATCACCTTGCTTATGCGCTCCACATATTCTTTGCCTATGCAATACATTTTGTAGTAGTAGCAATGTAGGATCCATGTGGTCCCATAGTTTTCCAGAGGTTCAAATCTGAAACTGCATACACGTAAATACATTTCATTACACTGGAATCTCATGGGGCATATACTTGACTGAAAAAAAAAACACTGATGTTGTGGAGCCAATTAATTGCATTTCCCTTCAGGAGGATGTGCCCCCCTGTCCTGGGAGCTGAGGCTGAAGATAGCCATTGGTGCAGCTCGAGGACTCGCGTTCTTGCATGCATCGGAAAAGCAAGTAATCTACCGTGATTTCAAGGCGTCTAACATCCTTTTAGACGCGGTAAGTTCGATGATATGCAATGTACCTTTAGTATATCAATTCGCTACTGAGGTCAAATGTTGACAGTGTTTTTTTTTTGTGTGTGGGGAGGCAGAACTATAACGCAAAGCTCTCCGATTTCGGCCTTGCTAAGCTCGGGCCAACTGGTAGCAACTCGCACATCACAACCAGGGTGATGGGGACATGTGGGTATGCAGCTCCAGAGTACGTAGCCACCGGTACGTGTCCTCATTTCTCCCACTTAACCAGCTGGTATGATCATACCCTTCTTCCCTTGTAATGAACCGTCAACGCTTCCTCCACGCGCCAGTCGTTCAAAGCAGAAACATACGCCGCGACGCAGACTCGGTTGTCTGCCCGCCACAATCAGTATAACGCGATTGTTCTCGCCCTGCAGACCTTTCCACACTTTATTGTGTGAAGCAGCAGGCATATGCATCGTTCACGTCATGACGTCACTTTGAGTGTAGGAACAGAATCCGGATTGCAGAACTGATGTGTTTCTTAGACTGAGCGCAACGGCGCCCCCTAGCCATCCCCCTCCCCTTGCGTAGCGGCTGTAGGGGGCACCCTATGGCCGCAGCGGTGCCCCCTACAGCGCCCCCTACGTGTCGGTCCCCTTCTCTCTCCCCCCAGATATAGCGTGTCACTGTTCATCACCCTAAACACTGTGCTGTGGGTCCACGAGTAATTGTTAGTAGATAAAAAATTGATAGTTGGTATAGAAAATGATATTTTATAGTGGTAGTGGGGTATAGGGGGAGTATTTAGGGGGAACCGATGCGGGAGATGAAAAAATAGGGGGAAAAATAGGGGGAAAAAGTGATATAGAGGGAAAAATTTAGGGGTAACCGTTGCGGATAGCCTTACTCTTTACTGCTAGTAGTAGAAGGGGAGGGAGCAGAGTCGATTTGCTGTCACTGAATTCCTAGAGTAGTGGGGCACTAGTAAAAACGACCTGCACCAGCAGTTGCTGCATGAACGGCCATTCCAGTGCCTTGTCACAATGTCACTTTCCAAGAGAAAATGGGCAACCTGTTTTATATATATATATACTCCTATATAATTGAAGCACATCTGGAATTCTGAATTCCTAGAAATAGCTGCTGATGTTTGCTGACTGACCGCTAAAGAAACCGCCATGTCCATTGGGCAACAGGGCATCTGTACGTGAAGAGCGACGTGTACGGCTTCGGCGTGGTGATGCTGGAGATGCTGTCGGGGCAGCGGGCGCTGGACCCGAACCGGCCGAGCGGGCAGCTGAGCCTGGCCGACTGGGCGAAGCCGTACCTGGCGGACCGCCGGAGGCTGGCGCGGCTCATGGACCCGCGGTTCGAGGGCCAGTACAACTCCAGGCAGGCGTTCCAGGCGGCGCAGCTGACGCTCGGCTGCCTGGCCGGCGACCCCCGCAGCCGGCCCTCGATGAAGGAGGTGGTGGAGACGCTGGAGCGGGTGGAGGCGACGAAGAGCCGGGCGCGCGGCGGCGGGTCCGGGTCCGGCCGCGCCGGTGCCGCGGCGCACCAGCGGTCGCCGCGCGTCGCTGGCGGCGCCCGTGCCGCGTCCAGGCCCGCCGCCAACAACGGCCACAACGCCAGGCTCGCGCGATGACGCTCCGGCAGGGTGGTGACGATTCATCATGTAAATGGAGGGTTTTTTTTTTTTGTTGCCTGGTTCGCGTGCTGTTCATGCATGGCGGCGGTGGCGGCTGCTGTTGTAAGTTGTAGCCAATAGTGTAATAGTAAAAAAAAATACTAGAAGAAAGGAATAACCATTCAATCAAAAACGTGTTTTTCTTTTCACAAAAGGAAAGAAAAAAGGAAGAGGACGGTTTTTGTGTATGTGTTGTTGTTTTTCTGTTAACCATTGGTGGGGAAAAAGGACGAGTTTACACTGAAGAAGATCTTGTGCTGAACGTGTTGATTTTATCGTTGCTGGATCTATCAAAAATCTGAAGCGGACCATCGTGATCGTGACATGCCCTAAGAAGTGCATCTAAGTCAAAGTGGCGATGCTTGCACCTGCGCCAAATGTCTGCAACACGCATGTTGATTGCGACGCCGGGACTGGGACTCTTGCTTCCAGCGTGCGTCTTGCTTTTGTAATGCCTTTTTCAGAACACATAATTTCTTTTCAAATTTGAATATAAGGATTTAATCTCCTCTATTCCGTCCCTAACCAAACAAACCCTTACTTAATCAATATAGAATTTATCCACTCATCTGTAAAGTTTCTCACTTAAGGCTATTTTGACAACCCCATTTTTTTTCAAGGAATTTTCATTTTTTTCTCAAGAAAAAATAGTTCATTTTCCATGTAACCTGGGCCGAGTCACCTACCTAAACGCGAGAACACAGTGCCTGCGGACTAACAGCCGATGTCTACCATTCTCTCTGTGCGAAAGTAAAACTGGTGAAAGTAAAAGTGAGAACCGGAGGCACTTTCTTTATTGCATTCTCATATATATACAAGTGAAAAGGCACATGCGAAGACGTGCGAAAGTGGAGAACGTGCGAAGAGACATGTCCCATGACCATTCGGTCCACATGACTAATGCAGTACTAACTGCTTACATCACGTAACACTCCCCCTTAAACAGTTGTCCATCATGTATATTCTCCCTTTAAAAACCTGTAAGCAAAGAGAATGTTTGCAATAGTATACTGTGTAAACTCCAGAAAAACCCAGTGGAAAAAATTTGGAGAAAGATCAACAGTATATGATATGTCTTTGGTGTCTCTATCGAAAAACCCTGATGGGAAAAATCAAGAGACTGACATATGCTTGAGTTGACATTGCCTCATTAAAAACCTAACATGAGAAAACATGATAGTAAAACTCATATAGGAAAAGAGTACAATGTGATGCTAGTATTAGGTTGATCAAAGTGATACTCCCCCTGATGCAAGCAAATCTCTAAGTCGACGCATACCAATACCCTTAACACATATCCGAAATGTGGAATAAGGTAGCGACTTAGTGAATAAGTCTGCGAGGTTGTCACAAGACTTAGCTTGCATGACCTTAATCTCACCACTCTGTTGAAGTTGATGAGGATAGAATAACTTGGGGGAGATATGTTTGGTAACATTGCTCTTGATATAACCTTGTTGCATCTGAGCAACACAAGCTGCATTATCTTCATAGATAATGGTGGGTGATTCAATGGGATGAATCCCACAAGATGATTGAATGTGATTAATCACCCTTCGAAGCCAGACACATTCACGTGAGGCTTCATACAAGGCAATAATCTCTGAATGATTAGTGGATGTTGTTACTAGAGTTTGCTTGGATGACTTCCAAGAAATAGCAGTTCCACCATTCAAAAATACAAACCCAGTTTGAGACCTTCCATTGTGGGGGTCTGAAAGATAACCAGCATCTGTGTACCCTACGAGGCTAGGATCTTGATTTCTTCTGTAGAATAGATCGAGATCCGCCGTGCCATGGAGGTATCGAAGAATATTTTTTATTCCAGTCCAATGGCGTTTGGTAGGGGATGCACTATATCTAGCGAGTAAATTTACCGCAAAAGCAATATCGGGTCTTGTATTGTTTGCTAGATACATGAGTGCTCCAATTGCACTAAGATATGGGTACTCAGGACCCAAAATTTCTTCTCCTTCGTCTCGTGGTCGAAAAGGATCCTTATCCCTTTCTAGGGTACGGACGATTGTTGGAGCGAAGGCAGAAACGCCACCCTTCGCCCGAAGTCTCCACCGCTTAGCCCCCGCCCTGACAGGCGAAGCAGGCAGGGACACCCTTCGCTTGATCGACACCAGGTACAACATGGAGACCCTTCGCTCGATTCGGCACCAGACGAAGGCCTGCGGCAACGCCTCCCTACGGCGCGGCCTCGGTCGGCTCCGAGGCCCACATGAGGTAGGGCCCATTGTAACAGGCCCTGCGTGGCCGCGGTTGTGTTACGGGCCTAATTTGTAAAGGCGTACATGTAATTACAACTTGTAACCCCGCTTTATAGGAATATTCTAGGGATAAACTAAGTACCTGAGGGCACATGCGTCCTTAACGCAAGGCGCCGTGCACTCGGATACCTATAAATACCCCCGCACAGTGCCCGTGAGAGGCCAGATTAACAGAGCTTTTGCCATCACGCGCGAGTGCCCTGTTGCCATCTCCATTCACCCGTGTTGGATCTCCTTGCTGTCGAGAGACAGCCCCAACATTTGGCGCCCACCGTTCGTGCTACGAGACAACCACCCGCGATGGCACCCAAGAGAGCTAACCCGAAGGCTGACGAGGCTGCGAAGGCAGCACTGCTCGCCGCAAGAAAGGGCAAGGCCCTCGCCCTCACCCAATCCACCCACCAAGAGGCCACTGAAGACGACACCCTCCGCACCCGCGACCCCGAGGGACAACCCTCAGGCTTCGCACCTCCCTCAGGCTTCGCACCTCCCCCAGGCTTCGCACCACCGGAGGGCGCGGACCTCGCCGAGGATGGTGAGGTCCTCGGCATCTCAGCAGAGGAACAGCTACAGCTGCGCGCCCTGCGCCTCAAGAACCGCAACCTCCAGAGGCAGAAGGAGATACTGGAGGCCAAGCGCCAGCGTGTGTCCGCACTCGCCAAAGTGCGGCAGATGATCCGCGACGAAGAACACAAGGCCCAGGAACTCGAGCGGGAGATCGCGCTAATGCAGCGCGAAGGCCACCTCAGCCCGCGGCACGAGTCATCCCTCCAGCAGCGCGCACAAAACGAAGACACGCGCGAGGGCCACCCCGGCCTGCAGCATGGGCCACCCCTGCAACACCGCGCGCAACCGGAGGACCCGCGTTTCCCCCAGCGCGACTTCACTTTCCAGCACGCCGCGCCATTCCAAGGGGTCAACTATCTCGATGAGCGAAGCCCCCTGGCGCCTCACCTGCAAGTGACGCCGTGGCCAGCTAACTTCCGGGCTGGGACCTACCGCAAGTACAACGGCAGCACCGACCCGGCTCAATACATAATGAGTTACCAGGTCGCCGTCGCATCGTCCGGGGGGGACGACGCCACAATGGCGAAGTCCTTCATCATCGCCCTCGAGGGCCCCGCGCTCACCTGGTTCACCAGGTTGCCCCCGCTGTCCATCGATTCCTGGAGAAGTCTCCGGGACAAGTTCCTCCTCATCTTCCAGGGGTACCGCCCGGACACCGACGCCCTGGCCGAGCTCTCGCTCTGCAAGCAGCTAGAGAAGGAGACCCTGAGGGAATATTACCGCAAGTTCCTGACCCTCAAGTCACAGCTACCCTCAGTCGATGACCAGATTGCCATCCACTATGCTATCAGTGGTCTTCGCGCTGGCGTCCTTTACAGCCATTGCATCAGGGACCCGCCCAAAAACCTCCAAGAGTTATACCAGCTGTTTGAAAAGTACGCCAGGTCCGAGGAGCTCCACCAGCGCAAGATTGAGTCCCAGCGGAAGCCAAAAGATGCTCCGCAGTCCAGCCGCACGTGGACAAGAACTCCGCAGCCAGACTCCGGTCGGGATGGCCGCGGTCAGCAGCAAGTGCACAACATCGCCAACCAGCAGCCGGCCGCTGACCCCCTTCGTCGCCAAGAATATCCCCCCCAGGGCCGCGGAAGTGGAACTCGCGGCAGGGGCCGAGGGCGTGCGCAGCCACCCCCTCCGCCGCGCCGATTTTACTGCCTTTTCCATGGCGAAGACTGCGCCCACCAAACTAAAGACTGCCCCGAAGTAAAGGCCACCAGAGACAGAATGGCGAGGGCGCAGCCAGCCGACAACCCCAGAATTGTCGCGCATAATTACCAGCCACCCCCTCCACCATATATCCACGCTCCCGCCCCGCATCCACCGCACCACGCTTACCAACATCATCAGGAAGTACAAATCGTACATCCTCCGCCTCCACCACCACACCAGCAACAACAAAACATCCCCCACGCCCCAAAACAGGAAGACTTCGCCGATCAACCTTATCGCGGAGTCATTCATATGATAACTGGGGGGTCCAGCACCGACTTCGACACCAAGCGGCAGAAGCGGGACCACTACCGCAGCGTAAACCATGTCGCTGTCACGGGCCCAGTTGTGCAGACGAAGTGGTCCCACATACCGCTCACCTTCGACGCACGGGACGTCGACTTGCGCAGCGCCCCCCACTGCGATGCCATGGTCATCAATTGCAGCGTGGCAGGCTGGGACCTACACAAGGTCCTCGTCGACAACGGCAGCCAGGCGGACATCATCTTCCTCCATGCCTTCGATCGCATGGGCATCAGCCACAGCCTGCTCAAGCCTTCGGACAACCCGTTGTATGGCTTCGGCGGCAAGGGCACCTTCCCCGTCGGCAAAATAGAGTTGCCCCTCTCCTTCGGTGTAGCACCCAATGCCCGAAGCGAGCAAGTGACTTTTGACATCGTGGATATGGTATATCCATACAACGCCATCATGGGTCGGGGCTCCATCAATAAGTTTGAAGCTGCCATCCACGGACTGTATTTGTGCATGAAGATACCAGGCCCTCTAGGCGTAATTACGGTCCGCGGTAACCAGCAAGCTGCGCGCAACATAGAGCGGGACTTCGTGCCTGGTCAGAGGAACGTGCACTGTCTCACGACACAGTGCGAGGTCCCTGCGCCCGCCAGCCCCACTGACAAGCAGCACGCCAAGGCTCAGTTGCAGAGTCAGGATGGGACCAAGACTGTCCCCCTCGATCAGGCCACGCCCAAGCAGACAGTCACTATCAGCGAAGACCTTACTTCGCATGAAGAAGAGAAGCTTCTCTGCTGCCTGGCCAAAAATAAAGATGTCTTCGCCTGGTCCGACCTCGACCTGGTCGGAGTCAGCCGATCCATAATCGAGCACAGTCTGGGGATCGACCCCTCGGTGCGACCAAGAAAGCAAAAGCTTCGCAAAATGTCCGATGAAAAGACAGAGGCCGCCAAGGCGGAGGTGCACCGCCTCCTAGAGGCTAAATTCATTGAGCCAGTGGCTTATCCCACATGGCTCTCCAATGTTGTAATGGTGCAGAAAAAAAGCGGGAAATGGCGGATGTGCATAGACTTCACCAGTCTCAATAAGGCCTGCCCAAAAGACAAATTCCCGTTGCCACGGATCGACAAAATAGTCGATAGCGCGGCCGGCTGCGAGGTCATGTCTCTCCTCGACTGCTTCTCCGGCTATCACCAGATATACATGAAGGAGGAAGACAAGGCCAGCACCAGTTTTATAACACCCTTCGGCACTTATTGCTTCATCAGAATGCCGGAGGGTCTCAAGAACGCCGGGTCCACATTCTCCAGACTCACCAAAACAGTACTCGAGGGCCAGGTCGGCAGAAATATATTTACATATGTGGACGACATCGTCGTCGCCAGCAAAAATAAGGAGGACCACCTCGCCGACCTGGCCGAGACATTCGCAAACATGCGAGACGCACGACTCCGCTTAAACCCGGAAAAGTGCGTTTTCGGTGTTCGCCAGGGCAAGATATTGGGCTACCTGGTGTCGCACCGCGGCATCGAGGCCAACCCAACCAAGATCCAGGCCATCATCGACATGTCGCCTCCGCAGTCCACCAGGGATGTCCAGCGTCTGACAGGCAGATTGGCTGCTCTCAACAGATTCATTTCCAGGTCGGCCGAGCGAAGTCTTCCTTTCCTCAAAACTCTCCGCGGCGCAAAAGACTTCGCTTGGGGGCCGGAGCAAGCAGCGGCCTTCGCCTCATTAAAGCAGTACTTAACGGAGCTGGCCACCCTCACGAGCCCCGACTCCTCGCTCCCCTTATTGCTCTATGTCGCGGCTTCGCCGCACGCGGTCAGCGCGGCACTAGTGCAGGAGCAGACAGTCGAAGGCGCTGTCAGACAGTGCCCTGTTTATTACGTCTCCGAGGTCCTGACTCCGTCCAAATGCAACATGACAGAGCTGGAGAAGATCGCCTACGCAGTCGTTATGTCCTCGCGCAAGCTGCGCCATTATTTTGAAGCATTCAAGGTCCGTGTCACCTCAGATAGGGGGCTCGGCGAACTGTTTAGAAACCCGGAGGCATCAGTAAGGATCGCCAAGTGGGCAGCCGAACTCTCCGGCTACCACATCACCTTCGAGCCCAGGACAGCCATCAAATCGCAAGTCCTGGCAGACTTCGTCGTCGACTGGACCGGGCCAGTAACACAGCCGGACCCGACCACAGAGAAGGTCTGGACGATCCATTGCGATGGCGCATGGTGCCACGCGGGGGCAGGCGTCGCTGCAATCATAACATCACCAGTCGGGGTCAAGCACAGATATGCAGCACGACTCAGCTTCAATCTGGAGTCCGACAGGTGCACAAATAATATAGCGGAATACGAAGCAGTCATCCTCGGCCTCCGCAAGCTGAGGGCCCTCGGAGTCACCACTTGCATCGTCAGAACAGACTCCAAGGTAGTTGCCGGACAGGTCGACAAAGACTATGCAGCCAAGGACCCCGCGCTCATGCAGTACCTCGCGGCCATCCGAAGTCTCGAGAGGCAGTTCAAGGGGTTCACCGTGCAGCATGTGGACCGGGCCAAGAATGAGGAGGCCGACGCATTGGCCAAGGCCGCGGCCAGGGGCGAAACTCTGCCCTCCGACGTGTTCTTCCACGTCATCGGCACGCCAGCAGTCCGGAGCCCCGAGGGGCTCCAAATAACCAATGACAGCGAGGGCCACCGTACAGTCAACCTCATCATGACCGAAGACTGGCGAGCACCCATTACCCTGTTCCTGCAGGGGTATTATCACCCAGCTGACATCAGTGAGGCCAAGCGCCTCAGACATCGAAGCCGGGACTTCGCTCTGATTGAAGGCCAGCTATACAAAAAAGGAGTCAGCCAACCAATGCTTAAGTGCGTCACCGAGGCCGAAGGCATGCAGGTCCTACGTGAAGTCCACAGTGGCACGTGCGGCTCGCACGCGGGGCCAAGGGCCCTAGCTGCTAAGGTGATCCGCCAGGGTTTCTACTGGCCAGCAATGATTTGCGCCGCGAATCGGGTCACTCGGTCCTGCGAAGCCTGCCAGAAGTTCTCTCCTCGACCAGGCGGCCCTTCGCAGTACACAAAGCTGATCGCCCACACATGGCCTCTCCAGCGCTGGGGTCTCGACATTGTTGGACCCCTGCCCACCGCTCAGGGGAACCTCAAGTTCGCCTTCGTCGCGGTCGAGTACTTCACCAAATGGATCGAGGCACGGGCTGTCTCCACAATAACATCGAAGACTGCCCAGAAATTCTTCTGGCAGAACATCGTTTGCCGTTTCGGAGTACCGTCTGAGTTAACGGTCGACAACGGCAAACAGTTTGATAACCAAGACTTCAAGGATTTCTGTTTCTCCATTGGCACCAAGCTTGCCTTCGCCTCAGTCTATCATCCGCAGTCCAACGGGGTCGTGGAGCGCGCCAACGGAAAAATCTTCACAGCTATCAAAAAAATGCTCCTCGATGAAAAAAAGGGCAAATGGAGCGATTTCTTACCTGAGGCAGTCTGGGCACTAAACACGACTGAGTGCAGGGCGACCGGGTTCACTCCTTTCCGTCTGTTATACGGATCGGAGGCCATGACCCCGCAGGAAATAAAGCACGGGTCCCCGCGAACGGTCCCGTCAGCCGTCCCAGATGTGGACGAGCCGACTTCAAAGGATCTCATCGACGGAGACCGTGTCTTCGCCCTACAAGCTCTGAACAAGTATCAAGCCCAGACCAAAGCATGGCGCGACCACTCAGTCACCCCGAGGGAGTTCAGCGAGGGGGACCTCGTGCTCATTCGGACAGCTCGGACGGAGTCAAGGGGCAAGCTGGAGCCCAAGTGGGAGGGCCCTTTCATCGTCAAGACGAAGGCCTCCCCCAACGCATACAGGCTCACAACACAAACCGGCGAGGACCTGGAGCATTCCTGGAACATTGACAACCTCCGCAAATTTTTCGTTTGATTCTTCAGGGCTGTCTTCGCCCTTGTAATTCGCAAAAACAATCTTGCACCGGCTCGCACTCTTTTCCTCCCGGGGGGTGAGGTTTTTAACGAGGTGGAGCCATATAATATATGCGTAAAAAATCCCCCGCAAAAAGACATGCGTCGAAAAAGACCGCGATGACGGTCTTCGACATTCGACCACCACGAGGTCACCGCGAGGCTAAGCGCTAGCTACCCTCGCGTGCGACAAATCCGTGCCGAAGTCGCCTAAGGGTGCAGCCGGATTAGCACAACAAGTGCGGAAAAAATCAAAGTCTATCGCGAAGACTATCCGCGCCGAAGTCGCCTAAGGGTGCAGCCGGATTAGCACAACAAGTGCGAAAACAAAATCTAAGTCTATCGCGAAGACTATCCGTGCCGAAGTCGCCTAAGGGTGCAGCCGGATTAGCACAACAAGTGCGAAAAAAATCAAAGTCTATCGCGAAGACTATCCGTGCCGAAGTCGCCTAAGGGTGCAGCCGGATTAGCACAACAAGTGCGAAAACAAAATCTAAGTCTATCGCGAAGACTATCCGTGCCGAAGTCGCCTAAGGGTGCAGCCGGATTAGCACAACAAGTGCGAAAACAAAATCTAAGTCTATCGCGAAGACAATCCGTGCCGAAGTCGCCTAAGGGTGCAGCCGGATTAGCACAACAAGTGCGAAAAAAAAAAATCAAAGTCTATCGCGAAGACTATCCGTGCCGAAGTCGCCTAAGGGTGCAGCCGGATTAGCACAACAAGTGCGGAAAAAATCTAAGTCTATCGCGAAGACAATCCGTGCAGAAGTCGCCTAAGGGTGCAGCCGGGAAAAAATTAAAGTCTATCGCGAAGGCTATCCGTGCGGAAGTCGCCTACGGGTGCAGCCGGATTAGCACAACAAGTGCGGAAAAAATTTAAGTCTATCGCGAAGACTATCCGCGCGGAAGTCGCCTAAGGGCGCAACCGGTTTAACACAGCAAGTGCGAAAAAACCGAAGACCATCTGTGCAGAAGACACTTAAGGGTACACCTGGACTAGCACAACAACGGCCGAAACGACAACATCGAACCATTCACGCCAAGGCCAATTATAATCAACCAAGCACAGCGCAGCCGAACGAATCAGTTAGTACAAAACGCCTTCACACAAATGCACGCGAGGGCACACAATTCCACCATACAAGACTCTACATACACAAGCGAGGACACCACACTCTACATCGGTTCAACTTTAGGAATAATTCCCATCTCCCTATAATTAAATAACATTATCCTGAGCTCCTCACCCGCAAAAAGCCTTCGCAGTTCCCCCTCACCTACACTCTCGGCGGTCGGCAGAGACAACAGTTCCTGCCGACCGGCCCCACTCACACGAAGCAAAGCCCGCTCCTCCGCGCTAACCCTACGTTTTGCAACCGCCCTTCGGTGACGGCGCCCGGCGCTAGGGCCTGGCACGTCCGACGCGTCCGCGGCGTGTGGCGAGGCCTCCGCCGCAGCCACGTCCAAGGCCGTAAAATAATCCAAATTCTCCTCAGACGACTCCTCAGTCCACTCAACCGAGCTCCCGGAGTCAGAAAAGTCAAAAAACTCAGATGCAGACCCACTATATTGATTACCACCTTCCGCGGTCGAGGCCGCCAAAAACTCAGTAGCAGTGGTTGCGTGCGCAGGCCCAAAATCTTGAACCTGCGCAGCAACCAAAGTTCAGTACAAACATCCAAAATTTCTTAACCCTAGACAACCACTATGCCACCTGCGAGGGCCCTGACACGGCGGGTGCCTCCGCCGTTGTCTCCGCCGCCACTCCCGCCATTCTTTCCACCGCCTCCGCCGTCGGATCTTCGACGGTCGGCGCGGCTGCTGCGAGGGCATCGGGAGCGCCTTCGGCCACCTTCATGGGCAGGTCTTCAACTGTCGCAGCAGATGTGGGGGCGCCTGGTGCGTCTTCCGTAGTCCCCGGGGCCGGCTCCAGGTCAGGCAGGGCGTCGTTCAGTGCTCCGAAATCGTCCACCCGCTCACCTCGCTCCGCCTAAAGCAAAACATACAAAAAGTCAGCAAACACACGCACAGACCACATCCAGCAAACGCCAAACAAACGACAACGTTACCTGAGCCCTCGCAGCCTCGGCCCGCTCCCTGACCACTTCACCACCATACAGACCCCACATCCGATCATAGAGGGCGCCGGCGGACTCCTTCACCACGGGGTCTTCGACCTTATAGATGTCTCGCCCAAAATCTTCATCTGCCTGGTCGAAGGCCTCATAGTGCCGGCACCCTTCGCGAGAGAGTGCGTTCATTGCCCCCTCGCAGGTAACCAGGGAGGCGAACGACATTAATCCAGCCAAGACAGTGGGGAGCTCCTGCAGCTCCTCTTGCACCCATTCCAAGCAGCGAAGTCCGGCCTCTCGCTCCGGCACCACGAAGTCACCGGTCCGCGCACCCAGCTCGCGGTATGTGGCCATAAGCTGTGTGCGCGTCCGTTCGGCCTCCGTTCGTGCCGCGGCTTCGGCCCCCTTCGTGCGGCTCTCCAGAGCGGTGAGCCGCCCCCGCAGGTCCTCGGCGAGATCCTTGGCAAGATTGGCCTCCGCCCGTGCCAGCCTAGCCTCCGCCTGCGCGGCCTGCTCTTTGGCGACGGCCTCGTTGGCCTCCCTCCTCTCCCCCGCCAGCTGGCGCCGGAGATCAGCCTTTTCTTCCTCCAGGGCGGCCACCTTGTCCGCCAGTTTACGACACTTGCTGTCGGAGGCAGACTTCTCACGGACAGCGTCAGCATGTTGCGTCCGAAGTCTCTCGACTTCGGCAGATAAGGCTGCCGTGAGCGCCCCCGACGCAGTACGGCTGGTGAAGTCAGCCACCTGCAGAGAACACGTAAGGCCATGGCCGTAAAAAAAAAAAAAAAAAAAAAAAAAAAAAAACTCGGCGGACCTGACTCAGCGCCTCCGTCGCCTGATTCAGCGCCTCCGTCACTCCCTTCAGCCGGCGGGTCGCCGCACCAGCCTCGTCTCTGACCTTCGCGAGGGCCGACACCTCGCCTCCGGCGCCAAGGGCCCCGCCCTTCGCCGTCGCGATTGCCCCGGCAGGCACAGCTATAGCAAGCCGGCCCTCGTCCGACCCTGTAGCGCATCAACAATCAAAAAAAAAAAAAAAAATAGGCGGCCGGGTGACTTACCCCCAAGATAATCGTCCACGCTAATGTCGGTGCCGAAGTCGGCGATGCGCTTGCCCGGCGGCGGCAACGCTCGGGCCGCCTTCGAAGCCTCCGCCACTCCGCTGGCCGGCGGCACCACCTTCGTCGGCTTGGAGACTCCGGCGCCCGCCGCTGTCTCCGGCGCCTTGCTGGGCGCAGCGGCGCCCGCCTTCGCCGCCAGCGGCGGCTTGCCTCCACTGGAGGCCGCAGCCTTCGCCGTTCCCCGTTGCCTTTTCGGCCGGGCGTCGTGAATCCTTACGGTCGCCTGGCGTTTTTGCGCTGCCCCTTGACGATCCTTGTCCATCACTGCCCACACAACAGCACCGATATTTCGCCCGTAAGGAAAAACCCTCCACCGACGAACCATATGAGATGTAAAACAGTCTTCCTCAGCCGCGCAGGGGACAGGAACATTTCTAGGCCAGCAGCCCCCGGTAACCCTCAGCATCCGAGCCGAAGACTCCCGGAGCTCGGGCGAAGACATCCTCTCCCCCGGGGCCGCGCACGTCCTCATTAACTCCCTAGCAAAACTATCAGACACCCCGATTCCTCCCATCGCAGTACCTAATTTTCTCTTTTTTGAGGAGGGGGCGGCCGTCAACGCAGGGTCGCCTCCAGTCTCCACCGCCGGCTTCTTCCCACGGCGGTCCGCTTCGTCTTGTCCAGGGTAGCCGTCGTACGGCAATTGATTCAATTCGAAGACCCTGTTCAAACGTTCATTTGACCCGCGAATATCAAAGCTGCGCTGGCCTTCCGTCCTCGCCACGTACCGCCCCACGAGCCGCACCGCCAAGTCCTCCGCATCACGCACAAAGGCGGCCGGGTCACGGTTTCGCAAATTCAGTTCAAAGGCTGGACTTCGCACCACCCTTCCTCCGTGAAAAGGCATCTGGCGAGGGCACACTTCGCCCAACGCCCAGCCGTGCGCCAAGGGCCAGACCCCGTACGCCACAAACTCTTCAACTAAATCACGACCACTGCTCTGGCCGGCGGCGCATCGAAGGGCCCCTTCGTCTGCATCCTCTTCTGCCACTTCAAAGGGCGGATACGCAGAGTAATAGTGAGAGCACATCTCAGATACGGGCAGTCCTTCATGGCCTTCGACAGTAGCCTCAGCAACGTAAAACCAAAATTCATTCCAATTGCCCCACTTGTTGCGGGCGCACGGAACCAACTCCACTACTGGCATTGTGGTCTTGCCGGTCTTCGGCGTGAATGTGCACGACCCAAACTGGGCAACTCCGCCCTCAATCACCCTCTTCTGCCAATGCAAGCAGTAATTCTTCGCAAAAACTTCAACCGACGGCTGTCCGCCGTACGAAGTCGTCGCCCAGACATACTTCGCCAGCGCCACCACGGCGTTCGGTGTCAGCTGATGAATTTGAACGTTGAATCTACGCAGGACTTCGCCAACAAACCGGTGCGCAGGCAAGCGGAGACCGGCGACGAAGAACGCCTCAAAAACAACCAACTCACCCTCCGGCTCGGGGACTTCCTCCGTCCCCGGAGCACGAGCGACTCCGCCGCCAAAGTAGCCCAAGCGCTGCATTTCTTCGACGCGGGCCGACGTCATCCGTGACACACCAAAATCAACAGAGTCGCCGGCGCGCAGCTCCTCCACCATCACGCCACTCAACGTCTCCTCAGACGAGGCGGCGGCCGGCGGCGTGGCGTCGGCGGAAGAAGAAGAGGATGGCATTGCTACGTACCGTCGGCGGCGGCGGGCGGTCTGCTTCACTCGAGCCAGATCTCCGACGAGCAAAGCGAGCAGTAGAAGAAGAGGAGCAGAAAGACGGCGGGCGGCTAGGGTTTTCACGGAGCGCGGAAGGCAAAGTGCAAACAGCGCCGTCCCCCGCCCCCCTTTATAGGCAGGGCGCGGCTCCTCGGGAAACCCGCAATCCCACAGGGCGCGACGCTTCGGAAAACCCGCAGTCCAACAGTACGATGTCCATCAACGGTCACATCAAAAACCCCCGCGGAACCACTTCGAGCGAGGGCAGCGTCTCCGCCATCTAGCGACGTCTTCGGCACCAGGTGACTTTGTCGAACTGGTCCCTCGGAGGGCAAATGTTGGAGCGAAGGCAGAAACGCCACCCTTCGTCCGAAGTCTCCACCGCTTAGCCCCCGCCCTGACAGGCGAAGCAGGCAGGGACACCCTTCGCTTGATCGACACCAGGTACAACATGGAGACCCTTCGCTCGATTCGGCACCAGACGAAGGCCTGCGGCAACGCCTCCCTACGGCGCGGCCTCGGTCGGCTCCGAGGCCCACATGAGGTAGGGCCCATTGTAACGGGCCCTGCGTGGCCGCGGTTGTGTTACGGGCCTAATTTGTAAAGGCGTACATGTAATTACAACTTGTAACCCCGCTTTATAGGAATATTCTGGGGATAAACTAAGTACCTGAGGGCACATGCGTCCTTAACGCAAGGCGCCGTGCACTCGGATACCTATAAATACCCCCGCACAGTGCCCGTGAGAGGCCAGATTAACAGAGCTTTTGCCATCACGCGCGAGTGCCCTGTTGCCATCTCCATTCACCCGTGTTGGATCTCCTTGCTGTCGAGAGACAGCCCCAACAACGATCATAGGAGTCTTAGACGGATATGCTTTATCCATATTGAATTTACTGAATACTTTCTGCGCATAAGCAGACTGATGAATGAGAATGCCCGTGGGAAGGTGCTCAAGTTGCAAACCCAAGCAAAATTTGGTTTTACCCAAATCCTTCATCTCAAATTCCGTCTTTAAAAGATTGCGTGCCTCATCAATATCACGTTTATGGTCGATGATGTTCAAGTCATCCACATATACTGATATGATGCAGAAACCTGTAGAAGATTTCTTTATAAAGACGCATGGGCAATCATCACTGTTAGAATAACCCTTATTCATAAGGAATTCCTTCAGTCGGTTGTACCACATTCTCCCTGACTGTTTTAAGTCATATAGAGATTTGGTGAGTTTGACACAAAACATGTTACGATTTTTGCCATTATTCGGTACAGGTATTCCATCAGGAACTTTCATGTATATGTCCGAATCTAGTGACCCATAAAGATATGCGGTCACGACGTCCATCAACTGCAGAAGTAGACGTTTTTGTACTGCCAATGAAATTAAATACCGGAAGGTTATTCCATTCATAACAGGAGAATATGTCTCATTGTAATCAATTCCTGGTCTCTGGGTAAACCCTTGAGCAACTAATCTCGCTTTATATCTCACAACCTCATTGTTCTCATTCTGTTTCCGGGTGAAAACCCATTTGAATCCAACAGGATGGATTCTGGGAGGTGTAGGTATCACAGGGGTGAATACCTTTCTTTTTGCTAGTGAGGATAATTAAGAGTTAATTGCTTCCTTCCATTTGATCCAGTCCGAGCGTTGTTGACACTCTGCCATGGATTTAGGGTCTGGGTCAGATAGAAGGTTACCAGCTATGATTGATGAGAAACATGAATTGATGACCGTAGTTTTACGATCATACAATTCTCCAGAACTAGTATAATTAATGGAAATCTCTTGTACCCCATGAAAGTCTTCTTGATTTACAGGAAGAGTAGATATGGGGTGTTCCGATGTACCAGCAACATCTGAATTGTGCACATGAGTGCTGGTTTGTGGATGTACAATATCCACTTGGTGTCCATCAACTGGTGGTTGACTTTCGTTTACCGATTTGGAGGATCGAATGTTCCTCTCTTTCCTTTGATGCTTAGTAGAAGCATTATCCTGCTTAGCAGCCCTCACCCTCTTCGGTTGAGAAGATGGTTGAATGGTTTTTTGTGGTACCTCCACTCGACTGGGCGCATTGACAGCAGGATTCAAGGATTTTGTGACACCATTATAGTCAGTAAACGCATCAGGCAGATTATTAGCAAAGTGTTGCAATTCTATTATTTTCTGAACTTGAAGTTCAGATTCCTGGGTTCGAGGATCTGAGGACAAGATGGATTTGTCATCCCAATTGATTTCCTGGCATTCATTAGGATACTTGAATTCTCCCCCTAATGTCGGGAAATGGTCCTCGTTAAAGATGCAATCAGCGAAACGAGCTGTGTACAAATCCCCTGTAAGGGGCTCTAGGTATTTGATGATCGATGGGGATTGATATCCCACATAGATGCCCAATTTCCTATGAGGTTGAGAGCACCTAGAGGGGGGGGTGAATAGGTGATCCTGTGAAACTTAAAACTTAAGCCACAAAAACTTGTTATGTGTTAGCACAATAATTGCCAAGTGGCTAAAAGAGAAGTCTCAACAAAACACAATACCACAAGAGATTGATCACAGAGTTGACACAGTGGTTTATCCCGTGGTTCGGCCAAGACCAACGCTTGCCTACTCCACGTTGTGGCGTCCCAACGGACGAGGGTTGCAATCAACCCCTCTCAAGCGGTCCAAAGACCCACTTGAATACCACGGTGTTTTGCTTTGCTTTTCACTATCCCGTTTGCAAGGAATCTCCACAAATTGGAGTCTCTTGCCCTTACAAGTATATGATCACAAGAAGCACAGAGTAAGGGAGGGAAGCAACACACACAAATCCACAGCAAAAGCGCACACACACGGCCAAGAAACGAGCTCACAAGACTATCACAGAGTTCTCACTTAGAACAGAGCTCGAATCACTTAGAAACACAAACGAATGCGCAGAGACTTAGTGTGGATGATCAAGAATGCTCAAAGGTTGCTTGTGTGTCTCCTCCATGCGCCTAGGGGCCCCTTTTATAGCCCCAAGGCAGCTAGGAGCCGTTGAGAGCAATTTTTAGAAGGCCATCCTTGCCTTCTGTCGACGGGGGCACCGGACAGTCCGGTGCACACCGGACACTGTCCGGTGCCCGATTTGTTTCCTTAACTGACGCTGCCGACCGTTGCAGACTGTTGGAGATCTGCGAGCCGTTGTCGCACCGGACAGTCCGGTGCACACCGGACAGTCCGGTGCCGTCTTCCGACCGTTGGCTCGGCCACGTGTCCCGCGCAGATTGCGCGGCCGACCGTTGACCCTGGCCGACCGTTGGCTCACCGGACAGTCCGGTGCACACCGGACAGTCCGGTGAATTTTAGCCGTACGCCGTCGGCGAATTCCCGAGAGCAGCCAGTTCGAGCCGAGTCAGCCTGGCGCACCGGACACTGTCCGGTGCACACCGGACAGTCCGGTGCTCCAGACCGAGCTGAGACTTGGCTGCACACAGCCAAGTCTTTCTCTCCCCTTTTCTCTTTTTCTTCTTTCTGTTTCTAACACTTAGACAATTATGTTAGTCCACAAAACCAATGTACTAAGGCTTAGAAACATACCTTTATCTCATGATTTGCACCTTGTTCATCCATGTATATAACTTCACAATTAAACACATGTGTTGGCACTCAATCACCAAAATACTTAGAAATGGCCCAAGGGCACATTTCCCTTTCAATCTCCCCCTTTTTGGTGATTTATGCCAACACAACATAAAGCAACTAGAACAAGTGCAAACTCACTTCAAATAAAACTTAAATTTATTTTGAATCAATTTTGGCATATATGGATCATCCTTTGCCACCACTTGGTTTGTTTTTGCAAATCAAACTCAAATCTCTATCTCTAAGTTAAACACACATGTTGAGGCATAAAGAGAGTCATTCCAAAAGAGATTGATCAAAGATTTCAAAAACTCCCCCTTTTTCCCAAAATTACTACTTCTCCCAAAAGAAGCCAACTTTGATAGGAGAGACAACAAAAAGAGTTTTGACAAACCAAAAACTCTACTCTACTATTTTTAAATTTCTCAAGTGGTAGCTGATCCATTTATTGCTTTGGCCTTTATTTTCTCCCACTTTGGCATCAAACACCAAAACGGGATTAATCTTGGCCCTTTAACCCCATTGCCTCACCAAAAATCTTCAATTAAGAGCAAATGGCAACAAGAGTCATGAGATGGACTTGGAATAAGTTACCCCTCATCGGAGTGCAGTGGAAGTCTTTCATGGTCCAAGTCCACCTTTTCCCTTTCAATTCTCCTTTGTGACTAAAACAAGCAAACTCAAACATATGGTTAGTCTCAAAGGGTCAAGTTGTAACACATCTCCCCCTAAATATGTGCATCACTTTGCAACGGACTTGTGAGGTCCAGGGAGTGTTTGTACAACTTGAGCACCATAATAAGCAACAGAATGCAGAATGAACATGATCAAAGGCATAAATACATGTATGCTATATTTCAATCCAAGTTCCGCGAATCTAAGACATTTAGCTCACTACGCAGCCTGCAAAAGGTCTTCTCATCTAAAGGCTTGGTAAAGATATCGGCTAGCTGGTTTTCGGTGCTAACATAAAACACTTCGATATCTCCCTTTTGCTGGTGGTCTCTCAAAAAGTGATGCCGGATGTCAATGTGCTTTGTGCGGCTATGCTCAACAGGATTTTCCGCTATTCGGATAGCACTCTCATTATCACATAGGAGTGGGACTTTGCTCAGATTGTAGCCAAAGTCCCGGAGGGTTTGCCTCATCCAAAGTAGTTGCGCGCAACACTGACCTGCGGCAACGTACTCGGCCTCAGCGGTGGATAGGGCAACGGAGGTTTGTTTCTTAGAGTTCCATGACACCAGGGACCTTCCTAAGAATTGGCACGTCCCCGATGTACTCTTCCTATCGACCTTACATCCAGCATAGTCGGAATCTGAGTACCCAATTAAGTCAAAGTTAGACCCCTTTGGATACCAGATCCCGAAGCAAGGCGTAGCGACTAAATATCTAAGAATTCGCTTCACCGCCACCAAGTGACACTCCTTAGGATCGGATTGAAATCTAGCACACATGCATACGCTAAGCATAATATCCGGTCTACTAGCACATAAATAAAGCAGAGAACCTATCATTGACCGGTATGCTTTTTGATCAACGGACTTACCTCCTTTGTTGAGGTCGGTGTGTCCGTCGGTTCCCATCGGCGTCTTTGCGGGCTTGGCATCCTTCATCCCAAACCTCTTTAGCAGATCTTGTGTGTACTTCGTTTGGGAGATGAAGGTACCGTCCTTGAGTTGCTTCACTTGGAACCCAAGGAAGTAGTTCAACTCGCCCATCATCGACATCTCGAATTTCTGCGTCATCACCCTGCTAAACTCTTCACAAGACTTTTGATTAGTAGAACCAAATATTATGTCATCGACATAAATTTGGCACACAAACAAATCACCATTACAAGTCTTAGTGAAAAGAGTTGGATCGGCTTTCCCAACCTTGAAAGCATTAGCAATTAAGAAATCTCTAAGGCATTCATACCATGCTCTTGGGGCTTGTTTAAGTCCATAGAGCGCCTTAGAGAGCTTACACACGTGGTCGGGGTACCGTTCATCCTCGAAGCCAGGGGGTTGCTCTACGTACACCTCCTCCTTTATTGGCCCGTTGAGGAACGCGCTCTTCACATCCATTTGGTACAACCTGAAAGAATGGTGAGCGGCATATGCTAGCAAGATACGAATGGACTCTAGCCTAGCCACAGGAGCAAAAGTCTCCTCAAAGTCCAAACCTGCGACTTGGGCATAACCTTTTGCCACAAGTCGAGCCTTGTTCCTCGTCACCACCCCGTGCTCGTCCTGTTTGTTGCGGAACACCCACTTGGTTCCCACAACATTTTGCTTGGGACGAGGCACCAGCGTCCAAACTTCATTGCGCTTGAAGTTGTTAAGTTCCTCCTGCATGGCCAACACCCAATCCGGATCTAGCAAGGCCTCCTCTACCCTGAAAGGCTCAATAGAGGAGACAAAGGAGTAATACTCACAAAAATTAACTAATCGAGATCGAGTAGTTACTCCCTTGCTAATGTCACCCAGAATTTGGTCGACGGGATGATCCCTTTGAATCATCGCTCGAACTTGGGTTGGAGGTGCCGGTTGCGCTTCTTCCTCCATCACATGATCATCTTGTGCTCCCCCTTGATCACACGCCTCCTTTTGATGAACCTGTTCATCGTCTTGAGTTGGGGGATGCACCGTTGTTGAGGAAGAAGGTTGACCTTGTTCATATTGTTCCTGTGGCCGAACGTCTCCAATCGCCATGGTTCGTATAGCGGCCGTCGGAACATCTTCTTCATCTACATCATCACAATCAACAACTTGCTCTCTTGGAGAGCCATTAGTCTCATCAAATACAACGTCGCTAGAGACTTCAACCAAACCCGATGATTTGTTGAAGACCCTATACGCCTTTGTATTTGAATCATAACCTAATAAAAACCCTTCTACAGCTTTGGGAGCAAACTTAGAATTTCTACCCTTCTTCACTAGAATGTAGCACTTGCTCCCAAAAACACGAAAGTAAGATACATTGGGTTTGTTACTGGTTAGTAGCTCATATGACGTCTTCTTGAGGAGGCGGTGAAGGTAGACCCTGTTGATGGCGTGGCAAGCCGTGTTCACGGCTTCCGACCAAAAACACTCGGGGGTCTTGAACTCTCCAAGCATCGTCCTCGCCATATCGATTAGCGTCCTGTTCTTCCTCTCTACCACACCATTTTGCTGTGGTGTGTAGGGAGCGGAGAACTCGTGCTTGATCCCTTCCTCCTCAAGAAACTCCTTGATGCGCCTTGTCTTCTTCTTCTTCCCTTCCTTCCGTCTTTGTCCCGAGCCGGAGTCGATAGGCTTGTCGTCCTTCGGCTCGTTGACGAAGGATTCCTTCTCTTTGTCATTGATCACAATACCCTTCCCCTTAGGATCCATCTCTTCGGGCGGTTAGTCCCTTTGTGAAGAGAACGGCTCTGATACCAATTGAGAGCACCTAGAGGGGGGGGGGGTGAATAGGTGATCCTGTGAAACTTAAAACTTAAGCCACAAAAACTTGTTATGTGTTAGCACAATAATTGCCAAGTGGCTAAAAGAGAAGTCTCAACAAAACACAATACCACAAGAGATTGATCACAGAGTTCACACAGTGGTTTATCCCGTGGTTCGGCCAAGACCAACGCTTGCCTACTCCACGTTGTGGCGTCCCAACGGACGAGGGTTGCAATCAACCCCTCTCAAGCGGTCCAAAGACCCACTTGAATACCACGGTGTTTTGCTTTGCTTTTCACTATCCCGTTTGCAAGGAATCTCCACAAATTGGAGTCTCTTGCCCTTACAAGTATATGATCACAAGAAGCACAGAGTAAGGGAGGGAAGCAACACACACAAATCCACAGCAAAAGCGCACACACACGGCCAAGAAACGAGCTCACAAGACTATCACAGAGTTCTCACTTAGAACAGAGCTCGAATCACTTAGAAACACAAACGAATGCGCAGAGACTTAGTGTGGATGATCAAGAATGCTCAAAGGTTGCTTGTGTGTCTCCTCCATGTGCCTAGGGGCCCCTTTTATAGCCCCAAGGCAGCTAGGAGCCGTTGAGAGCAATTTTTAGAAGGCCATCCTTGCCTTCTGTCGACGGGGGCACCGGACAGTCCGGTGCCCGATTTGTTTCCTTAACTGACGCTGCCGACCGTTGCAGACTGTTGGAGATCTGCGAGCCGTTGTCGCACCGGACAGTCCGGTGCACACCGGACAGTCCGGTGCCGTCTTCCGACCGTTGGCTCAGCCACGTGTCCCGCGCAGATTGCACGGCCGACCGTTGACCCTGGCCGACCGTTGGCTCACCGGACAGTCCGGTGCACACCGGACAGTCCGGTGAATTTTAGCCGTACGCCGTCGGCGAATTCCCGAGAGCAGCCAGTTCGAGCCGAGTCAGCCTGGCGCACCGGACACTGTCCGGTGCACACCGGACAGTCCGGTGCTCCAGACCGAGCTGAGACTTGGCTGCACACAGCCAAGTCTTTCTCTCCCCTTTTCTCTTTTTCTTCTTTCTGTTTCTAACACTTAGACAATTATGTTAGTCCACAAAACCAATGTACTAAGGCTTAGAAACATACCTTTATCTCATGATTTGCACCTTGTTCATCCATGTATATAACTTCACAATTAAACACATGTGTTGGCACTCAATCACCAAAATACTTAGAAATGGCCCAAGGGCACATTTCCCTTTCAGAGGTCCCATAGCTGTTCGCTGAGGTGGTGATACAGGGGTGTAGACCGCACATCCAAATTTCCGCAGATGGGATATATTTGGAGGATTTCCTCGTACCAGGTGCAACGGAGATGTTGTATGATATGCAGTTGGGCGAAGTTGAATAAGATCAGCAGCGTGTAAAACTGCATGACCCCAATAGGATGTAGGTAAATTGCATTCATGAAGTAAAGGTCTTGCGATAAGTTTGATCCTCTTAATAAGAGATTCAGCTAAACCATTTTGAGTATGTACATAAGGCACAGAATGTTCAATGTGTATTCCTTGGGCCATACAATAATCATTGAATGCTCTAGAAGAGAATTCAGCCGCATTATCTAGGCGGATTTTCTGGATTTGATGTTCAGGATAATGTGCTTTCAATCGAATGACTTGCGTCATGATTTTAGCAAAAGCATGGTTACGTGTAGACAGAAGGCACACGTGTGACCATCGTGTAGATGCGTCAATTAATACCATGAAGTATCTGAACGGTCCAGATAATGGTTGTATGGGTCCACAAATGTCACCTTGAATTCGTTCAAGGAACTTGAGTGGTTCAGCATGAATCTTAAGAGGAGATGGTTTTAAGATTAGCTTTCCCGTTGCACATGATGTACATACAAAATCAGATGGTTTAGGGAATTTGGCAGACTTTAAATCATGACCGATGCAATTACCTGTGATTTTCTGCATCATTCCTATTCCAGGGTGACCAAGACGTGCATGCTAGGTCTTGAATGAATCTACATTCTGAAAAATCACTTTGTACATAACATGAGGTACTGGTTTTATGTATGTGTAGTACAATCCGGATGAAAGTGAAGGTATTCTTTCCAGAATGTTAGCGCCATATTCAGAAGGTTTGGAAATGAGGAGAAATTCCTCATTATTTTCTGTATGAGTAGAAATATGTAAACCACTTTTTCGAATATCTCGAAAACTCAAAAGGGTACGAGTTGAATCGGGATACAATAAAGCATCCTCGATAGTGACTTGTGTACCCATAGGGAGCGTAATAGTCGCTCGTCCCGAGCCAACTATTTTCGCATCGCGCCCAGCGATTGTCAAAACATTTCCTGACCTCTTTGTCAGAGTTTGGAAATATTTTGTTTCCCGAAGAATAGAGTTGGTGGTACCACTGTCTACAAGGCATAATTCTTCCTCCATTGGATTGACTTCCGCATAATCCGACTGTTTTTTCCTTTTGATGAAGAACTTCTTGCCTCCGCTGTTCTTGTTTTGGCCTTTGCTCTCTTTTGTAAAAGCAAGTGCTGATAACGTGTGCGAAAGTAAAACTGGTGAAAGTAAAAGTGAGAACCGGAGGCACTCTCTTTATTGCATTCTCATATATATACAAGTGAAAAGGCACATGCGAAGACGTGCGAAAGTGGAGAACGTGCGAAGGGACATGTCCCATGACCATTCGGTCCACATGACTAATGCAGTACTAACTGCTTACATCACGTAACACTCTCGTGTCGCCTGTTGGTTCACCTGCCACAGTTTAGAGGGTGTTTGAATACACTAAAACTAATAGTTAGTGACTAAAGTTAGTTGAAACATCCAAACACTCTAGCTAATAGTACAACTATTAGCTATTTTTAGTAAATTAGTTAATAGTTAGAGCATCTCCAAAAGACTCTTTATTTTTTACTCTCTATTTGGCTCTTTATTTGTCTCTACAAAAATATTAAACTCTATATATAACATCTCATTCCAACAGTCTCTCTAAAATACAATTTAGCTTGGTTAGCGAGAGTTGCTAGCTAAATTTAGCTAGTGAGGGAGTTAATTTAGAGAGTCAGATAGCTTAGCAAGTTAAATGACTACCATGTTGGAGAGCTATTATGCTATTAAGTAGCTAAAATTTAGCTTGTTAAGCTATTTAGCTAGTCTCTTGGAGATGCTCTTAGATAGTTATTTATTAGCTAGCTAATTCAACTAATAATTTTTAGCCAACTAAATATTAGTTCTAGTGCATTCAAACACCCCGTTAATGTTACATGATATAAACAGCGTTACATTTGCTGACCCAAAAAAAATGTTTCATGGCGCACACTAGTCTCCAGCAAAAACAGCAGATACTGCAGCAAAAACAGCAGAAGTCCAGTGCTGCACAGTGCCGCCGGCCTCTCAGGATAGCTCAGATATGACCCTCTCGCACTTCTCTTCCAAAATCTTCACGGCTTCTGTGAACAGCACCTCCGGGGGCATGCTTCCGGTGGACTCGATGGTGACTAGCGAGCAAAAACACACGGAGGGATTAGAATGTTGCTGCAGCGGAAGTACAACGATGCTGTACCGGACAAAACTCTTCTGTTCTATGGTTACTGTTCTTTACTTACATATGAAATGGTCCCTTACACGCCGTAGCTCCACTTGTTTCTCATTTGGTCCCATCACACATTCTCTGCAGAGTGTGCATGCCCTTGGCCTCGCAACAACCGCCCTCTTTCCACCTGTGTTTATATACAAAACAAAAAAAACAATGGAAGGGTTAATGTGGATGGCAGATTGAGCATAACGAAAGCTTAGAGTCCGATTTGTAGACCACAATGGTATCAACCATGTTCTAATACAGTTTCCAAATGAGGACTTAATGAAAAAACTATGATATTACATTTCTATTTCAAACTTCCAGCTAATAATCGTCATAAACTTCTACTAAAACAATGCTTGGAACAATCAACTTGCTCCAGCAATCGACATATATATATAACATCTCGATGACTGCCCCTACAGCTAAATACTACTGACTTCAACCTCTTTAAAAAGAAAGCGAAAGAGAAATTACCGTTAGCCAGGTCTTCGATGTCAAAAACATTAACCCGGCATTTCTTCACCAGCTGCTCTGCCTGAGGGCCTTCAACTTCTTTAATAATAACAACCTACTTGATAATATAGCATCAGGACACGAGCAACAGATATACAGTTATTAACCATCTTGTGGTAAATGCGGTAGTGAAACAATGTTACCTCAGGGAGCATTCTGTACCATGCTGTAGCAACTGGAGACCACTTGGCGTGAACGTTCCCAGTTCCCTTAACAGCATGTGCCTCGAGCTCGATAGCCTAAAGAAGAACAAATCAAATTACAAAGTACAGTTACCCCAATGGAAATAATAGATTGTTCGAGGAAAAAAGAACTGGTATAATAGCCAAGTTATGTTTACAAAGTTTAAATCTGGCATTCACACAACGTCACACAATGAATTCACCAAAGTAGTGTATTTCTATGACATGAGTTAAGGAAAAGCTATTGTCTGCACAAATTAAAACAAAGTGTCTTAACCCATATATTGAATCAATGTAGATTGTAGGTAAACCTACTCATATCATAATGGTGCCAAGGAAACAAGTTAAACAGCTACCTGTCCTGGCCCAAGCCTGGCAATAGTAATATCTTTAAACTTCACACCAAGAGGCTTTTCTAAGATCTCCTTTTGGCTTTGACTGAAGGAAGTGAAAGTCTTCTGTTTGTCTCCAGACTGTGCAGGGGCTGACATGCTTAATTGGCTACCTTCTGGTAACCACTCTAGTTCACTAGATTTCACTGTCACATACAACCAAACAGTCAACGAGAAAATCTGGTTTGTGCTGACAAGAAAAAGAGAAATAAGGGGGCAAAGGATCATAAAGTTCAATTATCACAGATATATTTTTTAACTTTAAAAATAATTTTATATTGACAAAGCACATAGGATGCCAACTTGAGGTAAGTAAAATCCATCAACAAGGGAAGTACAAATGGAAACTTGTCACCACAGTACACTTACAAAAGTAAATCGTTTAATAGATGCCACATAAGTCCACAAGAGCTTAACAGATCTTTACAATTTTAACATAGGGCATGACGTTTCATTTTGAAAGATGGCAGGAATCTGTAATCATCAGACATTGCAGGAAGATAAGGCATACCTGTAATTCGTTGAGAATTCTTTGGACAAGAAACGTGCAGTTTATAAACAATAGTATTCCTTTCATTTGGGACATCGTTTTCTGTGAAAAGAAAAATGAACAATAAAATGTCTCTTGTGTTAAATATATTAAGGTGAAACCAAAGCAATTGAAGGTACTTACCTGAGATATATTCAAAGAGTCTTGGATCTGCATCAAGTGGAATAAGTCCTAGTCTATGTGAAAGAACCTCGTCTGCTATAACTGAGTTGTTGTCAGCCATGAAGACTTTCTCAATTGCCATTGTTGGAACCTATTAGTTCAGAGGAAGTATGAAACTAAATAATTGACTCTAATATAAGTGCTAAAATAGACAAATTTCAGTTATCTCAAAGTACACACGAAAACATGCAAATACCTCTGAAATGAGGATTCTCCGGATAGCATTGGCTATTGATGCATCAATACCAATCATATCGAACTCCATATCATCTTCAGTGAGACGATTTATTTCAATTTTGAAATTCTTGCAAAATTTATCCACTGACACGCTATTATCAATTCCCATAGCAGCAAATGCACCCGAGTATTGGAAACCTTGAGTCTTTTAAAGATACAAGAGAAACATAAAATATGATATATGAGGCCAATAATAGAAATGAATGAAATTCAATATCAACAGAGAGAAAATTCTTCCAAAAAATAAAAAAACAAAACAATATAAACAATTTACACAAGTACACAAAAAATCAAACTAAAAAATCAGTAAGAACCAAAATGATTATTTTTCACAGAAAATTTGTACGAATAGCAGAAAATTCAACAGTGCACTTAACAAGATGGCAAAAAAGTATTGGTAAAGAGTAACATGTTCAGTCCTTTATCAGAAGAAAAAATTGCACACAAAATTAATGGTAAAAAATCACTTCCCATATCCTGTGAAGTAATCAATTAGATGTATAACGTAAAATATATGTGCATCTATGAGAAATTAAGTCCGTATGCAAGACTAATTTCATGCGAAAATCAGTGAATATTGAAGGTGATCAGCAAATACACGAAAGAAGAGTAGTAAATGTGTCTACATGAATGGGGGCATCAGCATTGCAGACGACACGTGTGCGCTGGAGCTCCAGGTAGTCTGGAAGCTTATTTTCTTGTTCATTGGGCACATCGTCCACCTTATCCTTCTTAGATTTAGTCCCCTTCTTCGGCATATTGTCTTCCTCTCGATGTAGTTTGTTCACCCTTGTACCGCTGTTATGACCTGTTCCAAATGAAGAAGCGTACGATTGTAAGTGAATGTTTGCGCTTGCGCAGCATAGATACGGATACACGTATTGGTACTGGGCTGATCAGGGTTCCAAAATGCGGCACTAAGCGCACGCTTCAGCGGGCTGAAGCGCTAAAAGGACGGGTAACGCTTGAGCTTTGGGGCATAAGCGCTCCCAAAGCGGCGCGACCACCTTGGTGGAGCAGCGGTTGCTGGCTCCCGCTGCCCTCAGGCCGCACGCGGCGCAGCAGCGGGGGCCAGGTGTCGTTCACGGTCCACATGAGGCGGGAGGAGAGAGAGAGAGAGGCACGCACGCAGGGTCACGGCTGGTGTGCTGAGGACCGGAGGCGAGGGCACGGGGCGACTGGCGAGAAGCGGGAGGGGCAGCCGCTGACGCGGTTGCTGAGAGCCCGAGCCCGAACGCAGCCTCCGTCGCCTGCGTGCCGAGCACGAGTAAGGGAGGGAGCGGAAGATGGAGCGCCGGCACTGCGAGGAAGAAGATGATGGGAGATGAAGAAACGGTGGCGGCTGTGTGCCTTCGCTGCAGCAGTTGAATGGTTAGGTTAAAGAAACATGTGGGTCTGGTGCAATTTGGGTTTGTGGGCTTTTAGATGGGCCAGCAAGTAAAAGTCCATATTATCCTTTTTTTATTTTTCCTTTCTAACATCTTTTGAGAGATTCACATAATTCAATATATGCTAGATGCTTTGAATCCGATGTTAGGGTGTATTGCATGTTAGTAGCTTTCATTAGTGAGTTCAGACTCTAATTATATAGTTAAGAGGCATGTGAAATGAAATAATGATTAAGGGCCATTTGTAGAATCTCATTTGTAAATACAAACTTCACCATGAGAAATAATAAAAACCTTCCCTTCCATCATTCATGTAAAAAATAGAGAGAGAAGGTAGAAAGGGGCCCGACGCTGGATTCATTTGCACCCTTCTAATTGCTTTTCACTATTATCTCTCATTTGTTCGATGCAAGATCAATATTAACAGCCACCATGTTTAACATGTTGATTTTTTTTAGATATGGGGTTTGTGGGATTTCCAAGCGAAAGATAAAATCTCACATCCTTCTAAAAAATAGCACGTTAGTTTCCACTGTTTTTTATGAGTACTCGTTCGCATCCACTTTCGCTTCATACATGTATGCATCACCTTCGCTTCGACTACGTGGGCAAGCAACAATCGCTACTATGGATGGCCATTATGAACCGACCAACATGTTAGAAAGTAAAAAAAACATTGCTAAAGTTGACCATAGTTTGAAGTTACTATTTTAGAAAAATATCTTTAATGGTCAAATGTCATTCGGGGTCTATTAGATTGTCGGTCGATCGAACTAGCGCTGCATCGTCTACATTTAAGATAAGTGTCTTGCTGGGGTGAATCTAGCATATACTACTAGGGTCATATGATCCTAACAAACTTCAATACCTAAATAGAGAAGTATTTATTCAGCATTGTGTTAACTTTCTTAGATTAATGTAATGACCCCGATGAGCTTCATGGTTGGATTCACCACTACATCTTGCACTTTAATATTCGTTTTATTATATTTAGAGATTTTTGGCCATTCTTTGAACACATTTATTATTTGAACTTTTTAGTTAGATAGTGTCTTTGATGTTATGGTTTTGTTTTATTCATTGACCTTATGTTAATCGCTTGTAGGTCGCATAGTTAAGGGGTCGCACCGATTGAATGTTAACAAAGGTGACCAACATAAGCCGACTGCCTCCAGAGGTGGCCACTGAATGATGTTGTATTTTTTTATCTTGAGATGTTGATGTTGAAAGCTCATTTCTGGATGGTCCAACACAAGCTTTAACAAACTATTATATATCCTTGGTTTTATGCTTCCAAAAGATAACAAAGTACACACTAGTATCTGTCAGGAGAAGCTAGTCTGACATGTTAAGTTGGGTCTTCAAAGATATATGCTTGCCCTAACCATTATATCTTATATTAGAGCACCTAATATGTGAACTTGGAGAGTTATCCAATATGCAACATGAGTCGATAAAGAAGGAATGTTGGGTGACGTGTTGGATGCAAATGATGGGGGAGCCTCGAATACACCAAAGAAGAAAGCATGCAATAAGAATAGTGCAAACTAGACCTTGTCTCGTGAGTAAGACGAAGAAGGTTACATACATAGAAGAAACCATGACATATCAATGTGGTATATATATATGTACATGGTTGATCGGCTGCATTGTGTATTCAATATCCGTCGAGGATGTCTAACTATTTGTCTTGGCATGCATCTTGTGATCGCACCAAGGACACTAACAAACTACGACAGCGTGTCGATGCCCGACAGTGGAAGCATTTCGATGCCACATTCTCAAAGTTTCATGATGAGGCAAGGAACATCAGGTTCATGCTAAGTACCTATGGGATGAATCCATTAGGTGACCTCAGCAGCTCGTATAACACTTGGCCGATCATCCTTACCATCTACAACCTACTTCCCTAGTTGTGTTAGAAGCGCACATACATTTTGTTGCCCATCCTTATTTTTGGACTACAACCAAACTTTGGCATAGACGTGTTCATGGGACCACGCATGGAGAACATGAACAAAGTATGGGAGAAAAGAATATAGATAATGGGTGTGCCGGGAAAAAAGAAGTTCAGTCTAAAAGACATTGTAATACCCAAAAAGGTGTAAAGGAAGATATAATTGATTCACATATATGTGTTGCCTCCATTCATTATTAACATGTGCATAAACACCTCAAAAATCATTAATTAATTAATGACACCTAAAACAAATTGTGCATCATGCTGTGGTATTTGTTTGTGCATACACTCATGGAAGTAATAAGACAAGAAATACATTCAAATCCCAAAGTGGAATTTAGAATATAAAATAAAATCTAGAATTTAGGGGGGTGAAAGAAGAGAAAAGGTATATATACCAAATAAATATTATAAATGAAGGTGATAATAGTGTGTGCAGAATTATACTCTTAATTTGAGGGAGATTTACCATATAGTTAAATTTGAATTCTGAATTCAAAAGGAAAGGAAAAACAAATCATGAAAAGAGAAAAAATATAAAACTTACCTGGGCCATAGTATACCAATTCGGCCCACCAGCGGATTTCCCCTCCCACGCTGCCCATGACTCCTTTCCGCGCAGGCGCGTGCCGACACGATGGGCCCACAGGGCGGTCTCTAGCGCGCGGTCAAGATCTCCCTGTATCGCTGCTCTGCAGGCCCCACCTGTCACCCCTTCCCTCGCGTGGCTGCGGCAACGGAGCTCCGCGAGATCCGCGGTGGATACTAGCCGCGCTCCCGCCGTTGTCGCTTCCGTTAAAACCACCCACCGCGGGCCATAAAAGCACCCAGGCGCGTTCCCTTCCCCTGTTTCCTGTCTTCGTGACCACTGCCGAGCTAGAGAGAGAGAGATTAGTGCGGCGAATCCACACCAGACGATCGACGCCGCCACAGAATCGTTTCCCCGCCGCCGTCCGACACCTAGGATCGGGTCGGGCCTTGCGCCGCGTGTGTGCGAAAACACCCGTGGCATTTGTGGACCAAATCGACGACGGAGCGATCCGCGAATTGTCGTCGGTGTCCAACCTCCGCCGCGGTGCCGCGGTGCGCCGTCGCCAGGAAGCTCCCCCCCTCCGGTGAGAATTCTTTGCACATTAGTTCACTAGCCCCCTTAGATGGTGTAGCACCGCGTAGAAGGGAGAATAGCACGCTAAATCGCGGGGTTTGGAGCTCTGGCAATGGCGTCCGCCGCGTTCGGGTCGCGCGGTGGCGCCGCCGGTCAGGATGGCGGAGCTGGCCGACGAATTTCGGCTGTTGGATGCACGTTTGGCGGCCGTGATTAGATGTTGGTTGACGATTCGATCGGGTGAATGAGATCCGTCCAATTCCGATCCCGCGATCACGAATAGTTCTGAGTTAAATAAAATCTAGACCATTGCGCTTGAATCCGACGGCTGGGATCCGCGCATACCGGTTCGCACAGCGCGGTTTTAATCCTGGCGCTCAGTTTTTGATCGGGCGGCTGGAATTAGATAATACCCCTTCGGTCGAAGCCTTTTGCATAAGAGACCCTCTGTTTTATTATAATCAACCCGCGGTCCTGTGGCACTGTCGTCTGTGTCTCGGTAAACTTATAAAGAAGCCCATGCACTTCTTTGTAAATGAGGCCCAGTCCAGTAGTGAATTAAATGGATTAAATGAAATAGAAATTGGATTTTTAATATGAAAATAAACCCTAGAACTTGTTTATTCCATAGAAAATGCATATGAACCCCAAATCACTCCATTCCACTTTCTAAATCTTTGTAATTTAATTCTCTATCACTTAGTGTCCCTGTTTTATCATGACAACAGCAAGAAAATTAATCCCACACTTAATCCTATTCTAAACACATAAAACCTTTGAAAATCCATAACTTAAAATCTATAACTCGAAAAATTATGATTCCTGTTTCTAGGATTTTATTTTAATGTGTAGATTATTACTGTGTATTTTGTATATATGTTTGGTGTAATGTTAATTTCTCTATATGCACTGTGTTTGTTTGTATTGTGGCGAGTAGAAGAGCACGTGACTGAGGATCCTGGTGAGCAGCAGGTTGAAGTAGCTGAGCAGGAGCTCATTGAAGGCAAGTTGTGCCCTTGACCACTTTCTACCTAATAATGTTCTTTAATACCATTTATCCATGCATAGGTTAATTTTGCTGGGACCCGATAGGTCACCCTAGATTGTTTATCTCATTACCTTGTTCACCCCTGAATCACTTGGGTAGTTTGCTATTGCTTTACATGGTTTTGGGATAATCATTTATTACATCTATGTTCCAATTCTTTTGTTATTCTATTTATGTTCATGTTAAGATCATTAATGTTAATTGGAACATAGAGCTTAACTTGAGAAACACGTGCCACCACAAGGGTTTAATGGGACACCCTTGGCTGCCTAATTAGGAAAGCTAGTGGAAGACTACCTTACCCGAAAGGGGCAAGGGCAGTAGGGGAGTTGCATGCAAGGAGGTTCTCGGGTTGATTTAGCTGCGATGGCGGTCAGACGGGGGATTCTTGCAAGTGCTCTTCCCATAAACTGTAGCGGGTTTTCGGAAGCTAGTGAAACTTTGTAAAGGCCTCGTAGTGTTGCCCTACCGCGCTTCCTAGGTAGAGGTGTATTGGATTCGCGACCCCTTGGCAGATGGGTAACATGACTTGTGGGTAAAGGGTACAACCTCTGCAGAGTGTAAAACTGGTATACTAGCCGAGCTCACGGTCATGAGCAGCTCAGGACTCTCTGATGTTTAAATTATGGAACTTAAATTCAATTTTGTCATTTGCATTGCATGGGTTTATTATTAATTTTGTTCTATTACTTTATTTAAGGTTTGGTATTTACTTACACTTAGTAACTGCTAATAAAATTTTGACCAACTACTTAAAAGCAATGCTCAGCTTTAACCCCTGTCATTGATTAGCCTTACACATCACATGAACTCACACCTTTGTGAGTTTATGTCCACTGGTTCCCCACAACTTGTTGAGCTATGATCATGTGTGAGCTCGCCCTTGCTGTCTCACACCCCCCACAGGAGAAGAGCAGGTGGTTCAGGAGGAGCCACAAGGCGAGGAGTATGATCTGATCTAGGTGGCGTTTCTCAGTTGACATTGGCGCCGACGATCCTTAGTTCGTTTTATATTTATCTTTTATTTTGTAATAAGTCTTCCACTATGTAATAAATACTCTGATTATTGTGACATTTATCTCTATACACTCTGTTATTATATATGTTGTCTTCTTGGCGCATGTATGAGATGCACTTGGCTTTGTTCCTTAAAGCCGGGTGTGACAGAAGTGGTATCAGAGGAAATGTTGACTGTAGGACGAGACCTAGATAGAAATGGACAACCCTCACTTACTTACCTTACTCTGATTCATTCTATACTTACCTCATCTTGGTCTTATCTCACCTTTTGCTACTCTACTCTGATTAATCTTATCTTTTCTACTCTAAGACAAAATGGATTTCGCACCTTGGAATCCTACCACTATGATCTTTTAAGATATAGGGAACCCAGGACAAAATTTAAAACTATTTTTCTTTAAAAATGTTGTTTGATTGTTCTGATGTTAAATGTTTGATTTGCTTCTTTGATTGATTGATATATTATATATGGACATCTGAGTATGTACCACCATAGGGTAATGAATTAGCTTTAGTAGGTGAAATATTAATCTGCTTAGCTAATAAATCTCCCAAAGTAACCTGAGTTGTAAATACATGCCTTGTCTGCTATACTCTTACCATATGTATCTAACTCAGATGGTCAATACCAGGCGGGGTGGTGGAATTGATTTGCCTCCTAATCGACACACTCGGTGGATATATAGACAACCCCAGCCACAGCCTGCAGAGATGAATCCTCCTAATCCTCCACCAGGCGAAGTTGACCCACTGATTGCTGCTCAGATGAGGATGATGCAGCAAATGGCGGACACCATGGCAGATATGCGTGCACAGATGCAGCAAGAACGCCAAGAGATGCGTCAAGAAAGAGAAGAGATACGACAGGAGTTGTGCCAGGAGCGAGAGGAGATACGCCAGGAAAGGAGGGCGCAACAACAGCAGCTGCAACAGCAAATGCAACAACAACAGCAGCAGCAACAGCAACAAGTACCACTGCCTCCACCACCACCACCAGTTCCACCCCGAGATAAGCATAGGGAGTTCATGAGTCATAAGCCACCTACATTTGTAAGCTCACCTAATCCACTGGACGCGGATGATTGGCTGAAGTCCATTGAGAAGATGTTGAATATTGCAAAATGCACTGACCGGGAGAAGGTTTTATATGCTTCTGGACGTCTGACTGGACCTGCTGCTGACTGGTGGGATTCATATACTGCTGCCCACGATGCTGCTGATACTATCAATTGGGTAGAGTTCAGTACACAGTTCCGGAATTATCATATACCAGCTGGATTGATGAAGATTAAGAAAAAGGAATTTCTGTCGCTGAAGCAAGGAAGTATGTCAGTCAGCGAGTACCGCGACAAGTTCATCCAGTTATCCAGATATACCCCTGATGAAGTTGCTGAAGATGAGAGGAAGCAGGAGCATTTTATTGAAGGACTTAATGGACCACTGCAGTATGCTCTAGTGGCACACACATTTTCATCATTTTAGAGGCTACTTGATAAGGCCCTGGCTATTGAACACAAGCGTGTTCAGCTGGGAGATTTGAAAAGAAAGGCTATATCTCAAGGACAAGGAAGCAACAGTGTTCGTCCTCGCTACAGTTCACCTCAGGGTACACCAGTTCGCACTAGCGGAGGCTAGCGCCTAGTTCAACAATCACCACTGAGGACTCCACCTCCTCGACAGGCTACCCCCACTGGCACCCCGACGAAGTTTTCAGGACAGAGTCCAGGCACTACTTGTTTCAAGTGTGGGAAGACTGGTCATTATGCAAATGTCTGCCCACAGAGGATTACTACTACTCCAGTTCAGAACAGGCAGCAAACTCCAGGATCTAGCAAGGGATATTCTATTGCCAAGGTTAATCAAGTCAGCGTTGATGCTACTCTGGATGGTGGGGACATCGTACTTGGTATGTTTTATGTTAATGCAATTCCTGCAACCATATTATTTGATTCTGCTGCTACACATTCATTCATGTCTGCTAGATATGCCAACACAAATGAAATACCAGTGCTAAATATGAGAAAACCAATGATAGTAATTACACCTAAAGGGCCTGTTAAGGCGAACCAAATGACACGTAGATTGACGTTGACCATTATGGGTAGAGAATTTGGAGCTACTGCTATAATATTAGAGTCAAGCAGTATAGATCTGATCCTTGGTATGTCATGGCTAAGAAAGGCAAAGGCCGTTATAGCATGTGGTAGAGGTACCGTAGAACTCACTACCACTAAAGGGAAAAGATTTCAAGTTAATATTGCAGTAACCTCCTCATCCATGCGTGCAATGTTCTTTATACCTGAGGAGTTTGTTGGTGACAACATCCGGGTGGTTAGAGATTTTCTGGATGTTTTTCCGGAGGAGTTACCAGGGATGCCACCTGACAGAGAAGTTGAGTTTGTTATTGATCTCCTACCTGGAACCGCACCTATTTCTAAACGGCCATATAGGATGTCCGTAGAGGAGTTGAAGGAACTGAAGAAGCAGTTAACTGAGTTACAAGAGGCTGGGTACATTCGTCCGAGTTCCTCACCTTGGGGAGCGCCGGTTCTGTTTGTACAGAAGAAGGATGGATCACAAATAATATGTGTGGAATATAGATCTCTTAATGATGTTACTGTGAAGAACAAGTATCCGCTACCCCGTATTGAGGATTTGTTTGATCAAATGAGAGGAGCAAGAGTATTTTCGAAGATTGATCTCCGATCGGGATACCATCAGATGAGGATTAGACCATCGGATATTCCCAAGACGGCTTTCTCAACTCGATATGGATTATATGAGTTTACTGTTATGTCGTTTGGATTAACCAATGCACCAACTTATTTTATGAACTTGATGAATAAGGTGTTTATGGAGTACTTGGATAGATTCGTCGTGGTGTTCATCGACGACATTCTTATCTATTCCAAGAGTGATAGCGATCACGAGGAACATCTGAGATTGGTGCTACAGAAGCTACGAGATAACCAACTATATGCCAAGTTCAGCAAGTGCGAGTTTTGGATTGGCGAGGTGCCATTTCTTGGTCATATTATTTCTAATGGAGGAATTTCAGTGGATCCTGCTAAAGTTAAGGAGATAATGGAGTGGAGAGTACCCACTACAGTTACCGAGATTCGGAGTTTCTTGGGACTAGCAGGGTATTATCGGAGATTTATTGAAGGATTTTCTAAGATTGCTAAACCTATGACTTCACTTTTGGAGAAAGGAAGAGAATTTAAGTGGGACGAGAAGTGTCAAGACAGCTTTGATCTATTGAAGAAGAGGTTGATGTCGCCACCAGTATTGGTTATGCCAGACCTACAGAAAGGATTTGATATTTATTGTGATGCATGTGGCCAAGGCTTAGGATGTATGCTCATGCAAGAAGGACATGTGATTGCATATGCTTCTCGTCAGTTACGCAAACATGAATTGAATTACCCCACTCATGACTTGGAATTGGCAGCCGTTGTGCATGCGCTTAAGATTTGGAGACATTATATCATGGGGACCAAGTGCCAAATATATACGGATCATAAGAGTCTGAAGTATATATTCGCTCAGAAGGATCTCAACCTTAGGCAACGCCGTTGGTTGGAGCTTATTAAGGATTATGATTTGGAAATTCACTATCACCCGGGCAAGGCAAATTTGGTTGCAGATGCCTTGAGTCGAAAGGAGCATGTTCATTCAGCTATTGTTGCCCAGCTACCCGATGAGATTGTTGAGGATTTCAGGAGACTTAACCTGGGGATAGTTGCTCATACTGAAGGAGTTACTATTGATGTGGAACCTACTTTGGAGCAAGAAATTCGTAAAGGTCAAATTGGTGATGCTAAAATAAAAGAGATTAAGGGTCTGATTACTAAAGGTCGAGTTCCGGAATTCACGGAAGATGAGCAAGGCACCGTATGGTTCAAGGACAGGATGTGTGTTCCTGATATTGAAAGCCTTCGAGAGACTATTTTAAAAGAGGCCCATGATTCAAATTATTCTATTCATCCTGGTAGCACTAAGATGTATCAGGATTTGAAGCGGAAATATTGGTGGTATGGATTGAAGAGAGATGTAGCTGCACATGTGGCTATGTGCGATGTATGTCAAAGAGTTAAGGCTGAACACTAGAGGCCAGCTGGACTATTGCATCCACTGAAGATACCCGAGTGGAAATGGGAAGAGATTGGTATGGATTTTATTACTGGATTGCCTCGCACCCAGAAAGGATATGATGCTATATGGGTGATTGTGGATAGATTGACTAAAGTGGCTCACTTCATTCCTGTCAAGACTACTTATAAAGGTTCTCAACTAGCAGAGTTATATATGGCTCGGATTGTGTGTTTACATGGAGTACCAAAGAAGATCGTGTCTGATCGAGGTTCACAGTTTACCTCAAGATTTTGGAGAAGCTTTCATGAGAACATGAGCACGAAGTTGAATTTTAGCACGGCTTATCACCCTCAGACTGATGGACAGACTGAAAGGACTAATCAAGTATTGGAAGATATGTTGAGAGCTTGTGCACTTCAGCATGGAGGAAGTTGGGATAAAAGTCTACCATATGCTGAGTTCTCATATAATAATAGTTATCAGGCCAGTCTGAAGATGTCACCTTTTGAAGCTTTATATGGGAGGAAGTGCAGGACTCCTTTGTATTGAGATCAAATTGGAGAAAGACAATTCTTTGGGCCTGAATTGATTCAAGAAGCAGAAGAACAAGTTCGTATAATTCGAGAGAATTTGAGAGTGGCTCAAACCAGGCAAAAGAGCTACGCAGATAATAGAAGAAGACCACTGGAATTTGAAGAAGGAGATTATGTGTACCTCAAGGTGTCACCACTTCGTGGAATGAGGAGATTCAAAGTCAAGGGCAAATTGTCCCCTCGCTACATTGGACCATTCTTGATCTTTAGAAGAGTTGGGGAGATGGCATATCAACTCAAGCTACCTGCTACTCTATCGGATGTGCATAACGTGTTCCACGTGTCTCAACTTAAGAAGTGTCTCCGTGTCCCCGAGGAACAGTTACCAATGGAAGAGCTCAGTGTTCAGGGTGATTTGACTTACACGGAGTACCCGATCAAGATTCTTGACACACTGACTCGAGTTACAAGAAATAAGGTGATAAAGATGTGCAAAGTGCAATGGAGTCACCACGGTGAAGATGAAGCAACGTGGGAGAGAGAAGAAGAGCTTCGCATAGATTTTCCCCACCTTTTCTCTAGTTCTTCTTAAATCTCGAGGACGAGATTATTTTTAAGGGGGGGTAGGATTTGTAATACCCAAAAAGGTGTAAAGGAAGATATAATTGATTCACATATATGTGTTGCCTCCATTCATTATTAACATGTGCATAAACACCTCAAAAATCATTAATTAATTAATGACACCTAAAACAAATTGTGCATCATGCTGTGGTATTTGTTTGTGCATACACTCATGGAAGTAATAAGACAAGAAATACATTCAAATCCCAAAGTGGAATTTAGAATATAAAATAAAATCTAGAATTTAGGGGGTGAAAGAAGAGAAAAGGTATATATACCAAATAAATATTATAAATGAAGGTGATAATAGTGTGTGCAGAATTATACTCTTAATTTGAGGGAGATTTACCACATAGTTAAATTTGAATTCTGAATTCAAAAGGAAAGGAAAAACAAATCATGAAAAGAGAAAAAAATATAAAACTTACCTGGGCCATAGTATACCAATTCGGCCCACCAGCGGATTTCCCCTCCCACGCTGCCCATGACTCCTTTCCGCGCAGGCGCGTGCCGACACGATGGGCCCACAGGGCGGTCTCTAGCGCGCGGTCACGATCTCCCTGTATCGCTGCTCTGTAGGCCCCACCTGTCACCCCTTCCCTCGCGTGGCTGCGGCAACGGAGCTCCGCGAGATCCGCGGTGGATACTAGCCGCGCTCCCGCCGTTGTCGCTTCCGTTAAAACCACCCACCGCGGGCCATAAAAGCACCCAGGCGCGTTCCCTTCCCCTGTTTCCTATCTTCGCGACCACTGCCGAGCTAGAGAGAGAGAGATTAGTGCGGCGAATCCACACCAGACGATCGACGCCGCCACGGAATCGTTTCCCCGCCGCCGTCCGACACCTAGGATCGGGTCGGGCCTTGCGCCGCGTGTGTGCGAAAACACCCGTGGCATTTGTGGACCAAATCGACGACGGAGCGATCCGCGAATTGTCGTCGGTGTCCAACCTCCGCCGCGGTGCCGCGGTGCGCCGTCGCCAGGAAGCTCCGCCCCCCCCCTCCGGTGAGAATTCTTTGCACATTAGTTCACTAGCCCCCTTAGATGGTGTAGCACCGCGTAGAAGGGAGAATAGCGCGCTAAATCGCGGGGTTTGGAGCTCTAGCAATGGCGTCCGCCGTGTTCGGGTCGCGCGGTGGCGCCGCCGGTCAGGATGGCGGAGCTGGCCGACGAATTTCGGCTGTTGGATGCACGTTTGGCGGCTGCGATTAGATGCTGGTTGACGATTCGATCAGGTGAATGAGATCCGTCCAATTCCGATCCCGCGATCACGAATAGTTCTGAGTTAAATAAAATCTGGACCATTGCGCTTGAATCCGACGGCTGGGATCCGCGCATACCGGTTCGCGCAGCGCGGTTTTAATCCTGGCGCTCAGTTTTTGATCGGACGGCTGGAATTAGATAATACCCCTTCGGCCGAAGCCTTTTGCATAAGAGACCCTCTGTTTTATTATAATCAACCCGCGGTCCTGTGGCACTGTCGTCTGTGTCTCGGTAAACTTATAAAGAAGCCCCTGCACTTCTTTGTAAATGAGGCCCAGTCCAGTAGTGAATTAAATGGATTAAATGAAATAGAAATTGGATTTTTAATATGAAAATAAACCCTAGAACTTGTTTATTCCATAGAAAATGCATATGAACCCCAAATCACTCCATTCCACTTTATAAATCTTTGTAATTTAATTCTCTATCACTTAGTGTCCCTTTTTATCATGACAACAGCAAAAAAATTAATCTCACACTTAATCCTATTCTAAACACATAAAACCTTTGAAAATCCATAACTTAAAATCTATAATTCGAAAAATTATGATTCCTGTTCCTAGGATTTTATTTTAATGTGTAGATTATTACTGTGTATTTTGTATATATGTTTGGTGTAATGTTAATTTCTCTATATGCACTGTGTTTGTTTGTATTGTGGCGAGTAGAAGAGCACGTGACTGAGGATCCTGGTGAGCAGCAGGTTGAAGTAGATGAGCAGGAGCTCATTGAAGGCAAGTTGTGCCCTTGACCACTTTCTACCTAAAAATGTTCTTTAATACCATTTATCCATGCATAGGTTAATTTTGCTGGGACCCGATAGGTCACCCTAGATTGTTTATCTCATTACCTTGTTCACCCCTGAATCACTTGGGTAGTTTGCTATTGCTTTACATAGTTTTGGGATAATCATTTATTACATCTATGTTCCAATTCTTTTGTTATTCTATTTATGTTCATGTTAAGATCATTAATGTTAATTGGAACATAGAGCTTAACTTGAGAAACACGTGCCACCACAAGGGTTTAATGGGACACCATTGGCTGACTAATTAGGAAAGCTAGTGGAAGACTACCTTACCCGAAAGGGGCAAGGACAGTAGGGGAGTTGCATGCAAGGAGGTTCTCGGGTTGATTTAGCTGCGATGACGGTCAGACGGGGGATTTGAGAGCACCTAGAGGGGGGGTGAATAGGTGATCCTGTAAAACTTCAAAACTTAAGCCACAAAACTTGGTTAAGTGTTAGCACAGATAATGCTAAGTGGCTAGAGAGGAGTCTCAACAAAACACAATAACCACAGAAGATCAATCACAGAGATGGCACAGTGGTTTATCCCGTGGTTCGGCCAAGACCAACGCTTGCATACTCCACGTTATGGCGTCCCAACGGACGAGGGTTGCAATCAACCCCTCTCAAGCGGTCCAAAGACCCACTTGAATACCACGGTGTTTTGCTTTCTTTTCTTTATCCCGTTTGCAAGGAATCTCCACAAATTGGAGTCTCTTGCCCTTACAAGTATATGATCACAAAGAAGCACAGAGTAAGGGAGGGAAGCAACACACACAAATCCACAGCAAAATGCGCACACACACGGCCAAGAATCGAGCTCAAAAGACTATCTCAAAGTTCTCACTAGAACGGAGCTCGAATCACTGAGAATGACAAACGAATGCGCAAAGACTGAGTGTGGATGATCAAGAATGCTCTAAGGTTGCTTGGTTATCTCCTCCATGCGCCTAGGGGTCCCTTTTATAGCCCCAAGGCAGCTAGGAGCCGTTGAGAGCAAATCTGGAAGGCCATCCTTGCCTTCTGTCGTCGGGTGCACCGGACAGTCCGGTGCACACCGGACACTGTCCGGTGCACACCGGACACTGTCCGGTGACCGATTTCCTTCCTTAAATAGCGAAGCCGACCGTTGGCAGCCTGAGAGCCGTTGGCGCACCGGACATGTCCGGTGCACACCGGACAGTCCGGTGCCGTCTTCTAGCCGTTGGCTCGGCCACGTGTCCCGCGCAGATTGCGCGGCCGACCGTTGGCCCGGCCGACCGTTGGCCCGGCCGACCGTTGGCTCACCGGACAGTCCGGTGCACACCGGACAGTCCGGTGAATTTTAGCCGTACGCCGTCGGCGAATTCCCGAGAGCGGCTACTTCACGCCGAGCCAGCCTGGCGCACCGGACACTGTCCGGTGCACCACCGGACAGTCCGATGTGCCAGACTGAGCTGAGTCTTGGCTGCACTTAGCCAAGTCTTTTTCTCCTCTTTTCTTTTCTTCTTCTATCTGTTTCTAACACTTAGACAAGTATATTAGTACACAAAACCAATGTACTAAGGCTTAGAAACATACCTTTACTTCATGATTTGCACTTTGTTCATCCATGGACATAAATTCACATTTAAGCACTTGTGTTGGCACTCAATCACCAAAATACTTAGAAATGGCCCAAGGGCACATTTCCCTTTCAATCTCCCCCTTTTTGGTGATTTATGCCAACACAACATAAAGCAACTAGAACAAGTGCAAACTCACTTCAAATAAAACTTAAATTTATTTTGATTCAATTTTGGCATATATGGATCATCCTTTGCCACCACTTGGTTTGTTTTTGCAAATCAAACTCAAATCTCTATCTCTAAGTCAAACACACATGTTGAAGCATAAAGAGAGTCATTCCAAAAGAGATTGATCAAAGATTTCAAAAACTCCCCCTTTTCCCATAATTACTACTTCTCCCCACAAGAAGCCAACTTTTGACAAAAGAGACAATAAAAGAGTTTTGACAAACCAAAAGCTCTATTCTACTATTTTCAAAATCTCTCAAGTGGTAGCTGATCCATTTATCGCTTTGGCCTTTATTTTCTCCCCCTTTGGCATCAAGCACCAAAACGGGATCAATCTTGGCCCCTATAACCCCATTGCCTCACCAAAATCTTCAATTAAGAGCAAATGGCAATAAGAGTTCATGAGATGAACTTGGAATAAGTTACCCTCTCATCGGAGTGCAGTGGAAGTCTTTCATGGTCCAAGTCCACCTTTTCCCTTTCAATTCTCCTTTGAGACTAAAACAAGCAAACTCAAGCATATGGTTAGTCTCAAAGGGTCAAGTTGTAACACATCTCCCCCTAAAACTGTGCATCATTTTGCCACGGACTTGTGAGGTCCAGGGAGTGTTTGTACAACTTGAGCACCATACTTAACAACAAAATGCAAAAAGGAACATGATCAAAAGCATAAATACATATATGCTACATTTCAATCCAAGTTCCGCGAATCTAAGACATTTAGCTCACTACGCAACCTGCAAAAGGTCTTCTCATCTAGAGGCTTGGTAAAGATATCGGCTAGCTGGTTCTCGGTGCTAACATGAAACACTTCGATATCTCCCTTTTGCTGGTTCTCGGTGCAAAAGGTCTTCTCAAGTCAACGTGCTTTGTGCGGCTGTGCTCAACAGGATTTTCTGCTATTCGGATAGCACTCTCATTATCACATAGGAGTGGGACTTTGCTCAGATTGTAGCCAAAGTCCCTGAGGGTTTGCCTCAGCCAAAGTAGTTGCGCGCAACACTGTCCTGCTGCAACATACTCGGCCTCAGCGGTGGATAGGGCAACGGATGTTTGTTTCTTAGAGTTCCATGACACCAGGGACCTTCCTAAGAATTGGCACGTGAAAGGGAATTAGGCTTACACCTAGTTCCTAAATAATTTTGGTGGTTGAATTGCCCAACACAAATATTGGACTAACTAGTTTGCTCTAGTGCATAAGTTATACAGGTGCAAAAGGTTCACACTTAGCCAATAAAAAGATCAAGTTTTGGATTCAACAAAGGAGCAAAGAGGCAACCGAAGGCACCTCTGGCTGGAGGCACCGGACTGTCCGGTGTACACCGGACAGTGTCCGGTGCGCGCAGAGGACTCCAACTCAAACTCTTCGCCCTCGGGATTTCTCGGAAGCCGGCGCACTATAATTCACCGGACATGTCCGGTGCTCCAAGGAAGCGCGGTCTCCGGAACTCGCCAGCCTCGGGTTCGCGCGGCAGCCGCTCCGCTAAAATTCACCGGACTGTCCGGTGTGCACCGGACTGTCCGGTGTACCAGCGGGGCAACGGCTCTTTTCGGCGCCAACGGCTCCCTGCGGTGCATTTAATGCGCGCGCAGCGCGCGCAGACGTCAGACGTGCCCATACCGGTGCACCGGACACTGAACAGTGCATGTCCGGTGTGCACCGGACACCTAGGAGGGCCCAGAAGTCAGAATCTCCAACGGTCAGAATCCAACGGCATTGATGACGTGGCAGGGGCACCGGACTGTCCGGTGTGCACCGGACTGTCCGGTGCGCCATCGAACAGACGCCTCCAGCCAACGGTCAAGTTTGGTGGTTGGGGCTATAAATACCCCAACCACCCCACCATTCATTGCATCCAAGTTTTCCAACTTCCAACCACTTACAAGAGCTAGGCATTCAATTCTAGACACACCAAAAGAGATCAAATCCTCTCCAATTCCACTTAAGCCTTTAGTGATTAGCGAGAGAGATTTGCCGTGTTCTTTTGAGCTCTTGCGCTTGGATCGCTTTCTTTCTTTCTCACTTGTTCTTGAGATCAAAACTCAATTGTAACCAAGGCGAGAGGCACCAATTGTGTGGTGGCCCTTGCGGGGAAGTTTTGTTCCCGTTTGATTGAGAAGAAGAAAAGCTCACTCGGTCCGAGGGACCGTTTGAGAGAGGGAAGGGTTGAAAGAGACCCGGCCTTTGTGGCCTCCTCAACGGGGAGTAGGTTTGCGAGAACCGAACCTCGGTAAAACAAATCCACGCGTCACACTCTTCATTTGCTTGCGATTTGTTTTGTGCCCTCTCTCGCGGACTTGTTTATATTTCTAACGCTAACTCGGCTTGTAGTTGTGTTTATTTTTGAGATTTTCAGTTTCGCCCTATTCACCCCCCCCCCCCGCTAGGCGACTTTCAATTGGTATCAAAGCCCGGTGCTTCATTAGAGCCTAACCGCTCGAAGTGATGTCGGGAGATCACACCAAGAGGGAGATGGAGACCGGCGATAACAAGCCCACTACAAGCCAAGGGAGCACTTCATCGGAAGAGTCCCGCACCAAGAGAAGGGAGAAGAAGAAGAACTCCTCCAAGCGGAAGGAGAAAAGATCTTCCTCTTCTCACCACAAGGAGAAGAAGGAAAAATCTTCTTCTCACAAGCCGCATCGGAGTGGGGACAAGCACAAGAGGATGAGGAAAGTGGTCTACTACGAGACCGACACTTCATCGACATCTACCTCCGGCTCCGACGCGGCATCCGTCACTTCTAAACGCCAAGAGCGTAAGAAGTATAGTAAGATTCCCCTACGCTACCCTCGCATTCCTAAACATACACCTTTACTTTCCGTCCCATTAGGCAAACCACCAACTTTTAATGGTGAAGATTATGCTATGTGGAGTAATTTAATGCGATTTCATCTAACCTCTCTCCACAAAAGTATATGGGATGTTGTTGAGTATGGTGTACATGTACCATCTGTAGGGGATGAGGACTATGACACGGACGAAGTGGCCCAAATCGAGCACTTCAACTCTCAAGCCGCAACCATTCTCCTTGCCTATCTAAGCAAGGAGGAATACAACAAAGTGCAAGGGTTGAAGAATGCAAAGGAGATTTGGGACCTACTCAAGACGGCGCACGAGGGTGATGAACTCACAAAGATCACCAAGCGGGAAACGATCAAGGGGGAGCTCGGTCGCTTCCGTCTTCGCCAAGGGGAGGAGCCACAAGATATGTACAACCGGCTCAAGACCTTGGTAAACCAAGTGCGCAACCTTGGGAGCGCAAAATGGGATGACCACGAAGTGGTTAAGGTTATTCTAAGAGCTCTTATTTTCCTTAACCCCACTCAAGTACAATTAATTCGCGGTAATCCTAGATATCCACTAATGACCCCCGAGGAAGTTATCGGGAATTTTGTAAGCTTTGAATGCATGATTAAGGGCTCAAAGAAGATCAACGAGCTTGATGAGCCTTCCACATCCGAGGCGCAACCGGTGGCCTTCAAGGCAACGGAGGAGAAGAAGGAGGAGTCTACACCAAGTAGACAACCAATTGACGCCTCCAAGCTCGACAACGAGGAGATGGCCCTAATCATCAAAAGCTTTCGGCAAATCCTCAAGCAACGGAAGGGGAAGGATTACAAATCCCGTTCCAAGAAGGTTTGCTACAAGTGTGGTAAGCCCGGTCATTTTATTGCAAAATGTCCTATGTCTAGTGACAGTGACAGGGGCGACGACAAGAAGGGAAAGAGGAGAGAAAAGAAGAAGTACTACAAGAAGAAGGGCGGCGATGCCCATGTTTGTCGGGAGTGGGACTCCGACGAAAGCTCAAGCGACTCCTCCGACGACGAGGACGCCGCCAACATCGCCGTCACCAAGGGCCTCCTCTTCCCAAACGTCGGCCACAAGTGTCTCATGGCCAAGGATGGCAAAAAGAAGGTAAAATCAAGGTCCTCCACTAAATATGAAACATCTAGTGATGAGGATGATGATAAAAATGAGGAGGATAACTTGCGCATTCTTTTTGCTAACCTCAACATGCAACAAAAAGAAAAATTAAATGAGTTGATTAGTGCTATACATGAGAAGGATGATCTCTTGGATTCTCAAGAGGACTTCCTTATTAAAGAAAATAAGAAGCATGTTAAGGTTAAAAATGCTTATGCTCTAGAAATAGAAAAATGTGAAAAATTGTCTAGTGAGCTAAGCACTTGCCATGAGACTATAGACAACCTTAGAAATGAAAATGCTAATTTGTTAACTAAGGTTGATTCTCATATTTGCAATGTTTCAATTCCAAATCCTAGAAATGATAGTGATGATTTGCTTGCTAGGATTGAAGAATTGAACATTTCTCTTGCTAGCCTTAGAAATGAGAATGAGAAATTAATTGCTAAGGCTAAAGATTTTGATGTTTGCAATGCTACTATTTCAGACCTTAGAACTAAAAATGGTTTGTTGCATGCTAAGGTCATTGAATTAAAATCTTGCAAACCTTCTACATCTGCTGAGCATATTTCCATTTGTACTAGATGTAGAGATATTAATGTTGATGCTATCCATGATCACCTAGCCTTAATTAAAAAACAAAATGATCACATAGCACAACTTAATGCTAAGATCAGTGAGCATGACTTAGAAAATGAAAAATTTAAATTTGCTAGAAGCATGCTCTATAATGGGAGACGCCCTGGCATTAAGGACGGCATTGGCTTCCAAAAGGGAGACAATGTTAAAATTAATGCCCCTCCAAAGAACTTGTCTAACTTTGTTAAGGGCAAGGCTCCCATGCCTCAGGATAACGAGGGTTACATTTTATACCCTGCCGGCTATCCTGAGAGCAAAATTAGGAAAATTCATTCTAGGAAGTCTCACTCTGGCCCTAACCATGCTTTTATGTATAAGGGTGAGACATCTAGTTCTAGGCAACCAACCCGTGCTAAGTTGCCTAGAAAGAAAAATTCTAATGCATCAAATGATCTTGCCATTTCATTCAAAACTTTTGATGCATCATATGTTTTAACTAACAAATCCGGCAAAGTTGTTGCCAAAATTATAGGGGGCAAACACAAGGGCTCCAAGACTTGTGTTTGGGTACCCAAGGTTCTTGTTTCTAATGCTAAAGGACCCAAAACCGTTTGGGTACCTAAAATCAAGAACTAAAATTGTTTTGTAGGTTTATGCATCCGGGGGCTCAAGTTGGATACTCGATAGCGGGTGCACAAACCACATGACAGGGGAGAAAAAGATGTTCTCCTCATATGAGAAAAACCAAGATCCCCAACGAGCTATCACATTCGGGGATGGAAATCAAGGTTTGGTCAAAGGATTGGGTAAAATTGCTATATCACCTGACCATACTATTTCCAATGTTTTTCTTGTAGATTCCTTAGATTACAATTTGCTTTCCGTATCCCAATTATGTCAAATGGGCTACAATTGTCTTTTTACTGATATTGGTGTTACTGTCTTTAGAAGAAGTGATGATTCAATAGCATTTAAGGGAGTGTTAGAGGGTCAGCTATACCTGGTTGATTTTGATAGAGCTGAACTCGACACTTGCTTGATTGCTAAGACTAACTTGGGTTGGCTCTGGCACCGCCGACTAGCCCATGTTGGAATGAAGAATCTTCACAAGCTTCTAAAGGGAGAACACATTTTAGGACTAACCAATGTTCATTTTGAGAAAGACAGGATTTGTAGCGCATGCCAAGCCGGGAAGCAAGTTGGCATCCATCATCCACACAAAAACGTCAAGACTACCGACAGGCCACTGGAGCTCCTACACATGGATTTATTTGGCCCGATCGCTTACATAAGCATCGGCGGTAGTAAGTATTGTCTTGTAATTGTGGATGATTTTTCTCGCTTCACTTGGGTGTTCTTTTTGCAGGAAAAATCACAAACCCAAGAGACCTTAAAAGGATTCTTGAGACGGGCTCAAAATGAGTTCAGCTTAAGGATCAAGAAAATTAGAAGCGACAACGGGACGGAGTTCAAGAACTCTCAAATTGAAGGCTTTCTTGAGGAGGAGGGCATCAAGCATGAGTTCTCTTCTCCCTACACTCCACAACAAAATGGTGTAGTGGAGAGGAAGAATCGAACTTTATTGGACATGGCAAGAACCATGCTTGATGAGTACAAGACACCGGATCGGTTTTGGGCCGAGGCGGTCAACACCGCCTGCTACGCCATCAACCGGTTATATCTTCATCGAATCCTCAAGAAGACATCTTATGAACTCCTAACCGGTAAAAAGCCAAACATTTCATATTTTAGAGTTTTTGGCAGCAAATGCTTTATTCTTGTTAAGAGAGGTAGAAAATCTAAATTTGCTCCTAAAACTGTAGAAGGCTTTTTACTAGGATATGACTCAAACACAAGGGCATATAGAGTCTTTAATAAGTCCTCAGGACTTGTTGAAGTTTCTTGTGACGTCGTGTTTGATGAGACTAACGGCTCTCAAGTGGAGCAAGTTGATCTTGATGAGATAGGTGAAGAACAGGCTCCATGCATAGCGCTAAGGAACATGTCCATTGGGGATGTGTGTCCTAAGGAATCCGAAGAGCCTCCACATGCACAAGATCAACCATCCTCCTCCAAGCAAGCATCTCCACCGACTCAAATTGAGGATGAGGCTCAAGATGTTGAACAAGAAGATCAAGAAGATGAGCCACCTCAAAATGACGGCAACGATCAAGGGGGAGATTCAAATGATGAAGACAAGGAGGATGAACAACCAAGGCCGCCACACCCAAGAGTCCACCAAGCAATACAACGAGATCACCCCGTCGACACCATCCTCGGCGACATTCATAAGGGGGTAACTACTCGATCTCGTGTTGCACACTTTTGTGAACATTACTCTTTTGTTTCCTCTATTGAGCCACATAGGGTAGAGGAAGCACTTCAAGATTCGGATTGGGTGATGGCGATGCAAGAGGAGCTCAACAATTTCACAAGGAATGAGGTATGGCATTTAGTTCCACGTCCTAATCAAAATGTTGTAGGAACCAAGTGGGTCTTCCGCAACAAGCAAGACGAGCATGGTGTGGTGACAAGGAACAAAGCTCGACTCGTGGCCAAGGGCTATTCACAAGTCGAAGGTTTGGATTTTGGTGAAACCTATGCACCCGTAGCTAGGCTTGAGTCAATTCGCATATTATTGGCCTATGCTACTTACCATGGCTTCAAGCTTTATCAAATGGACGTGAAGAGTGCCTTCCTCAATGGACCAATCAAGGAGGAGGTCTATGTTGAGCAACCTCCCGGCTTTGAATATAGTGAGTACCCTAACCATGTTTATAGGCTCTCTAAGTCGCTTTATGGGCTCAAGCAAGCCCCAAGAGCATGGTATGAATGCCTTAGAGATTTCCTTATTGCAAATGGCTTCAAAGTCGGCAAAGCCGATCCTACTTTGTTCACTAAAACTCTTGACAATGATTTGTTTGTATGCCAAATTTATGTTGATGATATCATATTTGGGTCTACTAACAAATCTACATGTGAAGAATTTAGTAGGATCATGACACAGAAATTCGAGATGTCTATGATGGGGGAGTTGAAGTATTTTCTAGGATTCCAAGTCAAGCAACTCCAAGAGGGCACCTTCATTAGCCAAACCAAGTATACTCAAGACATCCTAAGTAAGTTTGGAATGAAGGATGCCAAGCCCATCAAGACACCCATGGGAACAAATGGGCATCTCGACCTCGACACGGGAGGTAAGTCCGTGGATCAAAAGGTATACCGGTCGATGATTGGTTCATTGCTTTATTTATGTGCATCTCGACCGGACATTATGCTTTCTGTTTGCATGTGTGCAAGATTCCAAGCCGACCCTAAGGAATCACACCTTACGGCCGTAAAACGAATCTTGAGATATTTGGCTTATACTCCTAAGTTTGGGCTTTGGTACCCTCGGGGATCCACTTTTGATTTGATTGGTTATTCGGATGCCGATTGGGCGGGGTGTAAGATCAATAGAAAGAGCACATCGGGGACTTGCCAGTTCTTGGGAAGATCCTTGGTGTCATGGGCTTCAAAGAAGCAAAATTCGGTCGCTCTTTCTACCGCCGAAGCTGAGTACATTGCCGCAGGCCATTGTTGCGCGCAATTGCTTTGGATGAGGCAAACCCTACGGGACTACGGTTACAAATTAACCAAAGTACCTTTGCTATGTGACAATGAGAGTGCAATCAAAATGGCCGACAATCCTGTCGAGCATAGCCGCACTAAGCACATAGCCATTCGGTATCATTTTCTTCGGGATCACCAACAAAAGGGGGATATCGAGATTTCTTACATCAACACTAAAGATCAATTAGCCGATATCTTTACCAAGCCGCTTGATGAACAATCTTTTACCAGACTTAGGCATGAGCTTAATATTCTTGATTCTAGGAATTTCTTTTGCTAAACTTGCACACATAGTTCATAAGTATACCTTTGATCATATCTCTTTTATATGCTATGACTAATGTGTTTTCAAGTGTATTTCAAACCAAGTCATAGGTATATTGAAAGGGAATTGGAGTCTTCGGCGAAGACAAGGCTTCCACTCCACTCTACTACTCATCCTTCGCCGTCGCTCCGCATCACTCTCCAACTTTGGTATAATCTTCACTCATTCATTTTATGACCAAAGGGGGAGAAAGTACTTCATTGGGCTCTAATGACTCCGTTTTTGGCGATTCATGCCAAAGGGGGAGAAAATATGAGCCCAAAGCAAAAGGACCGCACCACCACCTAAGTTTTAAAATTTTGGAGATTTTCACATTGGTCAATTTCAAAATTGGAATCTTATTATGTTCTAAAGGGGGAGGAAGTAGTATTTCCAAAATGTTAAATCAAAACCCTCTTGAACACTAAGAGGAGAATCTCATTTAGGGGGAGTTTTGTTTAGTCAAAGGAAAAGCATTTGGAACAAAGGAAGAAACTTTCAAAACTTGAAAATGCTTCTCAAAATCTTATTCATTTACCTTTGACTATCTTGCAAAAGGACTTTGAAAACGAATTTACAAAAGAATTTGCAAAAACAAAACTTTTGGTGCAAATATGGTCCAATATGTCAAAAACAAAGAAAACAATCCATGCGCATCATGTAAGCATTTTTATTGGCTCAATTCCAAGCAACCTTTGCACTTACATTATGCAAACTAGTTCAATTATGCACTTCTATATTTGCTTTGGTTTGTGTTGGCATCAATCACCAAAAAGGGGGAGATTGAAAGGGAATTAGGCTTACACCTAGTTCCTAAATAATTTTGGTGGTTGAATTGCCCAACACAAATATTGGACTAACTAGTTTGCTCTAGTGCATAAGTTATACAGGTGCAAAAGGTTCACACTTAGCCAATAAAAAGATCAAGTTTTGGATTCAACAAAGGAGCAAAGAGGCAACCGAAGGCACCTCTGGCTGGAGGCACCGGACTGTCCGGTGTACACCGGACAGTGTCCGGTGCGCGCAGAGGACTCCAACTCAAACTCTTCGCCCTCGGGATTTCTCGGAAGCCGGCGCACTATAATTCACCGGACTGTCCGGTGTGCACCGGACATGTCCGGTGCTCCAAGGAAGCGCGGTCTCCGGAACTCGCCAGCCTCGGGTTCGCGCGGCAGCCGCTCCGCTAAAATTCACTGGACTGTCCGGTGTGCACCGGACTGTCCGGTGTACCAGCGGGGCAACGACTCTTTTCGGCGCCAACGGCTCCCTGCGGTGCATTTAATGCGCGCGCAGCGCGCGCAGACGTCAGACGTGCCCATACCGGTGCACCGGACACTGAACAGTGCATGTCCGGTGTGCACCGGACACCCAGGAGGGCCCAGAAGTCAGAAGCTCCAACGGTCAGAATCCAACGACATTGATGACGTGGCAGGGGCACCGGACTGTCCGGTGTGCACCGGACTGTCCGGTGCGCCATCGAACAGACGCCTCCAGCCAACGGTCAAGTTTGGTGGTTGGGGCTATAAATACCCCAACCACCCCACCATTCATTGCATCCAAGTTTTCCAACTTCCAACCACTTACAAGAGCTAGGCATTCAATTCTAGACACACCAAAAGAGATCAAATCCTCTCCAATTCCACTTAAGCCTTTAGTGATTAGCGAGAGAGATTTGCCGTGTTCTTTTGAGCTCTTGCGCTTGGATCGCTTTCTTTCTTTCTCACTTGTTCTTGAGATCAAAACTCAATTGTAACCAAGGCGAGAGGCACCAATTGTGTGGTGGCCCTTGCGGGGAAGTTTTGTTCCCATTTGATTGAGAAGAAGAAAAGCTCACTCGGTCCGAGGGACCGTTTGAGAGAGGGAAGGGTTGAAAGAGACCCGGCCTTTGTGGCCTCCTCAACGGGGAGTAGGTTTGCGAGAACCGAACCTCGGTAAAACAAATCCACGCGTCACACTCTTCATTTGCTTGCGATTTGTTTTGTGCCCTCTCTCGCGGACTTGTTTATATTTCTAACGCTAACTCGGCTTGTAGTTGTGTTTATTTTTGAGATTTTCAGTTTCGCCCTATTCACCCCCCCCTCTAGGCGACTTTCAGCACGTCCCCGATGTACTCTTCCTATCGATCTTACATCCAGCATAGTCGGAATCTGAGTACCCAATCAAGTCAAAGTTAGACCCCTTTGGATACCAGATCCCGAAGCAAGGCGTAGCGACTAAATATCGAAGAATTTGCTTCACAGCCACTAAGTGACACTCCTTCGGATCAGATTGAAATCTAGCACACATGCATACGCTAAGCATAATATCCGGTCTACTAGCACATAAATAAAGCAAAGAACCTATCATGGACCGGTATGCTTTTTGATCAACGGACTTACCTCCTTTGTTGAGGTCGGTGTGTCCGTAGGTTCCCATCGGCGTCTTTGCGGGCTTGGCGTCCTTCATCCCAAACCTCTTTAGCAAATCTTGTGTGTACTTCGTTTGGGAGATGAAAGTGCCATCCTTGAGTTGCTTCACTTGGAACCCAAGGAAGCAGTTCAACTCGCCCATCATCGACATCTCGAATTTCTGCGTCATCACCCTGCTAAACTTTCCTCCTATGCTTAGATAGGCGACGGGTCCGAAGAGGTCCATATGCAGCAGCTCCAGAGGTCTTGACGTGGTCATCACATTCTTGCTGTGATGTGCTCCTCCTACTTGTTTACCTGCTTGACAAGCTGCACAAGGTCTATCTTTTTCGAAATAAACATTGGTTAGACCTATCACGTGTTCTCCCTTTAGAAGCTTGTGGAGGTTCTTCATCCCCACATGTGCTAAGCGGCGATGCCACAGCCAGCCCATGCAAGTCTTAGCCATTAAGCATGCATCTAGATCGGCCTCTTCTTTTGCAAAATCAACTAAGTAAAGCTTGTCGTCTACTACACCCTTAAAGGCTAGTGAACCATCACTTCTTCTAATGACAGACACATCTATATTTGTAAAAAGACAATTATATCCCATATTGCATAGTTGACTAACAGATAGCAAATTGTAACCAAGAGACTCAACTAAAAACACATTGGAGATTGAGTGCTCATTAGAAATTGCAATTTTACCTAACCCTTTTACCTTGCCTTGATTCCCATCACCGAATATAATTGAATCTTGGGAATCCTTATTTTTGACGTAGGAGGTGAACATCTTCTTCTCCCCCGTCATATGGTTTGTGCATCCGCTGTCGATAATCCAGCTTGAACCCCCGGATGCATAAACCTGCAAGGCAAATTTAGGCTTGGGTCTTAGGTACCCAACTCATGTTGGGTCCTACAAGGTTAGTGCAAATATCCTTAGGGACCCAAATGCAAGTTTTGTCTCCCTTGCATTTTGCCCCTAACTTCCTAGCAACTATTTTCCTATCCTTTCTACAAATAGCAAAGGAAGCATTTAAAGCACAATAAATTGTAGAAGGTTCATTCACTACTTTCCTAGGAGCATGAATAATATTCTTTCTAGGCACATGATGAATATCATTTCTCCTAGACATATTTCTACCATGCATATAGGAAGAACTAGAAGCAAACATGGCATGAGAGTCAAAATCATCATAAGCATTATAACTCCTATAAGCATTTCTAGTTTGTCTCCTATCATGGTACAAGAAGGCATGGTTCTTTTTAGCACTACTAGCCATAGGGACCTTCCCTTTCTCCTTGACGAAGATGGGAGCCTTATGGCTTGTTAAGTTCTTGGCTTCCCTCTTGAAGCCAAGCCCATCCTTAATTGAGGGATGTCTTCCAATTGTGTATGCATCCCTTGCAAATTTTAACTTATCAAATTTACTTTTGCTAGTCTTAAGTTGGGCATTAAGACTAGCCAATTCATCATTTAGTTTGGAAATTGAAACTAAGTGTTCACAACAAGCATTAATATCAACATCCTTACACCTAGTGCAAATTTCAACATGTTCAACACAAGAGTTAGATTTATTTGCTACTTCTAGTTTCGCATTTAAATCATTAATTTCACCTTTTAAAGAAGAAATGGTTTCATTACAAGTAGAAAGTTCACAAGAAAGCATTCCATTTCTTTTAACTTCTAGAGCAAGTGAATTTTGTGCACTAACAAATTTATCATGCTCTTCATATAAAAGATCTTCTTGTTTCTCTAAGATTCTATCCTTTTCATTCAAGGCATCAATCAATTCATTAATCTTAGCTATCTTAGTTCTATCCAATCCCTTGAATAAACTAGAGTAATCTATTTCATCCTCACTAGACTCATCATCACTAGAAGAATCATAAGTATTAGCATTACTAGTGATTACCTTCTTCTCCCTTGCCATGAGGCAAGTGTGATGCTCGTTTGGGAAGAGGGCCGATTTGTTGAAGGCAGTGGCGGCGAGTCCTTCGTCGTCGGAGTCGGACGAAGAGCAATCCGAATCCCACTCCTTTCCAAGGTGTGCTTCGCCTTTGGCCTTCTTGTAAACCTTCTTGTTCTCCCTCTTCCCATTCTTCCCTTGCTCCTGGTCACTATCATTTTCGGGACAGTTAGCAATAAAATGACCAACCTTGCAACATTTGAAGCATGAGCGCTTCCCCTTTGTCTTGGTCTTCCTTGGTTGCCCCTTGCGACCATTTAGTGCCGTCTTGAATCTCTTGATGATGAGAGCCATCTCTTCATCATTGAGTCTGGCCGCCTCAACTTGCGCCACCTTGCTGGGTAGCGACTCCTTGCTCCTTGTTACCTTGAGAGCAATGGGTTGAGGCTCGTGAATTGGACCGTTCAATGCGTCGTCGACGTATCTCGCCTCCTTGATCATCATCCGACCGCTTACGAATTTTCTGAGTACCTCCTCGGGCGTCATTATCGTGTACCTGGGATTCTCACGAATATTGTTCACGAGATGAGGATCAAGAACGGTAAAGGACCTTAGCATTAGGCGGACGACGTCGTGGTCCTTCCATCGCGTGCTTCCGTAGCTCCTTATTTTGTTGATGAGGGTCTTGAGCCGGTTGTACGTTTGGGTTGGCTCCTCTCCCCTTATCATGGCGAATCGTCCAAGCTCGCCCTCCACCAACTCCATTTTGGTGAGCATGGTGATGTCATTCCCCTCGTGAGAGATCTTGAGGGTGTCCCATATTTGCTTGGCATTGTCCAAGTCGCTCACCTTGTTGTACTCTTCCCTGCACAAGGACGCTAAGAGAACAGTAGTAGCTTGTGCATTTCTATGGATTTGTTCATTTATGAGCATAGAGTTATCCGAGCTATCAAACTTCATTCCATTCTCTACAATCTCCCAAATGCTTGGATGGAGAGAGAATAAGTGACTACGCATTTTGTGACTCCAAAATCCGTAGTCCTCCCCATCGAAGTGTGGAGGTTTGCCAAGAGGAATGGAAAGCAAATGCGAATTCGAACTATGTTGAATACGAGAATAATCAAATGAAACGTTCGAATTGACCGTCTTTTTGTAGTCGTTGTCGTCGTCCTTTTGGGAAGAAGTAGACTCATCACTATCGTCGTAGTATATGATCTCCTTGATGCGCTTTGTCTTCTTCTTCTTCCCTTCCTTCCGCTTGTAGCCCGAGCCAGAGTCAGTGGGCTTGTCATCTTTTGGCTCGTTGACGAAAGACTCCTTTTCGTTGTTGACCACCATCCCCTTTCCCTTAGGATCCATCTCTTCGGGCGATTAGTCCCTTCTTGAAGAGAACGGCTCTGATACCAATTGAGAGCACCTAGAGGGGGGGGGGTGAATAGGTGATCCTGTAAAACTTCAAAACTTAAGCCACAAAACTTGGTTAAGTGTTAGCACAGATAATGCTAAGTGGCTAGAGAGGAGTCTCAACAAAACACAATAACCACAGAAGATCAATCACAGAGATGGCACAGTGGTTTATCCCGTGGTTCGGCCAAGACCAACGCTTGCATACTCCACGTTGTGGCGTCCCAACGGACGAGGGTTGCAATCAACCCCTCTCAAGCGGTCCAAAGACCCACTTGAATACCACGGTGTTTTGCTTTCTTTTCTTTATCCCGTTTGCAAGGAATCTCCACAAATTGGAGTCTCTTGCCCTTACAAGTATATGATCACAAAGAAGCACAGAGTAAGGGAGGGAAGCAACACACACAAATCCACAGCAAAATGCGCACACACACAGCCAAGAATCGAGCTCAAAAGACTATCTCAAAGTTCTCACTAGAACGGAGCTCGAATCACTGAGAATGACAAACGAATGCGCAAAAACTGAGTGTGGATGATCAAGAATGCTCTAAGGTTGCTTGGTTATCTCCTCCATGCGCCTAGGGGTCCCTTTTATAGCCCCAAGGCAGCTAGGAGCCGTTGAGAGCAAATCTGGAAGGCCATCCTTGCCTTCTGTCGTCGGGTGCACCGGACAGTCCGGTGCACACCGGACACTGTCCGGTGACCGATTTCCTTCCTTAAATAGCGAAGCCGACCGTTGGCAGCCTGAGAGCCGTTGGCGCACCGGACATGTCCGGTGCACACCGGACAGTCCGGTGCCGTCTTCTAGCCGTTGGCTCGGCCACGTGTCCCGCGCAGATTGCGCGGCCGACCGTTGGCCCGGCCGACCGTTGGCTCACCGGACAGTCCGGTGCACACCGGACAGTCCGGTGAATTTTAGCCGTACGCCGTCGGCGAATTCCTGAGAGCGGCTACTTCACGCCGAGCCAGCCTGGCGCACCGGACACTGTCCGGTGCACCACCGGACAGTCCGGTGTGCCAGACTGAGCTGAGTCTTGGCTGCACTTAGCCAAGTCTTTTTCTCCTCTTTTCTTTTCTTCTTCTATCTGTTTGTAACACTTAGACAAGTATATTAGTACACAAAACCAATGTACTAAGGCTTAGAAACATACCTTTACTTCATGATTTACACTTTGTTCATCCATGGACATAAATTCACATTTAAGCACTTGTGTTGGCACTCAATCACCAAAATATTAGAAATGGCCCAAGGGCACATTTCCCTTTCAATCTCCCCCTTTTTGGTGGTTTATGCCAACACAACATAAAGCAACTAGAACAAGTGCAAACTCACTTCAAATAAAACTTAAATTTATTTTGATTCAATTTTGGCTTATATGGATCATCCTTTGCCACCACTTGGTTTGTTTTTGCAAATCAAACTCAAATCTCTATCTCTAAGTCAAACACACATGTTGAAGCATAAAGAGAGTCATTCCAAAAGAGATTGATCAAAGATTTCAAAAACTCCCCCTTTTTCCCATAATTACTACTTCTCCCCACAAGAAGCCAACTTTTGACAAAAGAGACAATAAAAGAGTTTTGACAAACCAAAAGCTCTATTCTACTATTTTCAAAATCTCTCAAGTGGTAGCTGATCCATTTATCGCTTTGGCCTTTATTTTCTCCCCCTTTGGCATCAAGCACCAAAACGGGATCAATCTTGGCCCTATAACCCCATACTAGCCGAGCTCACGGTCATGAGCAGCTCAGGACTCTCTGATGTTTAAATTATGGAACTTAAATTCAATTTTGTCATTTGCATTGCATGGGTTTATTATTAATTTTGTTCTATTACTTTATTTAAGGTTTGGTATTTAGGGCCCGTTTGGCACAGCTCCAGCTCCTGATTCTAAGCGAGGATCTGGAGGAGTCGTGCCAAACGGTTATTTTTTCAAACTGATTCTCGTGTGGAGCCGAAAGATCGGGAGTCGTTTTTGTGAAGAAAGGTGGGATCTAGAAAAACCTGCTCCACCCTCCCTTAAAACAGCTCCTCAACCAACCAAATATGGACCTCCCCTTAAAGTTTGATCGAAATTACCCGCAATTGCCATTGGACAAAAAAAATAACGAGTTGGACAAAAAAATATTTTATATGTTATTGTTTCATATTTTTTTTCGTATATGCATCCTACTTATTGGTTTGTAACAAAGTTGAACTGCAAAAGGTAAAACAGACAATCACCACAGACCACCAACTCTCAGAAGACAAGAATCAGTTTACTTGCCAAACGGTTTTAAAAATGATTCTGATTTTCTAGGAGAATCAGGAGGATTAGCTCCTCACGAGGATCAGGATCTGGAGCTAAAGAAGCAGGAGCTGGAGCTTTGCCAAACGGGCCCTTACTTACACTTAGTAACTGCTAATAAAATTTTGACCAACTACTTAAAAGCAATGCTCAGCTTTAACCCCTGTCATTGATTAGCCTTACACATCACATGAACTCACACCTTTGTGAGTTTATGTCCACTGGTTCCCCACAACTTGTTGAGCTATGATCATGTGTGAGCTCACCCTTGCTGTCTCACACCCTCCACAGGAGAAGAGCAGGTGGTTCAGGAGGAGCCACAAGGCGAGGAGTATGATCTGATCTAGGTGGCGTTTCTCAGTTGACATTGGCGCCGACGATCCTTAGTTCATTTTATATTTATCTTTTATTTTGTAATAAGTCTTCCGCTATGTAATAAATACTCTGATTATTGTGACATTTATCTCTATACACTCTGTTATTATATATGTTATCTTCTTGGCGCATGTATGAGATGCACCTGGCTTTGTTCCTTAAAGCCGGGTGTGACAGACATCATCTTTGTCACCGTCACCGATTATCCTAGACTATTTTCACTCTTGGGGAAGACCAAAAGGAAGACTTGCTGTGTACTTTGCCTTGATGGTACCCGATATGATTACCTTATATATGAGACACAAATGATTATTTGCCAGAGGGTATAAGTAATGACGAACAAGTACTTTCGCAATGAGGACGTGTCGCAACCAACCCAAGTAGTGCAAGAGAGGGGTGTTTGGTGTGGTGAAGCCGTGAGGACATTCAGGTGCTCAGTTTCTGGATCCCCTGCTCATGGCACATAGGGCGTGTTTGGTTCGGCTTTTTTCTGAATAGCTTTTCTAAAAAGCTGGCTGTAGGGAAATGCTGACTGTTGGAAAAAGCTAGTGGTTAGAATTTAGGTGTTTGGTTCGCCAGCTGTGCAGAAAAGCTGTTCGTTAGAATCTAGGTGTTTGGATACACAGATTCTCAGATTGCAGATTCTGTTTGAACAAACTATACACATTAACACCGAACGAACAAAAGGTCATTACATATAATTAGTGGAGTTCATTACAACATAACTACTGTTACATTTACATATTTAACTACGACACTAATGCATTAGCAATTCCATCTCGAAATGCACTCATGTCTAACTCATCAGATGTGTTACTACTACTCTCACCTACAGATACATCATGACCAAGGCTATTAGGTCCTAGTTGATCAAAATCTCTATCGTGTAGAGCACTATCTCTAATGAAGTTATGCAATGTCATACATGCAATAATTATCTTCGATTGTTTCTTAAGTGAAAATGAAGGGAGACTTAACAGAATTCTCCACTTCATTTTAAGCACACCAAAAGATCACTCTATAACATTGCGTAGCGACGAGTGTGCATAGTTGAATACTTCTTTGCTCCCAATAGGTTGCCTCGCATTTTGTCATTCTAAAATGTGGTACTTCTGACCCTTATAAGGTGCAAGGTACCCCTTTCTATTTGGATAACCTGAATCCACAAGATAGTATTTACCTGCACAAACAAAAATATAAAGTTCAATACTTAAGACATAAATGAATATCGTATGATACAAAAGTACAACATACTTATTTACCTTCTGGTGGATGGGGGAACCTGTCCGCATAAGTTATCAAAGTATCTTGTAATACTCTAGTGTCATGTACTGAACCTGGCCAACCTGTGACAACAAATGTGAACATCATATCGAAGTCACAAACGGCCATTACATTCTGTGATGCGTAACCGTGCCGACCAATATATTTGGCTTGCTCCGAGGCCGGGACAGACGCTGAAAAGTGAGTACCATCAATTGCTCCTAAGCAATCCTTGAAGTGGGGCCAAAATCTCCCCTCTCGCAAACGAGGATGAATCTCTATGAAATTTGGGTCTTTGGGCTTGATTACGTCAGATGACATCTTATATAGTGCATTAAGTACTTCACTATACTTGCGACTAATAGTTTCCAACGAGTGACCAAACTTATTCCTTATCTGCCTAAATGTTTGTGGACCCCCACATGCCCACAAGAAAATACCTAGAGCTTCCATAGTATTGACACCACGGCTTGGAAGCAGACCATAACTTTCCACCAATGTATCATGTAATCTTCTAAAAACAGTACGCCGCATGCGAAACATGTCAAAGCAGTCGTTACTATTCTCCAAAGTTCGCTCAACCCATTGAATCCCTGTTTCAACTAGTGTTCTTCTTGAAACCCCACTGGACGGCCTCCCCCATATTTCTACAGCATATAGGGCAACTAGCAATTGTCCATCCCTGTCATCCATGTCATCAACATATGTGTGTGCATCAGGTTCACACATCTGCATGCAAACACACAAGAGCCACATGCCTCGAATAAGCACAATATATACGACACATTCATGTATCATACCTCAAACAAAGTTCACAGATTAACATTGTTCACAACCATACAACTGTGATTATTGAAATACATGTTCAACTCGAATAATTGGAAAATTGTGCGATGAGGAAAACAAATACTGACAACAAGACTCATAAAAGTGACGACAAGACTCATAATAGTGACAATAGTTCTACACTAAAACATGAACAACAACATAGTTCGGAGCAGCAGACTCTCTGTTGTCAGACGACCACCAACTAACTGGACTTAACATTCATCTCGAAAGCACGACGCAGCCAAGCGTTCCTTCCTTCTTTGGTCTTAAGTGTTGCAAATACATCTCTATACTTTTTCTCCATCAACAAATGAGTGGCAAAGAAATGTAAGTCGCTGCCTTCCGGTGCGCCATCTTCGATCACTTGTTGCAACTGAGCAGCAACCTCAGCACGAACATGGTCTTTCTCAGCTAAGGTGATCGACTTGTTAGTGGTCATGGAACGAGACTCAAAAGCATCCACTAGGCGTTTCATGTATTCTTCCCTCGTATCTTTTTTCTTCCTAGGTTTAGGAGAATCATGCCATACCTTACGCTTCCCAGTCGCATTTGAGCAAGGGTCAGGTGTGCTGTTTTCACCCCACCTAAAGTGGCTTGGACATGATCATCAAATGATGAATTTGCATCCTCGACGCCAGGAACAAGGGTTGTTTCATTTGTGCATACAATGGGGTCCAAACATAACCTTTAGCTCATCCTCATTCTCAAGGGGGGCTGTTTTGAACATAATACACCCTGGCATTGCCTGCAGCAACATGGTATTTCCTACTTTGAGATGGCCATTACTATTGTTAATCTCAAAAATAAAAAAAGTCTACTTACTTCATTTTGCTTAGCCCACCACTCATCTGGAGCACTGATTGAACCAGTATGAGGGTCTCGACCAAGACCTGTAGCCCTTTCATTAAGAGTTTTCCACTGTGTGAACATTCTCTTTAAGGTGTCCCACATATTCTTCATTTGATCCCTGGTGTAAGTGCGACCAGTGCGTTCCTTAAACTTTCTTATGAGGTTAGCATACCCTTCGGCATTTAGAAATTGTTGTGGCCTGTTCCGTGCATTGACCTCTTCTACACAAATTTCTGTGTAAATTTTTGTTGCTCTACTATCCCACTTTGCAATCACTTTGCCAGACTTGTCCATCTAGTGCAAAACAAGTGTAGAGCTTTGAAAATACATAGTGGTCTCGGATTAAGAAGAAAACAAAAACAACACTAATCTGACCATAATAACATAAGATAGTACCATAAGTAGTAAAATTCGGATTTCCTTAATTACACAAAGACAACGTTAATTAAAGAGGTACTGGACACAAAAGGACAGGGAAGACATTGACACGAGCCCATTAACCAAAAGTCTGATCATATCCCTGTTTCACTAAGACCTTACTACAAGCTGAACCAATTTATAACTTAAACCTCATTGTCACTAAAGGAAGGCATCTGATCGGAGTCATATTCAATTCCCCAAAACCTTTCGAAGTGCTCGGCAAAGTCCCAGTCTGGACTAAGGTTGTCTTCACCAGGGGGTGGTGAGGACAACTCTGAGGGTTCGTAGTTGCTCTCAGGCTGGTGGGTTACGTTGTTGACCTTGTCCAAATACTCTTGGAAAACCAGAGAATCTTGCTCCATCATGCAAGCAATGTCCTCCAATGCTACACGAAGTTTGGTAGCGTCAAAGGAGGTCAACCCGCGTCCTGGACGGATTGTTTCCCGAGCTACGGAATAAATCTTGTCCGCAATCTCTTGCATCCTTCCAATTGCCTTGTCAGCTATGGAGTCTGCTGAATCCATCTGATGTGGATTTAGGTGGTTAGTGAACTAGACAAAGGGACAATCTACTAACTTCCATTTATTCACATGAATTGCGTGCTAAGATGGACAAACTTTGGTTGAAGGTACTAACATACAGGTAGTAACTAACACAGTATGAACTCAACCCTGAACATACAAAAGGTTGTGACAAACAAAGTAATAAAGACCCCGAGTAAACCATACAAACTACAGGTAGTAACTAACAAAGTATGAACTAATCCGTCAACAAATAATAGTGACACAACAGATGAATGGTATCCCAATTAAACCGTAAACAAAAATTGGCTCAGCACCTGTTGACAGTAAAGTGCGCAACAAATTGAGTATCACATTACCTTGGTTGCACTGGATCTTGGAACCGAAGACGAAGACCTCCTAGTTGATACGGATATCTGAAGGCGACAATGCACAAAAAATTAGTTTAGTACGTCGATCCATAACAGTAATGATGTATTGAATAAACTGGAGATCAGTCGGCAGTGGTTCAAGCCTAAACAAATAGCAAACGGGGCAGGACGAACCCTAGCAACACGAGAGGGGGCGGCGAGGGTCGGGATTGAGGCGAGGTACACCGTACCTGGGAAGATGACGACGCGACGTGGGGGAGCAGTGGAACCTTTACGACGAAGCAGCGGTGCCGGTGTGGGTGCGGTAACCCTAGCGACAGTAAAGGGTCAACGAATGTCCGAGGTGGCGGCGGTGAATGAGAGGGTCCGGATGGAGGAGAGAGCCCGTACCTGCGAAGACGAAGACGGGGAGAGAGGTTCCTTCGCGACGGGGCTGCGGCGCCGACGTGGGTGCACGAACCCTAGAAAAGACGGGAATGAGACGCGGCGTAGGGGAACAGACGGTTGGGTTGGAGGAGTTCGCGGATGGAGGTCGGCCGTACCTGCGAAGACGACGGCGGCGGCGCGTTGGGTGCGCGGCGGCGACGCGTGCTTGGACGAGTACCCTAGCGAAGTGGACAGACTTCTATCCGAAGCCAAGTGAAGGCCGCTTCCAGCGGACCGTGCGAGGGGGCTTCTTACCAAAGCGCGTCTGGCAGAAGCCGCGCCAAAATATGAGCGTTTGCTTCCAGTTTCTGCTTATGGCGGCCAGAAGCCGACCAGAAGCTGAACCAAACGGCACCATAATCTGCTCGGTTTGTTTGGTTCCCGTTTCCGATTGCCATCCCCCCTCGGAGGCTCGGAGAAGCTACCTCTCCACACGATCTGCTAATTGCGCTATGTACGCGTAGTGTTTTGAAGGCACGTAAGTACGCGTTAGGTACCAGCCAGCCCACCAGTCAGCAGTCAACCCGGCTGAAGATTGACGGAAAGCACTCGAGTCATGGTCATGGTGGCGACAGGTTGCGTCAGCATGACCCTTGCATGGTCCGTCCTCATCTCCATCCTGGCTGTCTGCGGCGCGGCAAGCGACGAGGCGGCGCTGCTAGCCTTCAGGGCGGGGCTGAGCCCAGGCGCCCTCGCCTCGTGGAACAGCAGCGGCGGCGGCGGCGGCTTCTGCAGGTGGTACGGCGTGGTGTGCAGCCGCCGACGCAGGCCGGGCCGCGTGGTGGCGCTGAGTCTGGCGTCCAGCAACCTGTCCGGCACGCTCTCGCCGGCCATCGGAAATCTCACCTTCCTGCGGGTGCTCAACCTGTCCTCCAACGCGCTCCACGGGGGCATCCCCGAAACCGTCGGCCGTCTCCGGCGCCTGATGGCCCTCGACGTGGGCCACAACTCCATCTCCGGCGCGCTCCCCGCCAACCTCTCCTCCTGCGTCAGCCTGGAGTACCTGCGCCTCGAGTACAACCAGCTCGGCGGGCGCGTGCCGCCGGACATAGGCAACACGCTGGCCCGGCTCCGGACCCTCGTGCTGCGGAACAACAGCTTCACGGGACCCGTCCCGGCGTCGCTGGCCAACCTGTCCTCGCTTCGGTACCTCGCCGTGGACGGCAACCACCTGGGCGGCCCGATCCCGCCGGGCATCGGCGGCGTCGCCGGCCTGCAGCACCTGCATCTGGACCAGAACAGGCTCGACGGCGAGCTCCCGCGCTCCCTGTGGAACCTGTCGTCGCTGGTGGCGTTCCAGGTGAACTACAACATGCTGCACGGCAGCATCCCTCCCGACATCGGCGACAAGCTCCCGGCCATACAGTACCTCTGGCTGGACGGCAACAGGTTCAGCGGGTCGATCCCTCCTTCCCTCTTCAACCTCTCAGGTCTCGTGAGCCTCGGCCTCTCGCTGAACGGCTTCACTGGCTTCGTGCCCCCCACCATCGGGAGCCTGCGCTCCGTCACGAGTCTGTACCTGGGGGAGAACCAGCTCGAGGCAGACGACGGCGGGGGCTGGGAGTTCATCGCGTCGCTGGCGAACTGCAGCAGCCTCCAAGTGCTCACCCTCAGCGACAACTACTTCAGCGGGCAGCTGCCGCGGGCAGTAGGCAACCTGTCGACGACGCTTCAGCAGCTCTACCTCCACAACAACAGCATCTCCGGGAGCATCCCCGAGGGCATCGGCAACCTGGTCGGCTTGGACCTGCTCTCTCTGGGGATAAATCCCATATCTGGCGTGATACCGGAAAGCTTGGGCAGGCTGACGAACCTGGTCACGCTTGGCCTGTACAGCACTAGCTTGGCAGGCCACATCCCGGCTTCTCTTGGGAACCTTACCAATCTGGTTTACCTAGATGCACACAACTCAGATCTGGGAGGCCTGATCCCAGCCAGCCTTGGGAAGCTGCACAAACTAGTCCTGCTGGATCTGTCACACAACCGTCTCAACGGCTCGGTCCCCAGGGAAATCCTCGAGTTGTCCTCGCTTTCTTTGTCACTGGACCTGTCCAACAATTTCCTCTCCGGACCCATTCCATCAGAGGTCGGCGCCCTGGCCAACCTCAACACCTTGAGCCTGTCAGGGAACCAGTTCACGGGCAACATACCTGACAGCATAGGAGGCTGCGAGGTGCTGGAGTTCCTCTCGCTTGACAGGAACACGTTCGACGGAGGCCTGCCTCAATCCTTGGGCAAGCTGAAAGGGCTCAACGTACTCAACCTAACCATGAACAGCCTATCCGGTAGGATCCCTGACGCCCTGGGCAGCATCGGCAATCTGCAGCAGCTGGGTCTAGCGCACAACCGCTTCTCGGGACCGGTCCCGGAGACCCTGCAGAGTCTGAAGCTGCTGTGGAGCTTAGACGTGTCGTTCAATGATCTGCGAGGCAGGTTACCTGACGAAGGCGTCTTCAGAAACCTCACCTACACCGCGGTCGAGGGGAACGGCGGCTTGTGTGGTGGGATACCAAGCCTTCAGCTGCCTCCATGCCCCGCTCTTGCCGCAAGCATGGGCAGAAAACGGTGGCCCAGGATTCTTAACACAGCTCTGCCGGTCATCGGAGCGGTAATCGTGGTGTTTGTTTCGGCTGCTGTTCTTGTTCTTGTACGCCAGACCAAGCTGAAACAAAGGCGAAAGAGAGAAGCCATATCTGCATTTAATGACGAACAGTTTCAGAGAGTTTCGTATCACACATTGTCAAGAGGAACTGACGGGTTTTCAGAGGCTAACTTGCTCGGCAGAGGAAGATACGGTTCTGTTTACAGATGTACTCTAGAAGAGGAAGAGGAAGGTGCAGGTGCAGCTGCAACCGTAGCCGTAAAAGTGTTCAACCTTCAGCAATCAGGATCCTCAAAGAGTTTCGAGGCCGAGTGTGAGACTCTGAGAAGGGTACGCCATCGCTGTCTCCTGAAGATCGTCACCTGCTGCTCGAGTGCTGGTCCGCAAGGCGAAGAGTTCAAGGCGTTGGTTTTTGAGTTCATGGCCAATGGCAGCTTAGACGACTGGATCCATCCCCGGTCGAGCAACCCCACTGCAGAAAACACCCTCAGCCTTTCGCAAAGACTCGGCATAGCTGCTGACATCTTCGATGCGCTCGACTATCTTCACAACCACAGCCATCCATCGATCGTCCACTGCGACCTGAAACCAAGCAACGTTCTTCTTGCAGATGACATGAGCGCCAAGATTGGCGATTTTGGAATATCAAGAATCCTACCTTTAGGTACAGTAGCAAAAGCTATGCAAAATTCAGAAAGCTCAATTGGAATCAGAGGTTCCATAGGTTATATCGCGCCAGGTAACTGAAAAGATCGCGCCGTTGCTGTCTTTGTCCCCGCCTTCCTCTCACCCTCTGCCATGATTTTGGCAATGGCGACGCTGTAATAACTATGTATATGTTTGCAAATACTGCAGAGTACGCTCAAGGCTGCGCGGTTTCTGGACTAGGTGATGTTTACAGCCTAGGAATACTGTTGCTTGAGATGTTCACGGGGAGGAGCCCTACTGATGACATGTTCAAGGACTCCCTGGACCTGCACAGGTTTGCTGCAGCCGCTCTTCCTGACAGAGCCATAGAGGTAGCTGATCAGACGATCTGGCTGCATGAAGAAGCAGATGGTAATGGAGACGTGGTACATGGAAGGGTAACAACAAGTGTCGTTCGGCAGTGTTTGGTGTCTGTGCTTAGGCTTGGCATATCCTGCTCAAAGCAACAGCCCAGAGAGCGCGTGTTGTTAGCAGATGCTGTGACAGAGATGCATTCGATCAGGGATGGGTATCTCAGATCTTGCTCGATGGTTGAGCAGTGAGCAGTGAAGCACTCAAATGGAAGGTTCAGCAAACAGCATGCATTATTTGTAGTAAAGTAACTATTGCATTGGAGATGTTCATAAAAAAATGCAATCGGAGGTGTATACCCGACAGGTGTTGTTGTTATTAGTTACTAGTAATATTCATCAGCTAAAGCATCAATAACTGCCTTTGTCACAGATTTATGTACACGGAATGTTCAACAATTATGTCCATCAAAGATTAGTAAACTAAGGACATGTTTGGATCCATTGTGATTATAACAATCAGCTAAACTAATCTAATTGTGATCCAAACATATTACAGTAATCCTATAATCCAACTGAGACCTATTTTTTGGAGACTATGGGTATTTGTCACTTGAACCAACGACAATCCAATACAATAATCCTGGAATCCAAATTATAGTCCATAATTCAGATTATAATAATCCTATAGGTAATTGAGATTATAATAATCTAGCTGACTCTTTAGAAACCTAATAGCATTGCCCATGCTGATTGAAAGAGGCGTGCACTCAATAACAAATGATAATAGCTGTTGATTTTTAAAATATGATATATGTAGAGTTTTATTTGGAGGTAGGCTTAAGTTTTCACAAGTGCTATTCACAGATCTGACGGAGTACAACTATCTCTACTTTTCAGTTTTTTTTTCTTATCGATATATAGTGCTAATGGAATATGAAACATTGACAGCTGCTATTCAAACATATGGTTTTTACAAATCAGTGTATTTTTGTATCAACGGCATAGCTAGAGGTAGCTGAGATTTAAGACGGCGGCGGAAAATATATAGGTATGAGACCATGCTTGAAAATATACATATTTCAGCATGCAAGTATTTGAACCTAACCTATAGTAAAGCCCATGTGGCTGAACAAGTCATTCATACTTCACCAAATAGTTAAAATCCTCAGAACAACCAAAATTCTAAAATATAAATAACTTAAAAAAATGAATCCAGCTTGTAAGGATACATATTAGTTTTTTCTTGCCTAAATGTTAATTTATGAGCAGCATAAAACTTAATAAACAGGTTTCACCCATGCTCCAATAAGCAATGTACTCTGCTGTAATTTATTTATGTTGTGAGCTTATTGATTACTCTTAAATGGGAACTATTGGTGACGTCATTAGAACACTAAAATGGATATGTAATCAGCTTATCTTTCTCTCCCCAGCTAAACAAAGTTGGAACATAGCTGAGGAGAGGTGCATTTGCGCTTGAGAAAATAGAGGCCACGGACAACATGATGAGCACACCATTTCTGCATCGAGGAACTGAGACGCTATGAGAAGCGATGCGTGAAGAGACGGTCTGTGTATCAGCCTCCATATAACCTCGATGTCCAGCCCCATGGATGATAGTCACCATCCCAACACTTGCACTGAGCTCATGTCAGTCTTTGTACAACGGATAAAGACAGGGGACCATGGGCGGAGCTAAGACTATCTTCAGGCTGGCTGCAGCGGTTGCCGCCTGGAGGTCCTCTCCCCTTGCACGGCGTCTGCAGGGGGCCCTCCACGCGCGCAGCGCTGCCCCCTGCAGAGCCCTCTACCGCGTCGTCCTCCTCTCTCTCCCCCTCAATCTAGGGGATCACTGTTCATCCCATACAGCACTGTGCTGTGCGGCCACGAGTAATTGTTAGTAGATAAAAAATTGATAGTTGATATAGAAAATGATATTTTATAGTTGTAGTGGGGTATAGGGGGAGTATTTAGGGGGAACCGCTGCGGGAGATGAAAAAATAGGGAGAAAAATAGGAGAAAAAAGTGATATAGGGGAAAATTTTAGAGGTAACGGTTGCGGATAGCCTCAGCGGTTCCCTCTAAATTTCCACCCATATATTCCACTACCGCGCCACGTCAGCACACTCTCTCCCTCTATATCTCCTCCTTCTGCAGCGGTTCCCCCTATACCGTTCCTTTATACTCACTACAACCATAAAATATCAATTTCCATACACATTCATCATCTATTAATATTTTTCCCACCACTGATAAATATCGGCGTGCACAAATATCATGACAAGGGGGCCGTTTGGCGTGCCCCTTGATCTGGTGGTCGACTGGGCATTCCCCTACTACTGTAGCACATGTAGGGGGCACCGTTGAAGTGGATACCGGTGCTCTGCAGCCTCCAAATTCGGTACTGTGCAAGGAAAGGGGGCACCGTTGAAGACGGTCTAAGGGGGGGCCGGCAGGGGCCATGGCCCCTCCCAAGCCTGCAACAAAAAATAAGAATATATATATAGTCTAAATATGTATAGTCTAAATTTTGTGTAGCGTAATTAATTAAAGTTTTAATATAGTGATTAGTAATACATGATCCATAAATCTGTTGTAATATGTCAATCAAAGTCTAAAAAAGACAAGAATATAAGATAAAATATTCGTTGAATGACCAATCAATTTATAAAACGTCAAACCTAATTTGCTTGCAGACGTTGATATCTGAACCTTACCCCTTTATGTTTCATCCTATTGTCTGGCTAGTCAGTTGTCGATTGCCGCTGACCACCTCACTTGCCTATGCTATAGTCCCACAACCAAAGTCCAAAGAAGGCCGGTAACTTATATACATACTACATTAGATCTCGTGGATAATAAAATCTACATATTTCAACTAAAGTTGTCACCTGATAGTTGGTGTGTACACGACAAATTTGACATTTACCTGCGTAGGTTGACGATTTTTCATGGATCCTCGAGGCTAGTTGGATATTTGAATTATCTCACGAATTTGTTAGCTGCCTCATAAATACTAGAGTCATTATATAAAAGTTGAATCTCATCAGTCGAATATTCATCGTTATATCGTCTTTATTATTTTGGTATTGTCCTTGCGTCACAACTTTAGTTTAATATATCAATTAGCTAGAAAATAGACTCATGCACAAAGATAATTTATAAAGATCTAGAATTTTTAATCTATATTGAGTGCTTAAACTTGATAACAGTATAAAATATTTTTTATCATATAGTATTGATAAATTGGTCGGCCCCTCTTATATCATAATCCTGGCTCCGCCCCTGCAGGGGACTATACAGAATCAGCAACTAAATACTTAGAGCTAGTTTGGCAACCGTATTTTTTTATAGGATTTTCAATTTCCAAAGAGAAAATAAACTAATTTCACTTGGAAAAATGAAAAACCCTTACGAAAATGTGGTTCCAAACTAGCCCTTAAAGAAAAAAAATGCATACCGTGTGCCCATTTCACCGAACACGTTGAGGGCATCGTCCATGGAAGCGTCGACACCGCCGCTAAGATCGATGGCGGCCGGCAACGAGGAGCGACAGCGGGCACGGAGGGTGGAAAGGTCGTGGTCCGAGCTGGGGGGCGACGCGCACAGTGGTGCGGTTGGAGTGGGACTGGGGGAGAGGGGGCGGTCCTCGAGGTGTGTGGGCGCACCGACCGCGCACGCTTCTATTCCGTATCGCTGGGACAAGGACAACTGCAGCCCGCCGTCCGCAGCATTCGCAAATAGCAACTCTAATCTCTATCTCTACTATTGGCCATGTCTCATACCCCCCTACTCACCATCTGGGCCCACACGTCAGCCGCAGTCCGCTCTCAACTCCCATCAGAAATTGGTTATTAGAATTGAATTCAATTACAAGGATTAGATTAATTGATATACGCCTAAATTATTATTATTATAATAGAATTCAATTACAAGGATTAAACGGGACGTTAGGCTATTTGGATGTAGATATTGAGCATAGGAGAATTAAATTGAACATGAGTACCAATTTAGCCTGAAATATAAATGAAACCAATACAACATTTATTATTTGGTTGCATATAGAAGGATTTGTGTTCAGATGTTGAAGCGTTGAATTGCACTTCCTCATCACTCTCATCCTACGAGTATCTTCTTTTTTTCTCTCATCAATTTAGACATTGTTTAGGTATTTTAATATTATTTTTAATTTATATGTATTGATATGGATTGAGGCGTAAATTAGTTTAAGTTATATCTAGACGTTAGAGGGTGAAAGGTGGAAGTTCGGTATTAACGATAAGTGTCCGCATGGGTAATGAATACCGCTGGGTAATGAGATGAAATCCAACTTCGAATTCTTTTTGCAACCAAACAACTATATTCTTGGTCAGCCAAATACCAGTTCTCAATTCTCTGGGTGAATCTAGTTCTAAATATAAAATATAGGGTACCGGCGTACCGCCACCGGAGTGTCTGGTTGGAGAATGGAGACAGCCCGAACCACTCGGGTGGCCAATTCCCACTATCCGGACGACATTTGAGTATTTGACGCGTTTTGTTTGCTGTTTAGAATTTGACAAAATCCATCCACTCTTCTGTATTCTCAACGTAAAGACAGGCAGGGCGGGCACGAAGCGAAGGGACCAGCCAGCGAGCGGCTCGCCGGCGACGACCCTCTCCCGCCCCACCCCGCCCACGGAAGCACGGAGAAGATGTCCGCCGCATACCCTCGTCTCCTCCTCTGTCTCCTGACCCTAGCCCTGGCTCTCGCAGGGGCCGCCGCGGGCAAGATCTCGGCCCCCCGCACCCCGATCTCGCGCGACATCTACCACTCCAGGTGAGCCGAGCACCGCCACCCCCCTCCCCGCCTCCCGCAGCTCGTGATCCTGCTAGACTCGCCGACGGATTCCCGCCCCGGTCCCGACGGCGGTGCGGCCTGCGCCTGCCCTGGCCACATGCCTCCCCCTCTACCAGGCACGCCAGCCACTGCCCCTGCCCGCCCCGCGTCAGGTCGAGTCGTGGATTGCTCTCGGCTCATGCGTGCTTCGGTTTCACTCGGATTTACTGCCGCCTGTGCGTAGTTGATACATTGGCAGGCTGTGCCTGTGTAGAAACGGCGTGATTCGACCTCAGCTGACACATTACAGGCTGTGCTTTTAGAAATGGCATGGTTCGGCCTCTTCTATAATGGGGTTCGACATTACCCAAGGACGGGCTTGGCTTGACGCGGTGGCAGAGTCTACCCACTCGTGGCCTGGGTGTTGCAACCAGTCTCTTGTTGTTGTTGGCAGAATTTAAGCAAAACTAAGGCTGTTCAGAAATTCACTTCCCTTGACCCCGCCTCTGCGTGGGAGATTTTTAAGCCCATGACAGATGTATATGGCCATGCAAAACACTTGTTTTGCACTGTACAAAGTGGAGTTTGAAATGAGAGCCAGGATGGGCACACCCTTTTTTCCTTTGTGGGAATTATTGGGATTCGACCTTACTGCTGCTACGAGCTATGTATTTATTAGCTTGACAGTCACTGGCGATTTCGCTTTTTCGGATATTAGGGTGCATACTTTGGTGATTGAGACTTGGGAAGCCTCCACCCTTCACTCTTGTTTGATAACTCTAGTTGAGATCCAAACCTGAGTGCGAGCTGCTTGCTCCGCAGTGGCCTGTACAACTCCTTTAATGAAAACCATTGCCTCTAACTTGTAAGTGCTTAGTTCATGGAGCATGCACCCTTCTTCCTCCTATCTTATTCTATATGCTGACTTAGACCGTATCTAACAGTTTATCCATGTGGTTATCCAAAACACAATTTTGCACTGTAGACTACACTGTTTGCAGAGCGAAGTTTGAATATGGGGATGAGTAAGCTGCTGGATATAGTCTTAGTAACCCCTTTTTGTTTCTTGCTAGTGACTCTCTTCTGCGTGAAATCAAGGCTTTGGTTGCTCGGCATTCCAGCAAATTGAGCGTGAGTGGTTCCCCTGTTCTTGGCCAATTGTCTTTGGCCAGGTTGATTTGTTTCCAGCAGCCCTTTATCTGATTCTGAATAATGTGTTGCAGATGGACACTATCAAAACAAGCAACAAAGGCTATTCCGCAGAGCTGTTTGTAGTTACATTTAATCACGTGAAGGAGCGCATGGATAATGGCTCAAAAGTTCATATCCTTCTGGTCAGTTTCCAACTAAGGTTTCTTCACTCCCTTCCCCAACACACAATCTATGCTTCACTCGAACAGTTGCTCAGCATATTGATCTAATATCTCAGGGTCAAATATGAGCGTTCCATTGCAAATTGCAATATTCTCCACCGTTTCAGCTCGTCTCTGCTGATAGGGTGCACAGTATAAAAGGAAAAAAAGATAATAAACATGTGTCTTTTCATTAGTATTTGTGTGTTGATTAGTAAATTAAATTATTGATACCTTGTGGTTTTGACAGAAAGGTTCATTGTCTTCCAGAGCTTTGGGCAGCATGGCAGAGAACTTATCACCTCCGAAGTTGCATTACGTCTTCTCTATGTTTTAACGGAGAAGCCCAAGATCGCTGGTGTGGATCTTTCATCCTTTGAGAAACTGCTGGAGAACCTTGTGATCAAAGTAAGTCCTTATTTGCATTCAGATATTAATAATTGTTAGTAAATTATCATGAAACACATTTTATAAATATGCCCTTTGTTCTGTTATGTCCTGCACCAGACTAGCATATCATTGGGCATGAGCTTCATGTTGGCATGCTCGCGTTGTTAAAATTGGAGTACACCACGATTAATTGCTATTACTCAATCCAAGTTTTAGTGAGAACAGAAGGCCTGATAATTAGTATGGTGGCTGTGTTGGATTGAGTATTAGGATGACAATTATGTTGTTTTTAAACAGTATGGATTTGGCCTTGAAAGTAGAAACATTACCATTACATGTCAATGACATGCTTATTATTGTCACCTTTGCTCGTGTCATGTTTGTTTCTCCTCCCACTATTTTTTTTATTATTGTTCTGAATCAGTACATAATTGCATCTTGGTGTCAGTTGTAATATGTTTCACATGTGGCTTTCTATTTTAGGTTGTGCCGATGGAAAATATGAATGGTCGCAAACGTGTCGAAGAAGGGGAGCTTTGTGATAGGAGAAATGGTGATTGGTCCATTTCTTACAAATTAATCGCTACAGGCAGTTGTTATGCCAACATGGTTTTTATATATATTTCCCTTCGGCAGGAAGAGGAGTTGATCTTAACAGAAATTGGAGTGTTGACTGGGGAAAGAAAGAAAAAGTGAGTATCTAGTTTTCACAGGAAAAATCAAATATGCCTCATCACTTGATGCTGATTGCCGATTGTTTAAAATTAAAGCTTGAAGTGAACCTTGGCTAGCAGTAGCTCATTGTGTGTGTGTGAATTTCCATGTTTGACAGTTAGTTCTGTGTGATTATTTGACAAGCTTGTGTACTTCTACTTCGCATCAAGCACATAAGTGCATTGACATTGAAATCTGATCCAGCAATGCTCCTTTTGGGTATAGAGTTATATCTATGGAGAGTTGGATAATTATGGGTTTTTTTTCCATGCACTACCATGTATATTCCATGGCTGTTTTGGGTTGGGTGTTCTGCAGATCTTTACAAATGTCTGTTTTCTGGATTTATGGAATCACTGGATGAACTCTTGTAGTTCAAATCAAATGTGCTATAACAAGAAGTAGGCTTATTGTCATCTGCAATCACTGTTTTTTTAGTAAAAAAATAGATTTTGCCCATGCATTATTGTCTATATTCCTTGGTCATTGTTGTGTACTTGGGTTTTATCCTGCCAGCGTTTTGTCATTTGCGGATTTTACGCAAGTTTACTTTTTATATGTGATAGGTTCATTATTTTTTATTTTGACTTTACATGTTTCTTGTTGGGTCCAATCGAAGCCACTCAAATATGCATGTTATTAGCCTATTGATTTTGTGTGTCTGGATTTTCATGTATTGTAGGACTACGACCCATACGAGGAGAATCCTGGTATTGCTCCTTTTAGCGAACCTGAGGCCCAGATCATGAGGGAATTATCAAGGTCGTTTAAACCTCATATTTGGGTGAACGTGCATTCTGGAATGGAGGTAATACAACCATCTTCTATTCTGTTATCATCCTGTACGTGATGCATAATAACAAGCCTGGTCATTGTTATGATGCAACTAAGCCGCAAAAGGATGATAAATTTAACCTTTCAGGAAAGAAGCTACTTTTGAGCATGTTTTCTGTCTTGGCACTTGTTATTCTTGATTACCATTTTTTTTTCTATTCCCTGATTTTCTCAGACTACATACAAAACATTCTTTATCATCATTAGGCCACCTGCTAGTGTGTCATGAACAATGCCCAAGCTATAACCAGAAGAATACGATATGTATTAGTATATTAGATACCCTTTTCCCATTTATAAATGTAACAAACAAGGTGCATATGATTTTCTTTTGGGTTGTGATTCATGATATATTCACCTAGCGAATACTAAGATGCCTCGTCTGCTCACATTATTTATGCAATACAGCTACTACCACAATTTTTTTGGAGTTCGGGGAGATGAGCAAAAAACTCATTTCATTAACTATCATACATTTAAAATAATAATAACAAAGAAAAACCAACATAGCAACCGAGACCTAATCTTCCTTCCAGTTGCACAAAACCCTTCTGATGTACTACCAATGCTGCTAATTCTTTTTTTCCTGTTCTTTAACCTTAGGCCTTATTTATGCCATATGATCACAAGAATACCACACCAAATGGAGCATCTGCACATTCGATGCGGTCAGTCTTAGAGAATTTGAACCGTCGCCATTTCCAAGATAGCTGCCTAGTTGGGTCAGGTGGTGGATCTGTTGGGTAAGTCCATCTAGCACGTTCTCGTCTTCTCATACTATTACTTTTATTCCTGTGTTGTTTGTCTCCCCCCTGAAGTTGTGTGACTCGGACAGTAGCATTAGTGATAACTGTCCAGCAAAGCAAGTGTGTTCATATATTTTTATCCTTTCTTTATCAGATATCTTGCACATGGTACAACAACTGATTACATGTATGACATTGCAAAGGTGCCAATGCCGTTCACCTTTGAGGTCAGTTAACCTATTGTCGATAACTCCCTGTCTGGACAACAGCACAGAGCTGACGTTGCTGTTATTCAGATATATGGAGATGAGAAAGCATCTTCCGATGACTGCTTCAAAATGTTCAATCCTGTTGACAAGAAAACATTCGACGTACGTAAACCTTGCACTGCTGTACCTCAGGATTTTTCCCTTTTGGTAGGGTTCTTTCTGCCTGACCTCTAGTGTGTGTTTTCCCCCCTCACCAGAGAGTCGTTAACAAGTGGTGCATGGCATTTCTCATTCTCTTCGAGGAAGGCCTGCGAAACCTGCGAGACGCGCAGATAGTGTCGCAAGGCACGCTGGAAAACTGGGTCCCAATTGGAGGAGACATCGTCGAGATAAATGTGGAGCGGAAGAGCAGCATCCGTGAGAGGAGGAAGCTGGAAGGCCTCGACCTTGGAATGCAGGAGCTAAGGACATACTTCCGGCTATTCTTGCTGTCAACGTTCCTGCTGATGTTCATGTTCTGCGCGCGGATATCAAAGAACAGAAACAGAGACTCAGGTAACTTGTTTGACCCTTGAATGAAGTACCAAAGAAAGCATCGGTCGGGGGGCCCCCTCCTCCGAGCTGAACTTCGGGTGCAAGAGCGATCCCCTCAGATCAGACGAACAAAGCGATCTGAAACATTCAGGAGCTGGAACACAGCTCTGCCGTCGCACCCTGGTATTCGGAGCTGGACGTCCCGTATACTTTGGACATGAAGGATGGTGGCAGGCAGTGTCTGTTTAGGTTACAGCAGAGACGCCAGACGATGTTGCTAATTGTTTAACAAAATTGTAGCTGTAAAAATCGCCCATGTCAGTTTTTTTTTTGTGATGCATAGGTTTTACTACTACATTTTGATGGAAGGTTGTTAGTGCACCCAACACTTGGTATGGTGGCATCAGTTGATGTAACATCTCACTGCTCGAGTGGTTTACGATGCGGTGTATGTGGAATTGTGTTGGCTCGAATTTCTTCTGTGTTCTCAAATTTATTTCGTAACTTTCAAAGTTTAAATATTTATATATGTATACATATATTTAAGGTCATGTATGTGTGTGCTTCTATGTGTTTCGACAGACCGTACGGTAGGATGGGATTCGTCTGAACGCAGAAATCACTCTGTTTCGAATCATTCAGACACCGTTTTGAGCGATGTTTGTTTCTATACCTCTCTAGGGACGTGGAAAACTTCAATCAAGGCGTCGGATTCGTGCTTCAGCAAGTGTGGGGATCTGGAGTTCATACATGTTGATGGTGGCCATGGATTGACAATAGTTTATAGTTCTAAGAGATGGGTGAAATTTTGGGACTTGCTGGCCGTGTTCCACATCTAGATCTAACTCGATCCAACCTATTCGAGAAAAAATCTATTAGGTTGAGAAAAAATCTAGCTCGACCCGACTATTGTAACATGTGGGTAGGGACCATAATTTTTTACTCCACAATAAATCACAGGCTATGTACATACCATGATTTTTGCTTAAACTCTGACCCAACCCAAAAAAACCTCGACCTAAAATCAAAAAACTCAACCTAACACATCAAACAAATAGGGAGGTACGGGTTAACCTAACACTAGGCACAAGTCAGGTACGGGCCGTGCTAAATGACCCACGCTCGATCCAAACCTGATCTGACTTGACGTTTGAACAGGTCTATCCACAACCCAGTCTTGATGCTTTATGGAAGGAGATGGACCCGAGGCTTCTCCAAAAGTACATCTTTTAGAGTAAATCCAAAATGATGTTAAAAAGTTTCTCCAAAAAATTATACACTAAGATTCAATGTACTTCTCCCTCCAATAAGATTAAAAGAAGTTCGTAAACAATATATTGTAAATTTCTTGGTTGCAGGAGCCTGCTATGGGCCTGTTTGGTTCAGCTTTTTTCTGACCAGCTTTTTTGAAAATCTGGCTGTGTAGAGAATCTGTGTATCATTAGGATTATGTGAGATAAAGATGTCTATAGGACTCAGGATCTAGAAAGTGACGGATTCCTACTATTGCAACGACTTTATGTGTTTATGTTGATTTTGAATGGTTTTTACCCAAACGAATTTTATAGAAGCTAACTGAAAAGCTTAGCGTTTGACAGTCCACAGCAGCTTTTGGTGGCCAGAAGCTCCAAAAAGCTGAAACAAACAGGGGCGAGGTCTTTGCGCCATCTGAACCAGGGTGTCATGCATATAACTGTTCCAATGCTTACCTATTTATGTTGTTAATTAACATAGAAGAGCATGTGCTGGTGGTATGGAGTCCTCTCGTGTCTGACGACGTGACCCATGGCTCACATATAGATCGTATGGTTAGATTAGATCAAAGCCGTCGTCAATTCTTCATCGGTGGAGTTTGGAGAAGGAAAGAGACGGTAGTACGTTGCACACCAAACTTGGGTCCATGGCGGGGGCCCTACACGTTGGTAACTTGGTACACCGTACACTGATATTGAAGAGGTGGCCCGTCCCATTTCATCCGCGAAAACAAAAGGAAAAGGGTTCCAGGGAAGCTCACGCCAAGTCGTCCTTTCACCAACGCAACGCAACGCAAACGCAAGGCATCGCATCGCATGGCATCGTCCAAGGATTGGTAGCAAAGGCAGCAGCAACCAACCAAGCGGGAGCGGCCCCTTGCTTGGCAACCGCCCGCGTGACTGCGTGCGTGGCCGCGGGATCGCAGCGCAACGCGGGCGGCACCACCTGCCCACCACCACCACCCTTCCATACGTACGTTTGCTGGGTGGCGGCGGCGCTTCGTTCTTTGCTTCCTTAGCGATCGAGCGAGCAACGTAGTAGGTAGGCAGGCAGGCCGGGCGCAGCTGTGGCCGTGCGTGACGACGAAGGAAGCAAGATGAAGCCCGGCGGCGTCACCGCGACGACGGCAGCGATCCCGCCGGACGACCTCCGCTCGCGGCGCCGCCTGGCCGCGCTGCTGGCGCCACTCCTGCTCTTCCTGGCGGCCGCGCTCTCCTTCCCCACCACGCTCCGCCTAACCGCCGTCCCGCTCCCAACGCCTTCGCCGCCGATGCCCAGCAGGACCACGCCCCCGCGGGTCGCCGTCTGCCTCGTGGGCGGCGCGCGGCGGTTCGAGCTCACGGGGCCCTCCATCGCGCGCCACGTCCTGCGCGGCGGCGCGTTCGCGGTCCCCGGCCAGGCAGCCGGCACCTCGGTGGACATGGACGTGGACGTGTTCCTGCACGCTCCGCTGGACGCCGACGCGTACAAGCTGTCCCTCCTCCTGGCGCCTGCAGCGGGGGCGGGCGGCGGCAGCAGCAGGAACAGCAACAACAACGTCGTCAGCCTCGCCGCCGTGCGCGTGTTCCGGCCGGAGCACCTCGACGAGACGGCGCGCGCGCAGGTGCTCACCGCCGACAACTCGCCCAACGGCATCCAGGTTTGCCTCCTCCCTCGTCGGCGGCTTGGGTTTCATTGTTCCTTGCGTCGCTTGCATGCCATGCCATGCCATTCGATCATATCGCCCGCCTTGGCTATTTTCCGAGTAGATTAGATCAGTTAGTTTTTTTGCTTTTACTATTACTTTTAGCTTAGGCTCCCCGTTGGACTACCGTATCATCTTTCTCGTTGGTTTGTTGGTCGATCGTTTGATTTCGGAAAAGCTTGCGACTTTTGATGTCGTTCCCACAACTACAACCACAAGCAAGCAAAGGCCAACCCCGCATTGCCTTCTTCATTTTAATAGGTCAATCTTCAAATCTGCCCCTAGCTAGCGAAGCCAATTGAAGAAGCCACCGTATATATATGTACTAGCACGCAAGCTGCTTTCTTCAAAGTCCATCGTCTCGTCACCACCTTTGTGTTGAAGAAAAAGACATGGAAAAGCACGTGGCTACCGAATTCCTCTTTCCATGCATGTCCTCTCCATGCCATCGCAGGGCCTGCTGCAGTACTTCCGTCTGGTGGAAGGGTGCCTGGACCTGATCCGCGACCGCGAGTCGCGAGGCAACTTCACCTACGCCGCCGTGCTGCGCACCCGCCTGGACGGCTTCTGGACGGCGCCGTTCCGCCTCGACGACGACGACGACGACCAACTCCTGTCCGGGTCCGCCTACGTCGTCCCGGAGGGCTCGCGCTTCGGCGGGCTCAACGACCGGCTGGGCTACGGCGGGCGGCGCGCCACGGAGGCGGCGCTGGCCCGGCTGTCGTCGCTCCCGCGGCTGGCCGCCGCCGGCCACGCGGGGCTGAACTCGGAGGCGGCGTTCGCGGCGCAGCTGGAGCTGTCGGGCGTGGCGGCCCGCGAGCGGCGCCTCCCGTTCTGCGTCCTCAGCGACCGCGCCTACGCGTTCCCGCCGGCGCCCGGGTACGGCGTGCCCGTGGCGGCGCTGGGCAGCGCCGGCCCGCTCAGCGGCGCCAAGTGCCGGCCGTGCCGCCCCGCCTGCGCCGGCGCGTGCGCCCAGCGCAGCGTCGCGCGGCTCGAGCCCGCGTGGAGCTGGACCGGCGGGGCCGCCCTGGAGCTGTGCGACGCGTCGGGCCCCTGGGAGCCTGGGTGGGAGGCGCTGTTCGACGCCGCCGCCGGCCGCGACGCCGCCAGGGCCAGGCGGGCCGTGGCGCGGATGGGCGCCGGAGAGTGCGTCGCCCGGATGGAGGCGTTCCGGGCCCTCGCGGACCGGTGGGACGCGCCCAGCCCCGCCGAGATATGCCGGATCGGGCTCCGATCCCGGTCGCCGTCGGCGTCATCGTCGCCGCCTGCGACGGCCAGTAGTAGTGACAGCAGTGCCCACTGGCACGTACCGTCGTTGCCGAGGCAGAGCAGGCAACCATGAGTCAGTCCATATGGAACGTAGTACCATACCATATATTGCACGCAGACGCAGCTTCGCGATGCAAAGATTGTTTTACTGTTAGTTAATTAGCTAGCTAGCTAGGAACACGAATTGAAGGGAAGGGGCAATACATAGGAACACTCCGCTAGGCGCTAGCAAACGTATTAGTTCAATGTATACTTTATATAAGTCGTGTTGGCAGACTAGATAGATACACATGCAGTTGAAATACACATACATATGCAACTATGAACTATCATATCGTTTTTGTTTTTTTTTTTTTGCTGAATATACACTGGAATGGATGGATCTTGGATCCATGGGCCAGGGCGGCCGGACAGTGACAATGGCAACAAACAAGGTTGGTCTGGTCATGGCAACACCCAACAGAAACGACCGCTAGTAGGTCACAGCAGCAGAAAAGGCATCTGCTTTCTCCTGGCGAAGCAATCGCTTACCCTCTGTCGTCGTCCTGTCCTTGCATTGCATGCAGCCATCCATGTTCCGACAGCAGGACAAACCTGACCTATGAATTACAAAATCTGACCTCCTTTCCTGCTTTACTCTTGGACGAAACTGTTGGGTGCGTCCACTCGCCTGAAGGAGGGAGTGAGTGAGCATACGGTCGTCGTTCCCGCTTTCGGCTGAACCCCATCCTGCACCTGCCTGGACTGGAGATCATGACAATGGCCTACCTGCAGATGCAGTCACTCGGGTGAATGAATGCTCTCCCCAAACTGTGCAGTATGCCTAGTTTCCCTGCTATATCATGCCAGAAAACAAATGATACCTGTAGCGCCTTCACCCTTGCTTCATTGCTCTGTGAAATGCTATTTTATCAGTCCAGTGTTGCATTGCATGGACAGTTTATTTTTGTATGACAACTGGTAATAGTCTCGACACCAAGTTGCCCTCAAATGCCAGGAAACACTTCTTTTGTCGTCAGTTCCTCATAAAGATTCGTAATCTGTGCTTGTTTACAACAAGGCACTGCATGACAACAGCATAGTAGCATAGCAGACAAGAAAGGTTTGGCGCCGATGAAGACCTTTGCGCCATTTCTAGATCTAAATGACTTCCTCAACTTCAATTCTTTGGATGGAACATTACTACTCCATCCATACCATTAGTAAAAAAACGAGAGAAAAAAAGAAGATCACCAGCGCTCCACAGGACTCTCCTTGCAGGCAGTTTGCGTCATGAATTCATCCTGCGCAGCCACTTGAGCGAGTTCTCGAGCTCAGAATACGCCGTCACCTCGGCGAAACTCTTGGTCTGGATCGCATAATCAAACACCTCATACGCGTCCGCGACGCTGCCGGATCGGCACAGCGCCCTGACGAAGGAGGCGTACGCTGGCGACTCGAGCTTCGTCCCAGCCGCCGCCATGCACTTGTACACCTCCACGGCCTTGTCCAGCTTCTTGTTCTTGCAGAGGCCCATGAGCAGCGTGCTGTAGGTGCGCTCGTTGGGCTGGCACCCCTTGCCCTGCATCTCCTCGAGCAGCTTCAGCGCCCCGAGCGCGTCGCCCTTGACGCACATCCCGTTCATGAGCGAGGTGTAGGTGACGACGTCCGGGAGGTGGCCCTCCGCGGCCATGGCGTCGAGGAAAGCCCTGGCCTTGGCGACCATCCCGGCGCGCGCGAGGCCGAAGATGAGCGTGTTGTAGGTGACGAGGTCGGGGTCCACGCCGTCGCTCCTCATCTGCCGGAACACCCTGAGGACGGCCCCGGGGTCGTCCGCCGCGACGTTCGCCTTCATCAGCGCGTTGTAGAGGTGCGCGTCGGCGCGGACGCCGTGGTCCCTCAGCACCGGGAGGACGCGGGAGATCTCGCGCGGCTCGCCGCGGCGGCACACGGCGTCCGCGAGCGCCAGCAGCGCCCCGCGCGGGGCCGGGTTGGGGCGCGGGCAGCCGTCCTCAACGGAGGGGTGGAGCTTGTCGAGGAGGCCCCGCGCGGCGGCCACGGAGCGGGTGGTCGACAGGCGGCGGAGCAGGAGCGCGAGGGAGTGCGTCGGTAGCGGCACGTCCGGGGGCGCGGACAGGGCCAGGGCGGCCGCCGCGTCGATGTCGGCGTCCGCCGCCGCGCGGATGGCGGCCGCGAGGTCGGCCGGCGTCCGGATGGGCTTCCGCTCCTCGTGCACGGCCGCGACGGGGGCCACGGCTGTGAAGTTTTTGGTGCTCCCGTGGGGGTTCTTGCGGGGCTTGGTAGGATTGGCGGGCGGATGAGCAGACGGCGGCTGCGTGGAGGGAGAAGCGGCATGGGATCTGGGCTTTGTTTTGGGGATGAGGGCGAGGGGGAGCTTGGCGGCGTGCCGCGCCTTCCCCATCCTGCGCGTCCCCTCGGCCGCTTCCCGCGGGGCGGGCAACGGCGGCGACGAGGGCGGGAGTGCGGGTGGGTTTGTGCGGCGGCTTCGTCGAGCTGTGGAAGCCGGCGCCGCAGCGTGGATTGGTGGACAAGACGAGCTGTGTTGGGCTGCGCATGTGGCGATGCGGTTTCGGCCCAAGAAACTCTGGCCCGTGGGCTCGCTCGCTTGTCAGAAATACTGGGTTGTTTTGTTTGCCCTTTTTATAAGATCCTTTGGTTTTGCATAAATACATAAAATGTACCATATGCTCAATTATATAATCCAACTGTTTATTTTGGTTCTTGATGTTTTTTGGACAAATTTCCTGCAGCTGATAGACTCATTCTATTATACTCCCTTCGTTCTAAAATATAGTTATTTCTAGCCTACTTTTTTTCTCATCTACATTCATTCCAACGATAATAATTATAGACATACATATAAACTACATTCATACAGTGGAGGAGGAGTCATTGTGGCTTAGTGTAGCTTTAGCCATACCATACATTTTAAAAATTTCATATCTTCCATTATGTTCACAAGAGAATATTTGGCGTGGTGGATAGGTTTCATTTTTTGTTTGTCCTCCGCTACTGCACTCATATGTTACATAATGTATGTTTGATTAGTTCAAAATGAATTATATTTTGGGACAGAGTGAGTATTACATTGAAAAATATTTCAAATGTTTAGTGCATATATAACGCTATAATTGTTATTATTTAGCTTTTTAAGTGCCTCTTTCTTTGCATTGAAAACATGTGTAGGGGCAGAGTAAGCAACAAGTTCGCAATGCTGGTCCTTCCTTTTGTTTGATTTTTTTGTGCATCTTTAACTGAATCTTTGATTTTAATTTCGAGTGTTCATTATAAGAGTTGACAATATATTCTAGCAAGTTTTGTTCTTGAGTTTAGTCTCCAGATGTTATGGTGTCTGTGCTTGGTATTATATTCGTGGAGATATGTTTTTCAACTGAAAACTTATGTTTATCCCTTTTGTTGTTTTTTTCATATGGTGTAATGGAAACCTGACCGTTGTGAATTCCTCGAAGTAACTGTGACAAATAGTAGTAAATGGTCACGAGACTTCTACGTGTAACATATGATTCTTGTTTCATTAAATTTTGCCATAAACATGTTATGTGGCATATATTAACTTGTCTCGTGCTCATGGACCAAATCTTTTTATGGTCTTAGAGTGTGTTTGAGAGCTGCAGTATAATTTTTTGAGTATTTCTTTTGATGCTCCAAAATTTTAAGAAGCTAGCCAGAGCTTGTCAAACACCTTAAGATCCATTTATTTTCCTTTGCTAAATTTTAGCACCTGTCACATCAAATGTTTAGATACTAGTTAGAAGTATTAAATCCAATTTAATCACGAAACTAATTATATAGATAAAAACTAAACGACAAAACAAATCTATTAAACCTAATTAGTTTGTGTCGGAGAGGAAATCTCTAGCCGGGTGGCGGAACGCACCCGCCCTATATCCTAAGATGAGGAGGGAGCCTAAGCGTTTTGCCTGTCTGCTAGGTGGATTCGGGATGAACACAAGAACACACAAGGGTTTAGAGTGGTTCAGGCCGCCGGAGCGTAATATCCTACTCCACTGTGGGTTGTATTGAGTCTGTAAGCTTGAGAGTTGTATGAACTTGAGCGTATGAGAGTCTGAGTTGGGTCTGTGTGAATCTGCCTTGTAACGTTGTATGCCTTCCTTTTATAGCTCAAGGGAGGCACAAACAAGGATGCTGAGCCCCGACATGTGGGTCCGGGAGCATAATGGAAGGAAAACATTCTAGGAGTAACTAATGCAAGTGACGCCTGAGCAATCTCCAGGCGCCATGTTGTCCGCAGTCCGCGCAGTGTTGATACGCGGCGGTTGCTTCCTTTGTAACGTGCGAGTAATGATGAGCATAGTGCACGCG